>CM070634.1:52294796-53494796 GCA_036346255.1 Ampelocalamus luodianensis | reverse complement strand
TACTAAACCAATTTTCATGAACAGAAACAGGGTGTAAAACTTAACCTAATAGTTAGTATACTGAAAATGAAATGTTACCGAATTGGGTTCATTGATTTTGGACAATTATTAAAAGAGATATGCAATTTCTAATTTGGAGATTACATTCTACAACATTTAAATTAATTAACAGATTTTTGATACAGGGACAAGGTTGACACTAATTTTAGCAAATAGCACATTCAAAATGAAAATTAACAAAGACTGGTTTCATGCAATTTGGATAAAAATTGAATTAGTTATGCATTTTACAAGTTTAATTGAATTAACGACTCAACGAGAAAACATAAACCGAAATACTAAATCATTTCGAAATCTATAATGCACTCAACCCATTTCGCACCACACCCACTAGCCTCACCGCGACGCAATGGCCCGCGCGAAAATGTCGACCAAAACAACCCGGCCGCGAAAGTGGCGTCGAAGGCGTATTCTAAGAATACGTCTTGGCTAACGGTAACGTAATCCTAATACACATGCCCAAAGAAAATACGCTTCTCAATAGAGAAAACGCATTTGAAACTCCACGCAATCCTTAATCGACATTATGGACCCACATGGCGGTGACTCGAGTGCAACGAAACAGACGGATAAAAGATTTCTAGACGCGACAATGTGAGAGGGCCCACAAGTCGGTGACTCGGCTAAAACAGGTTAGCTCTAAATTAATTACCACCGTGGTTTCTCGCGGTGCGCGGGAGCGGCGGCGCGGCGTGCGTACCGATTACGCGACCTAGTGGGTTTCAAGACGGCGGCGATACCTTGAGGCCCGCAAGGACTTCGCGAACTTCGGTGGCGGTGTTGCGGATCCCGATGGTTGCCGGAGATGAGCTCACGACGGCGGAGGCGGAGAAGAACGTGCGGTGCGCGCGAGATGGCGCTTCTGACGGCGAAGCCGGGAAGGAGCTCCTCGAGATCGCGGAGACACCAGAACGATAAGCCCACGATCTTGATGATGGGGGAGGACGGTGGCTCCCGGAATTGACACGGCGGCGCTTTACCGAGCTTGGAGAAGAAAGCGTCGCGAAGCCTCGGTGAAGCACCAAAGAGTGAAACAAGGTCATAGTTAGACTCAGTGGTCGATTGCGATCCTAAAGGACCAAAAGCGAAACTAGAAACTCACGAACGCAGATGAGCTCGCGGGGCGAGATCACCGGAGGTGGAGATTTACGAACACGCCCGGCGATACATCGACACCGAGGGCTCGGGATGGGCAAAATGGAGGCGGCGAGGCAAGAGGAACACGACGGCGGGTCATTTGTTGCTCGAGCAGCGCGAGGTGGTGGTGCCGCCCTCGGGTTTTTCTCCGGCCGAAGCTAAAAGATGGACGGAGAAGTCGCGAGAATGAATGCGAGGAAGAATGGATGACCACAGGGGGTAGATGGACTCCTGGCGATTCTCCGGAGGGGAACACGCGTCCACGGCGTGGCGGCCGAGCGTCGTGGCTCACATGCACGAAGCTGGCCGTGAGCTCGGTGAGCAGCGGAGAAGACGAGGACGAAGCTGACAGGTGGGGCCCACATGTCAGCGACAGAAGCAAAGCGGCGCGGACTGGAGTCCGGTGCGGCGCGAACAGGTGGTTAGACTCGATCAAGAGTGCATCGACCGTTGGATCTAGAACGGACGGTCGAGATTGATGTATGCATTCGGACAGGTCGGTTGCATACGCACACGTGGACCGTTCGATCCGCATCGGACGGCTGACAGCCATCGAGCGCGCGCGGTGCAACTAGTTGGTTCGACCGAGCCAAGCGGTGCGAGTCGGACTCGAGCCTGAGGTTGGGTCCGAGCCCGAGGAACAGTGATTTTAGTTTTTGACTTAAAAGACAGAGAGGGTTTGGGAAATTTTTAGAGGTAGCTCGGGCTCCAAAATTTCAGAAATTTTTATGGTAGCTGCTAGGGACAGAGGACAACCTTGTGAAATTTTTCCAGGGTTTTCATGTACTAGATTTTTCCACTAAAATTCACAAGCTGCTGTCCGGAGGTTTGACCAGATTTCTAAACTGGGTTGACTTGGGCATTTGAAATAGCAAACAAAATCGAAAAATTGTGAAATAATTCAGAGAGGTAGCTAGGATGATCAAGATGATAGGAAAAATAATTTTGGAGGATGATCACCAGTTTGAAGGCTAATAATTTGATGACAACAATTTCCAATCACAAGAATTAACTTCTAGAAAATTGGAAATTGCTAGGGAAAATTTGGAAAACTTCCAAATGATTTGAAGAGACAACAAAAGTTTTTATTTCTCCTCAAAATTTTACATTTGGAATACAAACCCTAAGTTAGGGTTGTTACATACACCAACATCTGTCTGCTGTGCCGTCTTGATTTGGTCCACCAAGGTTGGCTGCACGACCAAGGTAGCAAGAGAACCGTGCTCGATCAAACCCAAATTGAGGCGCTGAAACTCTGAAATAAGGGTAGGCTGCTGCTCTTGGAGCATCAACACGTTGCAATACACCTTCCGACTGAGTGCATCCGCAACAACATTGGCTTTGCCCGGATGATACTGAATACCTGTATCATAGTCCTTGATCAATTCCAACCATCTCCTTTGCCTGAGGTTCAGATCTGGCTGAGTGAACAAATACTTCAAGCTCTTGTGGTAAGAATACACCTCACAACGGTTACCAATCAGATAATGCCGCCAAATCTTGAGTGCATGAACCACAGCAGCTAACTCCAAGTCGTGAGTAGTTCATGAGGCCTCAACTGCCTCGATGCATAGGCCACTACCTTGCCCGCCTGCATAAGAACACAACCAAGACCCTGACGAGAAGCATCACAATAGATATCAAAACTCTTGTGAATATCAGGGAGAACAAGCACTGGGGCTGAAGTCAACCGCTTCTTGAGTTCCTGAAAACTCACATCACAAGCAGTAGACCACTTAAACTTCTTGTCTTTCTGGAGCAATTCGGTCATAGGCTTCGCAATCTTGGAGAAATTCTCGATAAAGCGGCGATAATAGCCAGCCAAACCAAGAAAACTCCGCACATCGGTGACCGACTTGGTGACCCCAAGATAGTACATCACGACCTTGCTAGGGTCCACGACCACACCCCTTTGAAAGAACATGGCCTAAGAATGCCACTTCCTTCAACCAGAACTCACACTTGCTGAATTTGGCATACAACTGGTGCTCACGCAGCTTGCCCAACACAAGCTTAAGATGCTCAGCATGCTCTTCTTCATTCTTGGAGTAGATAAGGATATCGTCGATGAATACCACCACAAACCTATCCAAATACTCCATGAATACCGAGTTCATAAGGTTCATGAATAAAGCAGGAGCATTAGTCAAACCAAAAGACATGACGGTGTACTCGTAAAGACCATAACGAGTAGCAAACGCCGTCTTAGGAATATCCTCGGTCCTAATCCTGACTTGATGATAGCCCAATCTCAAGTCAATCTTGGAGAAGACACGCGCTCCGGTCAACTGATCGAAAAGATCATCAATACGGGGCAAAGGATACTTGTTCTTCACCGTCACTTCATTAAGCGGACGGTAATCAACACATATGCGCAAGGTCTTGTCCTTCTTCTTCACAAAAATAACTGGACAACCCCAAGGAGATGAGCTAGGACGAATGAAACCCTTCTCTTGTAGCTCACCTAGTTGCTTCTTCAGTTCCTCCAACTCATTAGGAGGCATACGATACGGCCTCTTTGAAATAGGGCGATGCAGGGCAATAACTCTATCACGAACTGTGTCTCGAACGGGGCATCCTGCAAATCTTCAGGAAAGACATCCGCGAAGTCACATACAGTGGGGACATCGCGAATCTCCAATGCTGGCTTTGCTTCAAGGGCATAAAGGTGGGGTTCTCGTAACTGCAGTGAAAACCTAACCTGTTCACCTGAAGGGCTAGTGAGGTAGACAACCTTCCTGGCACAATCGATTTGCCCCAAGTGTTGGGACAACCAATCCATGCCAAGAATCACATCCAAGCGCGCCGAATCGAGTAGGATAAGACTCGCCAAGAATCCCACTCCTTCGATGTGGATAGGAACATCCCGGCACACTTGGTCAGCTCTCATTTCCAAACCCGGAGAGCGAATAAGCAGTGGAACCCCCAAAGGAACACAGTGGAGACCACTATCAACAAGAAACGACCTCGAAAAAAAGAATGCGAAGCTCGAGTCAAATAAAGCGTAACGGGACGTAAATTGACAAGAAGTGTACCCAACACCACGTCAGGCGCCTCTGTGCCTCCTCACCGAGATATGGTTGACTCGGCGCTCCCCAAGCCCGGGTTTTACGTCGGTGGTGACCACTCCCTTGCCCGCGTCCTCCATTAGGACGAGGCCGCTCAGATCTTCTTAGGACAACTACGCGTAGTGGCCCTTGTTGTGGCGATAGGCGGTGGCGTCGGCCGCGGGGTTGCGATGGGCAACCTGCTGCTGGATCGCAGGCGCACGTGACTGAGTCACGACCTACTGAGGACGTGGAGCTGGTGCCGAAGGCCTCGGCGGTGGTGAAGCCAAAGAACGGGCCACCGGTGCAGGCCCAACTCGGGGACGAACGAGGCCGGCCTATGCGACCGGCTGGGCCTCCCACTTGCGCTTGCGAGACTCGCCGGCGCTCTCGCTTGTGCTCGCGGCGATGGCCTTGTCCACCAAGGTCTGGAAGTCGGGGAAGTCCACAATAGAGAGCTTGTCCTGTAGCTCCTCAAACAAGCCCTCCATGAACTTCTCCTGCTTGGCCTCATCAGTGGCCACCTCAGCAGGAGCGTACCTCGCGAGATGGTTGAACTCGTGGAGGTACTCAGTCACAGATTTGCGCCCCTGTTTGAGCGCAAGGAACTCCTTCTTTTTCAGCTTCATCAGGCCGGCGGGAACATGGGCCCGACGGAAAGCCAACGTGAACTCCTCCCACGAGATCACGTGTCCCGCAGGCTGCATGGCGAGGAAGTTCTCCCACCATGAGAGTGCTGCACCCTCCAGCTGATGGGATGCGAAAAGTGCCCGCTCCTACTCCTGGCACTGAGCAACGTTGAGCTTCCGCTCAACCAGACGCAGCCAGTCGTCTGCGTCCAAGGGATCCTCGGACCGGGAGAAGGTGGGAGGCTGCGTGGGAAGGAACTCCGCAAGTCCCCCACGAGGCTGGTGACCACCTCCAGATCTAGAGGCACCAGAGGGAGTGGTGTTCCTCGCGATAACCTCCAACACCCTACGGTCCTCCGAACGATTGCGTTCGATCTGCATGAGGACTTCAGCCATGGTCGGAGGAGGGGGAAGCTCCTTATCGGGACTACCCGGCTGATTCCGACCACTACGTGTCCCTCCTGCAATCCTGTTTCACTAAGACAAGTTAGCTACAAGCCCGAGATCAAAAGGCAAAGAAATCCAAACTCAATTAAAAGGGCTCAAGAATAACCGCCAAAGAGCACAAGACCATAAGTCACCAATTCAACTTCCCGAAATGACTAACCCATATGGAAGAACGAGTAATCATTTGAGAAGACCCAAAATTTCAGAACTAAATTCTAGCTCAAAACAGCCCAAAGATCAAGGTATAACCACCTAATAGAGTATAGGCATTTAGCTAATTTCATATCACTTCTTACCCTTTTATTCCCACAAGTTTTAATTGAATTAACCTCTCATTTCCTACCTCCTATACTAATTACTAGCTAGCTGTCCAAATTTCCTTTCTCCAAGCCCTCATGGTTCTCCCAAAACCAACTTAACCGATAAATAGCTAGCTTTTGAAAGGAAGAGAGGAACAACTTTTCCAAAACTTGATCAAGAGTAAGGTGAGATGAGCAAACTAAGACAGGTAAGGAGTAAAATCAGAGAACTTACTTAAGTTTTGTAAGCCTTTTGAAAGTAAGTTTCCAAAATATCCTAGAGGCGACCAAGCTAGGGTTTCTCACAGTCAAGATGGCTCGATATCAACTTTGTGAGGACCCGGAATATTTAACTAGTAACACTTAACCTCCAAATGGTTCTAGCATTACTAATTAAACATTCTAAGCCTCGATGGACATATGCTTCCCAGAATTGCAGCATATGCACATCATCACAAAATTACACATCATTTCCATACACCATACATCACTAAGTTCAAGAATGACATACATAAAGTAAAGTTATTACAAAAGAGCCGACCGACCAAATAGAACAATATACAAGAAAGACAATGAAGCAAAGGTGCCATAAGATGGCTAGAACAAAAGTCGACAGGTTAGCCAACATAACCCACAAGGCAACCGGCCGGCCGCTAAGCTAGTCGCCCCGCAAGCTACCACAACAAAGCTCACAAAAGTGAGGCCCCTCGAGCTCACCTTCTTCCTCTGCAACAAATACATTTAAGCAAGATAACTGAGTACACAAAGGTACTCGCAAGACTGACATGTGGAATAGCAGACCTATTCATAAACTACATGCAAGCTTATTTAGGTGGAGGTTGTATGGCTCATTTTGCATAAAGCCAACTTTATTTGCAATAGTATAATACATTTAAAAGCAAGTTTGCAAATCTGTTTTGTTGTCAAAATAACAGCGAAATAAAGATACATACAAGTAACTACCTGGAAGTGACTATCTCAATAGTCACAACAACATAGCACGAATCCCCGATTCGTACCACCTATCAAGTTTTAATTAAAAGGTTGTAGTCTAGTTCTCACGGGGCGTATCCGAGCGTGTCCATAACCTAGGACGAGGCTATTCGAATAGTTTTAACCCTGCAGGGGTGTACCAATGTACCCACACTTCAGACCGCCTTTAAGCCACAAAGCACACTTCCGAAGGTATGCCGGCACGGCTAAGTCCTACGAGACGGTTTCTAATATTGTGTATTAACCACGAGCCGCTTGTATGGATAGAAACCCATACGCTTACATTGCCAGCCGAAAGACAACCACCCATTACGGGGGGAAGCCTTTCGGACTCTACAATGCTCCCAACACCATCCCTCCTGCGACTCCCTGCGACCCGAAGCCAATACACGCCAAAGTACTAAGTCAAGAGAGGTCCCATACCCTCTAGTGTGGTTAGCACGCAAAAATGCTTAGTACGGTGGCGCAAGTAACTCGGTCCTTAATGACCCGGGCACCATTCCAGTCACACCCAGAAGCACACCAATCATACCATTGTGCCCATGTCTAAATCATTTTTGTTTTTAGGTTTTAGTTTTCATAAATAGACATGGCACAAGGTGGAAATCATAATCATAATAAGTTTTATGTGATCAAGGTTATCGACAAGTTGATAACCGCCCATTTCTACCGAAGCTAAGCATGGCTAAGCAATTAATTCGCAAACTACTAAGTGACAAGAGCTCATCCACGAACTCTAAATCACAGCAATGCCTAGGCTCATGGTAGTAGAGGATAATCGTTTGCTAAGGAAATGCATCTACTAGGCCAACTAACGACAATAGTTTAACACAAAGTAGCAATGCATACATAGAAGTTGTAATCAACATAAATACTTAAAATACTGGGATTAACATGATCAAACTGCTTGCCTTGCTGGGATTGGTCTTGCTGCAGAGGGGAGTGCTCAGGATCAATAAATTCTTCGGAACCTAGCACGAAAAGGCGATAAAAACCGATAAGAACGAAGAACACCAAAAGGAACTCAACAGCAAAGAACATCCAAATCCAATAAAATTTCTACAGCAGCTAGAGGTTGATTTTAGACAATTTTAGAAATAAGAATCACTTCATTTGGACTTAGCATGAAAAAGTTATGGCTAATCTAAGTTCTCTCAGCCTGAAAAATCATAATTAAATTAATTTCAGTTACTGTTCATGACAAAAATTTCTAGAATGATCTGGAACTTGAAATTTTTATGGTGGGTAGATATGGTTATCCTAACAACAACAAAACTGAGTTTGCACAATTTGAAGTTGAAATGAATTAGTTATGATTTTTCTAAGTTCTAAAACTAGTGAACCATTAATTTCAGTGGCAAGGATCATATGAAGACCTATTCTATATTACAGTACAATCCTAGTGGGTTTTAACAAAACTTAGTTTGCTCAGTTTGGGATTACAGAGAATAAATTATGCATTTTACAAATTTTTAATGAATTTCTAAGCCACTATTTTCACTAAACAAGATCATGCAGTTTCTATCATTTTCTACTACCTAACTGTAACACCCCAGGACCCACATTACCCTGGAATGCTACTAAACCACTCAGCTAGCCAGAAATTTCAAGATAGCTTAATCTAGCAACAATTTCTAGACATGAAGCAATACACGGAAGCATAAACAACTAAGGGAACAAAGAAAACGATAACAAGTTCAATAATTAAAACAACCTCTAGCAGATTAATCAAAGAAATAGTCCACAAGTCCATAAAGTGCATCCACATTCATTACAAGTTAGTTAAACTACAAAGATATTAAGCATCAATACCCATTTCCCATAATGATCACAATTATAGCCTCAACCATATTTACTACCATCAATAGTAAAATATTAGCAAATGAGTCTTGATTAACTTCTTCATATTATTCACCACTACCACTACCAATGACAATAAACTATTAACAAGTTTTACCTCATCTCTTTACTATTTCTCGCATCCACAACTACTATCAACAATTACCACAAGAGAGTAGAATCTCAAGCCACAATCACAACCACTACCATTCCACAAGGGATGAACCCCAATCCACGACCATAGCCACCTTCCTCACACCACAAGTGACTCTCATGAGCCAATTCCACATTACAACTATAAAGTTGCAGTTGTTTGTAATATAACTTCATCACAATATCTTGCATAAGTATGCAAATGATCTTTCCACAATGTAATGCATATGTATGCTATGCTCCACTGCACTCCTACCCATCAAGGTAAGAGTGTGCATCGTACTACGACAATGTACGATGCTGTACCGGTACTGTCGCGGCCATAAGCGGCGACATCCACAATGCAATGTCATGATATGTTATGAATGATATGATACTCATAAACCACATAAGTGTCATCCTCATAAGGGCACCAACAAGATTAACTTTTATTATTACCACATAGCCACTATGGAAAATATATTCATGATCCACATTCGGCACATAAAGCAACCACCTCATGACTTCACGCAAGATATCCAAAGTAAAACATTCAATTATTAATTGCTGTTATCACCTCATTTGTAAGTCAACCAACCATGGCATAATACTTCAAAATACGAGAATCATATAGATTGCAAGTAGTAAGAACAACCAATTAAACGGTAGTAACATTTGCTACAATTACTTGCCTTCCACGATGCGCCGCGTTAGCCGGCAAAGGTGATACTCCTAAACCTGAGGCTTCACCTCCTAAACAAGTAAAATAATTTCAATAAGGACATAATATACCTAGCGCTACTAATCGGCGTTCTACACCGCTTCCCAGATGACTCAAGTCGAGATTACAAAGCTGAAACAGAAAAACAACGTTTCCTGCCATATACCGTTTCTGGACAGCAGCACGGTAATTGACATAACTCATGAACTAGAAGTCGAAAAGAGGTAAACCTAATTTCTATAGATTCTTAACTGACTAATCTACAATACTCTAGTTGACACGATAATCCAAATCGGCCAATAAAATAGGCTAACCATTGTTTGAACTTTCAGTACAGAAAACTGCCTACACGTTCGAACAGCAATACAAAGATGACCATAAATTTTAATAGGTAACTCCGAATTGATCGTTCTTTATCAATCTGAAAAGGTTATCGAATTATCTACAATAACCTAGTTGTGTGAACTTTCAGATTCTACCAATTTCCCTTTCATATTTTAGGAAAAATCCAGACAGATTATTCTCGTCAGATTTCTGGCAGCAGATACTAAATCAACCATAACTTTTGACTCAGACCTCGGAATTGAGTGATCTTCATGGCTACTGAAAGATAACGACAGATCCCACATAACTCTAGGAGATGGAATCTTAAAATTCAGCCTATAAATACACGAAATTACCCACGCAAGGTACTTGACAGAATTGAATCTTCTGCAGCCAAACTTTTATCCAACAATTCTAATCGGTTTCGCATCTACTACAGATCAAATAGCGGGGAAGGCATATCGTTACCCTTGAAGAGCCGCTAGAGCTTGCTGAACCAATCTCCACGCAAGTTCTTCTTCTCCTTTCTCCCTTTCTCTTCTTTCTTGGACGTTGCAACCCGGGCTCATCCTCCTTGTTGTTTCGGGTGGCAGCAGCAAGGGAGGAGAAGATGGCTGCCAAGAGGTGGAGGGGGTGGAGGTGGAGACGCAAGGAAGGGAGGGGTGCTTGTGGCGGCCACACGGGGGAGAAGGGGGAAGTGATGGGGCTGCCCTAGGGTTAGGAGGAGGTGTGGGGCGCATGGGCTTGGGCACAGTGCGCCCCCCCCCTCTTGGGCCACTCATGCCTGGCCACTAGGCTGGTTTAGCCTGGCCTAAAACCCTAGGTTCGAATTTTTTCCAAAAATTTCTCTCTAAACTATAATCGGGCATTACATTCTACCTCAATGAGTCGACCTCGAATTCTAACCATCGAAAGAACACGAACAAAGCGGGCATTGCGTACGTCGCGTATGGACCTGAAACGGTCAACGCGATACGCCAACTTACTAATTACCACAATTGTCGAAAACGAACCAAAATATCTTAACCAAGCTCCCCTTCAGTACTAAAACACACCACAAAAACCAGAACCACCCCTCGGTACACGTTCGTGTGTCGGTCGCACACATGCCATGCCGTATGTCCGCCAGGACCACACGCGCCATGCGCCATATGCTCACGCCCCGGTCCCGCACGCGCTCAAGCAGCGATGGTGGATGCTCAACAACTAACTCTTCATCTAATGAGGGTCGCCTCCTTTAAACAATAATACACAACAGAAATGGTTCTTAAACCACTGATCCACAAGGAGAATCCAACTGGAAATAGAGAGTTCTCATCACAACCACGCAATACTAACTCTCACCAAAAGGGCAGTTTACAATTGAATACCACGAAAGCCAAAGGAGGAACCACTCGAATGCCCAAATTAAATACTCCTTTTTTTCTTGTCTGAATTACAAGGAGTCAATCATGCCAGCATAGCGCCAACTCACATTGCAGAAGACACCAGTCAACAGCACAAAACTCAAACGAGAATGAAGAAAATGATTCAGTACTGGAGGAAACACCATTTTTCTTAGTTTCCCCCTTAGGAAATTAAACTTCTGTCAAAACTTGTATTTCGAGTTCATCACATACTACACAAGCTCAAACCTCTTCACTAAACATCCTCAAGTTATGCTCAAACTGAAATACATCATCCACACCATGGTGGAGAGACTCTATTGAATCCATCGAGTACTCTAGGCAACTCGTCCTACTGACGAAATTAATTTGATAGAAGGCATTCAAAGCTTCACAAATATAGGTCCCACGCAATCACATTACCTCCAATTTTCCAGAATAACAACTCAGAATCTCCAGTACACATGCTCATATACTACACCCGAAGGGTTCTATCAATGATCATTCCACTTCTTAGGAACCGTCATTATCAAATTTTCGTACACGAAATCATTGAGTGACTAAAAAAAATGCAAATACCAGATTTACCTCCAAGACCCCTACAACAATTTCTTTTATAACAGATAATGAAGTCATCGGATATAATCTCTAGCCTTTCCACAATTCTAACATACTTACTCATTGACATTGTCAGAAATCACCCACAGAATCTTGCAACTCTATCTAATTGTGTTACTCTATACAATTAATCAAGGTTTCCATACCTTCGATAATCCCCAACCTTTCAACATGAACAGAAGTTCCGGAATTTCACTATATCATAGGTTCTACTTAATCATAACACTACTCAAATTTACTTCAAAGCCAATCATTCCATGTGAATCAAATTTCCTCCAAGAGGTACAGATCAAAACCAATTCATCTTCTGCTACTCCCCCCAAAGCTTGGTAGCAAAATCTCACCACTACCATTAAATAACCACCACCAAACAGTTGCCAAATTACGCTTTGTAAAACTTTACAACACAAAACGGTTGAACATTTCTCAAAAGAAAGAGACGAACCAGGACAAGTTTCGTCACACAAGAAAATGCCACTTTATGCCACTTGATTTGCTGCCACTTTCAAGTCAGCACCGTGTTCATATGGAGGCTGTAACACCCCAGTCCGTCATGAACCTGGAATGCTACTAAACAAACTCTAAAAAAAAACTCTAAGGAAGACAATTCTAATAAATTTTGGCAGAACCTCCCTTGTAAAGTTATTTACATGAAGGTTCCAACACACAAGATAATCAAATATTAATTAAACTTCCATTCCAAGACATCAAAGGATAATCAGAAACATGCTAAGAATCCATCATGTCTAGAGAGGTATAAAATTCCACTACTCCTCATTATTACATTTAATCCATAGCATAAAACAAATCATAATATTCAAAGATCAATCATTCTCTGAAGATCATTCATCCTTATTTAGTTCATGTGGTATGTGTGTGACTAGCGTCTACTTTCCCCATGCATGTCATTCTGTCTCTGCACTGAACAACAATAAAGCAAGAGTGAGTCCATTGACTCAGCAAGTACATTAAGAAACCATGGCAATAACACACATGTAAAGGAGATTAACATTAGAACATCGTGTATGCAAATGCAATGCTCAAGGACTTTATCTTTAACTTTCGTGTACATTACACTGTAATGCGAGTATCGACCGCCGCCGCATACCCATGCTGTCTTGGCGCACGCCACAGGACCAATTGCCGTTACTCCGCAAGTAACGGGGACCTCAAGCCCACACTCCACGAGTGAGGGGATCTCGGGCCCGTCACATTCATGACGGGGATCTCCAAAGGAAACATACTTGGACACTACGTGACCAAGCCTCAACATGATATCTCTATGCAAATGCTTATCATGTAATCATCATCAAATTACCAAAGTACAACATCACTTAATCATAGTAAAGCATGAGCATCATTTGAGCAATAACCATACTTAAGCATTCATTAAGTATACCATCTTGCAATGCATCCATACAGCAAATAACACACAATTTAGACAATCATTCAAACAACAATGCACTTGCCTCAACCGTGCGAAGGTGGATGTCGGGAATGAGGTAGTGCTCCGGAGCCAAACCCACACTGGACAACAATTGAGACAAGCTAAGGCTACCATAAGGGTCTAATAACAAAATCATAAACACAACATGAGTACATCGTCCACTAAACGCAACCCCCAACGTTAAAGCGGCTGTCAGATTTCTTTTCCAGAGAACAGCCCCCTTCGAAAAATCATAACTAAATGTACAGAAATCCAAATGGAGTGATCTTGGACATTCTGAAAAGGTTATTGAATTCCCCTTCTAAACCTAGTTGGCGAGGTTCTCTGATTCGGCCATTTACTAGCCCTACCAATCTAAACAACAGAGTATCAATTTTCACGTCGGGTTTCTGGACAGCAACAATGAAACTATCATAACTTTCTCTACATTCGTCCGAATTTCATGATCTTTAGTTTTCCTGAAAGCTAGAAGGATTATCTACAGCTTTCGTTATACTGGGGTTCTCAGATTTCCACTTTATCCATCACTTTTAATTGGTTTTCTACAATCTGTCTAAATACTGACAGAGCAGTGGAACAGCAGACTTAGAAAAATCATAACTCTCTAACCGTTAATCGGATTTGAGTGAACTTGGCGGCCACTGAAAGCTAAGACAATAACCTACAACTCTCTAGGAGACCAAAACTCCAGATTCATCCTCTAACCACACGAAATTTACCCCGCAAGCCACTGGACAAAAATTGCATTACAGCAGGCCGACTACCATCTAAACAAAGACTAACCAAAATCTCTCCCAAGACTAATTATCCTTCAAGAACAGCATGTTACCCTTGACGACGCTGAAAGCGAACCCGGATGGCGATCCTCCTCTTCCTCTTCTTCCT
Source organism: Ampelocalamus luodianensis (assembly GCA_036346255.1). Lineage (NCBI taxonomy): Eukaryota > Viridiplantae > Streptophyta > Magnoliopsida > Poales > Poaceae > Ampelocalamus > Ampelocalamus luodianensis. The sequence continues at coordinate 53,480,833 of CM070634.1, read as the reverse complement.
TCTCTTCTCCTCCTTTCTTCCCTCCTTTCTTCCTCTATGGCCGGTTGCAAGGAAGGCTTCTTCTCCTCAAGGCCGGCAGCAATGGAGGGGCTCTTGGAGGGGAGGTTGGGGGCGCAAGGGGGAGAGGAACCAGGAGGTGGCTGCCAAGGGAGGTGGTGCGCATGGGGGGGGAGGAGAGGAGATGGGGGCGGCGGCCAAAGGGGAGTGGGGGGCTCGGCTAGGTTTGGGGGAAAGTGGTGCCTCCCCCCCCTTGGCCGGCCACCTAAGGCCGATGGGCCGAGCCTGAGCCCAAAGTTGGCGTAAACGCGCTTTCACCCCCGCTAGCTGCGAAAATCAACTATTTCCTTTTGATCCTTTTACTAATACTGAGAAGTCCCTCCCGAAACTCTTTCTCGAACCTCTCGAACTTTTGGGACATTACATTCTACCCCCCTTACACAGAATTCGTCCTCGAATTCTAACCCAGCCACGCCAAGGACGGATCTGAAAAGACTTAAAGCACAACACGCTTTGTAGAGAATAATTCGGATATTGCTCGCGCATGCGGCCTCCAACTCCTGTGGCTTCTTTCTGATGCTGCGACCAAAGAACTTTAACATACTTCAGCGTTTTGTTTCTCAAAACCTTCTCTCGATTTCTCCAAGATTCGACCGGCTTTGACTCAAAGGTCAAATCTTGCTCTATGAGTAGAGGCTCTAGCGGTACATGATGCTCCGGATCTCGCAAGTACTTCCTCGGCATGGATACATGAAAACATTGTGCACTCCACGCATAGACTCGGGCAGTCTAAACGATAAGCCAACTTCCGATTCGAGCCAAGATCGTGAATGGTCCTATGTACCTTGGGCTAAGCTTCCTCCGTACCGAACCTCACCACACCTTTAGTGGGGACACTTTCAAGAGCACTGATCCCCACTTCAAATTCCAAGTCTCTTCTTCTCACGTGCATAACTTTTCATGCGCTCGAGTCATTAATAGGTTCTGTCTCACGAGCCACTCGCTCTGATCTTTTGTACCCAATCCGACCCAAAGCGCCTTCTCACCCACGGCTTCCCGACAAAGTGGTGACTGCACTACGCCCATACAAAACCTCGAACGGAGCGGCTTTTATGCTTGAATGATAGCTGTTGTTATAAGCAAATTTGCTAAAGGCAATTGATCCTCCCAGCTACCCTTCCAAGACAAAACACAAGTCCGCAACATGTCCTCCGAGTGCGGATGGTGCGTTCGCTCCGCCTGCCTGTCTGCGTGGATGGAATCTTGACTCAGACGGAGCTGTGTGCCCAAGGCACTCTGTAAACTTTCCCAAAACTTGGAGACAAACTTGGCATCTCTGCTGAAATGATGGTCTTTGGCACCCCATGTAATCTCACAATCTCCCGCACATAGATGGGAGCTAAATCACTTCTTGAGTTAGTAGTGCGAATTGGTATAAAGTGTGCAGATTCTCGAGACGATCCACTACCACCCACATCGCATCCTTACCCCTTGGTGACCGGGTAACGCAACTACAAAATCCATAGAAATATCGTCCCACGGCCATTGCGGAATCTCTAAAGGTTGCAACAACCCGCGGGACGTTTGTGTTCGCCTTCACCGTTGACAAACACCACATGAGGCCACATAATTAGCTATGTCCACCTTCATCCTTTTCCACGAAATTTCGCTTTAGATCACGATACATCTTCGTTTCACCCGGATGAGCGATTATGCGGGTACGATGTGCCTCTTTCAGAATATCATCCTTAACCTTCGCTTTCTGTGGTACGCAAAGGCGGCCCTTAAACCGCAACGCACCACACCCATCCAAACTGAAATCTCCATCCTTGCCCAAATCCAACCGCTTTCGAACCCTTTGCAATAATTGATCTTCCTGTTGTGCCTCTCGTACCCGCTCTGGAATGGCCGACTCCAAGATCAGCCGTGTTTCAACGCGTGCAGTCCCCGCATAGCAAAATGATATACCCATACGGTCAAAGTCAGCAATGAGATAATCCAATGTAGCGGGTGTCGCCTTGCGACTAAGAGCATCAGCCACCACATTTGCCTTTCCAGGATGGTATTGAATAGATAGATCATAATCCTTAATTAGCTCCAGCCACTGCTTGCGCTTAAATTCAGATCTTTCGAGTGAAAATATACTTAAGACTCTTGTGATCAGTAAAAACATCACAACCCTCACCATACGTATAATGCCTCCAAAGTTTCGTGGCAAACACTACAATTGCCAACTCTAAATCATGAGTTGGGTAATTGCATTCATGCTTCTTGGTGCCTTGACGCATAAGCTATCACCTTCCCTTCTGCATAAGGACACAACCCAACCCAATCCGAGACGCATCAGTACATCGTAAATCGCTCCCGTGCTCGGAAGTGTAAGGACAGGCGGTCACCGCTTTTCCTTAAGGGTTTGGAAACTACGCTCACAGATCATCATCCCACCCGAACTTCACATCCTACGTGTGAGTCCGGATAAGGGTTTAGCAATAATGGAGAAATCCCGCACAAAACGCCGATAGTATCCCGCCATGCCGAGAAAGCTTCTCGGTTCTTTGACATTGGTTGGCGTCTTCCATTCTACCATCAGAGAAATCTTACTTGGATCAACTGTGATTCCCTTATCATTGATGGCATGCCCGTAAATCCCACTTCGACGCCCAAAACTCGCACTTTTTCAGTTTGGCATAAAACTTATGCTCCCTTAGTGTTTCCAACACAAGCCTCAGTGTCGCTCATGTTGACTTGTCTTTGAATATATCAAGATATCATCTATAAAGACTACCACAAAATCATCCAGTATTCGTGCAACATCCTGCTCATAGTCTCCATGAAAGCAAATAGGGCGTTCGTTAGTCCAAAAGACATAACTTTAAATTCAAAATGCCCATACCTTGTAGAGAATGCCGTCTTCTCAATATCCTCCTTTCGGATGAGGATTTGATTATAACCGATTGAAGATCAATCTTTGAGAATACCTTGGCCCCTCTCAACCGATCAAATAGATCTTCTATACGAGGTGAGAGGATACTTATTCTTGATGGTTAATCGGTTAAGAGCACGATAATCAATACACATGCGCCAACTACCATCTTTCTTCTTGGTAAAAGAACAGGGCTCCCATGGAGACACTGCTGGGACGAATGAGATCTTTTGCTTTTAAATCATCCAATCGCTTCTTTAGTTCCTCCCGAACGGACGGGCCAACCGTGGGGTCATAGAGACAGTCGGGCGCCGTACCAAATCAATTTCGAACTCTACAGACGAGGTGGTGGCATCCCCGTAGTTCTCACTGAAAACATCCAGAACTCCCGAATGACCAAAATTTCTTCTGCACTCATGATGAACTCGGCTTCTCCACTAGAGACAAAAGAAACCCATTCTTCGCCGACGGCCACCGGAAAAGACTAGCCATCACAAAAAGTGAGTGAGATGGAGCGCTACATTGAATACTATCTCCGCCTGACGGAGCTTGCGGGGTTATTGTCTTCCAAAACAGAAATGACAAAGACGGTAATTATGCAACCAGTCCATCCCCAAGATGACATCAAACGGCTCCATCCTCATAACCATCGATTAGCAATGAACTCTTCTCCATCTAACGAAATCACACAACCAGGACAAATCAGAGCTAGAGAGAATTCCCCGGGAGAATTAACTAGAATCGACCGAGCTATTGGTGCAGACTCAAACTCGCCTTACTAACAAAATCTAGTGATACAAAAGAAAAGGTAGCCCCAGAATCAAATAGAACAAGTGCCTCTCTGAATCCACCAAGAGCGCACTGTCACCACATCGGGACGACTCACCGACTCTGCCGTCGGCATAGCGTAGGAGGCTCGCTGGCTTTGGCGGTAGGGGCTCCAACGCCCGTACGGTGGTGCGGAACCGCTGGAGGTGCTTGAAGGTGCTACTATCGAAATGGAGCCACAGGAGGGGCGGCCAAAAATACCTCGCGGTGGAGCTCCTCCCGAACAGGAAGTAGGTCGTGGCGGTGCCTGTTGGAGTAGGAGTAGCCGCTAACATCTGAACCGACCCTCGAGAAGAAGCTGCTGGCGCTGGCACTGACACTGGCACAGGTTCCCACTTGATGATACTGGCGGGATTCCGCCGACAAACCAATGCCTTATGGCCCTCCTGACCACAATGGCGACAAGACCGAACCAGCTGCACTCCGAAGCTCTATGCTCACTGCCGCACTTGAAGCACTTCATGCCTTGCCCTGGGACCGGACGTAACCTAGGTGCAGCTGCAGACGCTCGAGAGGTGGAAGAAGACTTTGCCCCTGTGAACTTGGTCTTGAATGATTTCTGCGGACCTTTGAACCTCTTGGAAGTAGGCCTCTGGAAGGTCCCACCCCCACTGCCAAAACCCTCTTCGGCCGCCACCGCTCCCTCGAGATACCACAGCGCCTTCTCCTCCGGCGGCTCCTCACCAAGCCGCATCTCGGTTCCATGCCCCGGCTTGTTCGACCAGGAGCTGAAATCCGCAACTCCAATGCTCCCAATACCGCCGGAACTCTTGCTGAGCCCCGCGAAACCTCTTGGCTTTTTCCTCATCATTTGTGGCCACACTGAACAAAACGAACCAGTTGTTAAAACCGCTTCATACTCCACCGTCATCTTCCTCGCTTGAAGTTACGCAAGGAGACTTCCATTCGCTCCACATATGAAGTGGATAAAACCTCTTCTGAAGTGCTCAACAAAATACTCCTGTAATCGGTCCATGAGTCTTTGTCCTGCCATCGTAACTCCTTCCCACCGGATATCCGCCGCCTTCAATTGGAAGGCCACGAACCGAGCCCTCATTTCGGATGTCATCCCCGAGCTCCGGTGCCTCTCCATGTGTCGCGACCAATTAGCTGCGTCGACAGCGTGCTCGACCGTCGAAGGTGTCCACCTCAAAGCGTTCCATTGATGTAATCCCATGGCATACGCCGCAGTGCCATGCGCAGGGCCACCACAGAGCGACAACAGCGCGGTGGCGGGCCTGGTTCTCTGCATCTGAAGCAACCTCTTCCTCTCGACTCGCAGGCTAGCTTCTCCCACTACGGAATTCGAACTCGGCGGGAGCGATGCTCGCCTCGCCGGCCCCGCGGCCTCGACCACGACCTCGGCCTCCACCCTTGCCATATCTAATCATCACAGCAAAACAATCAAACAATAAGCAATTTCATCATATAGGACCACAAGAGTAGTCTATCTAGCGGCTATCACACAAGAGAAATCAAAAATCTCAAAAGCAAAGATAATGCAATGCATTAACCCATTCCCACCTCACTGTGCATAGTGTGTCAAATTTAACCTTTCATATTCCACGGACCTACACCGCTCGATACCAATCAGTAACACAACAATCAGTCATGAACTCGAATGCTACTAAACAAACTCTAAAAAAACTCTAAGGAAGACAATTTAATAAATTTTGGAGAACCTCCCTTGTAAAGTTATTTACATGAAGGTTCCAACACACAGATAATCAAATATTAATTAAACTTCCATTCCAAGACATCAAAGGATAATCGAAACATGCTAAGAATCCATCATGTCTAGACAGTATAAAATTCCACTACTCCTCATTATTACATTTAATCCATAGCATAAAACAAATCATAATATTCAAAGATCAATCATTCTCTCAAGATCATTCATCCTTATTTAGTTCATGTGGTATGTGTGTGACTAGCAGTCTACTTTCCCCATGCATGTCATTCTGTCTCTGTACTGAACAACAATAAAGCAAGAGTGAGTCCATAGACTCAGCAAGTACATTAAGAAACCATGGCAATAACACACATGTAAAGGAGATTAACATTAGAACATCGTGTATGCAAATGCAATGCTCAAGGACTTTATCTTTAACTTTTCGTGTACATTACACTGTAATGCGCAGTATGCATCGCCGCCGCATGCCCATCCATGCTGTGGCGCGCACGCACGAGGACCAATTGCCCGTTACTCCGCAAGTAACGGGACCTCAAGCCCACACTCCACGAGTGAGGATCTCGGCCCGCCACATTCATGACGGGATCTCCAAAGGAAACATACTTGGACACTACGTGACCAAGCCTCAACATGATATCTCTATGCAAATGCTTATCATGTAATCATCATCAAATTACCAAAGTACAACATCACTTAATCATAGTAAAGCATGAGCATCATTTGAGCAATAACCATACTTAAGCATTCATTAAGTATACCATCTTGCAATGCATCCATACAGCAAATAACACACAATTTAGACAATCATTCAAACAACAATGCACTTGCCTCAACCGTGCGAAGGTGGATGTCGGGAATGAGGTAGTGCTCCCGAGCCAAACCCACACTGACAACAATTGAGACAAGCTAAGGCTACCATAAGGGTCTAATAACAAAATCATAAACACAACATGAGTACATCGTCCACTAAACGCAACCCCCAACGTTAAAGCGGCTGTCAGATTTCTTTTCCAGAGAACAGCCCCCTTCGAAAAATCATAACTAAATGTACAGAAATCCAAATGGAGTGATCTTGGACATTCTGAAAAGGTTATTGAATTCCCCTTCTAAACCTAGTTGGTGAGGTTCTCTGATTCGGCCATTTACTAGCCCTACCAATCTAAACAACAGAGTATCAATTTTCACGTCGGGTTTCTGGACAGCAACAATGGAACTATCATAACATTCTCTACGTTCGTCCGAATTTCATGATCTTTAGTTTTCCTGAAAGCTAGAAGGATTATCTACAGCTTTCGTTATACTGGGGTTCTCAGATTTCCACTTTATCCATCACTTTTAATTGGTTTTCTACAATCTGTCTAAATACTGACAGAGCAGTGGAACAGCAGACTTAGAAAAATCATAACTCTCTAACCGTTAATCGGATTTGAGTGAACTTGGCGGCCACTGAAAGCTAAGACAATAACCTACAACGCTCTAGGAGACCAAAACTCCAGATTCATCCTCTAACCACACGAAATTTACCCCGCAAGCCACTGGACGAAAATTGCATTACAGCAGGCCGACTACCATCTAAACAAAGACTAACCAAAATCTCTCCCAAGACTAATTATACTTCAAGAACAGCATGTTACCCTTGACGACGCTGAAAGCGAACCCGGATGGCGATCCTCCTCTTCCTCTTCTTCCTTCTCTTCTCCTCCTTTCTTCCCTCCTTTCTTCCTCTATGGCCGGTTGCAAGGAAGGCTTCTTCTCCTCAAGGCCGGCAGCAATGGAGGGCTCTTGGAGGAGGTTGAGGCGCAAGGGGAGAGGAACCAGGAGGTGGCTGCCAAGGAGGTGGTGCGCATGGGGAGGAGAGGAGATGGGGCGCGCCAAAGGGAGTGGGGCTCGGCTGGGGTTTGGGGCGGGGAAGTGGTGCCTCCCCCCCCTTGGCCGGCCACCTAAGGCCTGATGGGCCGGAGCCCAGGCCCAGGTTGGCGTAAAAACGCGCTTTCACCCCTGCTAGCTGCGAAAATCAACTATTTCCTTTTGATCCTTTTACTAATACTGAGAAGTCCCTCCCGAAACTCTTTCTCGAACCTCTCGAACTTTTGGGACATTACAGAGGCGTCCAAGTGTAATACCCCGTTTCCGTTTAGAAAGAAAGCATTTCGATTTTGAGTTTCGATAGACTAAAGAAATCAGATTTTCTTCTATTTTACCTGAGTTTTTGGCCTGGGCCTTTGGACCAGCAGGCCCAAGAGGGGAATCCGGCCTCGAGGGCCAAGGGGAGCCCAAGGCAGCCAAAGCTTTGGGAGGGCCCTTTGGCCCATGAGTGGCCGGCCATAAGGGGTCGGGCAAACCCTAGTTTCTCCTCCCACCTCCCACTCCACCCTTGGCCGCCGCCCCATCTCCCTCTCCCTTGCGCCCGCCTCCTCCCCTCCATGACGCCTCCTCCTCCATTGGTGCTGCACCTCCCACCTTCGGAGAGCCGCCCCTTGGTGCTGTTTTCCCTGCTACCGGTCTCGCGAAGGACGGCGGTGGTCGTTTCGGGGTGGTGGATCAAGAAGGAGAGGACCAGCAGATTAGAGGCTTGTTCATCGTCGTCTTGCAGCGTGCCGTCAAGGGTAATGACCGGTTCTCGCGTTGGTTGTAGGTCTTTGTTGCGTTGACAATTAGAATTGTTTGGATCAAGTCTGTTTTTAGTAGATTCAATTCTGTCCAGTTCCTTGCGTGGGTAATTTCGTGTAGTTAGAGGCTGAATTTTAAGATTCCATATCCTAGAGTTATGTGGGATCTGTCGTTATCTTTCAGTAGCCACGAAGATCACTCAATTCCGAGGTCTGAGTCAAAAGTTATGGTCATTTTAGTATCTGCTGCCAGAAATCTGACGAGAATAATCTGTCTGGATAGTTTCCTAAAATATGAAAGGGAAATTGGTGGAATCTGAAAGTTCACACAATTAGGTTATTGTAGATAATTTGATAAACTTTTCAGATTGATAAAGAACGATCAATTCGGAGTTACCTATTAAAAGTTATGGTCATCTTAGTATTGCTGTTCGAACGTGTAGGCAGGTTCTGTACTGAAAGTTCAAACAATGGTTAGCCTATTATTTTGGCCGAATTGGATTATCGTGTCAACTAGAGTATTGTAGATTAGTCAGTTAAGAATATACAGAAATTGGGTTTACCTCTTTTTGACTTCCAGTTCATGAGTTATGTCAATTACCGTGCTGCTGTCCAGAAACGGTATATGGCAGGAAACGTTGTTTTTCAGTTTCAACTTTGTAATCTCGTCTTGAGTCATCAGGGAAGCGGTGTAGAACGCCGATTAATAGCGCTGGGTTTATTATGTCCTTATTGAAATTATTTTACTTGTTTAGGAGGTGAGGCCTCAGGTTTAGGAGTATCACCTTTGCCGGCTAACGCGTCGCATCGTGGAAGGCAAGTACATTGCTAACCCTAATGCTTGTGATGGATGAATGGTTATATGATCATGCAAGTAAATGCAGCGGTTGTGCTACGGTTTAACTTGTTATTCTTACTACTTGCAATATACATGTTTTTTCATAACTTGAAGTTATATGCCATGGTTGCATGTTTTATGGATGAGGTCGTGGTAGCAAATTAATATTCATTTTTGCCATGCGTTGGAAGAGTTGTTGGTAGTCATGTGGTAATTTGCTTAATGAGCCAAATGCGGAATATGAAAATAAACTCAAGGTGGACATATTGATAATTCCTTGTGGTTATATTCATGATGATCATGTTGTGGTCTATGTGGTAGAGTTCCCTTTAGATCGATTGATTTTGATCTTGGTGAATCGAGTGTGGGTTATGTGGTAATGGTCTTATGACACAATGGTATTGTGCTTAATGAGACACATGTGGATTATGAGAAAATATTCATGATGAGTATGTTGTTGACTATCACTGTTAAATTCTTGTGGTTTATGATTATCATATCATTCATGACATATCATGACATTTGTATTGTGGATGCCGCCGCTTATAGCCGCGACCGTACTGGTACAACATCGTGCATTGCCGTAGTACGATGCATACTTTTACCTTGTTGTGTAAAGGTGTAGTGGAGCATAGCATACATATGCATTACGTTGTGGAAAGATCATTTGCATACTTATGCAAGATATTGCGGTGAAGTTATATTACAAACAACTGCAACTTTATAGTTGTAATGTGGAATTGGCTCATGAGAGTCACTTGTGGTGTGAGGAAGGTGGCTATGGTCGTGGATTGGGGTTCATCCCTTGTGGAATGGTAGTGGTTGTGATTGTGGCTTGAGATTCTACTCTCTTGTGGTAATTGTTGATAGTAGTTGTGGATGCGAGAAATAGTAAAGAGATGAGGTAAAACTTGTTAATAGTTTATTGTCATTGGTAGTGGTAGTGGTGAATAATATGAAGAAGTTAATCAAGACTCATTTGCTAATATTTTACTATTGATGGTAGTAAATATGGTTGAGGCTATAATTGTGATCATTATGGGAAATGGGTATTGATGCTTAATATCTTTGTAGTTTAACTAACTTGTAATGAATGTGGATGCACAATATGGATGTGGACTTGTGGATACTGTAATGATGTTGTATATTTGTTTGTAGTCTGAATAGCACATAAAGCAGTTTGCTTCTCGAGATTTCTATCTCACCCTTGTTTTTCCCCTACGGTGATTGTTGAGCATTCATGGGTTGGGTAGAGCGGCACCACAATAATGCACTTGGTTCATCAACTCATGCTGTAATAAAGTCGATGAAATTCTAGTCAAATGCTTAGCTATTCGAGGATGAATATTTTATTTAATAATGATGGACTTGTGAACTATTTCTTTGATTAATCTGCTAGAGGTTGTTTTAATTATTGAACTTGTTATCGTTTTCTTTGTTCCCTTAGTTGTTTATGCTTCCGCTTATTGCTTCATGTCTAGAAATTGTTGCCATATTAAATTATCTTGAAATTTCTGGTTGGCTAAGTGGTTTAGTAGCATTCTAGGGTAATGTGGGTCCTGGGGTGTTACAGTTGGTATCAGAGCGGGCTTTAGATCTGTGGTAAATAAAAATATTAAATTGACACACCGTTGGTGCATGAGGATGGGATGGGTCAAGCATTGCATTCATGCTTTGACATGTTATATTGATTATTCATGCTATGAGATAATCTTGTATGTTTATGTGTTGATTCTATGACTGCTATGAGTGAGGATAGTCAACGATAAGAGGTAGGGTTTGCAGTTGTTGCCTTGGGCATTGCCAGCTTATACCCGTTCGTGGTACGGATATTGATGCAGTTACCTCGGGTAACTTAGTTGCGGATGTCATGGGTAAGTTTCTTAAAAAAAAGTGTTATCCTCCTTGAATTGATGTTGGCCGATTCTTGGCCTATTGCAGTTAATGATTTTCTCTCGGGTTAGCTGTTTATTGCAGTTGTTGGGTGTCAATAGGCCTCCAATTGTTCTTGAGACCAAGTATTGTTTCTTTCTGATTGATGGGTTGTTTGACTGCTCGTGAGCAGTGCTTTTGGAGAGACTGGTATTTTCCGTGTTGTTCCATTTTTTCTTGCTGGAAAACATGACTCTTGTATTTCGTTTGATATTTTGAGAGAGAATCAAAGCTTTATGTGGGGAGTTCATTAACTTGTGGAAGCATTAGCTCTATGCATTTGTTTTGAAGTTTGTTTTCTCTCTAGAAGGGAGTGTTAAAACCCCTTTGTGATGTTTTGTTGTGTTTAAGTAGTAGGTGGAAATTATGTAAATAATTGATAGATTGTGAATTATCAAGTTGAAAAGTTAGCGTGGTACATCATTAATTTCTACTAACATCCTTAGAAGTGAAGTTGATGAATATGATGTTGTCCTGTTGTAGTTTCTTGAAGATTTGTGGCTAAGAATTTAGCGATACATGTGTAGAACTCATGCATTTATTAAGGAATATGAAAACAATTGTTTTGACTATTGTAGTTGTTTAATTTTCCCAACTTGTTGGATAGATTGGATTGATCGATCTTAAGTAATTAATCGACCATTCGGGATGGTCAAGTAAGGAGGTGTTGGAATATTGCCTTAATAAGATTAACCTTTAAAATGTTCTCTTTACATACTTGATGAGCATGTACAACTGTTAAATTTATGTAACTTTTACCATGCTAAATTGTTGAAACATGTATACAGAAATGGATGAAGGTGATGTATTGACTTGTGGAATCTTGTCTTGTAAAGCTGGTATTATTGATGTTTAAAGTTATTTTATTTTAATATCTTAACATAAGGTGGAGTATTGAATCTGTGCTCTTTATTGTCTTTGTGATTGCAAATTAAAGATAGGATTGTGAGGACCCCAATTTATTTGGCTTGTAATGCTTAACCTTCCAACTGGTCCTAGCATCACAAATCAAATAAACTAAGCCTCGAGATATGTATACTTCCTAAATGCAGATACACACCTCTTTTCACAAAATTATGCATCAATCCCATACAAGACATAGAATCCAAAACAACTCATTACTAAACAGTAGGCATACAATAAGAGTTATTACAAAAGAGGGCCGACCGGCCAAATGACATAAAAAGACTAAGTAAATAGCGGAAGCGATAGTGCCATAAGATGGCGATAAACAAAAGCCAATCAGTGTGCCTTTACCCACAAGGCAACCGACCGGTCCGCCAAACTAGTCGTCCCAAACCCCTCCACAGCATGACTAGCAAAAGTGAGGCCTTAGGGCTCACCTTCTTCCTCTGCAACAAATAATATTAAGCAAAGCAAATAAGTACAAAAATTGTTTTTGTACTCGCAAGACTGACGTGTGGAATAGCAGACCTATTCATATACTACACGCAAGCTTATTTGGTGGGGGCCATATGTCTCATTTTCAGCACAAAGCAAATTTTATTTGCAATAATGTAATACATTTGAAGGGCAAGTTTGCAATTCATTTTCATTGTTGAAATAACTGCAGGAACATAATGACAAATAGAATGACATCCTGGAAGTGACTATCCCAATAGTCACCACAACAATAGCATGAATTATCCATTCATACCACCCATGTCAAGTTTTAAATTTTCAAAGGTTGTAGTCTAGTTCTTGCACGACCTTACCAAGCATGTCCATAACCTAGGACGAGGCTATTCGAATAGTTTTAACCCTGCAGGGGTGTACCAATGTACCCACACGATAGACCGCCTCTCCACCAGCCACGGTTAGCATACTACCTTTGGTATGCAGGCATGGCTGAGTCTAACAAGACATTTTCAATGGATGATGCTAGTTAAGAGTCGCAACCCACAGGAGAAAGACACATTAGACAGCCTAACCGGTCTGCTAATGCTCCCCTCCAGACACCACACACAAAACACCCACCAACCAGCTCCTAATTAACACCTTCCAAAGTACTTAGCCAAGAGAGGTCCCATATCCCCCTCGTGCGGTTAGCACGCATTAAGCGCTTGGCTTAGTGACACAAGTAACTCGGTCCTTGGGGACTTAGGCACCATTCCAATCACACCCAACAGATCACACCAGCATACCATTGTGCCCAAGTCAAGATATAATTTTTGTTTTCAGTTTTTGAGTTGTAAAATAACAAATCACAAGGCTGGACAAAATGGGATAATATCAATATCTGTGTGATCAAAATCATCGACTAAGTCGATGATCGCCCAAAACTACCGTAAGCTAAGCATGGCTAAGCAATTGAACCCGTAACCTACTAAGCGACAAGAGATCATCCAACGTACTCTAATCACAGCAAACAACCTAGGCTCAGGTAGTAGACGAATATCATTTACCAACAGATTATGCATCTAAGGGAATAACTAACCAATTTAACACAAAATAGCAATGCATACAAACAAGTTGAAAACAATATATTAGACTTTAAAATAGTAGGATTAACATGATCAAACTGCTTGCCTTGCTGGACTTGCTCAGTTTCTGCAGAGGGGTACTCTCAAGATCGATACACTCGTCGGCACCTAACGAAAAAGCGAATAGGAACCGATAAGAACGAGAAATACCGAAAAGACTCAAAAATCAACTTTCTCCAAATGCTCTGAAAATTTTACAGCAGCAAGAGCATGATTTATAATGAATTTAGAAACAAGAATAAAATCATTTGGATGTTCTAAGCAAAAGTTATGATTAAAACAAATCTGCTCAGCTTTAAAATGCAAAAAGCTACTATTCCATAATTAAATTGTTTGGCATAAATTTCTGGAAAGGTGGTGCATTCGAAATTTTCACAGTAAATCAAGCACCATATAAGACGAACAACCCAAATGGATTCATCTCATTTGGAACTATAATGCCCTTTCTATGAATTTTCGAAGACATGAATGTGAGCACAAATTAATTGTATTTGCAATCCCTCTAACAATAGAAACATGCCTACAATTAATTTTAACAGCAAGTTCATTAATAGAGGAAGCCAACAAAAGTGGATTCACTCAATTTGGAGTTACAGAGAAATACTTATGTATTTTTGAATTTAAAGTAATTTTTAGTGCAAACTAAATCTATCCTAAAGTTATTTTATTAATAAACATTTTCTGGAGCAGTAACAAGGTTCAACCTATTTTTGTATTAAAGTACATTTAAACTAGAAGCTAACAAAATTTGAATCATCCATTTTGGAGCTAAAATGAATTAGTTATGCATTTTAGAAGTTAAACCCATTTTTCAGTTCAGAAATAAAGCATTACGGAAATTCCATAATCATACAATACTTTTTCTACCAAACGCCAGCTTGCCACTGCCACTGCCAGTGGGCCTGCTTCGCTAGCGGCCCACCGCGCGGCGCGGGCGCGCGCACGAAACGCAGGGCATGCTCGCGAACCGTTTGGTTCAGATCCAACGATCCAAATCCATGCGACAACCGGACCGTGCGATTGCAAAATCAATCTGGGCCGTTGATCTCACAACCGACGGTCCACAACCAACCAAGCGTAACCCGCTCGGGAGCTGTTACGATGCGGGGCCCACTTGCCATACTCTCGGTCTACATGCACAGTGCATGGACTAAGAGTCTACGGCCGGCTCACGAGGTCTATAACTGTGCACTTAACGGCCTCGGGCCCACATGTAAGCGTCACACTTAATCCTTAGCTGACCACGTGCTTTCCGACACAGATTCTACACTTAAATGCTAATCATTGCGATTTAATCCTAATGACGAGCTACAGTGCCGGTCGGAACGCGCCACGGGAGCTGCTGCGGCCGCGACCTTTGCCGGCGCGTCGCCGGCGAAGGAGGGCTCGACGGCGGCGGCCAAGCACTAAGATGGATCCAGCTCACTATTGCGCACCCGACGGTGGCCGGAGCTTTGCCGGAGCTGGACCAGAACGGCGGCGCGACGCGGCGGAGCGGAATGACATGTACGGGAAAACAAAAACGGCGGTATGACAACGCATCGTCCGATCTAGCGTGAGCATAAGCAACAGAGAGGGTCAGGGACCTTACTGGGATGACCCGGAGGTGGAGGAGTTGTCGGAGTTGAGCCGGCGACGAGAACCGAGGCGGCGACGATAGCTTCACCGAGGAGGAGTCAACCTGGTGAAGGAAACAAGGAAGGAGTGTTCCAGAGAGCTTAAGTGAGGTCCACAGATGGTGCCAAAGAAAGGAATTGACCAAAGGCTTACCACACCGTCGCCGGAGAAGAAAAGGACACCGACGGCCGAAAATGGGGAAAACCCAAGGTTCTCGAGTTCCTGAGAACGGATGGTCAAATTGATTGAGGGGAAATGTTTCTTGTACCCCAAGGCGCAAAGTGACGCGCAAGAAATGAGTAGGAACTCACCGGAGACGAAGATGACACGGTGGCGGTCATGGGTGCGCGCTCTAGTTCAGCAGGGAGCTTCACGGTGGACCAACAGCTACAAGATAACACAAGGTTCCAATTAAGCAAGGCGGAGATGGTGGAGACCAAGGAAGCAAAAGGGAACCATGCGGCGGAAGCTTACCCGAGAGAGGTGCCCGCACAAGCTTCCCTCTCCTCTGCCGAAAAGAGGAGAAGTGAAGGATTGAGAGGCACGGAGGGGGTGTTATCCCAGGGAAGATGACGGAGTGGAGGCGGCGTGAACTGGCGAAGCTCTGGGAGTGGCCAACGGACGCGGTGCAGTCATGGAGGTGACGGAGCACCTCAGAGCGGCGCGGCCGCGTGGCACAGGAGCTCTGCGCGGCGTCAGCGCGAGGTAGGGGAAGGAGCTGACAAGGAGGGCCCACAACGCAGTGACACAGCGCGAGCGCGCGATCGCGCCGAAATAAATCGAGGTGGGCCGTTGGATCAAGATCCATCGGACGACAGCGTGCGAGAGAAATTAAACCAGGACGAAGCGGTACGCAATCGTGACCGTTGATGCGCGATCAAACGGTTGCATGTGATGCGCGGATGAGGTGGTTGAGCCGAGCCAAGTCGGCTTGGGTCGGAGTCCGAGTCGGAGTATGGTTTGAGCCGCAGGAATAGTGTTTTCAGGTTTGGATTAAAAGGACAGAGAGGATTTGGGAATTTATAGAGGTAGCTCCGAAGCTCTAAAAATTCTAAAATTTTTATGGAAGCTTACAGGGCCAGAGGACAACCTTGTGTAATTTGTCTAGGATTTTTCATGCAATACATTTTGCTCCAGAAAATCCACAAGCTGCTGCCCTAAGGGTTTGACCAGAATTCAATTTGGTTTGACTTGCTCTTTTGAAATTGCAAATAAAATCTAAAAATCATGAGATTTTTCAGAGAGGTTGCCAAGATGACCAAGATGATGGGAAAAATATTTCCAGAGGATGATCACAAGATTAGATTGGAAAGTTTTTAATGACAACCATTCCATTAAAGAAACATGGTTCTTTAGAATTAGGAATTGCTAGGTAAATTCTAGAAATTTCCAAATGACTTCATGAGACCTCAAAAGTTTTAAATTATCCTCATAAATTACATTTAAAACATAATCCATTGTTTGGGGTGTTACAAATCTCCCCCCCCCCCTTACAAGAATCTCGTCCCGAGATTCCGTTCACTCGGAAAAGAAAGAAGGGTAATCTGCACGCAAGCGATCTTCTCGCTCCCAAGTCGCTTCATCCTCGGAATGATTCGACCACTGAACCTTAAGAAACTTGATGGCACGATTTCTTGTTCTGCGTTCAGCTTCATCAAGAATACGAACAGGATGCTCGCGATAGGTCAAATCTTCTTGAACATCGAGACCCTCCAATGGGGTTTCCTCGGTTGGAACACGAAGACACTTCTTCAATTGGGACACATGGAACACATCATGTATCCCCTCAAGTGTCGCTGGCAGCTCTAGCCTGTATGCAACAGCTCCCACTCTCTCGACAACGCGATAAGGTCCAACATATCGAGGAGCCAATTTGCCCTTGATGCCGAAACGCCGATGGCCCTTCAAAGGTGAGACTTTGAGATAAACAAAGTCATTAGGCTGGAAACTCAACTCACGGCGACGGCGATCTGCATAGCTCTTTTGCCTGGACTGAGCCACGCGCAAATGTTCACGAATCAGCTGAACCTGACTTTCGGCCTCATTGATTGAATCTGGGCCGAAGAACTGTCTCTCACCAGTTTCTGACCAATTCAATGGGGCTCTGCACCTCCTCCCATACAAAGCCTCGAACGGTGCCATGCCGAGACTAGCCTGAAAGTTGTTGTTGTAGGAAAACTCGGCGAGCGGTAGGCACCTCTCCCAATCGTTCCCATAAGAAAGAACACAAGCACGGAGCATATATTCCAACACCTGGTTGACTCGCTTTGTTTGACCGTCAGTCTGGGGGTGGTATGGTGAGCTGAAAGAAAGATGGGTCCCCATGGCCTCTTGCAAACTGTGCCAAAAGCGAGAGGTGAAAAGAGAACCACGATCTGACACAATCGTTCGTGGCACACCATGCAAACTGACGATGCGGGCTATGTAGAGATCCGCCAAGAGACCTACCCGAAGGTCAGACCTGACCGGATGGAAATGAGCCACCTTAGTCAACCGATCGATAACAACCCAAATGGCATCGTTCTTCTTGGGAGACCGGGGTAGACCAGTGATGAAGTCCATCCCGATCGAATCCCACTTCCACTGCACGGCAAAGGTCAAGCGATCCGGTGGCGATGATGTCGGCCTTGACACGACGACACACGTCGCATTCGGCAACGAATTTTGCAATCTCTCTCTTCATTCGAGTCCACCAAAACCTCAGCCTGAGATCTTGATACATCTTCGTGGCCCCGGGATGAATAGACAAGGGGGAATCATGGGCTTCGCGAAGAATCAAATCCCGTAACTCCACGACCTTTGGAACCACAAGGCGCTGCCCGAACCACACAACTCCATACTCATCCTCTGAGAAACACCTAGCTGTCCCATTCTGGATGTTCTGCTTGATCTGACTCACACCCTCATCGGATTGCTGTGCGGCCTTGATTTGATCCACCAAGGTTGGTTGCACAACCAAAGTAGCAAGAGAACCGTGCTCAACCAAACCCAAATTGAGCTGCTGAAATTCTTCAAGGAGGGTAGGCTGCTGCTCTTGGAGCATCAAAGTATTACAGTACACCTTCCGACTAAGTGCATCCGCAACGACATTGGCCTTGCCCGGATGATATTGAATACTCATGTCATAATCTTTGATCAGTTCCAACCATCTTCTCTGCCTAAGGTTCAGATCTGGCTGAGTGAACAAGTACTTCAAGCTCTTGTGATCAGAATACACCTCACAATGGTTGCCAATCAGATAATGACGCCAGATCTTGAGTGCATGTACCACAGCAGCTAACTCCAAGTCATGGGTAGGATAGTTGAGTTCATGAGGCCTCAACTGCCTTGACGCATAGGCCACCACCTTACCATCCTGCATAAGCACACCACCGAGTCCCTGACGAGAGGCATCGCAAAAGATATCGAAGCTCTTGTGGACATCGGGAAGAACAAGCACTGGGGTTGAAGTCAATCGCCTCTTGAGTTCCTGAAAACTCTCCTCACAAGCAGGGGACCATACGAATTTCTTGTCCTTCTTGAGCAATTCAGTCATCGGCTTGGCAATTTTGGAGAAGTTCTCGATAAAGCGACGGTAATATCCTGCCAAACCAAGAAAACTCCGAACATCGGTGACCGACTTGGGATGACCCCAAGATAGCACATCGCTGACCTTGCTAGGATCCACAGCTAAACCTCCGGTTGAAAGAACATGGCCTGAAAATGCCACTTCCTTCAACCAGAACTCGCACTTGCTGAACTTGGCATACAGCTGATGCTCACGCAGCTTACCCAACACAATCTTCAGATGTTTAGCATGCTCTTCTTCATTCTTGGAGTAGATAAGAATGTCATCAATGAAGACCACCACAAACTGATCCGAATACTCCATGAATACCGAGTTCATAAGATTCATGAATAAAGCAGGAGCATTGGTCAAGCCAAAAGACATGACGGTGTACTCGTAAAGACCATAACGAGTAGTGAAAGCCGTCTTCGGAATATCTTCGGCCCTGATCCGGACTTGATGATACCTGTAATAGCCTTGACTTAGGGTTTGTATTTCAAATGTAAAATTTTGAGGAGAAATAAAAACTTTTGTTGTCTCATCAAATCATTTGGAAGTTTTCCAAATTTTCCCTAGCAATTTCCAATTTTTAGAATTTAATTCTTGTGATTGGGAATTGTTGTCAGCACATTCTTAGCTTTCAAACTTATGATCATCTTCTGAAATTATTTTTCCTATCATCTTGATCATCCTATCTACCTCCCTGAATTATTTCACAATTTTTAGATTTCATTTGCTATTTCAAATGCCCAAGTCAAACCAGTTTAGAAATCTGGTCAAACTTCTGTTCAGCAGTGTAACATCCCAATTTTAGGCTTGTGTTTGAAATGTAAGAAAATGAGGGGAAATTAAAACTTTTTCTTACATCCTGTATTTCCTATTGTACCAAGCCAGTATTGTACAAGAAGCTATGGAAATACGAAGTCACAAGTCTTTTGATCCAAATCTTGAGCTTTCAAAAACAATCTTGTCGAATCTCTTGATCATCTCCTGGAAATGTTTTTCCTAAGTTCTTGGGATGGTATGTGACCCCTCTGAAAAGTTTCACAATTTTTAGAAGTTGTTGGAATACTTTTGGGGGCAAGTCAAACCAACTTTTCAATTGGTCAAACCTTAAATTCAAACGTTCTGGAATTTTGGAAAAAGATTCTGAGCATAAAAACCTCTAAAAGTTTTATGTAAGGTTTATTATAGGGTCAGCAACCTCCGGTTAAAATTTCAGAAATTTTGGAGTTGAATTGTTACCTCTAAAAACCCTCCAAAATTTCTAGTTCAAACTCAACCCTAACTGCTTTCTTTGTTTCTTCTGTTCGCACTGGGTCCGCTCATGCCAACTGGGTCGGTCAGATCAACTAAAAGCACCAGCCGTGCAACCTTGCTAGCCCCCGCAGCCCTTGGATCTCATCCAACCGCCTAGACCACCTCAGCCGTTGGATTCTTATCCTACGGTTTAGACCTTCGGGATCTCCTCAAAGACCTCCTCTGGTCTTTGTAAAGACCTCCCACCTGCAGGACCTCCTCCGGTCCTTTTTGCAAAGACAACCCTCCCGGACCTCCTCCAAATCTCCCGAAGACCTCCCAAACCACGTTGGCATTTTTGCAAAACCGCCCACCGGTCTTTCGCAAAACAACCCATAGGACCTCCTTTGCAATTTTTGCAAAGACCACCTTTAGGCATCCTCGCACCTCCTCGACCACCCCTGTACCTTGGTGCTCGTGGGCCGTCCATCCTTAGATTTGTGGCTCGGACCTCCCTGTGTATTAAGACCTCCGATCACCTCTTTTAATCGGGACCCTTCGTTTCAAATCCAACCACCCGGACCTCCTACCCGAGCTCAAGTCCATGTAACATCCCCAATTTGGCTTGTGTTTCAAATGTAATAAAATGAGGGTAAATTAAAACTTTTTCTTTCATCCTTTCACTCTTGAACTTTTCTGAAATTCTTGTAAAGGAATTTTGGGAAATTCAAAATCAAAACCCTCATTTATTATCAAGTCAACAACCTCCTTGGTCAAATCTGGTGTTAAACACTTGGAAATAATTTTCCTGGGTTCCAAGGTTGCTTGGTGGCACCTCTGAATTATTCCATAATTTTTGGAAATTATTTGAAATATTTTAGAGGCAAGTCAAACATTGGTCAAACCTTTGAAATAACCTTCTGGAATTTCTTGAGAAAATTTCAGTGCTCCAAAATCTCTGGAAATTTTATGGAAGGTTGATCCTATGGTCAGCAAGCTCCAGTTAAAATTTCATAAAATTTGGAGTTGATTTGATACTTCAATTAAATCCCCAAAGTTTCAGCTTCAAAAATCAAATCCTATCCGTCTACACTGTTCCTCGGGTGCGAGTCGGGCTCGGGCTCGAGTCACTTGACTCGACCGAGCCAACTAATCGCACCGGCGCGTCGATCGGCGCCGCACGCTATGGGCCGTTGGATCTCCATCGAACGGCTCACATCCGTATGCATTCGGACAACTCCGGTTGCCCTTTGGTTCTCGATCGTTGATTTCCATCGCACGCCCACGCTTGCCGATGCCGTTTCAACGCGATCGCGCGCTAGCCCTTGATGCAAATCGGACGGTGGCCGTCGTCGTTCTCTCCTCGCCGCGCGACGCTGCGCCATGGCGGAGCCGAGCGTGGTGCGCGATGCCTTGTCCCATCCGGCGACCCGCAACGGTGTCCGCGGCGCATTAAATGCCCATCACTCCACCGCCCGCTTAGTCGTCGCCTCAATCGCTCCCGTCGCTCACGGCGACCGCAGCGGCAGCGGGAACCCGAGGCGGAGCAACGGTTCCCTCGTGCTTCTCAGGCCTACTTAAGCTCCCGGGTCACCTCCGTTGGCTTCCTTTCCTCTCCCCGCAGCTCTCTCTTGCACCCTCCGAGCTTGAGCGAGCCCATACCACCCCAGCGCCCATTTCCGCCATTGCCGAGCTTGGAGCTCCTGTCGCCGACGGTGCTCCAGTGGCTCCCTCGCCCCGATTCTTCCTACTGCTCCTTCCTTTTACCTCTGAGGTGTTTAACCCTCACTCTATTTTGGGTTTCCTCCGCAGAGGCAGTGGGGATTGGAGTTTTGGAGCTCGCGGCCGCCAGTGCCCCCTTTTCTTCTCCGGTGCCGGTAAGACCCCCATTTCCCAATCCCGGCCTCCTGGAGCTTCTCTGTGGTATTGCGGCTCATGGTACTACCGGTGTTGCTAGTTTGGCCTGTGTTGACCCTCCACGGTGAAGCTCTTCGACGCCACTGGACTTCGTCATTGGGCTGCTCGATCATCCTTCGCCCACCCCAACCCGTCATCATCTTGATGAACCCGGTGAGCTTAAGCTTTTCCCGCTTAGCTTTTGCCGCACCGTAGCCATAGTTCCTGTTTGGTCGCGCGCGCCGCCGTTAGCCTCGGCCGCCGGCTATCGTTTGACTCGGTTGGTCGCGTTAAGTCCATAGGACCCTGTCATAGCTTTTGCACCCGTCCAATTGCGCGTAGCTTAGCCATATCGTCGTTTTCGCTTTCGGCCGTAGCACTCCCTCCGCCTCTCGCCGCCGCGCCGCCGCGTCAGGTCACCAATGGCCTCGCCACGGTGCCATTAGGTGCGCAATAGTGCTAGGATCCCGTTTTGCCTTGGCGGCGCCGCCATGGCGATTCTCGGCGACAAGCCGAGCAAGCTCGCGTCGGAAACTCCTCTCGTTGTCGGGCGGAGCTCGTGTCGGGGCGGCGTGGCTCATTATTGGTCGTCCGATCTAGAGATCTACGCCCTCGCCTCCACGCCGCCACCTCTTCTGCGCGCTCGGTTCCTGTAACGCGTGTGGTTCAACCGGGGACGTCCGATCTGAGATCAACGGCTCTGGTTCGTCCACGTCTCTGGGTGTTAGTGAAGTCCCGAAAGTGCTAAGTCCAGAAATCAGTGTCACATTAGGGTCTTGTCATTTTCATATCTTTGTCATCTTAGATCCAAATTAGATGATTCCAGTTTTGTTAGCTTCCTTATAACTTGCACTTAAATAGAAAAATCATTGTAGACCATGATCAAATCTGGAAAACCATTTTCAAAAATAGTAAACAAGTGAACTTAATACTGTTTTTCAGAACTTTAGCAAACTTGTAAAATGCATAACTTTTAATCTATAAATCATTTTTGTATGAATCCAATTGGATTAGCTTCCACTGATAGTGTATTTGCTAGGAAAATTGGTTTCACAAATTTCACTGTTTTTAAAAATCATAAGGATCATATTTTAGTTTAATACCCTAAACAATTTAAACAAATTATAACTCTTTCAATATAACTCCAAATGACCTGAGATTTTATATGGGTTACCACTATACCAGTAGGTAGCTACCATAAAAATTTCAGCTTCAAAACCTTTCTAGAAAATATTTTTGCTACAGTGCTAATTATGGCCGAAAATAGGTTTTTAGGGAATATCTTTTGCACCACAAATCCAAATTAGGTTTTTCCAGTTTCTATGTCTAGGTATATCCATATTCTACCTTGTGTGTAAATCTCGTCGCATTTGGATAATTGTTGCTTGCTTTTTCATTTAAGTGTTGCTCGTCTTATTGGTTGTTTTCGTTCTTTCGCTTAGGATTCGATATTTGCGGTAACCCCGAGAACGACCCTCCGCAACAATTTGAGCCACAACAAGCAGGCAAGCAGTTTGATCATTTCCCATTCAATCCCATTACTCTTAAAGTCTAATATTTTGTTTAACTTCTATGTATGCATTGCTAATTTGTTGTTAAATTGATTAGCTAATCCTCTAGTTGCATAATCTGTAGGTAAATAAGTATCCTCTACTACCTGAGCCTAGGTTATTTGCTGTGATTAGAGTTCGTTGGATGAGCTCTTGTCACTTAGTAGATTTTCGAATAAATATTGCTTAGCCATGCCTAGTATCGGTAGTATTGGGCGATCATCGACTTAGTCGATGGTCTTGATCACACAAACACTTATATTATTCCATTATGTCCAACCCTTGTGTTTTACCATTTTGCAAATCAAAAACTGAAAACAAAAATTATATCTTGGCTTGGGCACAATGGTATGTTGGGTGATCTGTTGGGTGTGACTGGAATGGTGCCTAAGTCCCTAAGGACCGAGTTACTTGTGCCATTGATCCAAGCAATTATTGCGTGCTAACCACACGAGGGGATATGGAACCTCTCTTGACTCGAGACTTTGGGAGGTGTTAATTATGAGCTGGTCGGTGGGTGTGTTCTTGTGTGTGTGTGTTTTGAGGGGAGCATTAGCGGACCGGTTAGGCTGTCTAATGTGTCTTTCTCCCGTGGGTTGCGGCTCTTAATTAGCATCGCCCATTGGAAAGCGTCTTGTTAGACTTAGCCATGCCCGCATACCAAAGGAAGTGTGCTAACTGTGGTGGTGGAAAGGCGGTCTATCGTGTGGGTACATTGGTACACCCCGCAGGTTAAAACTATTCGAATAGCCTCGCCCTAGGTTATGGACACGCTTGGTTATTTCCACAAGAACTAGACTACAACCTTTTAAAAACTTAAACTTGACATGGGTGGTATGAAGGGTACTTCATGCTATTGTTGTGGTGACTATGGGTTAGTCACTTCTAGGTTGGTGTTGTCTCTATCTATGTTATTATTGTCTCTCTTTATTTGAGCAATAAAAGTTAATTGCAAACTTGCTTTGAATCTATTACCTTATTGTAAATGAAAACTTGCTTTATGAAAATAAGTCCAAAGCCTCATCCACTTAAATAAAGCTTGCATGTAGTTAATTATAGTTCGTTATCTCACACGTCAGTCTTGTAGTACAAAAACAAGTTTTGTACTCATCCGCTTGCTTAATATTAATTGTTGCAGAGGAAGAAGGTGAGCCCCAAGGGCCTCACTTTTGTGAGTGTGTTCTGTGTTGTGTGTGGGACGATTAGCTTGGCGGTCCGGTTGGTTGCCTTGTGGGTAAAGGCACACCGATTGGCTTTTGTTTATCGCCATCTTATGGCCATTTTGCTTCCGCTGTGTATTTACTTATCTTTATGAATTTTGGCGGTCGGCCTCTCTTTGTAATAACTCTCTTTATATTATCTATGTCTTTCGCTTGTTGCTTTTGCTTCGCTCTATGTGTATGAATGGAATTGATGCATGATTTTGTAGCGGGTGTGTATCTGCATTTGGAAGTATACATATCTCGAGGCTTGGTTTATTTGATTTGTCTTGTTAGGACCAAGTGGATGGTTGAACAGACAAGCCGAATAAACCGGGTCCCTCATCCACCACAGCGTTATACTTTTGACCAGTCCTCCTTGAGCTTGTTCACTGTCTGGTGGGACCTCCGGGACTGGTCCTCCTCGTTTTTCCCACGCATACGTGTGTGTCAGATCTAGAGCAGCTTTGAGCAGTGCCTTGTCATTTCTTGCTCTTGTCAACGGCTAGCTCGCCACCCTTTATTGCATGTCAAGACCTTTTCCCAAAGTCCCTTTCCACCGCCTGTCATTTCATGTGCAGTCATGGCAGGGCATGGACCTTGTTCACAGTAGACCTTGCCCACACCATTGCCGAGCTCCCAGGCTATGTATATCCTGTGGCCTTCTTCCTCCTTTCTTCTTTCTACATTTCTTGTGTGCTTAACTCCCTCGGTTGTGTGTGTGAGCCCCAACTTGAACACCCGAGAGCACCACCCCAGAAACCTCCATTGTCGGGCTTTGGAGCTCCTTGAAGCCATCCGAGCTCCAGTGGTTCCCTCAAGTTCTTGGCTTGTCTTTGGTAGTCTTGATCACCTCAAGCTTTCCCTAACCCTCTTTGGTTGATTTCACAGAGGAAGTCTCGTGGGAACACTGTTTTAGAGGTCATCCCCACCTTCTTCCTCGGCCCGGTTGCGGTAGTCGCCGCGCCGACACCGCCTCCGACCTCCTTGGACCTCTTCTTTGTCGGTGAGTGCGCAATATCCCTTAAGTGTTGGTGATCCAGCTAGTTTAGCTCATGGTGTTTGTTTTCTTCGTTTGGTTTTGCCGAAAACACATTCTCGCTTTTCTCGGCTCGCCGGCGTTCAAGCGTCGTCGCGCGCCGAGAAGCACGTCCTCTAGGTTCGTGTCGTTATTTGGAGCCCAACCATGCCCTTGGTTCCCGCCGACGAGATCCACGCCGCCGCGGAGCCGTTGAGCGCGCCGGGAGTTTGCGGTGCAAACTCCGTTTAAATCACTTTCTTAGGACATCATCAATGCCCCATTTATTGCTAATCATTGGGTGCATTAATCTCATCTTAAGCGTGCCATTGTGTCAGCGACATGTGGGCCATGGGCTTAGAAGTTAAATCCGGAAGTCTTTTGGTGCCCTTTTAGGTTCATTCATTGCCAATCTTGAGAGCAATAAATTTGTCTTAGCCGCCTTTTTGTCATTGTCCAGGTGGTCCCGCGCCATTAAAAGAAAACCCCGGACCTCCTCGGACTAATCTTGGCCGTTCACGACCTCTCCAAGATTAGATATGGGCCTTAGGTTCTTTTCTGCAAAAACCTCAGTCTCTAGGACCTCCCCCTAGATCAGATCCTAGCCGCGTAAGACCTCCTGGTTTCAATCCCAGCCGTTTAGAAGCTCCTCAGTTTTGATCTGTGCCGTTGGGAGTTCTCTATGAAAACTCTAGGTCGCAGGACCTCTTCGGTTTTGAATCTGGGCCGTTAAGACCTCCCCCTTGGGAGATCTTAGCCATCGGGGTCCTCCTCCGCTAAATCCTCACCCCTAAGGCCTCCCTGTAAAATCCCAACCGCTTGGACCTCCTCCTCGAGTTATCTCCACGGTTTAGGACCACCCCGGGTTCAATCCGAGCCGTGGGCTCGTTTCTGTGCAACGTTAAGTCTTCGAGACCTCCTCGTGCAATTCGAGCGTAGATCTTGACCGTAGGTCTCTGTTCGCAGAAACCTTAAGCGCTCACGACCTCACCTGGTTAGATCTCACCGCCCAGACGCCCCGAGATCTGTCTGAGCCACTAGAACCACTCCTGTGCAAAAAGAACTCCTCGAGGTCATTTCAAAAACCACCTTCGGGATCTCCCGAGGTCCTCGTTGGAAAAGACCTCCTCGAGGTCCTCTTTGCAAAAAGAGCACCCCGGTCCTTGTTAGAAAACCTCGGGACCTCCCCAACCTTGGTCTTCGCTGTTCGCGACCTCCCGGGTTAGATCGGCGTTAGATCTCTTTTGTAAAACCTTTAGCGCTCGAGACCCCCTCCGCGTTGTTCGGACCGTTCAAGACCTCCCTAGGTCTAATCAACCGCCGGATCTCCTCCGTTAAAACGCTTATCGCTTAGGACCTCCCGAGAAGATCTTGGTCATCCAAGACCTCCTCGTGTCAATCCCGGCCGATCAAGACCTCCTCCGGAGATCTTGACCGCCTAGGACCTCCTCCTTTGGATCGATGGCGTTAGGACCTCCCCTGCGGTCTAAACCGTTAGATTTGGATCTAACGGGTTAGACCCCTCTCGTGGATTTAGCCGTAGGAGTAGGACCTCTCTCCGGAGATCTAGACCGTTGGGACCTCCTCGTGAGAATCGACCGTCCCGACCTCTTTCCTTGGATTTAAAGCCTTAGGATCTCCCTAGTGCTCGGGACCGCGGATCTCGATCCGACGGTCACGACTCTGATAGGCGCCAGACCTCCTTGCGCGCGTTTGTGCACGCACCGGTCGTGATCGTTGGATCGATCTCAACGATCCGCACCTCCCGATCGCGGGAGGAGGTCTTGTGCGCTGCGTAGCCGAGGCTCGTAGCCGTCGGACCTGATCTAACGGCCCACGACCTCTCCTTGTCTTCGATTCGTTTGGACCTCCGAGAGCTCAAAGTTTCCTAAGTCTTTGTTTGTTTCAAATTTCAAAAGTGCATAACTTTGTCATTTTAACTCCTTTTTGAATGATCCCAGTTGCTGTAGCTTTGTTATAGTATAAACTTTAATCTGAGAATGAATTTAGGCCCTGTTGTGTAGCAGAAAATGATTTAAACAGCATGATCTTATTTAATGCAAATTGATGTCTAGAAATTCATGGAAAATTTGTAAACCACATAACTTCCTCTCTGTAGTTGCAAACTGAGCAAACTCAACCTGGTAAATTTGGCCTGTAGACATGCTTTAATTTGATCTAGGCTTTGTCTTTATTCATGTTCCTGAGAAATGATATATGCTAGTTGTAGAACTTAGAAAAATCATAACTAAATCATCTTAACTCCAAATGACCTAAAATTTTATATGGGTTACCACTATACCAGTAGGTAGCTACCATAAAAATTTCAGCTTCAAAATCTTTCTAGAAAATATTTTTGCTACAGTGCTAATTATGGCCGAAAATGAGTTTTTAAGTAATATCTTTTGCCACAAATCCAAATTAGGTTTTTCCAGTTTCTATGCCTTGGTATATTTGTATTCTACCTTGTGTATAAATTTCGTTGTATTTGGACAATTTTTGCTTGCTCTTTTGTTTATGGGTTGCTAGTCTTATTAGTTGTTCTTGGTTCTTTTTGCCTCTCGCTTAGGATTCGACATTTGCGGTAATCCCGAGAACGACCCTCCGCAACAAATTGAGCAACAGCAAGAAGGCAAGCAGTTTGATCATGTTAATCCCAGTATTTTAAGTATTTATGTTGATTACAAATTCTATGTATGCATTGCTACTTTGTTTTAATAGTTGGCCTAGTAGATGCATTTCCTTAGCAAATGATTATCCTCTACTACCATGAGCCTAGGTTACTTGCTGTGATTTAGAGTTCGTGGATGGGCTCTTGTCACTTAGTAGTTGCGAATTAATTGCTTAGCCATGCTTAGCTTCGGTAGAAATGGGCGGTTATCGACTTGTCGATAACCTTGATCACACAAAACTTATTATGATTTATGATTTCCACCTTGTGCCATGTCTACTTATGAAAACTAAAACTGAAAACAAAATGATTTAGACTTGGGCACAATGGTAAGATGGTGTGATTTTGGGTGTGACTGGAATGGTGCCCGGGTCAACAAGGACCGAACATCTTGTTACACTAAACCAAGCATTTTAGCGTGCTAACCACATTAGAGGGTATGGGACCTCTCTTGACTTAGTACTTTGGCGTGTATTGGCTCCGAGTCGCAGGGAGTCGCAGGAGGGATGGAGGTGGGAGCATTGTAGTGTCCGAAAGGTTTCCCCCCCGTAACGGGTGGTTGTCTTCGCTTGCAATGTAAGCGTATGGGTTTCTATCCATACGAGCTGCTCGTAGTTAATACACAAGATTGGAAATGTCTCAGAGGACTTAGCCGTGTTGCATACCTTGGAAGTGTGCTTTTGGCTTAAAGGCGGTCCAAGTGTGGGTACATTGGTACACCCTGCAGGTTAAAACTATTCGAATAGCCTCGCCCTAGGTTATGGACACGCTTGGCAAGGTCTTTCAAGAGTTAGACTACAACCTTTTAAATTAAAACTTGATGGGTGGTACGAATCGGGATTAGTGCTATGTTGTGGTGGCTATTGGGTTAGTCACTTCCGGTGGTTACTTGTATATATCTTTACTTATCATTACTTTGATAACAAAATAAATTTGCGAACTTGCTTTTAAAAGGTACTACATTATTGCAAATAAAGTTGGCTTCATGCAAAATGAGACATATGACCTCCACCTAAATAAGCTTGCATGTAGTTTATGAATAGGTGCGCTATTCCACACGTCGATCTTGCGGGTACAAAGACAATCTTTGTACTCGGTTGCTATGCTTAATTGTTTTGTTGCAGAGGAGGAAGGTGAGCTGAAGGGCCTCACTTTGCGAGTTGTGTTGTGGTAGCTTATGGGCGACTAGCTTGGCGGCCCTGTCGGTTGCCTTGTGGGTTATGTTGGCTAACCGGTCGACTTTTGTTCTAGCCATCTTATGGCGCTTTTGCTTCATTGTCATTCTTGTATATTGTTCTATTTGGCGGTCGGCTCTCTTTGTAATAACTTTACTTTATGTATGTCGTTGTTGAACTTAGTGATGTATGTGTATGGAATTGATGTGTAATTTTGTGATGATGTACATATGCTGCAATTGGAAGCATATGTCCATCGAGGCTTAGAATGTTTAATTAGTAACGCTAGAACCAATTGGAGGTTAAGTGTTACTAGCTAAATATTCGGGTCCTCACAAAGTTGGTATCGAGCCATCTTGACCGTAGAAACCCTAGCTTGGTCGCTTTAGGATATTTTGAAAACTTACTTTCAAACAGTTTATGAAAACTTAAGTAAGTTCTCTAATTTTGCTCCTTACCTATCTTAGCTTGCTCATCTCACCTTACCCTCACTTAAGTTTGAAAAAGTTGTTCCTCTCTTCCTTTCAAAAATTAGCCTCTATCGATTAACTTGGTTTTGGGAGAACCATGAGAGCTTGGAGAAAGAAATTTGGACAGCTAGCTAGTGGTGAGTAATTAATGTAGGAAATGAGAGGTAAATACAACTAAAACTCGTGGGAATAAAAGGGTAAGAAGTGATATGAGATTAGCTAATGCCTATATTCTATTAGGTGGGTATACCTTGAATTTTGGACTGATTTGAGCTGGAAATTAGTGCTGAAATTTTGGGTCTTCTCGAACGATTACTCGTTTTCCATACGAGTTAGTCATACCAGGAAGTTGATTTTGTAAATTGAGATCTTGCGTTGATTTTATGCTGGTTTTTGAGCTTCTGGAGTTCATTTGGTAGAGATGTTAATTGTTTTCCTTGCCTTCAGTTTTCGGGTTTGTCCCTTATCCATCTTAGTATTTATCCCCGCCCCAAACTTTTGTCAGAATCCCCTAATCGCGTCTTTGACTTCTAGTTTTCGGGTTCATGCTAACCCATCCGTTTGTGGCAGGATGTCTCGACAGACCAGCAGCGGATTAGGTCAGTGGGCTGGCCGGGGTGAAAATCTCCCTGGCCCCAATTGTCCGGACAAGCCTTGCTTGCGCCTCCACTCAGGCGATTGTGATGGAGTTTGTTCCCATTGCCCGTGGAACAACGATTACCTCCTTTTGCTTGGGTGTGGTGAAGAGAGCCATGTCATCGAAGGTTGCAAACTAGGAAAGGTCAAGGTCCCGTGTTGTGGTGAGGAAGGACACTTGGCAGAATGAGTGTACCACGCTTGCCCAAATTGTGATGAAGACCACCTACCCTAAACCGTCCGATCGCCATAGTCACTTGTTTTCTCTGCGAGGAAGCACTCACTATCCCAAAGAGTGTAGCATGAACTTGGTGATCGCCAGTCATTAGAGCTTCAATGATCGCTTCTTGGTCATCTACAAGTATCGCAATCGCCAATGCTTCCAGACCAGAGAAGTTCTTGGATGATTTGTCGGTGGAGCTGCAGGACAAATTACCAGTTTATACCTTCCCCGACTTTCAGATTACGGTCGAGAATCCTGTAGTTGCTGGGGCCAGAAAGAGAAAGCTAGAGGATCGGCGCAAGCGTCAACAGATAGCTGATATCACTTGCTTTTTCTGCAACAGCAAGGGTCACTATGCGCATAGTTGTCCTAAGGAGGTTGCAGCAACCCCTCGTTCTCCGCAGGCCGTGCCCCAATCGCGTGTACCTGCGAGTCAGCAGGGCGGCCTCCGCAATCTGGCCGTAGTCACTTGTTTCCGCTGCAAACTCCAGGGTCATTATGCTTACAATTGTCCTAAGAAGCTTGGGGCAACCTCTCGTTTCTTTTCACGGCCCGTGATTCGATCACATGCTCCTGCGCAGCATCGTGACCTGAGGGTTGTTCGTACTCAAGTCAACCCCATCTCAGCTGGGAAAGCTCAAGAGGTACCCGACGTCGTTTAGGTACGCTTCTTGTTAATCCTTGCCCGATACTATTTTAGTCAATTCAGAGTATCTCATTTCCTTTATCCCCATCTTTTGTTTGCTCTTGGTGGTCTTCGTTTTGGTCTTTATCCAAGCCCGTACCATCCCGCCACCAAAAAAAAATCTCTTGCTAATCTATCCCGAACCCTAGATGCCTTCGGGATGTCATCGTTTATTTAACTTGGGTATCACATACCGTTATTGCCTCAAATTTACGTGGCCTAGAGGGCCATAGCTCCTTTAACAAACTAGTCATGAGGGATGACTCAGTATAGCTAGTTATCAAGTCGAGGCCCCATTCGTTAGTGGAGTAACCAGACAAATCGCTCCACCAGCTAACAACGACCTTGCACCATCAACCATGGAACCTAGAAAGATCTCTCAGTCTGTCAATCCTTGGTATATCCGGACAGTAAGTCCCTCCGTGCCAACTAAAGTGGCACATTTTCTGATCAAAACCAAGATTCGTGCACGGTCACTTGGCTAAGCCATGCGCCTCAAAATCGTAGCTTGCATGGCACCGATGGTGCTCTGTGCCCATGTTCAGTCTACCCCTCTTTCTTTTCCGAGTGAGCCGAATCTCGGGACGAGATTCTTGTAAGGGGGGGAGAGTTGTAACATCCCAATTTTAGGCTTGTGTTTCAAATGTAAGAAAATGAGGGGAAATTAAAACTTTTCTTACATCCTGTATTTCCTATTGTACCAAGCCAAGATTGTACAAGAAGCTATGGAAATCTGAAGTCACAAGTCTTTTGATCCAAATCTTGAGCTTTCAAAAACAATCTTGTCGAATCTCTTGATCATCTCTTGGAAATGTTTTTCCTAAGTTCTTGGGATGGTATGTGACCCTCCAAAAGTTTCACAATTTTAGAAGTTGTTGGAATACTTTTGGGGCAAGTCAAACCAACTTTTCAATTGGTCAAACCTTAAATTCAAACGTTCGAATTTTGGAAAAGATTCGAGCATAAAACCTCTAAAAGTTTTATGTAAGGTTTATTATAGGGTCAAGAACCTCCGGTTAAAATTTCAGAAATTTTGAGTTGAATTGTTACCTCTAAAACCCTCCAAAATTTCTAGTTCAAACTCAACCCTAACTGCTTCTTTGTTGCTCGGGTTCGCACTGGGTCCGCTCATGCCAACTGGGTCGGTCAGATCAACTAAAAGCACCAGCCGTGCAACCTTGCCAGCCCCCGCAGCCCTTGGATCTCATCCAACCGCCTAGACCACCTCAGCCGTTGGATTCTTATCCTACGGTTTAGACCTTCGGGATCTCCTCAAAGACCTCCTCTGGTCTTTGTAAAGACCTCCCACCTGCAGGACCTCCTCCGGTCCTTTTTGCAAAGACAACCCTCCCGGACCTCCTCCAAATCTCCCGAAGACCTCCCCAAACCACGTTGGCATTTTTGCAAAAACCGCCCCGCTGGTCTTTCGCAAAACAACCCATAGGACCTCCTTTGCAATTTTTGCAAAGACCACCTTTAGGCATCCTCAGACCTCCTCGACCACCCTGTGTACCTTGGTGCTCGTGGGCCGTCCATCCTTAGATTTGTGGCTCGGACCTCCCTGTGTATTAAGACCTCCGATCACCTCTTTTAATCGGGACCCTTCGTTTCAAATCCAACCACCCGGACCTCCTACCCGAGCTCAAGTCCACCACAGCGTTATACTTTTGACCAGTCCTCCTTGAGCTTGTTCACTGTCTGGTGGGACCTCCGGGACTGGTCCTCCTCGTTTTTCCCACGCATACGTGTGTGTCAGATCTAGAGCAGCTTTGAGCAGTGCCTTGTCATTTCTTGCTCTTGTCAACGGCTAGCTCTGCCACCCTTTATTGCATGTCAGCACCTTTTTCCCAAAGTCCCCTTTCCACCTGCCCTGTCATTTCATGTGCAGTCATGGCAGGGCATGGACCTTGTTCATAGTAGACCTTGCCCACACCATTGCCGAGCTCCCAGGCTATGTATATCCTGTGGCCTTCTTCCTCCTTTCTTCTTTCTACATTTCTTGTGTGCTTGAACTCCCTCGGTTGTGTGTGTGAGCCCCAACTTGAACACCCGAGAGCACCACCCCAGAAACCTCCATTGTCGGGCTTTGGAGCTCCTTGAAGCCATCCGAGCTCCAGTGGTTCCCTCAAGTTCTTGGCTTGTCTTTGGTAGTCTTGATCACCTCAAGCTTTCCCTAACCCTCTTTGGTTGATTTCACAGAGGAAGTCTCTGTGGGAACCTGTTCTTAGAGGTCATCCCCACCTTCTTCCTCGGCTCCGGTTGCGGTCGTCGCCGCCGCCAGCTCGCCTCCGACCTCCCTTGGACCTCTTCTTTGTCCAGGTGAGTGCGCAATATCCCTTAAGTGTTGGTGATCCAGCTAGTTTAGCTCATGGTGTTTGTTTTCTTCGTTTTCGGTTTTTGCCGAAAACCTGTTCTCCGCTTTTCTCCGGCTCGCCGGCGTTCAAGGCCGTCGCCGCCGTCGAGAAGCACGTCCTCTAGGTTCGTGTCGTTATTTGGAGCCCAACCATGCCCTTGGTTCCCGCCGACGAGATCCACGTCGCCGGCGGCAGGCCGTTGAGCGCTCGGAGTTTTGGTGCAAACTCCCGTTTTCGTCACTTTCTTAGGACATCATCAATGCCCCATTTATTGCTAATCATTGGGTGCATTAATCCTGTCTTAAGCTGTGCCATTGTGTCACTGACATGTGGGCCATGGGCTTAGAAGTTAAATCCGGAAGTCTTTTGGTGCCCTTTTAGGTTCATTCATTGCCAATCTTCAGGAGCAATAAATTTGTCTTAGCCGCCCCCTTTTTGTCGCTGTCCGGTGGTCCCGCGCCATTAAAAGAAAACCCCGGACCTCCTCGGACTAATCTTGGCCGTTCACGACCTCTCCAAGATTAGATATGGGCCTTAGGTTCTTTCTGCAAAACCTCGTCTCTAGGACCTCCCTAGATCGATCCTAGCGCGTAAGACCTCCCGGTTTCAATCCCACCGTTTAGAAGCTCCTCGCTTTGATCTGCGCGTTGGGAGTTCTCTATGAAAACTCTAGGTCGCAGGACCTCTTCGGTTTTGAATCTGGGCCGTTAAGACCTCCCCCTTGGGAGATCTTAGCCATCGGGGTCCTCCTCCGCTAAATCCTCACCCCTAAGGCCTCCCTGTAAAATCCCAACCGCTTGGACCTCCTCCTCGAGTTATCTCCACGGTTTAGGACCACCCCGGGTTCAATCCGAGCCGTGGGCTCGTTTCTGTGCAACGTTAAGTCTTCGAGACCTCCTCGTGCAATTCGAGCGTAGATCTTGACCGTAGGTCTCTCGTTCAGAAACCTTAAGCGCCACGACCTCACTGGTTAGATCTCACCGCCCAGACGCCCCGAGATCTAACGAGCCACTAGAACCACTCTGTGCAAAAAGACCTCCTCGAGGTCATTTCTCAGAAACCACCTTCGGGATCTCCCGAGGTCCTCGTTGAAAAGACCTCCTCGAGGTCCTCTTTGCAAAAAGAGCACCCCTGGTCCTTGTTAGAAAACCTCAGACCTCCCCAACCTTGGTCTTCGCCGTTCGCGACCTCCCGGGTTAGATCTCGGCGTTAGATCTCTTTTTGTAAAACCTTTAGCGCTCAGACCTCCCTCCGCGTTGTTCTGGACCGTTCAAGACCTCCCTAGGTCTAATCTGAACCGTCCAGATCTCCTCCCGTTAAAACGCTATCGCTTAGGACCTCCCCGAGAAGATCTTGGTCATCCAAGACCTCCTCGTGTCAATCCCAGCCGATCAAGACCTCCCTCTGGAGATCTTGACCGCCTAGGACCTCCTCCTTTGGATCAGTAGCGTTAGGACCTCCCCCTCTGGTCTAAACCGTTAGATTTGGATCTAACGGGTTAGACCCCCTTCTGTGGATTTAGCCGTAGGAGTAGGACCTCTCTCCGGAGATCTAGACCGTTGGGACCTCCTCTGTGAGAATCTGACCGTCCCGACCTCTTTCCTTGGATTTAAAGCCTTAGGATCTCCCCTAGTGCTCGGGACCGCCAGATCTCGATCTGACGGTCACGACCTCTGTTAGGCGCGTAGACCTCCTTGCGTGCGCTGTGCACGCACTGGTCGTGATCGTTGGATCAGATCTCAACGATCCAGACCTCCCCAGTGCGGGAGGAGGTCTTGTGCGCGCTGTGCTTCGAGGCTCGTAGCCGTCAGACCTTGATCTAACGGCCCACGACCTCTCCTTGTCTTCCAGTTCGTTTGGACCTCCCGAGAGCTCAAAGTTTCCTAAGTCTTTTGCTGTTTCAAATTTCAAAAGTGCATAACTTTGTCATTTTAACTCCTTTTTGAATGATCCCGATTCTTTGTAGCTTTGTTATAGTATAAACTTTAATCTGAGAATGAATTTAGGCCTGTTGTGTAGCGAAAATGATTTAAACAAGATGATCTTATTTAATGCAAATTGATGTCTAGAAATTCATGGAAAATTTGTAAACCACATAACTTCCTCTCTGAGTTGCAAACTGAGCAAACTCAACTCGTAAATTTGGCTGTAGACATGCTTTAATTTGATCTAGGCTTTGTCTTTATTCATGTTCCTGAGAAATGATATATGCTAGTTGTAGAACTTAGAAAAATCATAACTAAATCATCTTAACTCCAAATGACCTAAAATTTTATATGGGTTACCACTATACCAGTAGGTAGCTACCATAAAAATTTCAGCTTCAAAATCTTTCTAGAAAATATTTTTGCTACAGTGCTAATTATGGCCGAAAATGAGTTTTTAAGTAATATCTTTTGCGCCACAAATCCAAATTAGGTTTTTCCAGTTTCTATGCCTTGGTATATTTGTATTCTACCTTGTGTATAAATTTCGTTGTATTTGGACAATTTTTGCTTGCTCTTTTGTTTATGGGTTGCTAGTCTTATTAGTTGTTCTTGGTTCTTTTTGCCTCTCGCTTAGGATTCGACATTTGCGGTAATCCCGAGAACGACCCTCCGCAACAAATTGAGCAATAGCAAGAAGGCAAGCAGTTTGATCATGTTAATCCCAGTATTTTAAGTATTTATGTTGATTACAAATTCTATGTATGCATTGCTACTTTGTTTTAATAGTTGGCCTAGTAGATGCATTTCCTTAGCAAATGATTATCCTCTACTACCATGAGCCTAGGTTACTTGCTGTGATTTAGAGTTCATGGATGGGCTCTTGTCACTTAGTAGTTGCGAATTAATTGCTTAGCCATGCTTAGCTTCGGTAGAAATGGGCGGTTATCGACTTGTCGATAACCTTGATCACACAAAACTTATTATGATTTATGATTTCCACCTTGTGCCATGTCTACTTATGAAAACTAAAACTGAAAACAAAATGATTTAGACTTGGGCACAATGGTAAGATGGTGTGATTTTGGGTGTGACTGGAATGGTGCCCGGGTCAACAAGGACCGAACATCTTGTTACACTAAACCAAGCATTTTAGCGTGCTAACCACATTAGAGGGTATGGGACCTCTCTTGACTTAGTACTTTGGCGTGTATTGGCTCCGAGTCGCAGGAGTCGCGGGATGGATGGAGGTGGGAGCATTGTAGTGTCCGGAAGGTTTCCCCGTAACGGGTGGTTGTCTTTCGGCTTGCAATGTAAGCGTATGGGTTTCTATCCATACGAGCGGCTCGTAGTTAATACACAAGATTGGAAATGTCTCGTAGGACTTAGCGTCTTTGCATACCTTGGAAGTGTGCTTTTGGCTTAAAGGCGGTCAAGTGTGGGTACATTGGTACACCTGCAGGTTAAAACTATTCGAATAGCCTCGCCCTAGGTTATGGACACGCTTGGCAAGGTCTTTCAAGAGTTAGACTACAACCTTTTAAATTAAAACTTGATGGGTGGTGCGAATCGGGATTCGTGCTATGTTGTGGTGGCTATTGGGTTAGTCACTTCCGGTGGTTACTTGTATATATCTTTACTTATGTTACTTTGATAACAAAATAAATTTGCGAACTTGCTTTTAAAAGGTACTACATTATTGCAAATAAAGTTGGCTTCATGCAAAATGAGACATATGACCTCCACCTAAATAAGCTTGCATGTAGTTTATGAATAGGTCTGCTATTCCACACGTCAGTCTTGCGGGTACAAAGACAATCTTTGTACTCAGTTGCTATGCTTAATTGTTTTGTTGCAGAGGAGGAAGGTGAGCTGAAGGGCCTCACTTTGCGAGTTGTGTTGTGGTAGCTTATGGGCGACTAGCTTGGCGGCGGTCGGTTGCCTTGTGGGTTATGTTGGCTAACCGGTCGACTTTTGTTCTAGCCATCTTATGGCGCTTTTGCTTCATTGTCATTCTTGTATATTGTTCTATTTGGCCGGTCGGCTCTCTTTTGTAATAACTTTACTTTATGTATGTCGTTGTTGAACTTAGTGATGTATGTGTATGGAATTGATGTGTAATTTTGTGATGATGTACATATGCTGCAATTCTGGGAAGCTATATGTCCATCGTGGCTTAGAATGTTTAATTAGTAACGCTAGAACCAATTGGAGGTTAAGTGTTACTAGCTAAATATTCCGGGTCCTCACAAGCAGCTTGTGAATTTTAGTGGGAGAAACCTAGTGCATAAAAACTCCTGGAAAAATTACACAAGGTAGTCCTCTGTTCCAGTTAGCTACCATAAAAATTTCGAAATTTTTCGAGCCCTGGAGCTACCTCTCAAAATTCCCAAAACCTTCCCTGTCTTTCTAATTCAAATCTGAAATCACTGTTCCTCGGGTTCAAACCCCACTTGGGCTCGAGTCCGACCCGCACCACTTGACTCGGTCGCACCGCCTAGCTGCACCGCCCGAGCCCGATAGCTATCAGCCGTCCGATGGAGATCGCACGGTCCATATTGCGTGTCTCGTCGACCTGTCCGAATACATACATCAATCTCGACCGTCCATCTCAGATCCAACGGTCGGCGCGATAATGGTCGAGTCGAACCACCGGTTTGCAACGCACTTGACTCCGTCTCGCACCGCTTTGCTTCTTTCGCTGACAAGTAGACCCCACCTGTCAGTATCGCCCTCGTCTTCTCCGCACCTCACCGGAGCTCGCGGCCGTTCGCGCATGGGTGCCACGTACCTCGTCGCTGCCACCTTTTTGCCATCGTGTCCGGCTGGGAGGCATCGCCACGACTTCATAAATCCTTTGAGCTCACCCACTTTTTCTCGCTTGCTTCCTCGTGATTTCTCCGCCCGTTTCTTTGTCTTGGCCGGAGTTGAAGCCAATGGCAGCATCACCGTGATAGTGCCGCCCTTGATTCCGCGACCGCGCCATCGTGGTCCTTGTTCATCGCCGCCTCCATTTTGCCCATTCTGGATCCTTGTCGTCCAGCGTTTCGCCGGGAGCGACTTCGCCTTCTCCGCCTCCGGTGATCTCGGCTCCGCGAGCCTTTTGGCGCTCTGGTGAGTCTCTAGCTTCGTCACTTGGTCCCTTAGGATCGCACTGATGCACTGAATCTAATGGTGACTTCATTTCCATCTTTGGTGCACCGTTGGGGCTGTGCGACCTCTTCTTCTCCAAGTGCGGTGACTCGTCGCCGCGGCGTTTCCGGCCACGTCCGTGCTCCATCATTGTCTTGATCGTGGGCGAAACATTCCTGGGGTCAAAGCGAAGCTGATGCGCACCTCCCCGTAGCTTCTCGAAGCTCGTAGCGTCTTCTCCGCGGAGGCCGCGTCTTCTTCTCCGCCGTTCGCGCGGCATCGCTTGAGGTCCCGGGTCACCGTCATCAAGTTCGCAAGGACGCGGTGAACCCGAAGGTACCTCTCTCTCGCCCAGAAACCCACTGGTTAGCTAGATCACCTGCGCGGCCGCGCCGCCGTCCCCGTGCGCGCCGGTGAGCCGCCGGTGATGATTAGTTTAACTCTAATCATGTCTAGTTTGAGTCTCTGACTTGTGGGCCCTATTGGCTAATCACGTTTAGAGAATCTTTAATCCAGCCCGTTATTTGTTCTCTGAGTCGCTGCCATGTGGGTCCGTGCTGTCAGTTAGGGTTGTGTAGCTCTGGTAATGCATTTTCTCTGTCGGTAAGCGTATTTCTCTGTGAGAGTATGTTAGGTTTGCACTTTGGTAAGTCGAAGACGTATTCTCGAATCGCCGGCGTCACCTTCAATGCGGCGATGCTTCAGTCAAGACCACCCTTATTTGGGCCCATTTGTCGATTGTGTCGGGGCTGGTTGGTTGTCGGTAGGAAGAGGTATAAATGCTTTAGTATTTTCAAATGCTTTTCATTAATTGTTAATTCAATTAAACTTAGAAAATGCATAACTAATTCAATTTTTATCCAAATGGCATGAAACCAGTGCTGTTAATTTTCATTTTAAATGTGGTATTTACTAAAATTAGTTTCAACCTTGTCTATGTAGCAAAAATCTGTTAATTAATTAAAAGATGTTTTGTGTATCTTCTAAATTAGAAAATGTATATCTCTTTCAATAATTGTCCAAATCCAGTGAAACCAATTCTGTAAAATTTCATTTTTAGTATACTAGTTTTAGATACTATTTCTGTTCATAAAAAATTTGTTAAGTAATTAACTAGTGCTTTCATGTGTATTGTTAGCTTAGAAAATTCCTAGAAAATTCATAACCACTTAAAATGAATTGTTCTCTGTTTCTAAAATTTTGTTATATCATGCTTAAGCTGCTGTGTGAGTTTTAGTATGTTTGTTTGTTGTTGCATGATTGAGTGTTGTCGGTGTTATTCGTTTCTTATTCACGTTATTTGTTCAATCGTTAGGCTTGACATTTGCGGTAACCACAGAGCGATCCTCTGCAGTGAGTTGAGCATTCGAGCAACAGCGGCCGGCAAGCGGTTTGATCATGTTTATCCCAGTATTTTAAAGTCTAATATTTTGTTTCAATGTATGTATGCATTGCCTAATTAGTGTTAAAGCGATTAGTTAAAACCGTATTGCATATCCTGTAGGTGAAATATACCGAGCCTAGGTTATTTCTTTGTGATTAGAGTTCGTTGGATGAATTCTTATCACTTAGTAGATTACGAGTTCAGTTGCTTAGCCATGCTTAGTTTCCGGTAGATTTGGGGCAATCATCGACTTAGTCGATGATTTTGATCACATCAAATTATTATTGGTTTTTATGATCCATCTTGTGCTATGTTTATTGCAAAACTAAAACTGAAAACAAAAACGATTTAGACGCGGGCACAATGGTAAGATTGGTGTGATCTGTTGGGTGTGACTGGAAAGGTGCCCGGGTCAATTAAGGACCGAACATCTTGTGAGTGAATTTTTATCCAGGCATTTTGGCGTGCTAACCACACTAGAGTATATGGGACCTCTCTTGACCTAGTACTTTGGCGTGTATTGGCTCGGTCGCAGGAGGTCGCGGGAGGGATGGTGTTGGGAGCATGGTAGTTGCCCAAAAGCTTTATCTGAGTGGGTAGTTGTCTTTCGGCTTTACCATGTAAGCGTATGGATTTCTATCCATACGAGCGGCTCGTAGTTAATACACAATATTGGAAAAAGTCTCGTAGGACTTAGCCGTGCGACATACCTTCTAAGTGTGCTTTGGCTTAAAGGCGATGCGAAGTGTGGGTGCAGTGGTACACCCTGCAGGTTTAAAACTATTCGAATAGCCTCGTCCTAGGTGATGGACACGCTTGGGTAAGCTTTTCAAGAGTTAGACTACAACCTTTTAAATTAAAACTTGCAGGGTGGTACAAATCTGGGGATTCGTGCTATATTGTGGTGACTATTGGGATAGTCACTTCTAGGTGGTTACTTGTAACTATCTTTATTTCGCAGTTATTTCAATAGTAAAAATGAATTGCCAACTTGCCTTCAACTGTATTACATTATTGCAAATAAAGTTGGCTTTATGCAAATAAAACATATGGCCTCCACCAAATAAGCCTGCATGTAGTTTATGAACAGGTCTGCTAGTTCACACGTCAGTCTTGCGGGTACAAAGACAATCTTTGTACTCAGGTGCTTTGCTTAATGTTTTTGTTGCAGAGGAAGAAGGTGAGCCTCAGGGGCCTCACTACGTGAGTGTGTTGCCGTTTCGTGGGCGACTAGACTTGGCGGTCGGTCGGATGCCTTGTGGGTTGGAGGCACACCGATTGGCTTTGTTTATAGCCATCTTATGGCACTTTTGCTTCATTGTCGTTCTTGTTTATTTGTGTATCTTGTGGCCTGTCGGCCTTTGTCTGTAATAACTCTGCTATTTGTTTATCTTCCGTTTGGTAGTGTGGTGTTTGGACTCTATGTTTGGAATGGAGTTGATGTCTAATTTTGTAAGGAGGTGTGTATACTGCTTTCTGGGAAGTATACATATCTCGAGGATCAGTTTATTTGATTTGTGACGCTAGGACCAGGAGGTTGGTTAAGCATTACAAGCCAAATAAATTAGGGTCCTCACAAAGTTGGTATCAGAGCCATTCTGACCGTAGTAACCCAAGCATAGTCGTCCTTAGGATATTTTGAAAAAGCTTAATTTCAAAGTATAAAAAGGGTTTTATGAAAACCTAGGTAGATTCTCAGATTTTACTCCTTACCTATCTTAGCCTTCTACTCTCATCTTACCCTAATTTGAGTTTAAAACTTGGTTTCTCTCTTTCCTATCAAAAGATAGTTACTACTGGTAGAATCAGTCTTTGGGAGAACCATAGAGAATTAGTCTAATTAAAAGTTGTGGGGGTATAAGGGTAAGATATGTATGAGTTTACTAAGTGTCTGATTTTTGTCAATTGGTTTTGTAACTTAAAAGTCTTGTGTTTATTTTGTGTTGTTAGTAAGTTATTTGCAGTGGGTTGTCGACTTTGTGTTTTCCGGCTGTTGTTAACTTGTCTTAATGAAACAGGATGGCCGGAGAACAGCGTGGCGATCAGAGGTGGTCATGATGAGGAGCTTCCTCCTCCGACCATGGCTAAGGTTCTCGCCGATCGAGCGAAACCGCATGGACGACGTGTATCTTGGAGGTTATTGCTAGGAATACCTCCACTCCTGCCGTGGTGGCGGCCACGGACTCGCGGGGACTTGCGAATTCCTCCGTACCACCGCCGACTTTCTCCGCTCACGAGGACCTCTCGATGCGAATGATTGGCTGCGCATGGTTGAGCGAAAGCTCAACATAGCTCAGTGCCAGGCACAGGACAAGGCACTCTTCGCGTCCCACCAGCTTGAGGGCGCAGCACTCTCATGGTGGGAGAACTATCTCGCCATGCAGCCCGCGGGCCATGTGGTCGTGTGGGAGGAGTTCAGGTCAGCCTTTCGTCGGGCCCACATCCCTGATGGCCTGATGAAGCTGAAAAAGAAGGAATTCCTCGCGCTCAAGCAAGGGCGCAAATCTGTGACGGAGTATTTATACGAGTTTAATCATTTGGCTCGTTATGCTCCGGGTGAGGTGGCCTCAGATGCGGCTAAGCAGGAGAAGTTTATGGATGGCTTGTCCGAGGAGCTGCAGGACAGGCTGTCTATTGTGGACTTCCCCGACTTTCAGGCCTTGGTTGATAAGGCCATTGTTGCTGAGCATAAGGCAAAGGCGCTGGGCGAGTCCCGCAAGCGCAAATGGGAGGCACACCAGTCTACTCACACCAGCCTCACTCGTCCTCGGGCTGGGCCAGCACAAGTGGCCCATTCTTTTGCTCCACCGGCGCCGAGGCCATCTGCACCAGCTCCTCGTCCACCGCAGGCCATGTTTCAGCCACGTGCGCCTGCGATCCAGCAGCAGAGCGGCCTCCGCAATCCGGCGGCCGAGGTTACTTGTTTTCGCTGCCACAACAAGGGCCACTACGCCAACGCTTGCCCTCAGAGTGTTGCAGCAGCCCCTCGTCCTAATGGAGAACGCGGGCAGGGGAGCGGTCACCCACCTGACCAGAAGATCATCCAGAAGACCCAGGGCGTGAGTAGCGGTCGAGTCAACCATCTATCAGCTGAGGAGGCTCGGGGCGCGGATGTCGTGATGGGTACACTTCTTGTTAATTCTCGTCTGCTGCGGTATTATTTGATTACGAGCATCGCATTCTTTTATTTCAAGATCATTTGCTGCTGATAGTGGCCTTCTTGTGTTCCTTTGGGAGTTCCTTTGCTCATCCGCTCTTGGTCGGAAATGAGAGCGATCTGATGTCGGGATGTTCCTATCATAGTCAAAGGAGTGGGGTTTTGGCGAACCTCATTTCTTTCGATTCGTGAGTCGGATGTGATTCTTGGCATGGATTGGTTGTCCCAACACTTGGGAAAAATCGATTGTGCCGGAAGATTGTCTATCTCACCGACCCTTGAGTGGCGGTCGGATTTTCGCGCGACTACGGGGCCACATCTATATGCATTAGAGGCGAAGCGACCTTGCGGTCGGGATGTTCCCATAGTATCGACTTTGAGGATGTTTTCCGATGATGTACAGGATGCCTCCGGTTCGACATCCGAGTTTGTCATCGAGTTCTGCCCTGCATGCGCCCGATTTGAAGGCGCCGATCGGATGCCTCCCAATGAGCTAGAAGAATTGAAGAAGCGACTTGGTGAGCTCCAAGCAAAGGGTTTCATCCGTCCCGTTCATCTCCTTGGGGTTGTCCGGTGATCTTTGTGAAGAAGAAGGACAAGACCTTGCGCATGTGTGTTGATTACCGTCCGCTCAATGAGGTGACGGTGAAGAACAAATATCCTTTGCCCATTGTAACATCCCCAATTTCAACTT
Source organism: Ampelocalamus luodianensis (assembly GCA_036346255.1). Taxonomy (NCBI): domain Eukaryota; kingdom Viridiplantae; phylum Streptophyta; class Magnoliopsida; order Poales; family Poaceae; genus Ampelocalamus; species Ampelocalamus luodianensis. The sequence continues at coordinate 53,436,958 of CM070634.1, read as the reverse complement.
GTGTTGTAAGTGTAAGAAAATGAGTAGAAATTAAAACTTTTTCTTACATCATGTGTTTCTGTGTGTACTAAACAATTATTTCACGAGTATGGGAATACTAAGTCACAAGTCATTGATCATCTCTAGGAAATATTTTTCCTAAGTTCTTGGGTTGATATGTGACCCCTCTGAAAAATTTCACAATTTTGAGAAATTGATTGAATAGTTTTATGGGTCAGTCAAACTTGCTTGACTCATAGTCAAACCCTAGCTCAAAGCATTGTATAATTTACGGAGAAAATGCTCAACACAAAAACTCCTAAAAATTTTATACAAGGTCCAACTCGAGGTTAGCAAGCTCTTGTCAAGATTTCATAAAATTTGGAGCTAGTTTGCTAGCTCTAAAGTCCCTTCAAGATCCAGGCCCAATTTAAACCTAAACCCAGTCGGACCTCCGGTCTTGGTCGCAGGGCCGCTTGAGCCGTGTCGGGCTCGGGCATTTGGACACAGTGGTGGGCCGTTGGATCTTAAATCCGGCGCTCAAAGACCTCCTCGGGTCTTTGTAAAGGACCTCCACCCTCGACTTCCTCCTGTTCTCTTACGAAGACAACCTCGAGGACCTCCCGGGACCTCCTTTGCACCTTTGCAAAGACCACCCAGGTGACCTCCTCGGACCTCCACGACCACCCCTAGCGCTTGGGTGATCGTGGGCCATCTCTCTTGAGATCGTGGCTCGGACCTCCCTAAGTGTTAGGACCTCTAATATCTGGGCTCAAGATCCGAGCCCTTGGATTTCAATCCAACGACTCACGACCTCCTAGTGGGAGCTCAGGCTGATTTTAGCCGTTGGGCTCTTTTGACTGGTCCTCTCCACTGTTGGGTGGGCACAGGCATTATCAATTTTGTGCGTGGCGGAGGGAGCGGTGCCTTGTCAACTCTAGGGTCGACAAGCGGCTATGTCTTGCCAACATTAAATGTCTGGCAGCCCCTTTTGCTCAAAAGTCTCTCGACAACCTACTCCCATCACCTCATGTGTACTATAGCTCGGTGCACCCAGTGACTTTGCCATCCTTCCCACCGGCTATATTTGAAGCTCAAGCTTCCTCTCATAGTTCCTTTAGTCACTCTCTTGCACCTAGCTCATCTCGGATCTCTTGTGCTCAAACACCGAAAGCCATTGCCACCATTGCGGACATTGGAGCTCTCCGGCGACCTCAGAGCCGGTGGTTCAACATTGCAATAGTGGCGTCATCTTGTTCCTTGGTCACCTCAAGCCTCACGACTTGCTTTGTTTGACCTTCACAGAGGTTGACAAGGAGGAGCTTCTTTGTTCGTGGTCGGGAGCCTCGTCTTCTTCATCTCCGCGACCTCCACCGTCACGAGCTACGCGACCACTCCGGTTCTCCTTCAATCCGGGTGAGTACTTGATTCCAAAACCCGATCCGTTAGACCTCTTCGGTTTCGTTTTTGGCGCATTGGGTCTCGTCGGTCACCTCGGCTAGCCGCCGATAAGTGCACTTTAGCCCTAGCTGTTGGCACCTTTAGGTTCTCCTCCCTATTTGGAACTCATCCGTGCCTTTGGTTTCCGCCGACGAGGTCCACATCGCCGGCGGCAAGCCGCTGTGCACGCTCGGGTTTTGTCAGTTCAAAACCTCCCATTTTCGTCATCTTCTTAGGACCACTTTAATGCTCAAATCATTGCTCATCATTGGTGCATTAATTGTGTCCTAACTTGTGCCGTGGAGTCACTGTCGTGTAGGCCAGGGCCTTAGTCATTAAGTGTTCCTTTTAGATTCATTTATTGTCAATTATTCGATGCATTAAATTGTCTTAGCGCCCATTGTGTGGAGGTCTGCACCATTAAAACCACTCTAGGACCTCCTCGGGCTAATCTTAGTTGTTCACGACCTCTCCAAGTTCAGATCTAGGCCTTAGGATCTTTTAGAAAAATCCTAAGTCTCTGGACCTCCCACCATATAGAATCTGGCCGTTAAAGACCTCAGTAGGTTAAATCCCAGCCGCTAGGATCACCCTCCTCCTTGGGGTCCTCTTTGCAAAGACCTCCTTGAGGTCCTCGTGCGAAGAGGTCACCCGATCGTTTTGTCAAACCGCCCTCTCGGACCTCCTTGGGGTCCTCTTTGCAAAAGTCCTTCCTTAGTCGTTTTCTAAAACCACCTAAGCCACCCCACCAAGGTCCTCTTTTGCAAAGACCACCCACGGTCTTTTGTAAAGAAAACCTTCAAAACCATCCCGGGGTCCTCTTTACAAAAGACCATCCCTTGGTCTCTTTGTAAAGAGAACCTCAGACCTCCTCGTCTTTGGTCTTAACCATGAGGACCTCCCGCCTAGATCCGGACCACTCGGGACCTCTCCCATAGAGATCCGAGCCATCCGGATCTCTCTCATATAATCTTGTGTTGGAGGACCTCCCAGGGACATCTCGATCGTTAGGACCTCCTCGGTGAGATCCTAGCCGTCAAGACCTCCCATTTGTTAAGCTCACCGCTTAGATCCTCTCCTCCGATCGGATCTAGACCGTTAAGACCTCCTCGGGAAATCTTAACCGTCGGACCTCCCCCTTAGCGAGTTAGCCGTAGGACCTCCTCGTGGAGCTCGGGGCGCGAGATCGGATCGGCGTCCACGACCTCCCTAGTGCGCGAGGACCTCCTTCGCGGTCTTTGTGCATCCGATGGTCGGAGCCGTTGGATTCAATATCAGCGGCTAAGACCTCTCTAAGCGCGGCAAGGTCTTTGCGCCCGTGAGCTCGTATGGTTTTAGCATTCGAGATCGTGAGCCGTGCGATCTTTGATCAACGCCCACGACCTCCCGATTTTATGGGTTTTCAGTTTAGTCAGAAGCTTTTATTTGCACATATTAATTGTTTTAAACTTCAAAATTGCATAACTTTTTCTCTGTAGCTCCAAATTTAACAAACTAAAGTTCTATAAATGCATCTGTTAAAGTACTTTAGCTTAGTATAGGTTTTGCAGTAGTCTTTAATCTGAAATTAATCATGTCTTAGATTTAAAACTTAGAAAAATCATAACTAAATCATTTTAACTCCAAATGACCTGAAATTTTATATGGGTTACCACTATACCAATAGGTAGCTACCTAAAAGTTTCAGCTTCAAAATCTTTCTAGAAAATATTTTTGCTACTGAGTGCTAATTATGGTAGAAATTAGGTTTTTAGAGAATATCTTTTGCACCACAAATCCAAATTAAGTTTTCCAGTTTCTATGTCTAGGTATGTTCGTATTTTACCTTGTGTATAAATTTCGTCACATTTGGATAATTTTTGCTTACTCTTTTGTTTAAGTGTTGCTCGTCTTATTGGTTGTTTTCGCTCTTTCGCTTAGGATTCGATATTTGCGGTAATCCCAGAACGACCCTCCGCAACAAGTTGAGCAAACGACAAGCGAGCAAGCAGTTTGATCATTTCCCATTAATCCCATTACTTTTAAAGTCTAATATTTTGTTTAACTTCTATGTATGCATTGCTATTTTGTTGTTAAATTGATTAGTTAGACCTCTAGTTGCATAATCTGTAGGTAAATAATTATCCTCTACTACCTGAGCCTAGGTTATTTCTTTGTGATTAGAGTTCGTTGGATGAGCTCTTGTCACTTAGTAGATTTTCGAACAAATATTGCTTAGCCATGCCTAGTATCGGTAGTATTGGGCGATCATCGACTTAGTCGATGGTCTTGATCACACAAATACTTATATTATTCCATTATGTCCAACCCTTGTGTTTTATTGATTTTGCAAATCAAAAACTGAAAACAAAAGTTATATCTTGGCTTGGGCACAATGGTATGTTGGGTGATCTGTTGGGTGTGACTGGAATGGTGCCTGAGTCCCTAAGGACCGAGTTACTTGTGCCATTGATCCAAGCAATTATTGCGTGCTAACCACACGAGGGGGATATGGAACCTCTCTTGACTAAGTACTTTGGGAGGTGTTAATTATGAGCTGGTCGGTGGGTGTGTTCCTGTGTGTGTGTGTTTGTGGTGTTGGAGGGGAGCATTAGCAGACCGGTTAGGGTCATTTAATGTGTCTTTCTCCGTGGGTTGCGGCTCTTAATTAGTATCGTCCATTGGAAAGCGTCTTGTTAGACTTAGCCATGCCTCGCATACCAAAGGAAGTGTGCTAACCGTGGCTGGTGGAAAGGCGGTCTATCGTGTGGGTACATTGGTACACCTGCGTGGTTAAAACTATTCGAATAGCCTCGTCCTAGGTTATGGACACGCTTGGTTATTTCCCACAAGAACTAGACTACAACCTTTTAAAAACTTAAACTTGACATGGGTGGTATGAAGGGGTACTTCATGCTATTGTTGTGGTGACTATGGGTTAGTCACTTCTAGGTTGGTGTTGTTCTCTATCTATGTTATTATTGTCTCTCTTTTATTTGAACACTAAAAGTTAATTGCAAACTTGCTTTGAACCTATTACCTTATTTGCAAATGAAAATTTGCTTTATGCTGAAAATAAGTCCAAAGCCTCCTCCACTTAAATAAAGCTTGCATGTAGTTAATTATAGTTCTGTTATCTCACACGTCGGTCTTGCAGTACAAAAACAAGTTTTGTACTCATCTGCTTTGCTTAATATTAATTGTTGCAGAGGAAGAAGGTGAGCCCCAAGGGCCTCACTTTTGTGAGTTGTGTTCTTGCGCTGTTTGGGACGATTAGCTTGGCGGTCCGGTTGGTTGCCTTGTGGGTAAAGGCACACCGATTGGCTTTTGTTTATCGCCATCTTATGGCCATTTGCTCCATTGTGTATTTACTTATCTTTATGAATTTTGGCAGTCGGCCTCTCTTTGTAATAGCTCTATTTATAGTATCTATGTCTTTCATTGTTGCTTTTGCTTGGCTCTATGTGTATGAATGGAATTGATGCATGATTTTGTAACAGGTGTGTATCTGCATTTAGGAAGTATACATATCTCGAGGCTTGGTTTATTTGGTTGGTACTGTTAGGACCAAGTGGCTGGTTAAACAGTACGAGCCGAATAAACCGGGGTCCTCACACCCGCATTGATGATCTTTTCGACCAGTTGTCTGGAGCCCAGGTGTTCTCAAAGATTGATTTGAGAATGGGGTATCATCAGGTCAGGATCAGATCAGAGGATATTCCGAAGACGGCTTTCACTACTCGTTATGGTTTGTACAAGTATACCGTCATGTCTTTCGGTTTAACCAATGCTCCAGCTTTGTTCATGAACCTTATGAATTCAGTATTCATGGAGTATTTGGATAAATTTGTGGTGGTCTTTATTGATGATATTCTTATCTATTCCAAGGCTGAAGCAGAGCATGCTGAGCATCTGAAGATTGTTTTGGGCAAATTGCGGGAGCATCAGCTATATGCAAAGTTCAGCAAATGTGAGTTCTGGTTGAAGGAAGTGGCATTTTTGGGCCATGTTCTTTCAGCTGGAGGCATAGCTGTGGATCCCAGCAAAGTCAGCGATGTTCTATCTTGGGGCCAGCCCAAGTTAGTCACTGATGTACGGAGTTTTCTCGGTTTAGCGGGCTACTATCGCCGCTTTATCGAGAACTTCTCCAAAATCGCTAAGCCGATGACCGAATTGCTCAATAAGGATAAGAAGTTTGTGTGGTCCTCTGCTTGTGATGAGAGCTTTCAGGAGCTCAAACAGCGATTGACTTCAGTGTGAGGACCCAGAATATTTAACTAGTAACACTTAACCTCCAAATGGTTCTGGCATTACTAATTAAACATTCTAAGCCTCGATGGACATATGCTTCCCAGAATTGCAGCATATGCACATCATCACAAAATTACACATCAATTCCATACACATACATCACTAAGTTCAACAACGACATACATAAAGTAAAGTTATTACAAAAGGGAGCCGACCGGCCAAATAGAATAACATACAAGAATGACAGCGGAAGCAAAAGCGCCATAAGATGTCTAGAACAAAAGTCGACCGGTTAGCCCTACACCCACAAGGCAACCGACCGGGCCGCCAAGCTAGTCGCCCCGCAAGCTACCACAACACAGCTCACAAAAGTGAGGCCCCTCAGGCTCACCTTCTTCCTCTGCAACAAAACAAATAAGCGAAGCAACTGAGTACAAAGATTGTCTTTGTACCCGCAAGACTGACGTGTGGAATAGCAGACCTATTCATAAACTACATGCAAGCTTATTTAGGTGGAGGTTGTAGGTCTCATTTTGCATGAAGCCAAATTTATTTGCAATAATGTAATACATTTTAAAAGCAAGTTTGCAAATCTGTTTTGTTATCAAAGTAATGAAGTAAAGATACATACAAGTAACCACTGGAAGTGACTATCCCAATAGCCACCACAACATAGCACGAATCCCGATTCGCACCACCCATCAAGTTTTAATTTAAAAGGTTGTAGTCTAACTCTTGAAAGACCTTACCAAGCGTGTCCATAACCTAGGACGAGGCTATTCGAATAGTTTTAACCTCGCAGGGTGTACCAATGTACCCACACTTCGCATCGCCTTCAAGCCACAAGCACACTCTCAAGGTATGCTACACGCTAAGTCCTACGAGACATTTCCAATCTTGTGTATTAACTACGAGCCGCTCATATGGATAGAAACCCATATGCTTACATTGCAAGTCGAAAGACAACAAATCCCATCACGGGTGAAGTCTTTCGGACACTACAATCTCCCAACACCATCCCTCCTGCGACTCCTGCGACTCGGAGCCAATACACGCCAAAGTACTAAGTCAAGAGAGGTCCCATACCCTCTAATGTGGTTAGCGCTAAAATGCTTGGTTTAGTGTAACAAGATGTTCGGTCCTTGTTGACCGGGCACCATTCGATCACACCCAAAATCACACCATCATACCATTGTGCCCAAGTCTAAATCATTTTGTTTTCAGTTTTTAGTTTTTATAAATAGACATAGCACAAGGTGGAAATCATAATCATAATAAGTTTGATGTGATCAAGGTTATCGACAAGTCGATAACCGCCCATTTCTAGAAGCTAAGCATGGCTAAGCAATTAATTCGCAACTACTAAGTGACAAGAGCCCATCCATGAACTCTAAATCACAGCAAGTAACCTAGGCTCATGGTAGTAGAGAATAATCATTTGCTAAGGAAATGCATCTACTAGGCCAACTATTAACACAAAATAGCAATGCATACATAGAATTTGTAATCAACATAAATACTTAAAATCTGGGATTAACATGATCAAACCGCTTGCCTTCTTGTCGTTGCTCAAGCTGTTGTGGAGGGTCGCTCTGGGATTACCGCAAATGTCGAATCCTAAGCTAAAAGGCAAAAAGAACCAAGAACAACCAATAAGACGAGCCGCACTTAAACAAGCGAGCAAGCAAAAATTATCCAAATGCTACAAAATTTACACATAAGGCGAATACGAATATACCTCGACATAGAAACTGGAAAAACCTAATTTGGATTTGTGGTGCAAAAGATATTACCTAAAACCCATTTTCGGCCATAATTAGGTACTGTAGCAAAAATATTTTCTAGAGGTTTTCTGGACTTGAAAATTTTATGATAGGTTGCTACTGACATTTTAAGGCTAATACAAGTGGTTTCATCTTAATTGGAGTTAAAATGATTTAGTTATGATTTTCTAGGATGCAAAACTAGCATAATGCACTTTCGAGAAATATAAACATGTGCAAAACCTATTTCACATTATAGTATGATAACAGAGGATTTCTAACATCAAATTTCTATTTTTAGGATTTACAGGAATTATGGTGTCTATTACATCATTAAATGAATTTTTAATTGCTACTACTAAGGTTAAATCTATTAACATATTTTTAAGTGTTGATTTAGGCCTACTACCATTTTTAGATTAAAGTTTAGTTAATAGCAAATTTATCAAAGTTAAAATCATACAATTAGCGACATACGAGAAAAGATATGCATTTTCCAAGTTTTAATACAATTCGGAATATATAAAAATAGCGAGAAAACAAGCTATAAAAGATTACGAATTTTCTACTCTGAAGCATAGCTAAAAGCATTTTTATATTAAACTTTAGTGAATTACAAATTTATTACAGCTTGGTTTCATGTAAAAGGATTTATCTTGAATTAGTTATGAATTTCTAAAGTTTTGATACAATTTTGGTTGATAAATAAATACTTACGTAAATAAAAACCAACCCAACCGGAGATAAACGACGTGGACGCTCGTGGGCCGTTGATGCAAAATCCAACGAGCCACACGCACGGAAAACAGCGCACGCGCGCGACTCATAACAGGAGCTCACCGTCGGATCAAGATCCAACGGCTCACGAGGAAGGATGCAACCGGACGGTGCGGTTGCCTCGACAACCCTCGACCGCAGATCTAAAAATGAGCGGCTCCGATCACGCCTCCAGTCGGATGGTCCGATTGCACGCACGATCAGGGCCGTAGATCAAGCGATGGACGGCCAAGAATGATGAGGGGAACCGGAGGGTCCGAACGCATACAAGATCTAGGCCGCAGATCGCAAAATGGACGGTGGTCCAAGATCGAAATGCAACCAGGAGTGCTGACACGTGGGGCCGCATGTCAGTGACTGAGAGTCACACATGCGAGGTTTAACACATGTGCACAGTGCACGCGGACCCACCTGGCAGTGACTTAAAGGAGGCTCTTAGGACAGCTAATTAATGACTAATGACCAATGATTAGTGATGATTAGCAATTAACGTGCCCTAAAGATTTTGAACAGAGGTGATTTAGGGACAGAGGGCCCACACGTCAGTGCCCCAAAAAGGTAATTTTGGACACATTTATTGCTAACAATGATTAGCAATAAATAACCCAAAATCAGCCCTAACGACTTCTGGTTTTCTGATTTAGGCTTACGGGCCCACAAGTCAGTGAGACATTAGGCCAGATTAAGACACCACTAATGCTACTAATGATTGGGTATTAACTGTGTCTTAATCATTTGACGACAACGGGAGCTACGGCCGGCAAAGTCCCGAGTGGCTACCCCGACTTGTCGCCGGCGACTCGATCGCGCGCGCCACAAACTATCAAAATGGACTCGCAATAGCAATGCGAACCTAATGGTGATGACCTCGCCGGCGGTGGAGGTCTGGAACGCCGGCCAGCCGGAAAACAAAGAAGGAGGCCGACACGGCAAAACACGAAAATAGCAAGATGCTCATTGCGGTCCAAGGAAGCGAGTGCCATGACTTCTAGGGACTATATAGAAGCTACCTTAATCGAGAGGAGCTCCGAATATGGCGGGAAGACTTGAACACGATGAAGTCCTTTGAGCCGAAGAAGATGAAGTGGAAGATGAGGTTCGAGCAAAATGAGTGGAACCAAATCATTACCACAGCTTCATTATAGCTCAAAGAGGCTCCAAAAGCAATTAATTGCAAAAGAACCACTTACTGAGTGAAGAAGAAAGGGGTGAAACCAACTGAAAATCTCCAAACTTAAAATTGAGTGATTCTGTGAATGCAACCCAAAATCAAGTTAGGGAAATATAAAGGAGGTTGAGGAGTTCAAAAGGGTGCAAGAAATGTTGAAGATGAACCACTGGACACCAAGGCCGCCATTGGAGCTCTACGGGTCACAATGGTGGATTGGAGGTTTGAGATGGTTTTGAGCTCAAACACAGAGAGTAGCTAGGTGTGGTGCAAAAAAAACACCAGGAGGACCTAGAGGGCCAATTTATAGGAAAGGAATTAGGGTTTCGAGCAAGAACCCGAGTCCATGGTGAGCTCGGCTCATGGTGCGGTCATGGACCAAGAAATGACGGGAGCAAGTGAGCACGGTGACAATGGAGGAGAAAGCCTGGTGCGCATTAAATGCTCCGCAGAGAGACGTTGACGAAAGCAACTTGAGGTGACACATTAAAGCCGCCCCACGCCCTCCTTCTCTCTTTCTACCATTGCCGCCCGCGCGCTCGAAGAAGCAGAGGAGGAAGAAGAACAGAAAAGAGAACGGTGCCCGTTGGATTAAAAATGGATGGTCACGATTAAACGAGTTCGCCGGACAGTCCGATTGCCCTCAGGAATCTGGACGGTTGGATTGAGATCCAACGGTCCCAATTGGTTAACGCAACCGGAAGGTCCGAATGCTCACACGAACGTGGGCCGAGCGATTTGAATCCAACGGCTGAGATTGCACGCGCGTTTTAAAACGCGGCTCGGTGCAGTTAGGTGGTTCGACCGAGTCAAGTGGCTCGGACTCGAGCCCGACTCGAACCCAAGGAACAGTGAAACTGGTTTTAGGTTTTTAACTATGCTGAGACTTTTGAGGATTCATTTGGGGTAGCAAAATAACTCCAAAAATTTTGAAATTTTTATAGGAGCTTGCTGACTGAGACATTGACCTTGTGTAAAATTTTCAGAGGTTTTTATGCATCGTATTTTTCTCCAAAAATTCTACAAGGTACTGGTTTTAGGTTTGACTGAGAGTCAAACAGGTTTGACTGCCCTCTAAAATATTCAAACAATTTCTAAAAATTGTGAAATTTTTCAGAGGGGTCACATACCATCCCAAGAACTTAGAAAAAATATATCCAGAGGATGATCAAAAGGTTTGACAAGATTGTTTTTGAAGGAACAAGATTTGGATCAAAAGACTTGTGACTTTGCATTCCCATAAGTCTTGTACAATACTTGTCCAGTACAAACAGGAAACACATGATGTAAGAAAAAGTTTTAATTTCTACTCATTTTCTTACATTTGAAACACAAGCCCAAAACTGGGATGTTACATTCAGCCCCAGTCCTTACTCTTCCTGACATCCACAAGAGCTTCGATATTTATTGCGATGCCTCTCGTCAGGGACTTGGATGTGTTCTTATGCAGGAAGGCAAGGCAGTTGCCTATGCATCCAGGCAGTTGAGACCACATGAGCTCAACTATCCCACCCATGATCTAGAGCTTGCTGCTGTGGTGCATGCACTCAAGATTTGGCGGCATTATCTGATCGGTAACCGTTGCAAGGTGTATTCCGATCACAAGAGCTTGAAATACTTGTTCACCCAGCCAGATCTGAACCTCAGGCAGAGGAGATGGTTGGAATTGATCAAAGATTATGACATGAGTATTCAGTATCATCCTGGCAGAGCTAATGTGGTTGCTGATGCACTTAGCCGAAAGGTGTACTGCAATACTCTGATGATCCAAGAGCAGCAACCTGCACTTCTTGCAGAATTTCAACGTCTCAACTTGGGTTTGGTTGAGCATGGCTCCCTTGCTGCCTTGGTTGTGCAACCAACCTTGGTGGATCAAATCAAGTCGGACAAACAATCGATGATGGTGTGGGTAAAATCAAGCGTAACATCGTGAATGGATCAGCCAAGTGTTTCACAGAAGATGAGCACGGTGTTGTATGGTTTGGGCAGCGTCTTGTGGTCCCAAAGGTCCCAGAGTTGCGGGATTTGATTCTCCATGAGGCCCATGATTCGCCTTTGTCCATCCACCCCGGGGCCACCAAAATGTACCAAGATCTGCGTCAGAGATTCTGGTGGACTCGCATGAAGCGCGAGATTGCCAGGTTTGTTGCCAGATGCGACGTATGTTGTCGAGTCAAGGCTGAGCATCAGTGTCCGGCAGGTCTTCTTCAGCCCTTGCCCATACCAGAGTGGAAGTGGGATTCTGTAGGCATGGATTTTATCACTGGTCTGCCCCGAACTTCTTCAGGGAAGGATGCTATCTGGGTTGTTATCGATCGATTGACAAAGGTAGCACACTTCCTGCCAGTACTTACCACTCTCAGTGTCAGTCGATTGGCAGATCTCTATGTCTCCCGCATTGTGAGCTTGCATGGTGTGCCACGAACGATTGTGTCAGATCGTGGCTCTCTTTTCACTTCTCGGCTATGGCACAGTTTACAGGAGGCCATGGGGACCCGTCTTTCTTTCAGCTCAGCCTATCATCCTCAGACTGATGGTCAGACGGAGCGAGTCAACCAAGTCCTTGAAGATATGCTCCGTTCCTGTGTTCTTTCCTACGGGAAGAATTGGGAGAAGTGTCTACCGCTTGCCGAATTCTCCTACAACAACAGCTTCCAAGCTAGTCTCGGTATGGCACCGTTTGAGGCTTTGTATGGGAGGCGATGCAGGACACCACTGAACTGGTCAGAAACTGGGGAAAGACAGTTCTTTGGTCCAGATTCCATCAATGAGGCTGAAAGTCAAGTGCAGTTGATTCGTGAGCACTTGCGCGTAGCTCGACCCGAGCGAGAAGAGCTATGCGGTCGGCGTCGCCGTGAGTTGAGTTTCGGCCCAATGACTTTGTGTATCTCAAAGTCTCACCTTTGAAGGACATCGTCGTTTCGGTGTCAAGGGCAAATTGGCTCCTCGGTATGTCGGGCCTTATCGCGTCATCAAGAAAGTGGGAGCCGTTGCATACCAGTTGGAGTTGCCAGCTACACTTGAAGGGGTGCATGATGTTTTCCATGTGTCACAATTGAAGAAGTGCCTCCGTGTTTCGGTTGAGGAAACGCCATTGGAAAATATCGATGTGCAGGAAGATCTGCTTATCGTGGCGCCCGTTCGTATCCTCGAAGAAGCCGAACGCAGAACAAGGAACCGTGTGATTAAGTTCCTTAAAGTTCAGTGGTCGAACCACTCCGAGGATGAAGCCACTTGGGAGCGGGAAGATCGTCTCCGAGCAGATTACCCATCCTTCTTCTCCGGTGATCGAATCTGGGTGAGATTCTGTAAGGGGAGATTTGTAACAGCCCTGACTTAGGGTTTGTATTTCAAATGTAAAATTTTGAGGAGAAATAAAAACTTTTGCTGTCTCATCAAATCATTTGGAAGTTTTCCAAATTTTCCCTAGCAATTTCCAATTTTTAGAATTTAATTCTTGTGATTGGGAATTGTTGTCAGCACATTCTTAGCTTTCAAACTTATGATCATCTTCTGAAATTATTTTTCCTATCATCTTGATCATCCTATCTACCTCCCTGAATTATTTCACAATTTTTAGATTTCATTTCCTATTTCAAATGCCCAAGTCAAACCAGTTTAGAAATCTGGTCAAACTTCTGTTCAGCAGCTTGTGAATTTTAGTGGGAGAAACCTAGTGCATAAAAACTCCTGGAAAAATTACACAAGGTAGTCCTCTGTTCCAGTTAGCTACCATAAAAAGTTCGAAATGTTTGGAGCCCTGGAGCTACCTCTAAAAATTCCCACAACCTTCCCTGTCTTTCTAATTCAAATCTGAAATCACTGTTCCTCGGGTTCAAACCCCACTTGGGCTCGAGTCCGACCCGCACCACTTGACTCGGCCGCACCGCCTAGCTGCACCGCGCGAGCCCGATAGCTATCAGCCGTCCGATGGAGATCACACGGTCCATATTGCGTGTCTCGTCGACCTGTCCGAATGCATACATCAATCTCCACCGTCCATCTCAGATCCAACGGTCGGCGCGACAATGGTCGAGTCGAACCACCGGTTTGCGCCACACTTGACTCCGTCTCGCACCGCTTTGCTTCTTTCGCTGACAAGTAGACCCCACCTGTCAGTATCGCCCTCGTCTTCTCCGCACCTCACCGGAGCTCGCGGCCGTTCGCGCATGGGTGCCACGTACCTCGTCGCTGCCACCTTTTTGCCATCGTGTCCGGCTGGGAGGCATCGCCGCGACTTCATAAAGCCTTTGAGCTCACCCACTTTTTCTCGCTTGCTTCCTCGTGATTTCTCCGCCCGTTTCTTTGTCTCGGCCGGAGTTGAAGCCAATGGCAGCATCACCGTATTAGTGCCGCCCTTGATTCCGCGACCGCGCCATCGTGGTCCTTGTTCATCGCCGCCTCCATTTTGCCCATTCTGGATCCTTGTCGTCCAGCGTTTCGCCGGGAGCGATTTCGCCTTCTCCGCCTCCGGTGATCTCGGCTCCGCGAGCCTTTTGGCGCTCTGGTGAGTCTCTAGCTTCGTCACTTGGTCCCTTAGGATCGCACTGATGCACTGAATCTAATGGTGACTTCATTTACATCTTTGGTGCACCGTTGGGGCTGTGCGACCTCTTCTTCTCCAAGTGCGGTGACTCGTCGCCGCGGCGTTTCCGACCATGTCCGTGCTCCATCATCGTCTTGATCGTGGGCGAAACCTTCCTGGGGTCAAAGCGAAGCTGATGCGCACCTCCCCGTAGCTTCTCGAAGCTCGTAGCGTCTTCTCCGCGGAGGCCGCGTCTTCTTCTCCGCCTTCGTTCGCCGTCAGCTTGCCGCCGGCATCCTTGAGGTCCCGGGTCACCGTCATCAAGTTCGCAAGGACGCGGTGAACCCGAAGGTACCTCTCTCTCGCCCAGAAACCCACTGGTTAGCTAGATCACCTGCGCGGCCGCGCCGCCGTCCCTGTGCGCGCCGGTGAGCCGCCGGTGATGATTAGTTTAACTCTAATCATGTCTAGTTTGAGTCTCTGACTTGTGGGCCCTATTGGCTAATCACGTTTAGAGAATCTTTAATCCAGCCCGTTATTTGTTCTCTGAGTCGCTGCCATGTGGGTCCGTCTTTGCCGATTAGGGTTGTGTAGCTCGTAATGCATTTTCTCCGCGGTAAGCGTATTTACGTGAGAGTATGTTAGGTTTGCACTTTGGAAAGCCAAGACGTATTCTCGAATATGCCTTCACGCCACCTTCATGGCGATGCATGCAGTCGTCAAGACTTTGGGCCCATTGCCGATGTGTCTGGGGCTGGTTGGTTGTCGGTAGGAAGAGGTATAAATGCTTTAGTATTTCTGAAATGCTTTTTTGTTGCACCGTTAATTCAATTAAACTTAGAAAATGCATAACTAATTCAATTTTTATCCAAATGGCATGAAACCAGTGCTGTTAATTTTCATTTTAAATGTGGTATTTACTAAAATTAGTTTCAACCTTGTCTATGTAGCAAAAATCTGTTAATTAATTAAAAGATGTTTTGTGTATCTTCTAAATTAGAAAATGTATATCTCTTTCAATAATTGTCCAAATCCAGCGAAACCAATTCTGTAAAATTTCATTTTTAGTATACTAATTTTTAGGATAGGTTTTAGATACTGTTTCTGTTCATAAAAAATTTGTTAAGTAATTAACTAGTGCTTTCATGTGTATTGTTAGCTTAGAAAATTCCTAGAAAATTCATAACTACTTAAAATGAATTGTTCTCTGTTTCTAAAATTTTGTTATATCATGCTTAAGCTGCTGTGTGAGTTTTAGTATGTTTGTTTGTTGTTGCATGATTGAGTGTTGTCGGTGTTATTCGTTCTTATTCGCTGTTATTTGTTCAATCGTTAGGCTTCGACATTTGCGGTAACCCTGAGAGCGATCCTCTGCAACAGGTTGAGCATTCTGAGCAACAGCAACCAGGCAAGCAGTTTGATCATGTTTATCCCAGTATTTTAAAGTCTAATATTTTGTTTCAACTGTATGTATGCATTGCCTAATTTGTGTTAAACTGATTAGTTAAAACCGTAGCTGCATATCCTGTAGGTGAAATATTGATCTCTACTACCTGAGCCTAGGTTATTTGCTGTGATTAGAGTTCGTTGGATGAATTCTTATCACTTAGTAGATTACGAGTTCAGTTGCTTAGCCATGCTTAGTTTCCGGTAGATTTGGGGCAATCATCGACTTAGTCGATGATTTTGATCACATCAAATTATTATTGGTTTTTATGATCCATCTTGTGCTATGTTTATTGCAAAACTAAAACTGAAAACAAAAACGATTTAGACGCGGGCACAATGGTAAGATTGGTGTGATCTGTTGGGTGTATTTCGAAAGGTGCAGGTCAATTAAGGACCGAACATCTTGTGAGTGAATTTTTATCCAGCATTTCGCGTGCTAACCACACTAGAGTATATGGGACCTCTCTTGACCTAGTACTTTGGCGTGTATTGGCTCCGGTCGCAGGAGGTCGCGGGAGGGATGGTGTTGGGAGCATGGTAGTTGCCCAAAAGCTTTATCTGAGTGGGTAGTTGTCTTTTCGGCTTTACTATGTAGCGTATGGATTTCTATCCATACGAGCGGCTCGTAGTTAATACACAATATTGGAAAAGGTCTCGAGGACTTAGCCGTACAAAGATACCTTCTAAGTGTGCTTTGGCTTAAAGCGATGCAAGTGTGGTACAGATGGTACACCCCTGCAGGGTTTAAAACTATTCGAATAGCCTCGTCCTAGGTGATGGACACGCTTGGGTAAGCTTTTCAAGAATTAGACTACAACCTTTTAAATTAAAACTTGCAGGGTGGTACGAATCTGGGGATTCGTGCTATATTGTGGTAACTATTGGGATAGTCACTTCTAGGTGCTTACTTGTAACTATCTTTATTTCGCAGTTATTTCAACAGTAAAAATGAATTGCCAACTTGCCTTCAACTGTATTACATTATTGCAAATAAAGTTGGCTTTATGCAAATAAAACATATGGCCTCCACCAAATAAGCCTGCATGTAGTTTATGAACAGGTCTGCTAGTTCACACGTCAGTCTTGCGGGTACAAAGACAATCTTTGTACTCAGGTGCTTTGCTTAATGTTTTTGTTGCAGAGGAAGAAGGTGAGCCTCAGGGGCCTCACTTCTGTGAGCTGTGTTGCCGTTTCGTGGACGACTAGACTTGGCGGTCCGGTCAGATGCCTTGTGGGTTGGAGGCACACTGATTGGCTTTGTTTATAGCCATCTTATGGCACTTTTGCTTCCGCTGTCGTTCTTGTTTATTTGTGTATCTTGTGGCCTGTCGGCCTTTGTCTGTAATAACTCTGCTATTTGTTTATCTTCCGTTTGGTAGTGTGGTGTTTGGACTCTATGTTTGGAATGGAGTTGATGTCTAATTTTGTAACGAGGTGTGTATACTGCTTTTTGGGAAGTATACATATCTCGAGGATCAGTTTATTTGATTTGTGACGCTAGGACCAGGAGGTTGGTTAAGCATTACAAGCCAAATAAATTGGGGTCCTCACAATACCCCAACCTCAAGTCAATCTTGGAAAAGACCCGAGCTCCAGTCAACTGGTCAAAGAGATCATCAATGCGAGGCACCGGGCTTCTTCAAGTCCTCCAACTCATTAGGAGGCATCCGATACGGCGCCTTTGGAAATCGATGCAGGGCAGAACTCGATGACAAACCTGTGTCTCGAACCGAGGCATCCTGCAAATCTTCAGGAAAGACATCCGCAAAGTCGCTTACTGTAGGAACATCCCGAATCTCCAAGACTGGGCTTGCTTCAAGAGCACAAAGATGTGGTCCCTGCAACTTCGGTGAAAATCCAACCTGTTCACCCGAGGGGCTGGTGAGGAAAACCATCTTCCTGGCACAATCGATCTGCCCCAAGTGTTGGGACAACCAATCCATGCCAAGAATCACATCTATGCTCGCTGAGTTGAGTAGGATAAGATTTGCTAAGAATCCTACCCCTTCGACTTCAATAGGAACATTCTGGCATTCTTGATCAGCTCTCATTTCCGAACCCGGAGAGCGAATAAGCAACGGAACCCCCAAAGGAACAAAGTGAAGATTACTAGTAGCAGCAAATGATCTCGAAATAAAAGAATGCGAAGCTCCTGAATCAAATAATACTGCAGCAGGGTGAGAATTGACAAGAAGCGTACCCAACACAACGTCGGGTGCCTCCTGTGCCTCCTCAGCCGATATGTGGTTGACTCGGCCACCTCCCACGCCATGGGCAGCGGGGACAATCTTCTAATCAAGGGAAGGACCACCTCCTTGCCCGTGTCCTCCATTAGGACGAGGGGCTGCTCCATTCCTCTTTGGGCAATTGTTTGCATAATGCCCCTTCTGGTTGCAAAAAAAGCAAGTGACCCCGGCAATGTGCGGGGACACCTGCTGGGTTCACAGTGCACGGATCGGGCACGCTGCGGATGATGAGGAACTGGCGCCAACGGCCTCGGCAGTGGTGAAGCCAGAGAACGGGCCCCTGGTGTAGGCCCAGCACGGGGACGGGAGAGGCCGGCCTGCGCAGATCGCTAGGCCTCCCACTTGCGCTTGCGGGACTCGCCCAGCGCTCTCGCCTTATGCTCGGCGACGATGGCCTTGTCCACCAAGGCCTGGAAATCTGCAAAGTCAACAATGGAGAGCTTGTCCTGAAGCTCCTCAGACAAACCCTCCATAAATTTCTCCTGCTTGGCCTCATCGGTGGCCACCTCGCAGAGCATACCGCCAAGTGGTTAAACTCATGGAGGTACTCATCACGCCTTGCGCCTGCTTGACCGCAAGGAACTCCTTCTTCTTCACTTCATAAGACCGGCGGGATATGAGCCCGACGGAAAGCGACTGAACTCTTCCCACGAGACCACATGTCCCGCGGCCGCATGGCGAGGAAGTTCTCCCACCATGAGAGTGCCGCACCTCCGGTGGTGGGATGCGAAGAGTGCCCGATCCCGCTCCTCGGCATCGAGCAACGTTGAGCTTACGCCAACCGACGCAGCCATCATCTCGCGTCAAGGATCCTGACCGGAGAAGGTAGGAGGCTGCGCACGGAGGAACTCCGCAAGCCCCCACGAGTCCGATGTCCTCCAGCTCCCGATCCAGAAACGCCAGAGGAAGCTGAGGTGTTCCTGGCGATAACCTCCAGCACCCTCCGGTCCTCTGAACGGTTGCGATCGATCTGCATAAGGACTTCAGCCATGGTCGGAGGAGGTGGAAGCTCCTCATCGAACCAGTGCCCGATTCCGGCCACTACGGGTTCCACTCGCCATCCTGCTACAAGGAAGTTAGGTTAACAATGGACCCCGATAAACAAGACCTAAAGAGAACAATTAACCTATAACCAGGGAAATGAAATATCACCCTAAATGAATGCCAAAACAGCGAGGAAATGCATTTTTAAAAGCTCCCAAAAAGGCTCCAAAACAGCGAGGAATCATAAGAACAAAAATCAACTTCCCAGCATAATTAGCCCGTATTGAATGAACGAGTAATTAATTGAGAAGATAAAATTTCAGCACACTTCAACAAGTTGAACACTACTCAAGAGCAAAGTTAGGGCGACATAAATAGTGTTAGATACTTAGCTAACTAGTATCACATCTTACCCTTTTATTCCCACAAGTTTTAGTTGAATTAACCTCTCATTTTCAGTCCTATTTACTAATTAACAGCTAGCTGCCCATATTTTCTCCCTTCCTTGCCTAGCCGCAATCTTCAACTCCAAGAGCTTTTCTTCCCTACCAAAAGATAGCTACTTATCAGTTTATTACTCTCATGGTTCTCCCAAATCATTTTTAACCGACAATTAACTACCTTTTGAAAGGAAGGAGAGGGAAACAATTATTTAAAACTCAAATTAGAGCAAGATGAGAGTAGAAAGCTAAGATAGATAAGGAGTAAAGTTTGAGAATCTACTTAGGCTTTCATAAACCATTTGACACTTTGAAAATAAGCTTTTACAAAATATCCTAAGGACGACCAAGCTTGGGTTACTACGGTCAGTATGGCTCTGATACCAACTTTGTGAGGACCCCAATTTATTTGGCTTGTAATGCTTAACCTTCCAACTGGTCCTAGCATCACAAATCAAATAAACTAAGACTCGAGATATGTATACTTCCCAGAAATGCAGTATACACACCTCTTTTCACAAAATTATGCATCAATCCCATACAAGACATAGAATCCAAAACAACTCATTACTAAACGGTAGGCATACAATAAGAGTTATTACAAAAGAGGGCCGACCGGCCAAATGACATAAAAAGACTAAGTAAATAGCGGAAGCGATAGTGCCATAAGATGGCGATAAACAAAAGCCAATCAGTGTGCCTTTACCCACAAGGCAACCGACCGGTCCGCCAAACTAGTCGTCCCAAACCTCCACAAAGATGACTCGCAAAGTGAGGCCCTTAGGGCTCACCTTCTTCCTCTGCAACAAATAATATTAAGCAAAGCAAATGAGTACAAAATTGTTTTTGTACTGCAAGATCGACGTGTGGAATAGCAGACCTATTCATATACTACATGCAAGCTTATTTGGTGGGGGCCATATGTCTCATTTTCAGCACAAAGCGAATTTTATTTGCAATAATGTAATACATTTGAAGGGCAAGTTTGCAATTCATTTTCATTGTTGAAATAACTGCAGGAAGATAATGACAAATAGAATGACATCCTGGAAGTGACTATCCCAATAGTCACCACAACAATAGCATGAATTACCCATTCATACCACCCATGTCAAGTTTTAAGTTTTTAAAAGGTTGTAGTCTAGTTCTTGCACGACCTTACCAAGCATGTCCATAACCTAGGACGAGGCTATTCGAATAGTTTTAACCCTGCAGGGGTGTACCAATGTACCCACACGATAGACCGCCTTTCCACCAGCCACGGTTAGCATACTACCTTTGGTATGCAGGCACGGCTAAGTCTAACAAGATATTTTCCAATGGATGATGCTAATTAAGAGCCGCAACCCACAGGAGAAAGACACATTAGACAGCCTAACCGGTCTGCTAATGCTCCCCTCCAGACACCACACACAAAACACCCACCAACCAGCTCCTAATTAACACCTTCCAAAGTACTTAGCCAAGAGAGGTCCCATATCCCCCTCGTGCGGTTAGCACGCATTAAGCGCTTGGCTTAGTGACACAAGTAACTCGGTCCTTGGGGACTTAGGCACCATTCCAATCACACCCAACAGATCACACCCGCATACCATTGTGCCCAAGTCAAGATATAATTTTTGTTTTCAGTTTTTGAGTTGTAAAATAACAAATCACAAAGCTGGACAAAATGGGATAATATCAATATCTGTGTGATCAAAATCATCGACTAAGTCTATGATCGCCCAAAACTACCGTAAGCTAAGCATGGCTAAGCAATTGAACCCGTAACCTACTAAGCGACAAGAGATCATCCAACGAACTCTAATCACAGCAAATAACCTAGGCTCAGGTACTAGAGGAATATCATTTACCAACAGATTATGCATCTAAGGGAATAACTAACCAATTTAACACAAAATAGCAATGCATACAAACAAGTTGAAAACAATATATTAGACTTTAAAATAGTAGGATTAACATGATCAAACTGCTTGCCTTGCTGGACTTGCTCAGTTTGCTGCAGAGGGGTACTCTCAAGATCGATACACTCGTCGGCACCTAACGAAAAAGTGAATAGGAACCGATAAGAACGAGAAATACCGAAAAGACTCAAAAATCAACTTTCTCCAAATGCTCTGAAAATTTTACAGCAGCAAGAGCATTATTTATAATGAATTTAGAAACAAGAATCAAATCATTTGGATGTTCTAAGCAAAAGTTATGATTAAAACAAATCTGCTCAGCTTTAAAATGCAAAAAGCTACTATTCCATAATTAAATTGTTTGGCATAAATTTCTGGAAAGGTGGTGCATTCAAAATTTCCACAGTAAATCAAGCACCATATAAGATGAACAACCCAATTGGATTCATCTCATTTGGAACTATAATGCCTTTTCTATGAATTTTCGAAGACATGAATGTGAGCACAAATTAATTGTATTTGCAATCTCTCTAACAATAGAAACATGCCTACAATTAATTTTAACAGCAAGTTCGTTAATAGAGGAAGCCAACAAAAGTGGATTCACTCAATTTGGAGTTACAGAGAAATACTTATGTATTTTTGAATTTAAAGCAATTTTTCGTGCAAACTAAATCTATCCTAAAGTTATTTTATTAATAAACATTTTTTGGAGCAGTAACAAGGTTCAACCTATTTTTGTATTAAAGTACATTTAAACTAGAAGCTAACAAAATTTGAATCGTCCATTTTGGAGCTAAAATGAATTAGTTATGCATTTTAGAAGTTAAAATCATTTTTCAGTTCAGAAATAAAGCATTTCGGAAATTCCATAATCATACAATACTTTTCTACGAACGCCAGCTAGCCATCGCCATCGCCAGTGGGCTCGCTTCGCTAGCGACCCCGCATGATGCATGGCGCGCGCACGAAACGCAGGGCATGCTCGCGAGCCGTTGGGTTCAGATCCAACGATCCAGATCCATGCGACCACCGGACCGTGCGATTGCAAAAATCAATCTGGGCCGTTGATCTCACAACCGACGGTCCACAACCAACCAAGCGTAACCCGCTCGGGAGCTGTTACGATGCGTGGCCCACTTGCCATACTCTCGGTCTACATGCACGGTGCATGGACTAAGAGTCTGGCCGCTCACGAGGTCTATAATCGCACTTAACGGCCTCGGGCCACATGTAAGCGCCACACTTAATCCTTAGCCGACCACGTGCTTTCGGACACGATTTACGCACTTAAATGCTAATCATTGCGATTTAATCCTAATGACGAGCTACGATGCGGCCGAACGCGCCACGGAGCCGCTGCGGCGCGACCTTTTGCGCGTCGCCGCGAAGGAGGGCTTCGGCAGCGCGCCAAGCACTAAGATGGATCCAGCTCACTATTGCGCACCCGACGGTGGCCGGAGCTTTGCCGGAGCTGGACCAGAACGGCGGCGCGACGCGGCGGAGCGGAATGACAAGTACGGGAAAACGAAAACGGCGGTATGACAACGCATCGTCCGATCTAGCGTGAGCATAAGCAACAGAGAGGGTCAGGGACGTTACTGGGATGACCCGGAGGTGGAGGAGTTGTCGAAGTTGAGCCGGCGATGAGAACCGAGGCAGCAACGATAGCTTCACCGAGGAGGAGTCAACCTGGTGAAGGAAACAAGGAAGGAGTGTTCCAGAGAGCTTAAGCGAGGTCCACAGATGGTGCCAAAGAAAGGAATTGACCAAAGGCTTACCACACCGTCGCCGGAGAAGAAAAGGACACCGACGGCCGAAAATGGGGAAAACCCAAGGTTCTCGAGTTCCTGAGAACGGATGGTCAAATTGATTGAGGGGAAATGTTTCTTGTACCCCAAGGCGCAAAGTGACGCGCAAGAAATGAGTAGGAACTCACCGGAGACGAAGATGACACGGTGGCGGTCACGGTGCGCCTGTTCAAGAGGAGCTTCACGGTGGACCAACCGCTACAAGATAACACAAGGTTCCAATTAAGCAAGGCGGAGACGGTGGAGATCAAGGAAGCAAAGGGAACCATGCGGCGGAAGCTTACCGAGAGAGGTGCTCAGACGAGCTTCCTCTCCTCCGCCAAAAGAGGAGAAGTGAAGGATTGAGAGGCACGGAGGGGGTGTTATCCCGGGGAAGATGACGGAGTGGAGGCGGCGTGAACTGGCGAAGCTCTGGGAGTGGCCAACGGACGCGGTGCAGTCACGGAGGTGACGGAGCACCTCAAAGCGGCGGCGCCGCGCGAGGCAGAGCTCGCGGCGTCGGTAGCGAGGTAGGGGAAGGAGCTGACAAGGAGGGCCTGCAACGCAGTGACACAGCGCGAGTGCGCGATCGCGCTGAAATAAATCGAGGCGGGCCGTTGGATCAAGATCCATCGGACGACAGCGTGCGAGAGAAATTAAACCATGCCGGCTGCACGCAATCGCGGACCGCTGATGCGCGATCAAACGGTTGCATGTGATGCGCGGATGAGGTGGTTGAGCCGAGCCAAGTCGGCTTGGTCGAGTCCCAGCCTGAGTATGGTTTGAGCCGCAGGAATAGTGTTTTCAGGTTTGGATTAAAAGGACAGAGAGGATTTGGGAATTTATAGAGGTAGCTCCGAAGCTCTAAAAATTCTGAAATTTTTATGGAAGCTTACAGGGCCAAAGGAAAACCTTGTGTAATTTGTCTAGGATTTTTCATGCAATACATTTTGCTCCAGAAAATCCACAAGCTGCTGCCCTAAGGGTTTGACCAGAATTCAATTTGGTTTGACTTGCTCTTTTGAAATAGCAAATAAAATCTAAAAATCATGAGATTTTTCAGAGAGGTTGCCAAGATGACCGCGATGATGGGAAAAGTATTTCCAGAGGATGATCACAAGATTAGATTGGAAAGTTTTTAATGACAACCATTCCATTAAAGAAACATGGTTCTTTAGAATTAGGAATTGCTAGGGGTAAATTCTAGGAAATTTTCAAATGACTTCATGAGACCTCAAAAGTTTTAAATTATCCTCATAAATTACAATTAAAACATAATCCATTGTTTGGGGTGTTACAAATCTCCCCCCCCCCCCTTACAAGAATCTCGTCCCGAGATTCCGTTCACTCGGAAAAGAAAGAAGGGTAATCTGCCCGAGATTCCGTTCACTCGGAAAAGAAAGAAGGGTAATCTGCCCGAGATTCCGAGTTATGGTGTTCCTTTTGGAAAAATATGAAGGAGTGAGATGATATGATGATTTTTGCAAAGAATGTTTTTGAAGGATCGCGGCAAGGCTACGATAGCACAAACAAAAATTTTACCGCGCAACAAGGAACCACCGTAAGTAATAGATCACGAGATTACCACTAGACGCGCCGACTCGTAGCGGAAGTAGAGTCGATGTAGCGAGTTGATGCAGTCGTAGTCGTACTTGCTGCGCGTCTTCTCCTCCTACTCCGACGAACGTTGCAAGTTCTCCTCCAGCTCCTGAGGTCGTCGTGAGTCGCGGATCGTCCTAGTGCTGATGCTTCGCAACAGCACCTCCAAGGTATCCACACGTACGGGGCAGGGACACCACGCGCAGGAGTGCTAGCGCCGACGGCGTGGTTGAGGAGAGCGTGGCTATTAGGGTTTCGGGATTTTTCTTCCAAAAGGATTGATCGATCACCTCACCCCATGCCACCGCCCCTCTATATATAGGCATCCATAATGGGTCCCGGACAGGAGGCCCAATAGGAACTCGTGGCCTATAAGAATTCGGATCACCATCCAAATCAAATCCTAGCCCTTTAAGTGTGTGACCCTATAGGTTCGTGAGTAATCGGTTGTGACTCGGAAACTCTTTCCCGATCACGAGTCGTCAGCGGTACCTAGCAGCACATAACGATTCCCGAACACACACAGAATATATCGGACGAACCTTAATGCAATATGA
This sequence comes from Ampelocalamus luodianensis, assembly GCA_036346255.1. NCBI lineage: Eukaryota > Viridiplantae > Streptophyta > Magnoliopsida > Poales > Poaceae > Ampelocalamus > Ampelocalamus luodianensis. The sequence continues at coordinate 53,412,107 of CM070634.1, read as the reverse complement.
TCTATGACCAGGTCCTTATCACTTACGACCGGCTCGATTTAGTCACAACCATTCATAATCGATTACAACGATTCAGTAACTCCTTACGACCGATTAGTATCTAACTCACGACCAGTTTGCAACTCCTACGAGCGATTGGTGATTATGTTTGAGTAGTCTTCGACTCAGGTCGTATCTCCATACGACTTCGACGATCTACGACCTCCGCAACCGAACGACCGCTTGTGTATTCTCCTTTGCCTCACGACATCCGGTTGAACTCGGTGAGATAATATGTCATCCATGGACTGTTCAATACTTTTCGATCAAGTGTCGAATAACTTCATGTGGTCGACACTTCGACCACCGATGGCATGGCCATGCACTTTCTTTATTCGACCACAACGAGGGGCGAGACATCTCTCCCGTTATGTTAGGAGGGCAAATCCCATATCCGACCGGTCACATTCCTCCGCATGTTTCATAGCATACCCGAAAGCTACCTTTATAACTACCCGATTCATTGAGTAGCGTTTGGCAACCCCTAAGAGTGCTATTACACATGTAGGAAACCATGCCGATCTCGAGTCTAAGGATTATACATCATCATTGCTTGAGACCAACTAACGACACATAGAATCATAACAATCTCAATAGTGTCTCAAGGTGGGTCTTATCCAACACTTTGTTCTCTAACATGTGTCCACATTATTGATTAGATATCTCTATATCCATGACCGTGAAACATGGTCATCAATCAATACATGTACTAATCGTGGAGTCACCGGTGTTCCACCGGTGACATTCGACTAGGGATACTTTTAGAACGACATCATATAAGATAAAGAGTTTCACCAACAAGTCACATACTCATTGATCTATATAACTGATGATTCATTCAAGGAACAAGATAACATATTATCAAATGTTATGAACATAATGAAATACAATCATCTCTATGATTGCCTCTAGGGCATATTTCCAACAGTCTCCCACTTGCACTAGAGTCAATCATTTAAGTATCTAATACTGATAGCTCTTGTGTGCGCCTCATGCTTTGGCTGTGTGAGAGGCTTTGTCAACGGATCAGCAACATTTAAGTCCGTATGGATTTTGCAAATCTTAACATCTCCTCTATCCACCAATTCGCGAATAAGGTGGTAACGCCTGAGTATATGTTTGGACTTCTGATGGGATCTAGGCTCCTTAGCCTGCGCAATGGCTCCATTATTGTCACAATAGAGATCCATTGGGCCCGAGGCACTCGGAACCATACCCAATTCAGCAATGAAATTCCTTATCCAAACACCTTCCTTCGCAGCTTCAGAAGCCGCAATGTACTCGGCCTCCGTCGTAGAATGAGCAACCGTCCCTTGCTTGGAACTTTTCCAGCTCACTGCTCCTCCATTCGAAATGAATACATAACCAGATTGCGAATGATAATCATCTTTGTCGGTTTGGAAGCTTTCATCGGTGTAACCATTTACAACGAGCTCTTCATCACCGCCATAAACTAGGAACGCATCCTTAGTCCTTCTCAAGTACTTAAGAATGTTTTTCACAGCTGTCCAATGACCTTCACCGGATCACTTGGTATCTACTCGTAACACTTAGAGCATATGATACATCCGTCGAGTACATATCATGGCGCATATGATGGATCCAATAGTGAAGCATATGGAATACCATTCATACGGTCTCGCTCATCGGTTGTCGAAGGACACCGACTCTTGCTTAGACTTATGCCATGTGACATAGGCAAGAACCCTTTCTTGGCATCCCGCATGTGAACCGAATCAACATCTTGTCAACATAAGTACTTTGGCTTAATCCAATTAGCCTTCTTGATCTATCTCTATAGATCTTTATTCCTAAGATATATCTGCCTCTCCTAGGTCTTTCATAGAAAACTATTTTTCAATGATACCTTAACAGATTCCAGCATTGGAATGTCATTCCCAATCAATAATATGTCATCTACATATAAGATTAGGATAACAAGTGCGCTCCCACTAACCTTCATGTAAACACAAGGTTCTTCTTTGTTCTTGTGAAACCAAACCTTTGATCTCCTCATCAAAACGTATATTCCAACTCCGAGATGCTTGCTTCAACCCATAAATGGACTTTTGAAGTTTGCACACTTTACTAGCATTCTTTGGATCGACAAAACCTTCAGGTTGTGTCATGTACACATCCTCACTTAGGTTTCCATTCAGGAAAGCCGTTTTGACATCCATTTGCCATATCTCATAGTCAAAATATGCAGCAATAGCTAGAATGATCCGTATAGATTTAAGCATCGCTCATGGTGAGAAAGTCTCATCGTAGTCAACCCTTGAACTTGTCGAAACCCTTTGCGACCAATGAGCTTTATGAATGTGAACATTTCCATCCATATCAATCTTTTCTTATAGATCCATTTGCACTCAATGGTTTTAACACCATCAAGAGGATCGACTGTGTTCCAAACCCGATTGTCACTCATGGAGTCTATCTCGGATTTCATGGCTCCAAGCCATTTCTCGAGTCCGGTCCATCATCGCTTCCTCATAAGACTTAGGCTCATCATTATTCAACAATAATACGTCATGCCCATACCTTAGGTGCAATTTACGTGGCCTTTTAGATCTACGTGGGGTGATGCCTCATCCACCGGTTCAACAACAATTTGTTCATCCTGTAGAGGTTCAGTAGGAGTTGAAGCACTTTCAGATGTTTCTCGAATTTCTTCGAGTTGCACCTTTCTCCCATCGACTTCTTTTGAAAGAAACTCTTTCTCAAAAGACACCACTTGAGCAACAAAACTTTGCCCTCTTCCCTATTGTAGAAGTAATATCCTTTGGTTTCCCTAGGATATCCTATAAAGAAGCATTTATCAGACTTGGGTGTGAGTTTGTCAGACGTCAAACGTTTAACATAGACATCACATCCCCAAATCCTTAGAAAAGACAAACTAGGACTCTTCCCAGTCCACATCTCATATGGTGTCTTATCTACTGATTTTGATGGTAGTTTATTTAAAGTGAAAGCGGCAGTTTCAAGAGCGTAACCCCAAAAATACAATGGCAGATCAGATTGGCTCATCATCGACCGAACCATGTCCAACAAAGTCCGATTACGCCGCTCGGACACCCCATTCCATTGTGGAGTGCCTGGTGGTGTAAGCTGTGGAATAATTCCACATTGTTTCAAATGATCACCAAATTCATGGCTCAAAAATTCACCTCCACGATCAGATCATAAAGATTTGATTGTCTTGCCAAGTTGATTCTGTACCTCACTCTGGAACTCCTTGAACTTTTCAAAGGATTCAGACTTCTGCCTCATTAAATAGACATATCCATATCTACTATAGTCATCCGTGAAGGTAATGAAGCATCGAAAACCACCTCTAGCCGTCGTGCTCATTGGTCCACACACATCGGTATGTACGAGTGCCAATCGGTGGACGCCTCTCAACCCGACCGCGAAAGGGGTCTTGGTCATTTTTCCGAGTAGGCAAGATTCGCACGTTTCAAATGATTCCAAATCAAATGAGTTTAGAATTCCATCATCATGGAGCTTCTTCATACGTTTCTCACTTATGTGACCCAAACGACAATGCCAAATAAAAGTGGAATTCATGTTATTAGGCCTAAGCCTTTTCGCATTAATATTATAGACAGGTGCAACATCAAGATTTAAAATAAACAACCCATTCAAAACAGGTGCATAGCCATAAAACACTTCATTCAAAAATATAGAACAACCATTGTTCTCAATAATGAATTTATAACCCTCGCCATCAAGCATGAGGCGAGATAATGTTTCTACCATGGTCGAACGTAATAACAATTATTTAATTCCATAATAAATCACGAAGGCAAAAGTAATGGCAAGGTCCCGACGGCTAATGCAGCAACCCTTGCTTTATTCCCGACGCGAAGATCCATGTCGCCTCTTGCAACTCTCCTAATCCTTGTTAGACTCGCATCGAATTGCAAATATGAGCAACCGATCCAGTATCAAATACCCATGAGTTAACGAAGAATCAGCAAAAAAACATCTATAACATTAATACGAAGTGGAAGGTTTAGTCCCACCATTCTTTCAGATCGGCTGTATTTCTTGCGTTCCTCTTCCAATGGCCTAGCTCCTTGCAAGAAAAGCATTCATTCTCTTGAGTCGGGCGGACTTAGTCTTGGGCATAGGCTTGTTGGTTTGGATCTTATCCAAAGCTTTAGCCTTGCCCTTTCCATTGACCTTAGTCTTAGCCTTCTTCTTGAAGCTCGACTCTTTTGCACCATCATCACATGATCGTTGCTTTTCTTAATGTTGTCTTCTGCAGTCTTGAGCATCATATGCGATTCGGTGAGAGTCTTGTCTAAACTATTCATATGGAAGTTCGTAATGAACGCCCATAGCTTGCGTGAAGCGAAGCAAGAATCAAATCAGAGCCAACTCTTGACTAAGTGGAAAAGCAGAACACCCACCCGACATGAGCACGGAATGCTACTAAACAAACTCTAATAATTCCAAACTAGACAATCTTAATAAATTTCGACAGTAACCCCTTGTAAAGTTAATTACACGAAGGTTCCAACACACAGACAATTCAAATATTAACTAAAACCTTCTTCCAAAGACATCAAAAGATAATCAAAGACATGCTAAGTATCTAACATAACTAGAGAGATATGAATTTCTACTACTCACCATTATTACATTTAATCCATTGCATGAGACGAAACATAATAAATCTTTGGGCATCTCGCCCAATTACTAAAACAATTACGCTCAAGATCATTCATCTTTATTTAGTTCATGTGGCAAGTGTGTGACTAGCGACTACTTCCTCCCATGCATGTCGTTCTTGGCTCGGTACCTAAAACAACAATAAAGCAAGAGTGAGTCCACAGACTCAGCAAGTACATAAAGAAACTATAACATCAGCATCCATGTAAAGGAGATCAACAATAGAACATCTCCTATGCAAATGCAATGCTCAAGGGTCCTTTCTCTTTTATCTTTCTTTGTGCATTACACCGTAATGCAAAGTATGCAACCGTCGCAAGATACCCATGCTGTGCGCGCACGCACAGGACCAATTGCCCAATACTCCACAAGTATTGGGGACCTCATGCCCACACTCCACGAGTGTGGGGATCTCGGGCCCGTCACATTCATGACGGGGATCTCAAAGGGAAACATACTTGGTCACCTCGTGACCAAGCCTCAACATGATCTCAATATGCACATGCTCATCATTTAATCATCATCAATTTACCACAAAATGATAACATCATACCACAACAGAGCATAAACATATTTGGAGCATCCATCAATCTTAATCCAACATCATGCCATCAATCTCACTATACTATCACATATCGAAAGAGCACACAAACACCAATCAATCGCAACCACGAATCAAACAATGCACTTGCCTTAACCGCGTGCGAATGGAGAACGTGAAGACGGTGCTGCCTCCGGTACCAATCCCCCACCTAATACATTATGAATATAAACTAATACCATAGTAACGAAAAACATGAATTAAATAAGCGAACTCATCAAGTAGCAAATTGCAACGCGATCCCGACTCCGCTTTCTTAAGTACTGAAATGCCCCCCGTGAACAGTCAAGTTCTAAAATTCATATCTTTCCGTAAAGTGGTCCAAATTAGGTGTTCTTGGACTTCATTGAAAGGTAAGCAAATTTCCCAACTAAACCTAGTTGGTGAGCCTCCCTAATTCGGCCATCTAATATCACTTTTAAGCTGATTAACAAAACATCGATTTCACGTCACCCTTTCTGGACAGAGCACTAAAACTAACATAACTTTCAGTTCGTTTGTCCAAATATCGTGTTCTTAGGCTTCCCTGAAAGCTACGACAATTATCTACAACTTTCGTTATACTGAGATCCTCTAATTCTCCCTTTAACTGATCTCTAAAGTCAGATTACTAAAACCTGTCAGAATACTGACAGATTCGCAGAACAATCGTACTAAAAAATTCATAACTTTTGCTACAGAGGTCCAAATAATACGATCTAGCACTTCATCGAAAGCTATTGACGTCTTCTACAACTCTCTAGGAGAAGCCCAAGACCGAATCCGCACTTAACTATATCAAAACGGCTGTCTAACGCGATCTGTCCTGAGGAGACAGAAATACCGACATTGCTACAACAATCAAATATGCATCTATTCGGGGGCAAACCGGGGTTACCCTTGACGAACCGCTGTAGACCGCGATGCAATCCGTGAATCTTCCCCTTCCCTCTCTTCTTCCCTTCTCCTTTCTTCCTTCTTCTTCTTTTTTTCTTGGCCGGCCACCACAACGAAGAGGCATCGGAGGAGAGGGGCACCACCATGGAGGAGATGGGTTGCTACAGTACCGTGCTACAGTGGCGGCGCGGGTACTGTAGCACCCCAGGGTTCCCCTCCTTCTTTAGTTGGTTTCTGGTTTCCTCATGGGCCATGGGCCACTAAGGCTGTTTTTCCTCCACTTGACTATGGGCTGCGTGACCCATTTCTCTCTCAATTTCTGATTTTTTTTCTCTTTTAATTATCTTAATTCCCTCTCTAATTTTTTTATTACTGTAACATCCCAACTTTTTTCAAATGTAAGAAAATGAGTAGAAATTAAAACTTTTTCTTACATCCTGTATTTCCTTTTGTACCAAGCAAGTATTGTACAAGAAGTTATGGAAATACGAAGTCACAAGTCTTTTGATCCAAATCTTGAGCTTTCAAAAACAGTCTTGTCAAACCTCTGGATCATCTCCTGGAAATATTTTTCCTAAGTTCTTGGGATGGTATGTGACCCCTCTGAAAAATTTCACAATTTGTAGAAATTGTTTGAATATTTTTTGAGGCCAGTCAAACCTATTCAAAATCTGGTCAACTGTGGACCAGCACCTTGTGGAATTTTTGGAGGAAAATTTATAGTACAAAAACCTCTGCAAAATTTATACAAGGTCGATCACCCGGCTAGCAAGCTCCTGTAAAAATTTCGTAATTTTTGGAGTTCGTTTGCTACCTCAAATAAATCCCCCAAACTTCAGAGCAGTTCGAAACCCAAACTTGGGTCGAGTCGACTCGGGCTCGAGTCGACCCAAGTCCGACCAGCAACAAGCGGCTCGGTCGAGTCAAGCTCAGCCGAGTTCGGGCTCGGTCTCGTGCGCGCGCAAGCGGGGCCGCCGGATGGGGATCGTGTGGCTCACGACCTCCCCACGGCTCCTAGGACCTCCCAGGACCTCCTCGCCCGCGCTCGGACCTCCCCACCCCGGCGATTCTCGAACGCCCAGACTACCCCAAGCAAACTGGGACGTCCAGGACCTCCTTGGCGCTGTGTTTCTTCCTCACGACCTCCCTGAGGTCTGCCCGCCATGAAATTTCGCACCTCTGTGCGTGTGTCAGGGTCAGAGCAGTTGGGGGCAGTGAGATGTCACCTTTTGCCTCTTGTCAACGGCTCTTGCTGCTGACATGCATTTATTGCCAGTCGGCTTTAACCTCCAAAGTCTTCACCTGCTCTGCCACTTGTCCTGTCGTGCGTGCCGTTGGCAGGGGCATGGTTCATGCTCACAGTAGGCTTTTGCCCTAGCCCTTGCCAAGCTCCCAGGCTATACATAGCCTGAAAACTTCCTCTCCTTTTCCTTTTCGTTCTTGGCTGTGCTTGAGCTCCCTCAGTTGAGTTGGTCCTCACACTCAAACCCCCAAGAACACCACCACCCCGAAACCTCCATTGTCACCTTTGGAGCTCCCTGCCGAAGCTCGAGCTCCAGTGGTTCCATCAACGTTCTTGCCTGTTTTCCTTGTCATCTCGAGCACCTCGAGCATTCTCTAACTTGCTGTGGTTGTCCATCGCAGAGGTGGTCAAGTTGGGGAGCTGCTTGTCGGGGTCGAGGTCGTCTTCTTCTCCTTCGCCGGCAAACACATCACCGCGGGACTTCGTCGACCTTCTCCAAGTCCCTCCGTCTTCCTCTGGACCTTCCCTACACTCGGGTGAGTTCATTTTAGTCCCTTAGAGCTTAGGGTCTAGCTAGCTTAGCTCGTGGCGCTCGCTTTGTCGTTTCGGTTTTTGCCGAAAGGCTTGTCCTCCGCCATTCTCGGCTCGCGGCGTTTAAGGCCGCCGCCGCCGAGAGTGCCTCCGCTAGGTCCGTGGCACTATTGCGAGTTCATCGGTGCCCTTGGTCGGCGCCGGCGAGGTCCCCATCGCCGCGGCAAACCGTTGAGCCCGCCGAGATTTTGCCGCTCAAAACTCCCGTTTCGTCATCTTGTTAGGACATCTTAAATGCCCATTTATTACCAATCATCGAGTGAGTGAGTTGTCTTAGCCGCCACCCTTTGTCGTTGTCCGGAGGTCCCGCGCTTTAACAAAGCACCTTGGACCTCCTCGGGTTCTTCGTGACCGCCTGCACCTCCCAAGTTTAGATCTGGACCTTTAGATCTTTCCCCGAAAACCTTTTAGTATAAGACCTCCTCGGTCCTTTTGCAAATGACCACCTCGAGCCACTCCCGAGGTCCTCTTTGTAAAAAGACCACCCTTGTCGTGTTGTCAAAACCACCCTCTCGGACCTCTTCCGAGGTCCTCTTTGCAAAAGACCTCCCCTTGGTCATTTTTGCAAAGACCACCCTCGGGGTCCTCTTTGTAAAAAGCCACCCCTGGCATTTTACCAAGAAAACCCCCGCTCAGACCTCCTAGGCTCAATCCTAGCCGTTCGCGACCTCCCCGGTTTAGATCTGAGCGTTAGATCTCATTTTGTAAAATCTTTAGCGCTCAGACCTCCCTTCGCGTCGATCTTGACCGTTCAGGACCTCCCTAGGTCTAATCCGAGCCGTCCAAATCTCCTCCGATTAAAACCCTACCGCCTAGGACCTCCTCCTCTGGTCTAAACCATTAGATTTAGATCTAACGGGCTAGACCTCCTTCCTCAGATTTAAAGCCTTAGAACCTCCCTCGTTCATCTTGATCGCCAGGACCTCCCTCTCTTGATCGTGTCCGTTAAAGACCTCCCTCTGGAAATCTAGACCATTGAAGACCTCCTCCGCGAGCTCTTAGCCGTCTAGACCTCTCTCCGTAGGTTTACCCGTAGGACCTCCCCTAGTGCTCGGGACCGCCAGATCTCGATCCGCGGTCCACGACCTCTGATAAGCGCAGACCTCCTTGCGTGCGCTGTGCACGCACTGGTCGTGATCGTTGGATCGGATCTCAACGGTCCAGACCTCCCCAGTGCGGGAGGAGGTCTTCCCATGCGCTATGCTTCGTGGTCTGTGGCCCTGCGATGCAAGATCGACGGCCCACGACCTCTCCTTGGTCTTCCAGTTCGGTTGGACCTCCCGAGAGCTCAAAGTCTCCTAAGTCTTTTGCTGTTTCAAATTTCAAAAGCGCTTAACTTTGTCATTTTAACTCCTTTTTGAATGATTCCAGTTGCTGTAGCTTTGTTATAGTATGAACTTTAATCTGAGAATGAAATTAGGCCCTTTGTTGTAGCAGAAAATGATCTAAACAGCATGATCTTGTTTAATGAAAGATGATGTCTAGAAATTCATGGAAAAGTTTGTAAAACACATAACTTCCTCGCTGTAGTTGCAAACTGTGGAATCTCAACCTAGTAAATTTGGCCTGTAAACATGCGTTAATTTGAACTAGGCTTTGTCTTTATTCATGTTCCTGAGAAATGATATATGCTAGTTTTAGAACTTAGAAAAATCATAACTAAATCATTTTAACTCCAATTAAGATGAAACCACTTGTATTAGCCTTAAAATGTCAGTAGCAACCTATCATAAAATTTTCAAGTCCAGAAAACCTCTAGAAAATATTTTGCTCCAGTACCTTATTTTGGCCGAAAATGGATGTTTAGGTAATATCTTTTGCACCACAAATCCAGATTAGGTTTTTCCAGTTTCTATGTCTAGGTATATTCGTATTCTACCTTATGTATAAATTTCGTCGCATTTGGATAATTGTTGCTTGCTCATTGGTTTATTTGTGGCTCGTCTTATTGGTTGTTCTTAGTTCTTTTTGCCTCTCGCTTAGGATTCGACATTTGCGGTAATCCCGAGAGCGACCCTCCACAACAAATTGAGCAAAAGAAGAAGGCAAGCGTTTGATCATGTTAATCCCAAGATTTTAAGTATTTATGTTGATTACAAATTCTATGTATGCATTGCTACTTTGTGTTAGTAGTTGGCCTAGTAGATGCATTTCCTTAGCAAATGATTATCCTCTACTACCATGAGCCTAGGTTACTTGCTGTGATTTAGAGTTCATGGATGGGCTCTTGTCACTTAGTAGTTGCGAATCAATTGCTTAGCCATGCTTAGCTTCGGTAGAAATGGGCGGTTATCGACTTGTCGATAACCTTGATCACTTAAAACTTATTATGCTTATGATTTCCACCTTGTGCCATGTCTACTTATGAAAACTAAAACTGAAAACAAAATGATTTAGACTTGGGCACAATGGTATGATGGTGTGATTTTTGGGTGTGACTGGAATGGTGCCCGGGTCAACAAGGACCGAACATCTTGTTACACTAAACCAAGCATTTTAGCGTGCTAACCACATTAGAGGGTATGGGACCTCTCTTGACTTAGTACTTTGGCGTGTATTGGCTCCGAGTCGCAGGGAGTCGCAGGAGGGATGGTGTTGGGAGCATTGTAGTGTCCGAAAGACTTCACCCGTGATGGGATTTGTTGTCTTTCGGCTTGCAATGTAAGCATATGAGTTTCTATCCATATGAGCGGCTCGTAGTTAATACACAAGATTGGAAATGTCTTGTAGGACTTAGCCGTGCCGGCATACCTTCGGTAGTGTGCTTGTGGCTTGAAGGCGATCCAAGTGTGGGTACATTGGTACACCCTGCAGGTTAAAACTATTCGAATAGCCTCGTCCTAGGTTATGGACACGCTTGGCAAGGTCTTTCAAGAGTTAGACTACAACCTTTTAAATTAAAACTTGATGGGTGGTACGAGTCGGGGATTCGTGCTATGTTGTGGTGACTATTGGGATAGTCGCTTCCAGGTGGTTACTTGTATGTATCTTTACTCACTACTACTTTGATAACAAAACAGATTTGCAAACTTGCTTTTAAAATGTATTACATTATTGCAAATAAAGTTGGCTTCATGCAAAATGAGACATACAACCTCCACTTAAATAAGCTTGCATGTAGTTTATGAATAGGTCTGCTATTCCACACGTCGATCTTAAGGGTACAAAGACAATCTTTGTACTCAGTTGCTACGCTTAATTGTTTTGTGCAGAGGAAGAAGGTGAGCCTGAGGGGCCTCACTTTTGTGAGCTGTGTTGTGGTAGCTTGCGGGGCGACTAGCTTGGCGGCCCGGTTGGTTGCCTTGTGGGTGTGTGGCTAACCGGTCAACTTTTGTTCTAGCCATCTTATGGCGCTTTTGCTTCCGCTGTCATTCTTGTATATTGTTCTATTTGGCCGGTCGGCTCCCTTTTGTAATAACTTTACTTTATGTATGTCGTTGTGAACTTAGTGATGTATGTGTATGGAATTGATGTGTAATTTTGTGATGATGTGCATATGCTGCAATTCTGGGAAGCATATGTCCATCGAGGCTTAGAATGTTTAATTAGTAATGCCAGAACCATTTGGAGGTTAAGTGTTACTAGTTAAATATTCCGGGTCCTCACAAAGTTGGTATCAGAGCCATTTTGACCGTAGAAACCCCTAGCTTGGTCGCCTCTAGGATATTTTGAAAACTTACTTTCAAAAGGTTTGTAAAACTTAAGTAAGTTCTCTAATTTTACTCCTTACCTATCCTAGCTTGCTCATCTCACCTTACTCTCACTTAATTTTGAAAAAGTTGTTCCTTTCTTCCTTTCCAAGATTAGCCTCTATCGATTAACTTGGTTTTGGGAGAAACATGAGAGCTTGGAGAAAAGAATTTGGACAGCTAGCTAGTGGTTAGTAATTAAGGTAGGAAATGAGAGGTAAATTCAACTAAAACTTGTGGGAAGAAAAGGGTAAGAAGTGATATGAGTTAGCTAAATGCCTAATGCTCTATTCGGTGGTCATATCTTGATTTTTGGATTGTTTTGAGCTAGAACTTAGTGCTGAAATTTTGGGTCTTCGCAAACGATTGCTCGTTCTTCCATACGGGTTAGTCGTTTCAGGAAGTCGATTTGGTGATTTTTGCCCCTGTGCTCTTGGTGGTTATTCCTGAGCGCTTTTCTTGAGTTTGGATTTCTTTGCTTTCTTTTTATCTTGAACTGTATCTAACTTGTCTTAGTGAAACAGGATGGCTGGAGGGACCCGTATTGGTTGAAATCAGCCGGGTAGTCCCGATGAGGAGCTTCCCCCTCCTCCGACCATGGCGGAAGTCCTCATGCAGATCGAACGCAATCGTTCGGAGGACCGCAGGGTGTTGAAGGTTATCGCCAGAAACACCTCCACTCCCTCTGGTGCCTCTAGATCTGGAGGTGGTCACCAGTCTCGTGGGGGACTTGCGGAGTTCCTTCGCACGCAGCCTCCCACCTTCTCCCGGTCCGAGGACCCTTGGACGCAGACGACCGGCGCGCGTCGGTTGAGCGAAGCTCAACGCTGCTCGATGCCGTGAGCAGAGCGGGCACTTTTCGCATCCCATCACCGGAGGGTGCGGCACTCTCATGGTGGGAGAATTTCCTCGCCATGCACCGCGGACACGTGGTCTCGCCGAGGAGTTCTCGTCGCTTTCCGTCGGGCCCATGTCCCCGCCTACCGATGAAGTCAAGAAGAAGGAGTTCCTTGCGCCAAACAGGCGCAAATGCGGATCGAGTACCTCCATGAGTTCAACCATTTGGCGAGGTACGCTCCTGCTGAGGTGGCCACTGATGAGGCCAAGCAGGAGAAGTTCATGGAGGGTTTGTCTGAGGAGCTTCAGGACAAGCTCTCTATTGTGGACTTCCCCGACTTCCAGACCTTGGTGGACAAGGCCATCGTCGCCGAGCATAAGGCGAGCGCTGGCGAGTCCCGCAGCGCAAATGGGAGGCCCGGTGATGCGCACAGCGGCCTCGTTCGTCCCCGTGTTGGACCTGCACCGGTGGCCCGTTCTTTGGCTTCACCACCGCCGAGGCCTTCAGCACCAGCTCCACGTCCTCCGCCGGCCGTGACTCAGTCACGTGCGCCTGCGACCCAGCAGCAGGGTGTTCCACGCAACCCCGCGGCCGACGTCACCTGCTTCTACTGCCATAACAAGGGCCACTACGCGAGTAGTTGTCCTAAGAAGATGGAGCGCCCTCGCCCTAATGGAGGACGCGGCAAGGGATTGGTCACCCACCGACCGTAAGACCGGGCTTGGGAGCGCCGAGTCAATCACATCTCGGCTGAGGAGGCACAGGAGGCGCCCGACGTGGTGTTGGGTACGCTCCTTGTTAATTTGCGTCCTGCTACAGTTTTATTTGACTCTGGGGCCTCGCATTCGTTTATTTCGAGGTCGTTTGCTGTTGATTGTGGACTTCACTGTGTTCCTTTGGGGATTCCACTGCTCATTCGCTCTCCGGGTTCGGAAATGAGAGCTGACCAAGTATGCCGGGATGTTCCTATCCACATCGAAGGAGTGGGATTCTTGGCGAATCTTATCCTACTCGACTCGGCGCGCTTGGATGTGATTCTTGGCATGGATTGGTTGTCCCAACACTTGGGGCAAATCGATTGTGCGGGAAGATTTTTACCTCACCGATCCTTCAGTGAACAGGTTGGGTTTTCGCCACGATTCATAGAGCCCCATCTTTATGTCATTGAAGCAAAGCCAAGATTAGAGATTCGCGACGCCCCACGGTGTGTGACTTCGCGGATGTCTTTCCAAGACTTGCCCGGATGCCTCCTGCTCGAGATCCGAGTTTGTGATAGAGTTGCTGCCCTGCACGCCCCTATTTCTAAGAGGCCGACGCATGCCTCCTAATGAGTTGGAGGAGTCAAGAAGCAAATGGGTGAGCTGCAAGAGAAGGGTTTTATCCGCCCTAGCTCATCTCCTTGGGGTTGTCCATTATCTTTGTGAAGAAGAAGGACAAGACCTTGCGCATGTGTGTTGATTACCGTCCGCTTAATGAGGTGACGGTAAAGAACAAGTATCCTTTGCCCCGTATTGATGATCTCTGTGAGGACCCCAATTTATTCGGCTTGTAATGCTTAACCAACCACCTGGTCCTAGCATCACAAATCAAATAATTGATCATCGAGATATGTATACTTCGAGCGATATACACACCTGTTACAAAATTAGACATCGACTCCATTCCAAACATAGAGTCCAAACACCACACTACCAAACGGCGGATAAACAAATAGTAGAGTTATTATGCATAAAGGCCGATGTGCCAAGAGATACACAAATAACAAGAACGAGCAATGAAGCAAAAGTGCCATAAGATGGCTATAAACAAAGCCAATCGTGCCTCCAACCCACAAGGCATCCGACCGACCGCCAAGTCTAGTCGCCCACGAAACGGCAACACGACTCACGTAGTGAGGCCCAGGGCTCACCTTCTTCCTCTGCAACAAAACATTAAGCAAAGCACTGAGTACAAAGATTGTCTTTGTACCCGCAAGACTGACGTGTGAACTAGCAGACCTGTTCATAAGCTACATGCAGGCTTATTTGGTGGAGGTCATATGTTTCATTTGCATAAAGCCAATTTTCATTTGCAATAATGTAATACAGTTTAAAGGCAAGTTTGCAATTCATTTTTAAGATTGAAATAACAGTAAGGATATTAATAACAAAAGCGAAAGATAAACAACCTAGAAGTGACTATCCCAATAGTCACCACAACAATAGCACGAATCCCAGATTCGTACCACCCATCAAGTTTTAATTGAAATGTTGTAGTCTAGTTCTTGGGGGGCGTATCCGAGCGTGTCCATAACCTAGGACGAGGCTATTCGAATAGTTTTAACCCTGCAGGGGTGTACCAATGTACCCACACTTCAGACCGCCTTTAAGCCAAGCACACTTCCGAAGGTATGCCGGCACAGCTAAGTCCTACGAGACTTTTTCCAATATTGTGTATTAACTACGAGCCGCTCGTATGGATAGAAACCCATACGCTTACATGGTAAAGCCGAAAAGACAACTACCCACTCAGGATAAAGCTTTTCGGACAACTACCATGCTCCCACCTCCGTCCCTCCTGCGACCTCCTACGACCCGGAGCCAATACACGCCAAAGTACTAGGTCAAGAGAGGTCCCATATACTCTAGTGTGGTTAGTACGCAAAATGCTCAGTACGGTGGCGCAAGTAACTCGATCCTTAACTGACTCGGGCACCTTTCCAGTCACACCCAACAGATCACACCAACATACCGTTGTGCCCAAGTCTAAATCATTTTTGTTTTCATTTTTAATTTTGCAATTAAACATAGCGTAAATGTCAAACATAAAGTTATAGTAAATTTTGTGTGATCAAGGCTACCGACTAAAGTCGATAACCGCTTGATTCTACCGATAGCTAAGCATGTCTAAGCAAGTTGACCTGGACCTACTAAGTGACAAGAGATCATCCAGCGACCTCTAATCACAGCAAATAACCTAGGCTCAGGTAGTAGAGATCAATATTTTGCCTACAGGATATGCAGCTACGGCTTTAACTAATCAATTTAACACAAATTAAGCGATGCATACATACGATTGAAACAAAATATTAGACTTTAAAATACTGGGATAAACATGATCAAACTGCTTGCCTGGCCTTGTTGCTCAAGTTGTTGCGGAGGGTCGTTCTCAGGGTTGCCGCAAATATCGAATCCTAACGATTGAACAAAACAGCGAATAAGAACGAATAACACCGACAAAACTCAAACATGCAACAACAAACAAACATACTAAAACTCACACAGCAACCTAAGCAATGATACAACAAAATTTTAGAAACAGAGGACACAACCTTTTAATTTATTAAGAATTTTCTAAGAATTTTCTAAGTTATAAACACATCAAAACACTAGTTAATTACTTAACAAATTTTCATGAACAGAACCAGTATCTAAAACCTATCCTAACAATTAGTATACTGAAAATAGAATTTTACAGAATTGGGTTCATTGAATTTGGACAATTATTGAAAGAGATATGCATTTTCTAATTTAGAAGATACATAAGACATCATTTTATTAGTTAACAGATTTTTGCTACAGAGACATGGATGGAGCTAATTTTATCAAGTAGTACACTTAAAATGAAAATTAACAGCACTGGTTTCATGCAATTTGGATAAAATTTGAATTAGTTATGAATTTTACAAGTTTAATTGAATTAACAGCTCAACAGAAAACATAAACCAGAAATACTAAATCATTTCCGAAATCTATAATGCATTTATACCACTTCGCACCCACAGCCAGCTAGCCCCTGCCACTGACAGCGGGCCCGCGCGAAAATGCTGACCAGAACAGCCAGCCCGCCGAAAGTGACGTCGAAGGCGTATTCTAAGAATACGTCTTCGGCTTACCAAAGTGCAAACCTGACATATTCTCACAAAGAAATACGCTTCCCAACAGAGAAAACGCATTACCAGAGCTACACAACCCTAACTGACAGCATGGACCCACATGGCAGTGACTCAGAGAATAAATAACGGGCTGGATTAAAGGATTTCTAAACGCGATTAACCAAAGAGGGCCCACAAATCAGGGATACAACTAAAGAACTTAATTACAGCTAAAGACGAGATTAGACCTTAACAGCCGGCGGCTCGACGGAGCTCCCGCGCGTGGCTGCGACGGCGAGGTTGTGAGGACCCCCGAAATCGGATCCGTATCAAGCTAAGTAATTACGCCGTAAACGCAATACTTAGCTTGAGACGCACACGATTCCGAGTGACCCGGATATGTGTCACATGCTAGCTCCCAAGGATCAGTGGCTAACATGCACATATCCTAGTACACAACATTGCAATCACATTCATACACAAGGTACAAGAATAAAAGAATTAATTACAACATCATTTAAATAGCACCTTAAGTACAAAGGTTGCAAAAGAGGGCCGCTCGGCCAAATCTAATTAACACAAATAAATTGCAGCGGAAGATAAACTTAAAATAAAAAGGGGATAACCGAGTTGGTATGCCCACAATCCCACAAGCAACCAACTGGAGTTAAAACCGTTGCACCGTCGTTCTCACTGAACAAATAGACACTTTGTTAGAGTACAAAGTTGTACTCATGAGACTTTCAAAAGAAATAAGGATGCATGTAAGTATCAAAGGAAAGCTACTACACTAGTCAATTTTAGCATAAAGCAAGTTTTGCATATAGATAAACAATAAAGATTCTAACTAGCCATTTGTAAAACATTTAGAAAACATATTATAACAGTAAGTAGTGATCATCAATGGTATAATCTCCAAATATAAACAACACACGAACGTCTCATTCGTGGCACAATTCATTCCTCAACAAATATCGCGCGAACAACGCGTTCATGAAAACATCTCAACTCTGAACAAACTAACATAGAGACATAACATTACCAACCATAACCCACACTTAGTTTTCCAAAAGACTAACTGTGCCTGCTTTCCCACAAGTGTTGTCCATAACCTAGGACGAGGCTATTCGAATAGATTTAGTTACTCTGCAGAGTTGTACAGCTTTACCCACACGATATGCATTCCTCTTAATGTCGGCCAATGCACTCTTCCATAGGAGTGTGACTGAGGTAGCATAACGAGGCCGTTACAATGTCATGTCCTAACTATCAAACCACCCGAGGACGGTCCTATGGCAGACAGTACAGTCGCCTGAACCACAGGAGTAAACCCCGTTACGTAAGTAAGTCCCTATCCAACAAGAGACCCTTAAGGGCAAGTAAGGCGACCCTTAACATGCCCCCGCGAGATTGACAAAAGAACAATTAAATACATAACAATAACAATTGTCAACCCCATTGTGTTTTGATAGCTAACACACAACAAATTATTAAGCCAAGCCTTCGCCATTATCCCGGCGTGTGGTTGCACGTAAGACTTGGTTCATCACACCACGCATCGGTCCTTAAACACTCGGACGGGCTACACAATTCCATAACAACAAGCAACAATAGTAATTCATCATCAACCTACACCCGCCCAAGTTAAGAACATAAAACCCATGCCCAACATGTCCACAAACCCCGATGCGAAGATCTGGATATAATCCTCAAGTTCAACATAATCCAATCCATAAAATCCTCAAATTTTATTAAGATTCAATTCGATCGATCGGTGATGGACTAGCTCCATCAACCTCTTTCGCTAATACTACTAGCAAGGCTAAGCATCGTTCTACAAACTAGCAAACAACCCATATGACATATATCCTTAATCATTCAAAGTAAAAGGGTAATCAACATTCAAGGAGGGTTAATGCAGCAATTAGGAGATTAACTACTTCTACCCATAAACATATATTTCAAAATAGCATGCAATTGCGAATAATAAAACTCACACAAAACATTTAAAAACCACTGGGAGCAAAATGATCAAGAGGAGGGTGCTCGCACCTTTGCTGTATCACTTGTTCATTCTCAGGTCAATATCATAATACTCTCACGAATACATTGTTATTGCCGAAAACCTAATCGAAAGACGATATTGCAATAAATACCAAATAAAGCCAGAAATTCAACATGCTCAAAAATGTATGAAATTTATACAGTAGGTAGGTCATGATTTTATATGAATTATGGTGAAAGGTTCATCCCATTTGGATTTAGTATGTGAAAGTTAAGGTGGTTTGAATTTCAGATTTTAATACGCCTTCATTCGTATAATTAAATTATGAGATGAAAATTTGTAGAGCAGTGGTGAGTACATGGATTACATGGATACATAGGCAATGTTATTACAAGTTCAAAACAGTTGAGTTTGCTTCAATTGAAGTTTTCATGATTTAGTTATTAATTTCTAAAGTTATCAGCATTTTATAGAGTAAAAATAATTCATTTAGGGATAACTCTCCATAAAATATAGCTTCAGAATAGAGGTAAGTTTGAAACCATTTTTATAATTAAGTTCATTTTAAATATAAATTATCAAAACTTATTTCACTATTTTTGGAGTTTCAAGAATTACTTATGAATATTTAAAGTTATCACCTTTTTTAATCTAAAAGAATAGTGTTAAAGGGTCAATTTCAAAATAATACTCTGCTATAGAGACAAGGTTGAAACAAATTTTAACATAAGTCTTATTAAAAATAAAAATTACGTAGTGGTTTCATTCAATTTGGTGTTGATTTGAATTAGATATGGATTTTTGAAGTTAATACAATTTTTGATGTAATAATAATTAGATTTCAAATTTCATTAAGTACTGAATACTTTTTCACCGGTGTAACCTAACCAAAGCCAGCGATGGGTGGGGTCCGAACGGAGGGTTTTGACCGGTCAAAGTTGACTGGCTCAGAAGCAAAGCAAAGCTAAAGTGCATTTTCCAAATACGCCTTCTAAGCATGCAAGCGTAATATGCTCGACTTCACCGGGAAAGTAGCCTTTCTTAAGGGAAAACGTACTACCAATTTTACGCATCCACTTAACCGCATAAGGCCCACCCACCGAGACTCGTTGCAGAACCTCCCAACTAAAGATCATTTACACTAAGCGCGCGACACGTGCTACGGGGCGAACGACAAAAGTCACGCGCGCGCCGTGAGCTTCACGGTGGCTCGCGGTGCGGTGACCCTTCCGCGCGGCCAAGGCCAGAATAGGTGCCCAATAGTGTGCGATCCTAGGGAGCCTTCACACGAGTGGGACGGCCGGTAGTGGCGCGCCGCCGATGAGCGGGCACCACTACGGTGGACATGCAAGAGCCAACCTGATGGCACATTGAGCACCAAAACGTGAGTACGAGCTACTAGGGGACATAGTGAGGCTCACTAGAGAGTTGGATTGGCCGGAGGAGCTCTAGGGTGGGTTGCCGTCATCAATGGCCGAGGCGGCGGAGAGGAGCTTCGAGGAGGTGATGACCAGAGTCGAAAGGAGAGACAAAAGAGATTGGAGAACTTGACCAAGATTGGAAACGGTCTTTGCATGAAGGATCGACCAAAGTTTTACCATGCCGGAGTGGGAGAAGATGAACAGGGTTTTGCCGACAAGGAGAAACTTGAAATTCCGAGCTCTGTCATCAGAATGACCAACCTAAAATAGGGTTTCAGATTATTAGGTGTGGGACGAACATGACACCCAAGAATAAGCAAGAGGCTCACCGAGGAGAAGAATGGCACAAAGAGGTCTTGCGGGCGCCTGGAGCGGTGGGAGCACCAGCTTGGTCCAACCTCTACACACAAACGCATAGGTTGGCATTAACAAAAAAATGGAATTGTCGTGCCAAGAAGAGGACAGAGGCAAGGTTACAAGGGTTATACCGTGAAGGCGAGCTCGGGGAGCTCCTCCTCCTCTCGCTCGAGAGGAGAAGTGAGGAGAAGGAAGGTGGCAGAGGGGTGTTATGCCCGGGTCTTAACGGCATCAGAAGCGGCGTTAGCAGGTGCAGCTCGGGGACTGGTGTGTGAGGGCGGTGGCTGACGGAGGTGACAGAGGCGGGGCAGAGCAAGGGCGCAACGTGGAGGGCAGAACCTGCGGGCGCTCCAACGGAAGGATGAAGACGACCCTGACCGGTGGGCCCAGCCGGTCAGCGACACAAGGTGAGAGGGTGCGGTGTGAGTTGGTTCGGCTAGATCAAGTGACTCGGTCGGTTGCGACGGGCTCGAGTCCGAGTTCGGTTTGGGTTGAGTCCAGTGAATAGTACTGAGCCCGAGTTCAAAACAGATTTGACTAAAAATCCAAAGGTTTGACTGGGGCTTTAATTATAGCAATAAATTTCTAAAAAATCTGAGATTAATCAAGGGTGTTCCTGGGATGACATAGTACTCATAAAAGTTATAAAACCATACTGTTCATGATATAATTTGTGTAAACTAAATTCAAACTTAGTCTAGGTCTATTAATGGTGTTTGAATTTTCTCGAGGGTGCAATTGAGTTCCAAAATTTGGTAAAATTATATTTATTCATGATAATTATTCTAGTATTTGAATAAAATATTTCAGTGATGATCAAATGTTTTTGTTCTGTTTTCATTTGGAGTTTGAATTTAAGTGTATGTTTGATCTTTGATTTAAATTTTCCAATTGCAATAATTTATGCAAATGTCTCCAAAATGTCATGCATGCTGATAATATGCATACTAAATCTCATTAATTAATTTGGGATGTTACAAACCTCCCCCTTACAAAAGATCTCGACCCCGAGATCGATAGGGTGGAAGTTGGATAGAAATGTGCTAAAAGAAAACATAACATCCGTTGTCTTTATTTCCTTCCAAGATAGTGCTAAGATATCTTTTAAAGGTAGAACTAAGATATCTTTTAAAGGTAGAACAAAGTTACAAGGAAATTCTATTACATTTTCCTCCCCATTGCTTTGTTTAACCTTACCTTTCTTGATCCGAAGACACTTCATGCAGAAGGAAAAAGTTCTGGATACTCGGCTCGCATCCGGTCTTCACGCTCCCATGTTGCTTCATCTTCAGTGTGGTTGCTCCATTGAACCTTCAAGAATTTGATGTTGCGATTCCTGGTCTTGCGCTCCATTTCTTCAAGAATGCGACTGGGCGCTCGATAAGAGAGATCAGCCGCAAATTGAGTTCTTCCAACTCGGTTGTTTCGGTTGGACGCGAAGGCACTTCTTGAGTTGTGAGACATGGAATACATTATGCACGTCTGAAAGTGATGGTGGTAGCTCCAACTGATAGGCTACCGATCCAATCTTGGCTAGAATTCGGAAAGGTCCAATGTAGCGAGGCGCCAATTTGCCTTTGACATTGAAGCGATGTATTCCTTTCATAGGAGAGACCTTAAGATAGACATGATCATCTACCTCGAAACTCAACTCGCGGCGGCGACGGTCGGCATAAGATTTCGACGGATTGCGCCGTCGAAGTCGCCACGAATGACACGAACTCGTTCTTCAAAGATCCTTCACGTGGTTGGACCATAAATGGTCTCTCCCGCTTGCACCAGATTTAAAGGCGTCCTACAAGCTCTTCCGCATACAATGCTTGAATGGTGACATCGAATCTTTGGATTGGAAGCTATTGTTGTAAGAGAATTCAGCAAACGGTAAACATTTTTCCCAATTCTTGCTATAAGACAATACGCATGCTCGGAGAAGATCTTCCAAGACCTGATTTACACGCTCGGTTTGTCCATCCGTTTGCGGGTGATAAGCGGAGCTAAAGGATAGGTTAGTACCCATGGCTTGATGCAAGCACTTCCAGAAGTGAGATGTGAACTGGGGACCTCTATCCGAAATGATTACCTTCGGTACACCGTGAAGGCAAACGATCCTTGCAATGTATAGCTCTGCTAACTTGACCCCGGTGTAGGTGGTCTTGACAGGAATGAAATGGGCAACCTTGGTCAGACGATCCACGATCACCCAAATAGAATCGGATCCAGATTGTGTTCTAGGGAGGCCAGTGATAAAATCCATGCCAACTTCTTCCCATTTCCACTCGGGAATGGGCAGGGGATCTAGAGTACCGGCTGGTTTTAGATGCTCAGCCTTGACTCTTTGACATACATCACACTCGGCCACAAAGCGTGCAATCTCCGCTTCATCCTAGTCCACCATATTCTTTGCTTCAAGTCTTGATACATTTTTGTGCTTCCCGGATGAATAGAGAAAAGAGAATTATGGGCTTAATGAAGGATTAATTCCTTAAGCTTCGCATCATTCGGCACCACTAAACGCTTTCCGAACCACAAAACACCTTGGAGGTCCTCGACAAAACACTTGGCTTTGCCGGCCTTCATTTTCTGCTTAATTCTCTCTATACCCTTGTCATTCTTCGGGCCATCTTGATCTGGTCCTCTAGGGTAGGTTTCACTTCCAAGGCAGAGAAAACCTTCACTAACCATCTCCAAGTTGAGTCGTTGAAATGCATTGCATAGAGCTTCCGTTTCGGGTCGAACCGAAATACAGTTGCATTGCGATTTTACGCTCAATGCATCCGCAACGACATTTGCTTTCCCGGATGATAATGAAGTCCCATATCATAGTCCTTGATCAATTCAAGCCATCTTCTTTGCCTTAGGTTCAAATCGGCTTGAGTGAAGATGTACTTTAAACTCTTGTGATCAGTATAGACCTCGCAGCGATTTCCGATAAGAAAATGTCGCCATATCTTCAAAGCATGAACCACTGCTGCGAGCTCAAGATCATGAGTGGGATAATTCATCTCATGAGGTCTCAATTGCCTCGATGCATATGACACAACTCGGCCATCTTGCATAAGAACGCAGCCAAGGCCAAGGCGAGATGCATCACAATAGATGTCGAAATCTTTATGGATATCCGTGAACTAACACCGGAGCAGAAGTTAAACAATCCTTCAACATCAGGAAGCTTGCCTCACATTCAGCTGACCATTCATACTTCTTTTATTTCTTCAACAATTGAGTCATGGGTCTTGCTATTTTTGAGAAATTCTCGATGAAGCGGCGGTAATATCCTGCAAGACCGAGGAAACTACGGACTTCGGTGACGGACTTGGGCTGTTCCCAATTGAGCACATCCACGAACTTTGCTAGGATCCACAGCAATTCCACCTTGGATAACACATGACCCAAAAGGCGACTTCTTTAAGCCAAAACTCACATTTGCTGAATTTTGCATAGAGTCGATGCTCTCGAAGCTTGTTCAACACAAGCTGGAGGTGTTCCTCATGCTCACCTTCAGATTTAGAGTAAATGAGAATGTCATCAATAAATACGACCACAAATTTGTCTAAATACTCCATGAACACAGAGTTCATGAGATTCATGAACAAGGCCGGTGCATTCGTCAAACCGAAGGACATGACGGTGTACTCGTATAAGCCATAACGAGTGGAGAAAGCCGTCTTAGGAATGTCCTCAGATCTAATCCTCACTTGATGATAACCCAATCTCAAGTCAATCTTGGAGAATATGCGGGCACCGTTCATGCAGTCGAACAAATCATCAATCCGTGGAAGCGGATACTTGTTCTTGATGGTGACCTCGTTCAACGGACGATAGTCAACACACATCCATGATCGTGGTCCTTCTTCTTCACAAATAAAGCGGGGCATCCCCAAGGTGAGGAGCTCGGCCTAATGAAACCCTTCTCTTGAAGTTCTGCGAGTTGCTTCTTCAATTCAACCAACTCATTTGGCGGCATTCGATAAGGACGTTTGGATATTGGGCGATTCAGGGCTGCACTCAATCACAAACTCAACTTCTCGTGAAGGTGGCATGCCGTAGTTCCTCGGGAAAACATCAGGAACTCACATACCACTGGAACTTCACTCAAATCTGGCAATTCTTTGCTGCTAAGGGCATAGAGATGAGGATGCTCCAATTTTGGCGCCAATTCAACTCGAACACCAAGAGGACTAGTGAGAGTGATGACCTTGCGGGCACAATCAATTTGACCATGGTTTTTAGACAGCCAATCCATCCCAAGAATAACATCAAGGCCCGCTGAATTTATCACAATAAGGTTGGCCAAAACTTCACCCTTTAATCTCAATTTCAACTTCCCGACATTCATGAATGCTTCTCATTTCGAACACGTGATTGAATCATCATAGGGTCGGCATCAAGCTGAGTGAGATATTGTGAAGTGTAGCAAAACCTCTAAACATGAAAGAATGAGAGGCTCTGAGTCGAACAATACGATCGCAGAGTCGAATTGACTAGAAAGGTGCCCAACACCACGTCGGTTGCTTCTTGCGCCTCCTCGGCGGTGACATGGTTGACATGAGCACGACGGTTGTTACGAAGGTGACACAAGACCGCTGGTCAAGGGATGTGCCAAGGTCTTGGCATCGAACGGATCGGCTTGGTGCTTCACCGGGCATTGATCGCGAAATGCCCTGATCGCCACAAGTGAAACAAGTAACACGCTTGTTTTGCCGAGTCGGCGTCTACACTTCTTTTGGGCTGCCCTCGCTGGATATCTTCCGAGGTGGATGAGACACTAACAAAGGAGGTATCGCGATCTTTGTGCCTTGGAATTCGGGAGGGACGGGCTGCCAAGCACACGGCTCTGAAGCGCAGCTTGCTGAAATTTGTGCAACCTCTTACGTTTCGTGATTCTTCAACCACTTGCATCATATTCTCTACCGTAATAGCCTTATTAACCAGCTGTTGGAAATCTGGAAATCATGGGCAGCGAGTGCAGTGCATCTCTTCCGATAGACCAATCAAGAACTGTTCTTGCCTTCTTGCGTCGGTGGGGACACGATAAGCGTAACGAGCTAAGTGATTGAACTCGTAGAGATACTCCGAGATGCACTTGTCTTCTTGCTTCAACGCGAGGAATTCACGCCTCTTGAAACTAACAATGCTAGAGGAACATGCGCTTCACGGAAAGTCGCTCAAACTCGCCCCATGACGGACGTGGTCGCCGGGCTGCATGGTGTAAACCGATCCCACCATGCACCGCCGCTGCTCCTTCTAGTTGGTTTGAGGCATAGAGGACCTTCTCATGGTCGGTGCATCGAGCAATGATCAACTTCCGCTCGATGCTCCTAAGCCAATCGTCGGCATCGAGAGGTCTTCCGAACACGAGAACACGGGAGGCTTCGTGTTTAGAAAATCATCGAATCGGAGCCATAAGGATCGGCTCCTTCTGCTGCCATTTGAGCACCATGAACACTGGCGGTGTTCTGGGCAATCTGCTGCAAGAAGAAAGTCTGGTCTTGCTGACTCCGATCCATCTGGGCCAACACATCGGCCACAAACGGTTGAGGTGGAGTCACTTCTTCTTGTCGACCCACGTCTTTGAAAGTGCGGTCGGGTGCTCCGGATTGTGCCGTTGAGAATTTGGGGGTTGACCACTAGAGACTAGAGATCCTACAGGCTGAGAGTCTTCCATTACTTCCAAAGTCAAACGGGTCTTACGTCCCGACATCCTGTTGTCATACACAGTTAGCAACCGCAAAGAAGAGAGGTAAAGGCGAGAAAACAAGCAATCGCTAGCAGAGGCAACAACCTAGCATGTATGCAAGATAAAAACCATTTATGCATCACAAAATGAGGTGCTAAAGTCCAGTGGACAGCACAAGATACAATTGAAAACCCTAATCGCTCATACGCGATGCACGACTCACTGGAAGCAAAGAGAGCAAATAACCTTCACAAAATCCAGCATCTACAAGTTAAGTAATATCCTTACGGGTATAATATCTAAGGATAAGTCCTAGTTTATTCCTAAAATCGCAGCAAGGCATCGTCTTCTCAATCTTCCACCAAAGTGCTTTATCAAGACTATTTACCGTTAGTAATGTTGGAAAAGAGAGACGAGCAAAGAGAAAATGATTTTGTACAAATCAAAAGAATGGTGAGGTAAGAAATTAGATGCTAGGATGGGTAAGAAAGAAAGGAAATCATATTACTAACATTTTTGCCAAACTTTTGATAGTTTGAAAATATTCTAACTCAAAATCCTACTAACGTCCATTGCTACGGCTTTAACCTACAGTCAGTATGGCTCTGATACCAACGCTGTGAGGACCCCCGAAATCGGATCCGTATCAAGCTAAGTAATTACGCCGTAAACGCAATACTTAGCTTGAGACGCACACGATTCGAGTGACCGGATATGTGTCACATGCTAGCTCCCAAGGATCGATGGCTAACATGCACATATCCTAGTACACAACATTGCAATCACATTCATACACAAGGTACAAGAATAAAAGAATTAATTACAACATCATTTAAATAGCACCTTAAGTACAAAGGTTGCAAAAGAGGGCCGCTCGGCCAAATCTAATTAACACAAATAAATTGCAGCGGAAGATAAACTTAAAATAAAAAGGGGATAACCGAGTTGGTATGCCCACAATCCCACAAGCAACCAACTGGAGTTAAAACCGTTGCACCGTCGTTCTCACTGAACAAATAGACCTTTGTTAGAGTACAAAGTTGTACTCGCGAGACTTTCAAAAGAAATAAGGATGCATGTAAGTATCAAAGGAAGGCTACTACACTAGTCAATTTTAGCATAAAGCAAGTTTTGCATATAGATAAACAATAAAGATTCTAACTAGCCATTTGTAAAACATTTAGAAAACATATTATAACAGTAAGTAGTGATCATCAATGGTATAATCTCCAAATATAAACAACACACGAACGTCTCATTCGTGGCACAATTCATTCCTCAACAAATATCGCGCGAACAACGCGTTCATGAAAACATCTCAACTCTGAACAAACTAACATAGAGACATAACATTACCAACCATAACCCACACTTAGTTTTCCAAAAGACTAACTGTGCCTGCTTTCCCACAAGTGTTGTCCATAACCTAGGACGAGGCTATTCGAATAGATTTAGTTACTCTGCGAGTTGTGCGACTTTACCCACACGATATGCATTCCTCTTAATGTCGGCCAATGCACTCTTCCATAGGAGTGTGACTGAGGTAGCATAACGAGGCCGTTACAATGTCATGTCCTAACTATCAAACCACCCGAGGACGGTCCTATGGCGAGCGATGCGATGCGCTGAACCACGTGAGTAAACCCGCACGTAAGTAAGTCCCTATCCAACAAGAGACCCTTAAGGGCAAGTAAGGCGACCCTTAACATGCCCCGCGAGATTGACAAAAGAACAATTAAATACATAACAATAACAATTGTCAACCCCATTGTGTTTTGATAGCTAACACACAACAAATTATTAAGCCAAGCCTTCGCCATTATCCCGCGTGTGGTTGCACGTAAGACTTGGTTCATCACACCATGCATCGGTCCTTAAACACTCAGACGGGGCTACACAATTCCATAACAACAAGCAACAATAGTAATTCATCATCAACCTACACCCGTCCAAGTTAAGAACATAAAACCCATGCCCAACATGTCCACAAACCCCAGATGCGAAGATCTGGATATAATCCTCAAGTTCAACATAATCCAATCCATAAAATCCTCAAATTTTATTAAGATTCAATTCGATCGATCGGCTGATGGACTAGCTCCATCAACCTCTTTCGGCTAATACTACTAGCAAGGCTAAGCATCGTTCTACAAACTAGCAAACAACCCATATGACATATATCCTTAATCATTCAAAGTAAAAGGGTAATCAACATTCAAGGAGGGTTAATGCAGCAATTAGGAGATTAACTACTTCTACCCATAAACATATATTTCAAAATAGCATGCAATTGCGAATAATAAAACTCACACAAAACATTTAAAAACCACTGGGAGCAAAATGATCAAGAGGAGGGTGCTCGCACCTTTGCTGTATCACTTGTTCATTCTCAGGTCAATATCATAATACTCTCACGAATACATTGTTATTGCCGAAAACCTAATCGAAAGACGATATTGCAATAAATACCAAATAAAGCCAGAAATTCAACATGCTCAAAAATGTATGAAATTTACACAGTAGGTAGGTCATGATTTTATATGAATTATGGTGAAAGGTTCATCCCATTTGGATTTAGTATGTGAAAGTTAAGGTGGTTTGAATTTGATTTTAATACGCCTTCATTCGTATAATTAAATTATGAGATGAAAATTTGTAGAGCAGTGGTGAGTACATGGATTACATGGATACATAGGCAATATTATTACAAGTTCAAAACAGTTGAGTTTGCTTCAATTGAAGTTTTCATGATTTAGTTATTAATTTCTAAAGTTATCGACATTTTATAGAGTAAAATAATTCATTTGGGATAACTCTCCATAAAATATAGCTTCAGAATAGAGGTAAGTTTGAAACCATTTTTATAATTAAGTTCATTTTAAATATAAATTATCAAAACTTATTTCACTATTTTTGGAGTTTCCAAGGATTACTTATGAATATTTAAAGTTATCAGCCTTTTTTTAATCTAAAAAGAATAGTGTTAAAGGGTCAATTTCAAAAATAATACTCTCTGCTATAGAGACAATGTTGAAACAAATTTTAACATAAGTCTTATTAAAAATAAAAATTACCAGAAGTGGTTTCATTCAATTTGGTGTTGATTTGAATTAGATATGGATTTTTGAAGTTAATACAATTTTTCAGTGTAATAATAATTAGATTTCAAATTTCATTAAGTACTGAATACTTTTTCTACCGGGTGTAACCTAACCGAAGCCACTGATGGGTGGGGTCCGAACGGAGGGTTTTGACCCGGTCAAAGTTGACTGGGCTCAGCCGAAGCAAAGCAAAGCTAAAGCGCATTTTCCGAAATACGCCTTCTAAGCATGCAAACGTAATATGCTCTGACTTCACCGGGAAAGTAGCCTTTCTTAAGGGAAAACGTACTACCAATTTTACGCATCCACTTAACCGCATAAGGCCCACCCACCAGAGACTCTGTTCTGCAGTAACCTCCCAACTAAAGATCATTTACACTAAACGAAAGCGACACGTGCTACGGTCGCGAGCGACAAAAGTCACGCGCGGCCGTGAGCTTCACCGGTGGCTCGCCGGTGCGGTGACCCCTTCCGGCGCCGGCCAAGGCCAGGAATAGGTGCCCAATAGCTGTGCGATCCTAGGGGAGCCTTCACACGGAGCTGGGACGGCCGGTAGTGGCGGCGCACCGCCGATGAGCGGCGGCACCACTACGGTGGACATGCAAGAGCCAACCTGATGGCACATTGAGCACCAAAACGTGAGTACGAGCTACTAGGGGACATAGTGAGGCTCACTAGAGAGTTGGATTGGCCGGAGGAGCTCTAGGGTGGGTTGCCGTCATCAATGGCCGAGGCGGCGGAGAGGAGCTTCCCGAGGAGGTGATGACCAGAGCTGAAAGGAGAGACAAAAGAGATTGGAGAACTTGACCAAGATTGGAAAACGGTCTTTGCGAAGGATCGACCAAAGTTTTACCATGCCGGAGTGGGAGAAGATGAACAGGTTTTTACCGACAAGGAGAAACTTGAAATTCAGAGCTCTGATCTTGTAATGACCAACCTAAAATAGGGGTTTCAGTTATTAGGCTGTGGGACAGAACATGACACCCAAGAATAAGCAAGAGGCTCACCGAGGAGAAGAATGGCACAAAGAGGTCTTGCAGGGCGCGCTCTGGAGCAGTGGGAGCACCAGCTTGGTCCAACCTCTACACACAAACGCATAGGTTGGCATTAACAAAAAAATGGAATTGTCGTGCCAAGAAGAGGACAGGAGGCAAGGTTACAAGGGTTATACCGTGAAGGCGAGCTCCAGGGAGCTCCCTCCTCCTCAGCTCCGAGAGGAGAAGTGAGGGAGAAGGAAGGTGGCAGAGGGGTGTTATGCCCGGGTCTTAACGGCATCAGAAGCGGCGTTAGCAGGTGCAGCTCGGGGACTGGTGTGTGAGGGCGGTGGCTGACGGAGGTGACAGAGGCGGGGCAGAGCAAGGGCGCAACGTGGAGGGCAGAACCTGCGGGCGCTCCAACGGAAGGATGAAGACGACCCTGACCGGTGGGCCCAGCCGGTCAGCGACACAAGGTGAGAGGGTGCGGTGTGAGTTGGTTCGGCTAGATCAAGTGACTCGGTCGGTTGCGACGGGCTCGAGTCCGAGTTCGGTTTGGGTTGAGTCCGATGAATAATCGAGCCGAGTTCAAACAGATTTGACTAAAAATCCAAAGGTTTGACTGGGGCTTTAATTATAGCAATAAATTTCTAAAAAATCTGAGATTAATCAAGGGTGTTCCTGGGATGACATAGTACTCATAAAAATTATAAAACCATACTGTTCATGATATAATTTGTGTAAACTAAATTCAAACTTAGTCTAGGTCTATTAATGGTGTTTGAATTTTACGAGGTGCAATTGAGTTCCAAAATTTGGTAAAATTATATTTATTCATGATAATTATTCTAGTATTTGAATAAAATATTTCAGTGATGATCAAATGTTTTTTGTTCTGTTTTCATTTGGAGTTTGAATTGAAGTGTATGTTTGATCTTTGATTTAAATTTTCCAATTGCAATAATTTATGCAAATGTCTCCAAAATGTCATGCATGCTGATAATATGCATACTAAATCTCATTAATTAATTTGGGGATGTTCTGGAGGTGGAGGATCCGAGTGGAGCGGTTCCACTGGGCTCGCTAGTGGCCTTCTTGGTTGCAGCTGACCCCACGAACACAATGGTGCGGTGCAGAGCCAAATGGTCGTCGGAGGTGAGCTCACGACGGCGGAGGCGGAGAAGAAGCCACTGCTCCCGAGGAGAAGACGCTACGCGCGAGGAGCTTTGAGAAGGTGCGCAACCGCCTTGACTCGGAAGGATAAGCCCAAGATAACGCCGATGAAGAGGACCGAGGCGGCGGAATTGCCACGCGGCGGAAGACCGTGCTCGAAGAAGAACCGGTCGCACTGACCTCGAGGATGCACCAAAGAACAAAATAAGATCACCACTAGACTCGGTGAAGCAATGCGATCCTAAAGGACCAAGCGCGAAGCTTGATACTTACTAGAATGCCGAAGCTCGTGGGGCCGAGCTCACCGGAGGCGAGCGAAGACACCACCCTTGGCGATTCAGCCGGACGACAAGGATCAGGATGGCCAAAATGGACGCGGCACCGAGTGTGGTTCACGATGGTGAGGTTGTGGGCTCAAGGGCTTCTCCAACGCGCGGCGCTACTTCGTTCCTCTCCGGTCGAAACAAGAAATCGGGCGGAGATAGCACGAACGCAAAGGAGAAGAAGTGGGTGAGCTCGGGGCTTTATGAAGTCACCGCGATGCCTCCAACCGGACACGAGGGCATAAAGGTGGCGGCGGCGAGTGCGTGGCAAGCATGCGCGCGACGCCGCGAACTCCGGTGAGGTGCGGAGAAGACGCGGCGGACGGCGGTAGGTCCACACATCGGCGATGGACGAAGCGGTGCGAACCGGTGGTTTGATTTTATCAGCAACGCACCGACCGTTGGATCTGAAATGGACGGCTGAGATTGATGTATGCATTCGGACAGGTCGGTTGCATGCGCGCACGTGGATCGTTCGATTTGCATCGGACGGTCACGATCGATTGGTCTCGCGCGCGGTGCAGCTAGTTGACGTGACCGAGTCAATTGGCGCGGTCGGATTTGAGTCGGGCTCGGGTTCGAGCCCGACAAACAGTGTTTTCTGATTTTTGATTTTAAAAGCTGAGAGAGTTTAGGGAATTTTTAGAGATAGATCCCGAGCTCCAAAAATTCCGAAATTTTTATGGTAGCTACTTGAGACAGAGAACAACATTGCATAAATTTTCCAGAACTTTTTATGCACTGAAAAGTTCTGCAGAAAATTCACAAACATGCTGACCTAGGATTTGACCAGATTTTCAACTAGTTTGACTTGGCCATTTGAAATAGCAAATAAAATCTAAAAATTGTGAAATAATTCAGGAAGGTAGATAGGATGATCAAGATGACAGGAAAAATATTCCTAGGGGATGATCACAAGTTTGAAGGCTAAGAATGTGCTGACAACAATTTCCATTCACAAGAATTTAATTCTAGAAAATGGAAATTGCTAGGGAAAAATGTAGAAACTTTCAAATGATTTGAAGAGACAACAAAAGTTTTTATTTCTCCTCAAAATTTTACATTTGAAATACAAACCCTAAGTTAGGGCTGTTACAA
Source organism: Ampelocalamus luodianensis (assembly GCA_036346255.1). Lineage (NCBI taxonomy): Eukaryota > Viridiplantae > Streptophyta > Magnoliopsida > Poales > Poaceae > Ampelocalamus > Ampelocalamus luodianensis. The sequence goes on along the minus strand of CM070634.1, from coordinate 53,379,571 downwards.
TCTCTTCGATCAATTGACCGGAGCGCGAGTCTTCTCCAAGATTGACTTGAGACTGGGCTATCATCAAGTCAGGATCAGGGCCGAGGATATTCCTAAGACGGCCTTTGCTACTCGTTATGGCCTTTACGAGTACACCGTCATGTCTTTTGGTTTGACTAATGCTCCTGCTTTATTCATGAATCTTATGAACTCGGTATTCATGGAGTATTTGGATAGGTTCGTGGTGGTATTCATCGATGATATCCTTATCTACTCCAAGAGTGAAGGAGAGCATGCTGAGCATCTTAAGCTTGTGTTGGGCAAGCTGCGCGAACACCAGCTGTATGCCAAATTCAGCAAGTGCGAGTTCTGGTTGAAGGAAGTAGCATTCTTGGGCGATGTTCTTTCAGCAGGAGGTGTGGCTGTGGATCCTAGCAAGGTCAGCGATGTGCTATCTTGGGTCACCAAGTCGGTCACCGATGTGCGGAGTTTTCTTGGTTTGGTGGCTACTACCGCCGCTTTATCGAGAATTTCTCCAAGATTGCAAAGCCTATGACCGAACCGCTCAAGAAAGACAAGAAGTTTGAGTGGTCATTGCTTGTGATGTGAGTTTTCAGGAACTCAAGAAGCGATTGACCTCAGCCCCAGTGCTTGTTCTCCCTGATATTCACAAGAGTTTTGATATCTATTGTGATGCTTCTCGTCAGGGTCTTGGTTGTGTTCTTATGCAGGAGGGCAAGGTTGTGGCCTATGCATCGCGGCAGTTGAGGCCTCATGAACTCAACTATCCTACTCATGACTTGGAGTTAGCTGCTGTGGTCCATGCACTCAAGATTTGGCGGCATTATCTAATTGGTAACCGTTGTGAGGTGTATTCTGACCACAAGAGCTTGAAGTACTTGTTCACCCAGCCAGATCTGAACCTCAGACAAAGCAGATGGTTGGAATTGATCAAAGATTATGACATGGGTATTCAGTACCATCCGGGCAAGGCCAATGTTGTGGCAGATGCGCTTAGTCGAAAGGTGTATTGCAACATGTTGATGCTCCAAGAGCAGCAGCCTGCTCTCATTTCTGAATTTCAGCGCCTTAATTTGGGGTTGATCGAGCACGGTTCTCTTGCTACATTGGTTGTGCAACCAACCTTGGTGGACCAAATCAAGGCGGCACAGCAGACAGATGTTGGTGTGAGCCAAATCAAGCAGAACATCAAGGATGGGATAGCCAAGTGCTTTTCAAAGGACGAGCATGGCGTTGTATGGTTTGGGCAGCGTCTTGTGGTTCCTAAGGTCATGGAATTGCGGAATTTGATTCTCCGCGAAGCCCATGATTCTCCTTTGTCCATTCATCCCGGGGCTACCAAAATGTATCAGGACCTTCGTCAGAGATTCTGGTGGACCCGAATGAAGCGCGAGATTGCCAAGTTTGTTGCCGAGTGCGACGTGTGCTGTCGTGTGAAGGCCGAGCATCAGCGTCCGGCAGGCCTTCTTCAGCCTTTGCCAGTGCCAGAGTGGAAGTGGGATTCCGTTGGCATGGACTTCATCACCGGATTGCCCCGCTCGTCCAAGGGGAATGATGCTATTTGGGTCGTGATTGACCGGTTGACTAAAGTGGCGCATTTCCTTCCCGTCAAGGCTCAGCTTCGTGTGGGGCCCTTTGCCGAACTTTATGTCTCGAGGATTGTGAGTCTTCACGGTGTGCCGAAGACGATTATTTCTGATCGTGGTGCACTTTTCACCTCGCGGTTTTGGCATAGTCTGCAAGAGGCTATGGGGACCCGCCTTCACTTCAGTACAGCCTTCCATCCTCAGACTGATGGCCAGACGGAGCGAGTCAACCAAGTGTTGGAAGATATGCTCCGCGCTTGTGTTCTTTCCTATGGGAAGAAGTGGGAGAAGTGCCTACCATTTGCTGAGTTCTCCTACAACAACAGCTTTCAGGCCAGTCTTGGCATGGCACCCTTTGAGGCTTTGTATGGGAGGAGATGCAGAACCCCATTGAACTGGTCAGAGACTGCTGAGCGGCAGTTTTTCGGCCCAGATTCGATCAATGAGGCCGAAAGTCAAGTACAGTTGATCCGCGAGCATCTGCGCACAGCCCAGTCCAGGCAGAAGAGCTATGCAGATCGTCGTCGCCGTGAGTTGAGCTTTGAGCCCAATGACTTTGTGTATCTCAAAGTCTCACCCTTGAAGGGCCATCAGCGTTTTGGCATCAAGGGCAAGTTGGCTCCTCGATATGTTGGGCCTTATCGCATCATCGAGAGAGTTGGAGCAGTTGCATACAGATTGGAGCTACCAGCTGCACTTGAGGGTGTGCACGATGTGTTCCATGTTTCACACCTAAAGAAGTGCCTCCGTGTCCCGACTGAGGAAACTCCGTTGGAAACTCTCAATGTGCAGGAGGATTTGACCTACCGCGAGCATCCTGTTCGTATTCTTGAGGAATCTGAACGGAGAACAAGGAACCGTGCCATCAAGTTCCTTAAGGTTCAGTGGTCAAACCATTCCGAAGATGAAGCAACTTGGGAGCGAGAAGATCACCTTCGTGCAGATTTTCCTTCTTTCTTCTCTGAGTAAACGGAATCTCGGGTCGAGATTCTTGTAAGGGGGGGAGAGTTGTAACATCCCAACTTTGAGTTTGTGTTTCAAATGTAAGAAAATGAGTAGAAATTAAAACTTTTTCTTACATCCTGTATTTCCTTTTGTACCAAGCAAGTATTGTACAAGAAGTTATGGAAATACGAAGTCACAAGTCTTTTGATCCAAATCTTGAGCTTTCAAAAACAGTCTTGTCAAACCTCTGGATCATCTCCTGGAAATATTTTTCCTAAGTTCTTGGGATGGTATGTGACCCCTCTGAAAAATTTCACAATTTGTAGAAATTGTTTGAATATTTTGGAGGCAGTCAAACCTATTCAAAATTTGGTCAATCAGGACCAGCACCTTGTGGAATTTTGGAGGAAAATGTACAGCACAAAAACCTCTGCAAAATTTATACAAGGTCGATCACCCGCTAGCAAGCTCCTGTAAAAATTTCGTAATTTTTGGAGTTCGTTTGCTACCTCAAATAAATCCCCAAACTTGAGCGATTGAAACCCAAACTTGGGGTGAGTCGGACTCGGGCTCGAGTCAGACCCGAGTCCGACCCAGCCAACTGGCTCGGTCGAGTCAAGCTCAGCTAAGTTCGGGCTCGGTCTCGTGCGCGCGCAAGCGGGGCCGCCGGATGGGGATCGTGTGGCTCACGACCTCCCCACGGCTCCTAGGACCTCCCAAGACCTCCTCGCCCGCGCTCGGACCTCCCCACCCCGGCGATTCTCGGATGTCCAGACCACCCCAAGCAAATGGGACGCCCAGACCTCCTTGGCGCTGTGTTTCTTCCTCACGACCTCCCGAGGTGCGCATGATGAATTTCGCACCTGCGTGCGTGTGTCGTGGTCGAGCGGTTGAAGCGTGAGATGTCACCTTTTGCCTCTTGTCAACGGCTCTTGCTGCTGACATGCATTTATTGCCAGTCGGCTTTAACCTCCAAAGTCTTCACCTGCTCGCCACTTGTCACTCGTGCGTGCCGTTGGCAGGGGCATGGTTCATGCTCACAGTAGGCTTTTGCCCTAGCCCTTGCCAAGCTCCCAGGCTATACATAGCCTCAAAACTTCCTCTCCTTTTCCTTTTCGTTCTTGGCTGTGCTTGAGCTCCCTCAGTTGAGTTGGTCCTCACACTCAAACCCCCAAGAACACCACCACCCCGAAACCTCCATTGTCACCTTTGGAGCTCCCTGCCGAAGCTCGAGCTCCAGTGGTTCCATCAACGTTCTTGCCTGTTTTCCTTGTCATCTCGAGCACCTCGAGCATTCTCTAACTTGCTGTGGTTGTCCATCGCAGGTGGTCAAGTTGGGGAGCCGCTTGTCGGGTCGAGGTCGTCTTCTTCTCCTTCGCAGCAAACACATCACCGCGGGACTTCGTCGACCTTCTCCAAGTCCTCCGTCTTCCTCTCGACCTTCCCTACACTCGGGTGAGTTCATTTTAGTCCCTTAGAGCTTAGGGTCTAGCTAGCTTAGCTCGTGGCGCCGGTTTTGTCGTTTTCGGTTTTTGCCGAAAGGCTTGTCCTCCGCCATTCTCCGGCTCGCCGGCGTTTAAAACGTCGCCGCCGCCGAGAGTGCCTCCGCTAGGTCCGCGGCACTATTGCGAGTTCATCGGTGCCCTTGGTCGGCGCCGCGAGGTCCCCATCGCGGCGGCAAACCGTTGAGCCCGCTCGGGATTTGGCGGTTCAAAACTCCGTTTCGTCATCTTGTTAGGACATCTTAAATGCCCATTTATTACCAATCATCGATGAGAGTGAGTTGTCTTAGCCGCCACCCTTTGTCGTTGTCCGAGGTCCCGCGCTTTAACAAAGACCTTGGACCTCCTCGGGTTCTTTGTGACCGCCTGCACCTCCCAAGTTTAGATCTGGACCTTTAGATCTTTCCCGCAAAACCTTTTAGTATAAGACCTCCTCGGTCCTTTTTGCAACGACCACCTCGAGCCACTCCCGAGGTCCTCTTTGTAAAAAGACCACCCCTTGTCGTGTTGTCAAAACCACCCTCTCGGACCTCTTCCGAGGTCCTCTTTGCAAAAGACCTCCCCTTGGTCATTTTTGCAAAGACCACCCTCGGGGTCCTCTTTGTAAAAAGCCACCCCTGGCATTTTACCAAGAAAACCCCGCTCGAGACCTCCTAGGCTCAATCCTAGCCGTTCGCGACCTCCCGGTTTAGATCGAGCGTTAGATCTCATTTTGTAAAATCTTTAGCGCTCGGACCTCCTCGCGCCGATCCGGACCGCTCAGACCTCCCTAGGTCTAATCCGAGCCGTCCAGATCTCCTCCGATTAAAACCCTACCGCCTAGGACCTCCTCCTCTGGTCTAAACCGTTAGATTTAGATCTAACGGGCTAGACCTCCTTCCTCAGATTTAAAGCCTTAGAACCTCCCTCGTTTATCTTGATCGCCAGGACCTCCCTCTCTTGATCGTGTCCGTTAAAGACCTCCCTCTGGAAATCTAGACCATTGAAGACCTCCTCCGCGAGCTCTTAGCCGTCTAGACCTCTCTCCGTAGGTTTACCCGTAGGAGCTCCCCTAGTGCTCGGGACCGCCAGATCTCGATCTGACGGTCACGACCTCTGTTAGGCGCGTAGACCTCCTTGCGTGCGCTGTGCACGCACTGGTCGTGATCGTTGGATCGGATCTCAACGGTCCGCACCTCCCCGTCGCGGGAGGAGGTCTTCCGTCGCGCCAGTGCCGTGGTTCGTGGCCTGCGATGCAAGATCGACGCCCACGACCTCTCCTTGGTCTTCGGTTCGGTTGGACCTCCGAGAGCTCAAAGTCTCCTAAGTCTTTTGCTGTTTCAAATTTCAAAAGTGCTTAACTTTGTCATTTTAACTCCTTTTTGAATGATTCCAGTTGCTGTAGCTTTGTTATAGTATGAACTTTAATCTGAGAATGAAATTAGGCCCTTTGTTGTAGCAGAAAATGATCTAAACAGCATGATCTTGTTTAATGAAAGATGATGTCTAGAAATTCATGGAAAAGTTCGTAAAACACATAACTCCCTCGCTGTAGTTGCAAACTGTGCAATCTCAACCTAGTAAATTTGGCCTGTAAACATGCGTTAATTTGAACTAGGCTTTGTCTTTATTCATGTTCCTGAGAAATGATATATGCTAGTTTTAGAACTTAGAAAAATCATAACTAAATCATTTTAACTCCAATTAAGATGAAACCACTTGTATTAGCCTTAAAATGTCAGTAGCAACGTATCATAAAATTTTCAAGTCCAGAAAACCTCTAGAAAATATTTTTGCTACACTACCTTATTATGGCCGAAAATGGATGTTTAGGTAATATCTTTTGCACCACAAATCCAGATTAGGTTTTTCCAGTTTCTATGTCTAGGTATATTCGTATTCTACCTTATGTATAAATTTCGTCGCATTTGGATAATTGTTGCTTGCTCATTGGTTTATTTGTGGCTCGTCTTATTGGTTGTTCTTGGTTCTTTTTGCCTCTCGCTTAGGATTCGACATTTGCGGTAATCCCGAGAGCGACCCTCCACAACAAATTGAGCAACAGCAAGAAGGCAAGCAGTTTGATCATGTTAATCCCAGTATTTTAAGTATTTATGTTGATTACAAATTCTATGTATGCATTGCTACTTTGTGTTAGTAGTTGGCCTAGTAGATGCATTTCCTTAGCAAATGATTATCCTCTACTACCATGAGCCTAGGTTACTTGCTGTGATTTAGAGTTCATGGATGGGCTCTTGTCACTTAGTAGTTGCGAATCAATTGCTTAGCCATGCTTAGCTTCGGTAGAAATGGGCGGTTATCGACTTGTCGATAACCTTGATCACTAAAACTTATTATGCTTATGATTTCCACCTTGTGCCATGTCTACTTATGAAAACTAAAACTGAAAACAAAATGATTTAGACTTGGGCACAATGGTATGATGGTGTGATTTTTGGGTGTGACTGGAATGGTGCCCGGGTCAACAAGGACCGAACATCTTGTTACACTAAACCAAGCATTTTAGCGTGCTAACCACATTAGAGGGTATGGGACCTCTCTTGACTTAGTACTTTGGCGTGTATTGGCTCCAGTCGCAGGAGTCGCAGGAGGGATGGTGTTGGGAGCATTGTAGTGTCCGAAAGACTTCACCCGTGATGGGATTTGTTGTCTTTCGGCTTGCAATGTAAGCATATGGGTTTCTATCCATATGAGCGGCTCGTAGTTAATACACAAGATTGGAAATGTCTCAGAGGACTTAGCCAGTGCGGCATACCTTCGGTAGTGTGCTTGTGGCTTGAAGGCGGTCTGAAGTGTGGGTACATTGGTACACCCCTGCAGGGTTAAAACTATTCGAATAGCCTCGTCCTAGGTTATGGACACGCTTGGCAAGGTCTTTCAAGAGTTAGACTACAACCTTTTAAATTAAAACTTGATGGGTGGTACGAGTCGGGGATTCGTGCTATGTTGTGGTGACTATTGGGATAGTCGCTTCCAGGTGGTTACTTGTATGTATCTTTACTCACTACTACTTTGATAACAAAACAGATTTGCAAACTTGCTTTTAAAATGTATTACATTACTGCAAATAAAGTTGGCTTCATGCAAAATGAGACATACAACCTCCACTTAAATAAGCTTGCATCTAGTTTATGAATAGGTCTGCTATTCCACACGTCAGTCTTGCGGGTACAAAGACAATCTTTGTACTCAGTTGCTACGCTTAATTGTTTTGTGCAGAGGAAGAAGGTGAGCCTGAGGGGCCTCACTTTTGTGAGCTGTGTTGTGGTAGCTTGCGGGGCGACTAGCTTGGCGGCCCGGTCGGTTGCCTTGTGGGTGTGTGGCTAACCGGTCGACTTTTGTTCTAGCCATCTTATGGCGCTTTGCTTCATTGTCATTCTTGTATATTGTTCTATTTGGCCGGTCGGCTCCCTTTTGTAATAACTTTACTTTATGTATGTCGTTGTGAACTTAGTGATGTATGTGTATGGAATTGATGTGTAATTTTGTGATGATGTGCATATGCTGCAATTCTGGGAAGCATATGTCCATCGAGGCTTAGAATGTTTAATTAGTAATGCCAGAACCATTTGGAGGTTAAGTGTTACTAGTTAAATATTCCGGGTCCTCACAATTACATCCACTAACGACAAACGGGATATTACATTCTACCCCCCTTAAAAAGAATTCGACCCCGAATTCTACTTTCACCAATCTACTTGAAAGGAACTGAAATCGACAATCTTTAACGTATACCCAACGTGAACCACTCCGTCTATGCGCCGCACATGCGAGGCGCAATTCACAAGTCGCTTCCCTCTTGGGCTTATGGGATCATATCACCTTGACGGATATCACGTCTTTCACCTCAACACTAGTCTCGACCTTTACAGGTACACTCAACACACGGGACTCAAAGGTAAGGTCTTACTTCTTAGCCAACAGCTCTAACAAAAATCTCAAGTTCCGGACCTCTCATGTGCTCCCTCAGCACCGAAAAACACAAGACAATGCGTACTCCGCGCAAGTACTCGAGACGGTCCTAGTGATACGCCAATCTACAAATTCTCGTGACAGGGAATCTATCCAACACACCTTTGGTTAAACTTCCTTTCGGTACCGAAGTACACCGTCTACACAAAACACATAGAACTCTTGTTCCAACTCTCAGTCGATCACCTTACCTATGCAAGCAGCATCTCCTTTACCAAGGGACGCACAAAGAACTCGTCTACCAACTCACTTATCCGAAGAACTCAACTGAGAACAAAGGAGTCAAAATGCATCCAACTCAAAGCCATCTTCCCTTAGAAGAGCCCAATCCAAAATCAATGGATTTACCATGAATTTTTTTTTCCACTTTTGAAATAGGTAGTTTAGAAATAAATGCCACACAAGCCAAAAACGAAATCACTCGAAAAAACCATATTAACCACTTTTTTTTTCTTAACTGGAAGGAATCACACATACCGACAAGAACCAACTCAATTTGTAATTGACATCCGTCATAACCACATAGTTCAAGTAAGAACTAAGAAAACATCTCACTATCCAAGATCACGCCCTTTACCACAATCTTTTTTTTAAGAAATCAACTTTCTCTTAAACCATAGGATCCCAAATCATCGCATAACGCATTAACTCATTTCTCTTAAATTGGCAATCCCAAACCTATGCTCTACCGAACACAAGATCCACAATTATGCAGGTAGACTCTTCCAATCCACAATATCGCACTCTAGCCAACTTCCCACCGAATGAATTACTTGTCAAAATAATTTCCAACACAACTCAATAGATTTCACCCACCATCACATCCCTTAATCCGTTAAGGATGAGCAATTTGAAATTCACATCACACACTCTCATATACTAGCCTCAAAGGATACTATCAATGATCATCCCACTACTCGAATCCACTCTTATTCTACCATCTCTACACATAATCATTGGCATCCAAGGTTCTAACATGAGAATGCAAAGCCTAAAATCAACCTCAAGTCTCCTACAATGAATTTCTGGTATGATTGATAGGAAATCTTCCAATTCATTTATTAAAATTTTACATAGCTCAACAATAACCTCAATCATTAACATCCACGTTCCTCACTAATCAAGTAACCGCTCAAGGCGTTTCATGTCACCAATCTTGGACCTTCACTAAACCACACTAATCAAAATTCAACTACACGACCACAATATACCCATTCGTCATACCCTCACTATATGACTAAGATTCAAACATACCCAATCACTAATGTCAATAAATAAATATCTTCTTTGACCAAGATATCCTCGAAGATAATTTAACTCTCATAAGGTCACTTACTGAGGCCTAGTCATACTTGACAATAGCTCAACAATTCCTGTTATCCCTCTAATTAGCATGACACTTAGGTTCCTCCACACCGCGACTCTTCTGCACAATCATACTAAGTACCCAATTGTGATACTCTAATAAGTTTATCAAAAGTCCATAATTTCAATAGTCCCAATATTTCAACATGGACAAAGGTTACTGGATCATAATTCGCCATAGGTTCCACTAGTTGTAACACTAATCACTTTTATCTCATCGACAAACTTTCCATTTAAGTAGAATTCTCTCCAGTGTTGTAAGTCAAACCAATTCACATTATCTTGCTCTTCAAATAGATTGGTTCCCAAAATATCAACAATTCCAAATACTTGACCACCTCCAACCAATCACCATGCTACTCTTTATAACACTTGGTAACACAATTTGGTTACTTCCTTATTCAAAAGGAAGAAATAAACAGATACAAAGTTCGACGATAAGAAATCATGGCTCCTCAAGTGAGCACGAGACCAAGAGAAATAGTCAAATAGAAATGATCTCGAAAGCAGAATGCGAATCCACAATGAGGCAAAAGTCCCACAAGAAGAAATTTTCCATCTCCATAACTCATAATAAAACATTGCTATGCAAACCCAAGAAACTCTTAAGCTGAGACAACAAGTAAGTTGCGGATTACAATTTTTTTAGCTCCAACCTCAAATACTTATGGTAAACATTTTCCGTTAACACAACGAAAGCAATCTCTTTGATTACAACATTACTTGCCAAACCAAACAAGAGATGCTTTTAATACCAAATCACATTCATCACTTCAGAACCAAACGGAACATTTCCATATGTCACATTGCTCAACTAATTTTATCTACTACATAAATCATGAGCCCCCAAAAGATCACGAATACGAAACTCCAAACATTTCATTTAATTGTTATTAAAATAATCAACTTACTTTCTCTCTAGAAGAATCATCATCACTCCAACGCGTCACAATCTCTTGTAGACCTTATTACTAACATCAAGAATAATTCACTCTTAACAAGGTTCGTTATCATCAACTCTTCCTTTATAAAGTCCCCAAAAGCTGACCAAACTGTTACATTTCACTTTATCCTCTCATCCTCAATTGAGAGTACACCAAATTCTTACACCCTCACTATAACAACCACCAGATTTTTGAAGGAACCTACTACACAATTTACAAGGTTACACCAAAACCCTTTTATCAAAGACATACTATTATCTGACAATTTTTACCATCGAGCAACCACATGTCACCTATAAAATCCCATCATAAACCTTTCCAAAACAAACACAGCATATTATTTCATAACATTTTTGTTATCTCAATAAGATTGCAATAGTCAACCTGTTCTAGAGTATATATAATACACCACTACACTATCGGAGCAAGACCTCTTTTAACAATGGCATGCAGCCACAATACATCCTCGTGAAACACTCGTGAATAAATCACTTTCAAATTTCAACCCTTCAACTATTCGGAATGCTCATACTTATTTAGTACCCACTAACTCCAATCTAGAGGTTATCATAAACTTTTGATGATTATTCAATCATGGATGAATTGTTGGTCCTGTATCTATTTGTACTCCCACGAGCATAAATAAGATCATCAAATAGCCAATTAAAGAAAAATTCTATATTAATATCTACCAAGACGACAGTCGAACACATCTTATATTTCTCTTCCCGCATGATTAGATTAATCCATTGAGATCAAATAATCTAACAAGTTTAGCAAACTAAACAACTCTAGGGTCAAGCACTGTTAAAGTTACACGATTGTTAATAACTCTATTGCTTTCAATTAGGTATAGCCATACACTTAATCACAGTTCAACAAGAACTACTACATGGCACCATCAAATTAGTCAATTTTCCTTCCAGGGATCTTAGTTAGGATCGATTATACACCACACTACAGATCCAACTTGATAACTCATATCATATTCACTAATTTCTCTCGATTATAACCTCTCACTTAACCACGAGACGACATCGCTAAAGAGTTTAGCGTTTTCTTTCATAAAAGAACTTTTCAACTTCAAAACTCAAGATACCCAAAAGAGATATATTGAATCAAAACTTTCACGTACTACAGGACTTGCAAAAGGAAACTTTCATTATCCAAATCATCAAGTGAAATAAATGGATCATGCTTTCCAAGAAGAAAGACGAACTCCAATACAAAGGTCGGTATTGACAACTAACCAAGTCCACCACCACAAGAATAACTCAAAGAATTGGAAAACAATAATTGCTTTATGGGACAATTAAGCCAATAAAACATAACAACCTTTCTCAAAGAAACCCATCAACCGAAATGAACTATCGACCCAAAGAAATTCATCGACCACAACCGAACAAGAGTTGATCAAATTCAAATTCAAGGAAGTGGACAATTTTTTTCAAAAGATACTCACTATTAACGCTCAGTACTAAGATATCCGAGGTAACCTCTTCCCTTTTCTCTTACCACGAACAATGGTGTAACTGGTAAAGCCAGGGCCACAACCATGACCTCAATCCTCTCAACAAGGGTGCTCTCACTCATAATAATCATATAATCATATTGTAGGTATGTAAGATCATCTCATAACAGAATCATCATTACAACATGTGAGCGTAAATGCAATGCTTGACCCACCCCATCCTATCATGCACCAAGTGTGTCGTTTTCGATTAATTAACCATTAGCAAATTTTTTAACAAGCTAAGTTACCTAAGTTATTAATTTGTTCACCACGGACCTACAACCTGGCTCTGATACCAACTGTAACACCCCAGCCCGACATGAGCCTGGAATGCTACTAAACAAACTCTAATAATTCCAAACTAGACAATCTTAATAAATTTCGATGTAACCTCCCTTGTAAAGTTAATTACACGAAGGTTCCAACACACAAACAATTCAAATATTAACTAAAACCTTCTTCCAAAGACATCAAAAGATAATCAAAGACATGCTAAGTATCTAACATAACTAGAGAGATATGAATTTCTACTACTCATCATTATTACATTTAATCCATTGCATGAGACGAAACATAATAAATCTTTGGGCATCTCGCCCAATTACTAAAACAATTACGCTCAAGATCATTCATCTTTATTTAGTTCATGTGGCAAGTGTGTGACTAGCAGACTACTTCCCCATGCATGTCGTTCTTGGCTCGGTACCTAAAACAACAATAAAGCAAGAGTGAGTCCACAGACTCAGCAAGTACATAAAGAAACTATAACATCAGCATCCATGTAAAGGAGATCAACAATAGAACATCTCATATGCAAATGCAATGCTCAAGGGTCCTTTCTCTTTTATCTTTCTTTGTGCATTACACCGGTAATGCAAAGTATGCAACCGTCGCCGCATACCCATGCTGCATGCGCGCACGCACGAGGACCAATTGCCCAATACTCCACAAGTATTGGGGACCTCATGCCCACACTCCACGAGTGTGGGGATCTCGGGCCCGTCACATTCATGACGGGGATCTCAAAGGGAAACATACTTGGTCACCACGTGACCAAGCCTCAACATGATCTCAATATGCACATGCTCATCATTTAATCATCATCAATTTACCACAAAACGATAACATCATACCACAACAGAGCATAAACATATTTGGAGCATCCACCAATCTTAATCCAACATCATGCCATCAATCTCACTATACTATCACATATCGAAAGAGCACACAAACACCAATCAATCGCAACCACGAATCAAACAATGCACTTGCCTTAACCGCGTGCGAATGGAGAACGTGAAGATGGTGCTGCCTCCAGTACCAATCCCCCACCTAATACATTATGAATATAAACTAAGACCATAGTAACAAAAAACATGAATTAAATAAGCGAACTCATCAAGTAGCAAATTGCAACGCGATCCCGACTCCGCTTTTTTAAGTACTGAAATGCCCCCTGTGAACAGTCAAGTTCTAAAATTCATATCTTTCCGTAAAGTGGTCCAAATTAGGTGTTCTTGGACTTCATTGAAAGCTAAGAAAATTTCCCAACTAAACCTAGTTGGTGAGCCTCCCTAATTCGGCCATCTAAAATCACTTTTAAGCTGATTAACAAAACATCAATTTCACGTCACCCTTTCTGGACAGAGCACTAAAACTAACATAACTTTCAGCTCGTTTGTCCAAATATCGTTTTCTTAGGCTTCCCTGAAAGCTACGACAATTATATACAACTTTCGTTATACTGAGATCCTCTAATTCTCCCTTTAACTGATCTCTAAAGTCAGATTACTAAAACCTGTCAGAATACTGACAGATTCGCAGAACAATCGCACTAAAAAATTCATAACTTTTGCTACAGAGGTCCAAATAATACGATCTAGCACTTCATCGAAAGCTATTGACGTCTTCTACAACTCTCTAGGAGAAGCCCAAGACCGAATCCGCACTTAACTATATCAAAACGGCTGTCTAACGCGATCTGTCCTGAGGAGACAGAAATACTGACATTGCTACAACAATCAAATATGCATCTATTCGGGGGCAAACCGGGGTTACCCTTGACGAACCGCTGTAGACCGCGATGCAATCCGTGAATCTTTCCCTTCCCTCTCTTCTTCCCTTCTCCTTTCTTCCTTCTTCTTCTTTTTTTCTTGGCCGGCCACCACAACGAAGAGGCATCGGAAGAGAGGGGCACCACCATGGAGGAGATGGGTTGCTACAGTACCGTGCTACAGTGGCAGCGCGGGTACTGTAGCACCCTAGGGTTCCCCTCCTTCTTTAGTTGGTTTCTGGTTTCCTCATGGGCCATGGGCCACTAAGGCTGTTTTTCCTCCACTTGACTATGGGCTGCGTGACCCATTTCTCTCTCAATTTCTGATTTTTTTCTCTTTTAATTATCTTAATTCCCTCTCTAATTTTTTTATTACATCCACTAACGACAAACGGGATATTACAAAAACCAAGTTTTTCCAAGCTATGTGTGTAACCAACCATCTTGATTACATGTGGGCTCACCGGACTACCCTCAGCTAGCTTACACCCAAACAAATCCTTTGAGATCTCATATCTCTCAGTTCTTGCTTGTGTCTCAAACATGCCTTTGAGCGCCACGATCATATCGTATGCCTCAATGTTCTCAAACTGCTTCTGAAGGTCTGAGTTCATAGCAGCAAGCATGAGACAACTAACATCAAGGGACTCATCACATGCCTTTTTGTAGGCGCTTTTAAGAGCAGCAGTAGCATTTTCAATGAGCACATCCGAATTGGTTCCTCTAGAACATGTTCCTTTTTATCTTGCCTAAGAACAATTCTTAGGTTGCGGGACCAATCCGCAAAATTTGTTCCATTCAGTTTTTTCCTTATCAAGTATCGAACGCAAAGCAAAACTAGATGTAGGTACAGCAGTTGGTGTCATGATCTACAATATAAAATATGCAAAACTAAGACATATGTTCAAAAGTAACTTGTATTAAACAATTTAATAAAGATACTCCCACTAAATACCATATCCCTCTTATGACATTCTAGTGATTCAAGATCCATAATTAATTAATCTCCTAGTGAGCTTTGGCATCACTGCTAGAAGATTAGTGAATACGGTAAGCAACCCTTTGCTAATCATATCTCTATATGACTCTTGTTGTTGGGCAGCATCTCTATGCTCCGGCACCCAACCCCATGCCCCAAGGTCCATAACCGTTATGATGACCTTGTCAAGTTAGACCAATGCTAAGCGTGTAAGTGTCTGACACGAACCCATCTAGTCAAGGAGAGTTAATGGCACTCTGCTTTGGCAAGACCTACCATTAAAATACAAGACTTTGGATGGTGCAGCAAATTGGGAAGGCATCAATTTTAACTCAATATTAAGTGAGGGAATTTTACTTCTACCACGTCAAGAGCATTCAAAGCAATTAAATAACATGCATAGAAATAAAAGAACAAAAGAAATGCATTCACAGACAATCATATTGTATTGTGATATAGTATGACCCCTCCACAAGGTGATCTCCATCGCCGTGCTCAGTGCGCCATGTCTCCAAGTATCCAAAACCTCCAAGTACTCCCACTAAACCATTACTGATAATAGCACTAGTGATAAAATACAAAGAGTGAAAAGGCATCACAAGTCGACACGCAGGCCGTTATACAAATATATACAGCCTTGGGCTGCACTAAGCATGACACGCAGGTCATGAGCATTACACACATACATGCATCTCATACATTATGGGTCATACTATTCACAAAAACCTGCAAAAACAAGTTAGACATAGAATCGCATTCTGTCTAACGTATGGCATGAATCAGCAAAACCAAAAACCAAGTTTAAGATCCTAATCCACAGGAGTGGCAACCCACACCAAAAGGGCGGAAACCCTATCTATATTCTAAGGTCCTGCTCAGCGGTTCCGCTCGCCGGTGAGCGGAGCGGGGTCACAGGGGCGGCAGCCCCTGTATGCGAAAATTTTCGGACAATGTAGATCCAATCTACTGCTCCGTCCATGTAAATCGCAT
Organism: Ampelocalamus luodianensis; assembly: GCA_036346255.1. Classification (NCBI taxonomy): domain Eukaryota; kingdom Viridiplantae; phylum Streptophyta; class Magnoliopsida; order Poales; family Poaceae; genus Ampelocalamus; species Ampelocalamus luodianensis. The sequence goes on along the minus strand of CM070634.1, from coordinate 53,363,722 downwards.
TGGATTAATCATATTAACCCTTTCCGATCGGAACTCTGATTCGATCAACCAGATTGATCTTTGCGTGCTCCATGGATTTACGATCACTGTCTGTCCCGATGGCGGAAACCCGACCGGTAGAGGCAAGTCGTGATACGACCATGAATACACGATCACAGAATAACGATCATCAATCACCTTACGACCACCGCGCATGGTCGATCATATTGACCATCGCCAGGAACTATCTATCATATAGAACGACCAGTAGAAATAGAAATAGATCACATCTATGACCACATGCATATCACCATATGCATCTAATCCGAATCTAAAACTAAACGGGATGGCTCTGATACCACTGAAGGATCGCGGCAAGGCTACGATAGCACAAACAAAAATTTTACCGCGCAACAAGGAACCACCGTAAGTAATAGATCACGAGATTACCACTAGACGCGCCGACTCGTAGCGGAAGTAGAGTCGATGTAGCGAGTTGATGCAGTCGTAGTCGTACTTGCTGCGCGTCTTCTCCTCCTACTCCGACGAACGTCGCAAGTTCTCCTCCAGCTCCTGAGGTCGTCGTGAGTCGCGGATCGTCCTAGTGCTGATGCTTCGCAACAGCACCTCCAAGGTATCCACACGTACGGGGCAGGGACACCACGCGCAGGAGTGCTAGCGCCGACGGCGTGGTTGAGGAGAGCGTGGCTATTAGGGTTTCAGGATTTTTCTTCCAAAAGGATTAATCGATCACCTCACCCCATGCCACCGCCCCTCTATATATAGGCATCCATAATGGGTCCCGAACAGGAGGCCCAATAGGAACTCGTGGCCTATAAGAATTCGGATCACCATCCAAATCAAATCCTAGCCCTTTAAGTGTGTGACCCTATAGGTTCGTGAGTAATCGGTTGTGACTCGGAAACTCTTTCCCGATCACGAGTCGTCAGCGGCACCTAGCAGCACATAACGATTCCCGAACACACACAGAATATATCGGACGAACCTTAATGCAATATGATCTATGACCAGGTCCTTATCACTTACGACCAGCTCGTACTTAGTCACAACTAGTTCATAATCAGTTACAACCAGTTCGTAACTCCTTACGACCAATTAGTATCTAACTACGACCAGTTTGCAACTCCTTACGACCAGTTGGTGATTATGTTCGAGTAGTCTTCGACTAGGTCGTATCTCCATACGACTTCGACCAGTCTACGACCTCGGCAACTGAACGACCTGCTTGTGTATTCTCCCTTTGCCTCACGACATCTGGTTGAACTCCAGGTGAGATAATATGTCATCCATGGACTGTTCAATACTTTCTCGATCAAGTGTCGAATAACTTCATGTGGTCGACACTTCGACCACCAGTGGCATGGCCATGCACTTTCTTTATTCGACCACAACGAGGGCCGAGACATCTCTCCGTTATGTTAGGAGGGGCAAATCCCATATCCGACCAGTCACATTCCTCCGCATATTTCATAGCATACCCAAAGCTACCTTTATAACTACCCGATTCACTGAGTAGCGTTTGGCAACCCCTAAGAGTGCTATTACACATGTAGGAAACCATGCGATCTCAGTCTAAGGATTATACATCATCATTGCTTGAGACCAACTAACGACACATAGAATCATAACAATCTCAATAGTGTCTCAAGGTGGGTCTTATCCAACACTCTGTTCTCTAACATGTGTCCACATTATTGATTAGATATCTCTATATCCATGACCGGTGAAACATGGTCATCAATCAATACATGTACTAGTCGTGGAGTCACTGGTGTTCCGACCAGTGACATTCGACTAGTGATACTTTTAGAACGACTTCATATAAGATAAAGAGTTTCACCAACAAGTCACATACTCATTGATCTATATAACTGATGATTCATTCAAGGAACAAGATAACATATTATCAAATGTTATGAACATAATGAAATACAATCATCTCTATGATTGCCTCTAGGGCATATTTCCAACAGTTTTATCTTGTTGTGAATACAATCGATAGCATGTAGTTGTGATTATGGTGTTGAATGTTTTAAAATAAAGGAATTTGTTAATTCCATAATACTAATTGAATTGAAAGGTGTGAGATTTACGGTTGGAATCTTTTTGGACCTTATGACTTGTGTGATAGCCGAGGTTGCTTTGAGTAAAGCGACATGTTGAATGATCTTATTGGTTTTTATCTGAATCTCGTGTTGTGGTCTTCAAGCATCCTTTGTTGGAATTGGCGGGATGCTGTTATAAAAGAAAAATTGTTTCTTATTGAAAGAAAAGTTGTACTATAAGTATTTGAGGTACAGATGATCTATCTGTGTTTTCCAACCTCAATGCTATTTTTTCCTTGGTCTTTTGGCTCACTGTGAATGATAGTAATTTTCTGTATGCTGGAATTTATTTCTTCTTACCTCTTCTTCTAAGAACATGGTAATTGTTGTGGGTTGCGAAGACTTTTGTTGCGTGGTGACAACTTAATAGTGGTAGTGTAGTGATGTTTTGTAGGAGCCTTAAATATCACAATATTTAAGATATAATGGATGATATATTATTTTCTTGGAATAATCCTTGGGAAGGGTATGTTTTAAATAGAAGGTTTATCTTAGAGCCAAGCGATTTATTGTTGTTAAGAAATGAGTGTTTGTTAATTGTGGTATAGTAGGGTGTTCACCTGAGGTTTTCCCTATCTTATATGGGAAGTTGGTTGTAAGAACTTGGAAGCTGAGTTTGGGCTTCACCTTCTGTTATGCTAGAATTTTTTTTAGAGGCCCGGTGTCTCTGTGTTGGAATAGTGGATCAGAGTGGAATCCAAATAGTGTGATGATCGGGATAGCATCCTTGAGGTGTAGTAATTGAATTTGTGTGGGTGTGATTTGAATCCCGAGTTGTTATCCTTAAGGGACTGAAGTGCGTTAGGAATTATTTGTCAAAATAATTCTGTTGGTCATGGTTTTGGCTAGAGTATGATTTGTGGGGGCCAGTAGAGTCTATCTACAATGGTGTAGATGATGTACTCAATTGAGCTAATTGTTAAGGTGGCCAACTTGAGATAAATGAGTTGGTGTGTTGGGCAATGATTTGAAAATCCTTGGTTCAAGGAAGTTAAATTATTAAAAGAAATGAATTGGGAAATTATTGTTATGTCAAGTAGTGAGATGCTCTCTTGATTCTTGTTTATGCTTTGTGTTTATGGCGAGACCATTTGCAAATTGAGTTGACTTATGTTGAGGCGTAGTCTTTTCGATTAGGAAAAGAAATTGATTGTTTTGGTCTGTCGAGTGATTTTCACTCTTAGCTTATGTGGGGTTGGTTCTCAAATTGTCTACTTGACGAGTAGAAATATTTTTTGTGGTGAATCCTTTGATTTGGATCGTGGTCCTTTGAAGGAAAGATGGTTGCTAGTGTGATGCTTGAGAGTTCTTTACTCTTCTGTTGTTGGGTTCTATTTGCAAAAGATACCGTTGTGCTTCTAGTAGAATGATGTGAGTGGAATTTGTGATCAAATTCTTTAAAAAGGGTATATTGTGTTATCCCAAGTATATTTAATAAAAGAAAAGTGTTTTAAGAAAGAGGATGGTTTTAGAAAGTGGTCTTAAATAGTTATTATGGAAATTCTTTTGCCAAAATGACAGACACATTGGCGCTCAAAGTCGACCAAGAGTTATGCGGACGTTCGGCTTAGACCAACGTGAATGGTGGACTTGCCAGACCTGGCCGTGAGGAAGAGAGCCATCAAGTATTTCTAGCCGTGGTTTTCTGTTGAGTAGATCGGTGTTTAGATTCGGGGTCGAATCCTGTTAAGGGGGGAAGAATGTAATACCCCGTTTCCGTTTAGAAAGAAAGCATTTCGATTTTGAGTTTCGATAGACTAAAGAAATCAGATTTTCTTCTGTTTTACCTGAGTTTTGGGCCTGGGCCTTTGGACCAGCAGGCCCAAGAGGGGAATCCAGCCTCGAGGGCCAAGGGGGAGCCCAAGGGGTAGCCGAAAGCTTTTGGGGGGAGGGCCCTTTTTGCCCATGAGTGGCCGGCCATAAGGGGGTGGGGCAAACCCTAGTTTCTCCTCCCACCTCCCACTCCACCCCTTGGCCGCCGCCCCCATCTCCCTCTCCCTTGCGCCCTGCCTCCTCCCCTCCATGATGCCTCCTCCCTCCATTGGTGCTGCACCTCCCACCTTCTGGAGCCGCCTCCCCTTGGTGCTGTTTTCCCTGCTACCGGTCTCGCGAAGGACGGAGGTGGTCGTTTCGGGGTGGTGGATCAAGAAGGAGAGGACCAGCAGATTAGAGGCTTGTTCATCGTCGTCTTGCAGCGTGCCGTCAAGGGTAACGACCGTTTCGGGGTTGGTTGTAGGTCTTTGTTGCGTTGACAATTAGAATTGTTTGGATCAAGTCTGTTTTTAGTAGATTCAATTCTGTCCAGTTCCTTGCGTGGGTAATTTCGTGTAGTTAGAGGCTGAATTTTAAGATTCCATCTCCTAGAGTTATGTGGGATCTGTCGTTATCTTTCAGTAACCACGAAGATCACTCAATTCCGAGGTCTGAGTCAAAAGTTATGGTCGTTTTAGTATCTGCTGCCAGAAATCTGACGAGAATAATCTGTCTGGATATTTTCCTAAAATATGAAAGGGAAATTGGTGGAATCTGAAAGTTCGCACAATTAGGTTATTGTAGATAATTCGATAGCCTTTTCAGATTGATAAAGAACGATCAATTCGGAGTTACCTATTAAAAGTTATGGTCATCTTAGTATTGCTGTTCGAACATGTAGGCAGGTTCTGTACTGAAAGTTCAAACAATGGTTAGCCTATTATTTTGGCCGAATTGGATTATTGTGTCAACTAGAGTATTGTAGATTAGTCAGTTAAGAATCTACAGAAATTGGTTTTACCTCTTTTCGACTTCCAGTTCATGAGTTATGTCAATTACCGTGCTGCTGTCCAGAAACGATATATGGCAGGAAACGTTGTTTTTTAGTTTCAGCTTTGTAATCTCGTCTTGAGTCATCAGGGAAGTGGTGTAGAACGCCGATTAGTAGCGCTGGGTTTATTATGTCCTTATTGAAATTATTTTACTTGTTTAGGAGGTGAGGCCTCAGGTTTAGGAGTATCACCTTTGCCGGCTAACGCGTCGCATCGTGGAAGGCAAGTACATTGCTAACCCTAATGCTTGTGATGGATGAATGCTTATATGATCATGCAAGTAAATGCAGCAGTTGTGCTACGGTTTAACTTGTTATTCTTACTACTTGCAATATACATGTTTTTTCATAACTTGAAGTTATATGCCATGGTTGCATGTTTTATGGATGAGGTCGTGGTAGCAAATTAATATTCATTTTTGCCATGCGTTGGAAGAGTTGTTGGTAGTCATGTGGTAATTTGCTTAATGAGCCAAATGCGGAATATGAAAATAAACTCAAGGTGGACATATTGATAATTCCTTGTGGTTATATTCATGATGATCATGTTGTGGTCTATGTGGTAGAGTTCCCTTTAGATCGATTGATTTTGATCTTGGTGAATCGAGTGTGGGTTATGTGGTAATGGTCTTATGACACAATGGTATTGTGCTTAATGAGACACATGTGGATTATGAGAAAATATTCATGATGAGTATGTTGTTGACCATCATGGTTAAATTCTTGTGGTTTATGATTATCATATCATTCATGACATATCATGACATTTGCATTGTGGATGCCGCCGCTTATAGCCGCGACCGTACCGGTACAACATCGTGCATTGCCGTAGCACGATGCATACTTTTACCTTGTTGGGTAAAGGTGCAGTGGAGCATAGCATACATATGCATTACATTGTGGAAAGATCATTTGCATACTTATGCAAGATATTGTGGTGAAGTTATATTACAAACAACTGCAACTTTATAGTTGTAATGTGGAATTGGCTCATGAGAGTCACTTGTGGTGTGAGGAAGTTGGCTATGGTCGTGGATTGGGGTTCATCCCTTGTGGAATGGTAGTGGTTGTGATTGTGGCTTGAGATTCTACTCTCTTGTGGTAATTGTTGATAGCAGTTGTGGATGCGAGAAATAGTAAAGAGATGAGGTAAAACTTGTTAATACTTTATTGTCATTGGTAGTGGTAGTGGTGAATAATATGAAGAAGTTAATCAAGACTCATTTGCTAATATTTTACTATTGATGGTAGTAAATATGGTTGAGGCTATAATTGTGATCATTATGGGAAATGGATATTGATGCTTAATATCTTTGTAGTTTAATTAAATTGTAATGAATGTGGATGCACAATATGGATGTGGACTTGTGGATACTGTAATGATGTTGTATATTTGTTTGTAGTCTGAATAGCCTGTTAAACAGTTTGCTTGCTGAGATTTTTATCTCACCCTTGTTTTCCCCCCCTACAGGTGATTGTTGAGCATTCATGGGTTGGGTAGAGCGGCACCACAATAATGCACTTGGTTCATCAACTCATGCTGTAATAAAGTCGATGAAATTCTAGTCAAATGCTTAGCTATTCGAGGATGAATATTTTATTTAATAGTGATGGACTTGTGAACTATTTCTTTGATTAATCTGCTAGAGGTTGTTTTAATTATTGAACTTGTTATCGTTTTCTTTGTTCCCTTAGTTGTTTATGCTTCCGCTTATTGCTTCATGTCTAGAAATTGTTGCCAGATTAAATTATCTTGAAATTTCTGGCTAGCTGAGTGGTTTAGTAGCATTCCAGGGTAATGTGGGTCCTGGGGTGTTACACCAAGCGAGCTGAATATGTGAAGAAATTGCATCTAAAAACAAAAGAAGAGATAGAGCGCAAGGTCAAGTCCTATGCTGAGAAGGCGAACAAGAAGAGGAAGAAGATGATTTTTCAACCAGGTGATTTGGTTTGGGTACACTATCGCAAGGATCGTTTTCCAGAACATCGCAAGTCCAAATTGCTGCCGCGAGGTGATGGAACTTTCAAGGTGCTTGCGAAGATCAACGACAATGCCTACAAGATAAAGCTTTCCAGCGATGACTATGGTGTGAGCTCTACGTTCAATGTCGCTGATTTATCACCTTTCTTTGGTGGTGACGATCCAGTGTCGAGGACTATGCCTTTTCAAGAGGGGGAGGATGATGAGGGCATCACTAACACTGATACATCTTTCCCTATTGGTGGTCACGCACATACTGAGATGGACGCCATAAGTGAAGCTACAAATAATACAAGTGCAGAAGTGCATGTTGGTCCACTGACTAGAGCAAGAGCTAAACTTCTAAATCAACAGGTGCTTTTGTTTCTTAATGAATCTTCTATTTTTATTGATGAGAATTGGGTACTACCTCATGCAAATATTTCGTGTATTCTCAGGTTTGAACATTGTGAAGCCTTTGGAACCGAGAGGGAGGAGAGGGAGGCCGGAGCCAAAGCAATGGAGGAGAAGCTCACGTGGGTCAACCAAGAGGAGAAAGGCCCAAGAATTCAAGCCCAATTCGGATCCTCCACAAGTCCAACCGAAATTCATCTCGGAATCAACTCAGAATTCAATTCGGATTCGGTTCGGGACAGCCCAACAGGGCTGTAATAAAAAGGCCATAACTTTTGCATACGGAGTCTGATTGGGGTGTTCTTGGACTTGTTTGAAAGCTTATTCCAAGGCCCACACAATGGGTATGGCCCCAACTTCAGAAGACGTACGGTCGCGCCGCTATGACTGAATTAATGTGATGGATTTAAGTTAGGTTTTCCTTTTTTGTGTGTTTTTGGGTCTTAGCCGAATTAGAGTTTGATTCGGCGTGTGTAGCCGGCCCTAGGCCGTGCGTAAGTCGTGGAGGGCGCCTTAAGTACCCTTGCCCCTCCTTTGTATCGATTAGACCAGTTTATGCATAAGATTGAAACATAGCTATTGCTTGTTCTTTCGACACCAGAGTTCATGCGAGGACTTTGAGAGAGAATTAGGCGATCCATTGTTTTGTTCTGCAATCCAGGGTCAAGCCGTCATTCCATTGGGAATTGGGGACTTAGCGTTCGTCGTTCGTGGTCTCGCGACGAACAACTACCCGGTGTGTTTTGGGCGTATTCCGAAGAGTTGAGGGTTCATGCATTGGCGCGAGTGTTCAGCTAGCGACATCGCCTACTTCGCATCAACTATCCACGGTTCCTCACTGAGAAGATCGGGCCTCCCCCGTATCACAACCTGAGCAAAATGAACACCAATGGGTGATCAGAATAGCTTCATTAAGGTTCCCATAAGCTCCACAAGTAAGTAATTGCAAAAAGATCCACTTACCGGAGTTGGATAAGAAAGGGTGAAATCGGCCGAGAATCTCTAAACTTAAAATTGAGTGATTCCTGTGAGTGCAACCCAAAATTAAGTTAGGGGAAATGTAAAGGAACTTGAGGAGCTCAAAAGGGTACAAGAAAAATTGAAGATAAACCACTGGACACCAAGACCGCCATTGGAGCTTCTCGGGTCAACAATGGTGCATTGCTGTTTTTGAGACTTTGAGCTCCCAAAAGTGAAGAAGGAGCTAATGGTGGTGTAAAGGAACACCAGGAGGAACCAAGGGGCTATATAAAGGGAAATGATTAGGGCTTCGAGCAAGAACATGAGCCCATGGTGAGCTCGGTTCATGCTACGGTCATGGACCAAGAAATGATGGGAGCAGCTGAGACTCGGGATGGAGGAGCCGAAAGCCTGGGGTGCATTTAATGCCCCACAGAGTGATGTTGACGAGAGCAAGCTCGAAGTGACACAACGAAACCGCCCTCTCTCTCTCTCTTCCTGCCATTGTTTGCATGCGCGCACGGAGAGACAGAGGAGGAAGAAGAACAGAAAAGCAAGCCATGTCCGTTGGATCTCAAATGGACGGCTGAGATTAAAAGGGTGCGGCTGAGGGTTTTTAATACACCAAACAACCAGGGCGGTCCGATATGGATCGAACGGCTGAGATTAAAAGAGACGTTCGGGTGACCCGAACAGCTTATTCAATCAGGACGGCCCGATCTAAATCCAACGGCTCAAAAAGGATGAGATGATCGCGGTGGCCCGAACGACACAACCAACGCGAGCCGAGCGATTTAAATCCAACGGCCAATATCGACCGCGCGTTTAAAAGGGCCCGGTGCAGTTAGTGGGTTCGATCAAGTCCACTGGCTCGAGCCCGAGTCTGACTCAAACCCAAGGAACAGTGAATCAGGTTTTAGGTTTTTAAATCAAGCTGAGACTTTTGAGGATTTAACAGAGGTAGCAAAATAACTCCAAAAATTCTGAAATTTTTACAGGAGCTTGCTGACTTAGGTATTGACCTTGTGTAAAATTTTTAGAGGTTTTTATGCTATGAATTTTTCTCCAACAATTCTGCAAGGTTCTGGTTTAAGGTTTGACTAAAAGTCAAACAGGTTTGACTGCCCTCTAAAAATATTCAAACAATTTCTAAAAATTATGAAATTTTTCAAAGGGGTCACATACCATCCCAAGAACTTAGGAAAAATATTTCCAGGAGATGATCAAAAGGTTTGACAAGATTGTTTTTGAAGGATCAAGATTTAGATCAAAGACTTATGACTTTGTATTTCCATAGCTCTTGTACAATAATTGTTTAGTACACACAGGAAAAACATGATGTAAGAAAATGTTTTAATTTCTACTCATTTTCTTACATTTGAAACACAAGCCCAATATTGGGATGTTACAACTGTGGTTTGGACAACGCCTTGTGGTTCCAAAGGTCATGGAATTGCGGGATTTGATTCTCCACGAAGCCCATGATTCTCCCTTGTCCATCCATCCCGGGGCCACAAAAATGTATCAAGACCTCCGTTAGAGATTCTGGTGGACCCGAATGAAGCGCGAGATTGCCAAGTTCGTTGCCGAGTGCGACGTATGTTGTCGTGTGAAGGTCGAATATCAGCGTCCAACAGGCCTCCTCCAGCCTTTGCTAGTGCATGAGTGGAAGTGGTGATGGCTACAGCGGCCCGATCTTCTGATAGGTTCGATTAATTTCGTCGTGAGGATGTTGACACTTTGAGGCTTTCGACCAGCAGATCGTCACCTCGCAATTCGCTACACCCGCCCGACTGTCGTTATCGACCATGCTCGCACGCGATCGACCTTACCACGAGGGTTATTGTTCCTGCAAGCAATCGAAGCAACTCACAAGAACAAAGAAGATGCGATCTGAATTGTATTGCGAATATGATTGAAGATCACAAAGTGGGGTTCCTCAAACCGATATACGGCGAAACTGCAAAGTGGCAGAATAATCTAAGAAAAACTCAACCCTAAACTATGGCGGTTGTTGTATATATATATAGGGGGGCGTGCGGAGGTTGACCTAGGGTTGTCTGGCCATGGGAAGAGGTGTACACAACCTAGGCTTTGACCCCGACACGCTTACAAGGTTCAATTAGGCCCAACACGGTGTCGTAGCACCTAATGACTGGTCGTAGAGCTTGAGACCTGGTCGTAGTGCTGTCAGGTCTGGTCGTAGCGCTGGCAAATGGTGTCGTAACACCTAATGACTTGTCGTAGAGCTTGAGACCTAGTCGTAGTGTGGGCAGATCTGGTCGTAGCGCTGGCGAATCTGGTCGAAGAGCTTGAGACTTGGTCTGTAACAGCCCCAATTTTATGAACAGTAATAAAATGTTTTATGAACAGTAATGATGTACTGTTCATAACAGTCATGAGATGTTGTTCATGGCATCACTGTTCATATTTACAGATTGGGCATTATGTTGCAAATAAAAACTTCCCTTTCCTAGCCAAAATCCAAAACCCATTCAAAATTTTAAAGGGAATACAAGTCAATACTTGTATTATGACTAGGGAGTATTTTTTATCAAAGCCTAGATAAATTATCTTTCCCAAAAATAATTTTGTTGAATTTTTAGAAATTATTTTGCCTTGGAGAAAAATACTTGTCTTTAAATAAACCTTTTCGGGCTAAGATAATTATCTTTGAATTTTAAAAAGTGAAACCGTGGTTCTGAACTTTATTTGGGAAATATATCATCTCAGTAGTACCCCTGCCAAATTTCATGAATTTACAAATTTATTTACTATTTCTAAAAGCCCGGTCAAACTTTTAAACTTCGAATTTAGGGCTAGTCAACTCTTCTGGTCTAAACCCGAACCCTAGCACTGTAGCGACTCGAACCCAATGAGGTTGGGTCCGACCGGTGCATTTGGTCCGGCTCAGTCACGCTCGGGCGAGAGCCCAACTCTTCACGTGCCGCGAGCCGTTGATCTCCCCTCGAACGGACGAGATTTGGGACGCCGCGTGGGCTATCCACGTATGCGAAACGATCTCCACCTTTGGATCTAGATCTGGCGATTGAGGGAGGTGGTGGCATTCGGACCTTTTGATCTCCACCGGTGATATTAGATCCAACCGCGCCGCCCTTTTTGTTTTGAACTTAAAGGCGCGCAGTCGTCTTTGGCCGTCGGATTCAAATCCTACGGTGCCCCTTTTTGACCGTGTACATTTAGGGCTCAGTTTTATTGGACCATTGGATTTTAATCGTAGGGTCCCTATCGAGATGACATTCGGACCTCTCCGGATGTTCCTTCAATCTTGACCGTAGAAAACCAATCTGACGGTACCACATCATCTCATTTAAAGTGACGTGTATCCTTTTTTAGATCGATCGTTGGATTCAAATCCAACGTCTCTCTTTGAATATAACCTCCGAACTTCCGTAGAGCTCCTTTAAATCTCAATCGTCCACTTGAGATCGCACGGTCCATATTAAACGATCCCGATTAAATCCTTTTAACATCTATTTTCATCGCAGCCGCCCATCTTTAATTGGACGATCGATGTTCTTTTGGGGTTTTAGGAGGCGCGCACGACTGCAGCTGTCAGTGGGGTCCGCATGACAGGGAGTCGTCTCTCTTCCTCCTTGCCTCTGTGCGTCGTCGCCGGCTTTGTGACCGGAGTAGAGGCGTTATCCAAAGATCATGCAACTATTGTCCGGATATTTAGCACTAATTGGACACCTCATCAGCTCTAGACACTTCCCCTTTGCCCTATAGCTCAACATCTATATATATACCCTAGCTTTTTGCTACTGCCATTGTTGACCCAAGGAGCTCTTCATTTTCCATTGCTGTTCCAGTGGAGTTTCTTGCCCCTACATTTTGCTTATCCATCTTAAACCCTGGTTTCACCTTGTAATAAGGAATTAGCATCTTTTGTAGGTTGAACCAGAGTTTATTTCTCTGTTGATCAAAGCCGATTTTGGGAATTTTCGGTGTTTCTCATACTCTGGTAAGCTAAGGCCTCAGTTCTTGTCATCTTAAGTACACTAAGGACCTCCGTAGCTCACATGAATCTTTCACTTGTACATGAGTAGCTCCAACCTTCTTTAAACTGAAAGTTGTTTTTATAACTTTTCGGTCTTTCATATCGTTTTCCAGTTCTAGGGTTTCACTGGCTATCCTTTTAGCCTAGTTAGCTCTTAGTTGAACCCTAGTAGCATAATCAGTGCTCTTTTGATTCTTGTTGTCATCTATTTAGCTTTGTAGCAAAGATCTACCTCTGTCATCTATTGTCGGCTAAACCGACACCTTTTGAAATTCTGACAGTTTCTGTAACTTGACCGATTAGGGTTAGATTAAGGTTAGCCTGGGGTATTATTTACCCTAAAGATCAGACTAAGCTTCAATTTAGGATCTTTTACTTAGTCTATTTTCAATCAACTCGAAATCTGCAAGCTGCCCTGTTTTCCATTCTTTTCAAAATCTGAAAACTGTAATTTTGACCGAAACTCTAGTTTCTGCCATTTAAAGGCAGTAGATGATAATATGGGTTATTATCTTTATTAGGGTAGGTATAACTTAAGCATATTGTTAATTATACATTACCCTCTTGATCATACATCTTCTGTTCATTTTTATTTGTTGTCAGTTTTCATATTCATTGGATTTTATTGTTTCTTTTTAGAATCTGGTACTTCTGAAGTGTTTGATTCTATTTCTGAACAACCAGAGCCTACACAAGAAGTATATTATTATCAAGGCAAGCATCCTCTTTGCACCATGTTGATCCCAAAGTTTTGTACAATAGATTTTCCAAATACAGTGACACCTGTTGCATGCTAATTTTCTGAAAATACAATTGTGATCTGTTAGTAGGTAGTTATGACCTAACATTGTGGCTTACCTTAAATTTGAGTATGCACTCAAAACTTAGAGTAGGGTTGTATACTACGATATTTAATTTCAGAATTTTGCTTAGCCATGCAGTCCATAGAACGTTAAAGTTTGGCAAGATTCTCTTGTCAAACCTGGGAGCAACAAATAAATTTTAGTCATTTTAACTCTTTGTCCAGTTTCTTTAAATCAGATTTGAATTTTAAATTTCAACTGATCTGGACAAGAGGAAGCTAGTGGTGGTGCCTTTGAGCACGAGATTGGGAAATATGGTGGACTTGTCAGGACCGAATAAGGACTGAACTCTGACTATTCAATTCAAGTCCCAACGTGCTTCCACACGCGGTGTATGGGTGTAATACTCCGGAAGTGTGAGAAGTTAAAAATCGGGTTAAATCAATTTAATCGGAAGCGCTTAATTTTATTCAGGGGCTTGTTTTTTTTTGTCAAATCTTGTTTAGAGAAGGGGGATTACTGGTTTTTCTTGGCTTTTTGGGCTTGGGCTGTGGCCAGGTGGGCTGGCCGGTCCACCTCTTGAGGGGGGAGGCATCATGGGCCTAAAGCCCATGCGCCCCACACCCCCTAACCCTAGCCGGCCACCCCTTTTCCCCTCTCCCACCCCCCTTGGCCGCCACCTTCTTCCTCCCACCTCCCTTGGCCGCACCTTCCTGCAGCCCCAAGGCGACCTCCTCCCTCCATTGGTGGCAGCCGGCCCTTCTTCCTCCATTGGTGGCAGCAACCTCCTCTTCCTCCCTTGCGCTGCCGGCCGAATCAAGGAGAGCCCGAGGCCGTCAACCATTGGTGTTTCGTGCAAGGTTTGGTGTCTCACGCTTCTCCTAGGGTAATGAGTGCTGATCCCCATGGATTGATTAGTGGTAGAGGTGTTTTGGTTCATTCTTTTGTTAGATCGATTCGCTGCGATTACAGGATAAATCTGTCCAGTATGTTGCGAGGTCTGTTTCGTGGTTTTAGAGGCCGATTTAGAGATGTTCATCTCCTGGATTATTGTAGGTCTTGTTCTTAGCTTTCGGTGGCCGCCAAGAACACTAAAATCCGACGAACGAGTCAAAAGTTATGATAGATTTATTATCTGCTGTCCAGAATCCTGACGAGAATTAGCAGTCTCTGTTGAGGTTGATCTATGGCCTAGTTAGAGGGTGATTCAGAGGTCTTGCCCATAACAAATTTTGAAGGTGATATCACTAGCTTTCAGGATTGATAAAGAACTCCTCATTTGGATTTATAGATCAAAAGTTATGCACTTTTCTTTGTGACTGTCCAGATTGTAGATCAGTCTGTCCAGATTGTATGTCAGTTTCTATCTTTAGTTTTGACCCGTGTGCCACTTTTTGTTAAAGGCAAAATTTGAATGTCGTGCCAACTAGGTTAGTGTAGGTAATTTCATAACCTTTTCAGATTGATAAAGAACGTCCAATTTGGAGTTGTACAACAAAAGTTATGGATATTTTATTTTAGCCGATATTTCTGTCAATTAATTCAGTCAACAGATTTGAGCCGTGGGCCAAATTTTATTAGAGGCAAAATCTGAACTTTTGCCCAACTAGAGTATTGTAGATATGTCAGTTAAGAATCCATGGAAATTGGTCTCACCTCATTCCGAGTTCCAGACCAATAGTTATGTCAATTACCGTGCTGCTGTCCAGAATTAAGTTATGTAAGAAATTGTTGATTTCAATTTAAGCTTTGTTTTAATGACTAGAGTCATCAGGGAAGCAGTGTTTAACGTCGATTAGTAGTGTTGGGTATATTATGTCCTCATTGAAATTATTTTACTTGTTTAGGAGGTGAAGCCTCGGGTTTAGGAGTATCACCTTTGCCGTCTAACGCGTCGCATCGTGGAAGGCAAGTACATTGCCACCCTTAATGATTGTGATTGATGAATGTTTATATGGTCATGCTGTGATTTTTGTATGATACGAGAGAAGATGGATTGTCTATGTTCTTTCATATGTGTTGAATCCATGTTTTGTTATCATGTCTTTCAATATTTGTATTTCATTCTATGCATTCATTATGCATGTTTCATCCACGAAAGTGGATTGCAAGTCCCACCATTCCAGTGTGGGCAGTGTTGGACATTGTCATGTCCGCCCACGGAGTGGATTTGAAAGACCCATTAATTCCGAATGGGCATGTAAGACCCATTAACTCCAAGATGGGCAATGTTGGACACCCGTATGAAACGTTCTTCATACGGAAGTGGATCCCGCATTTTTGTTAAGATGCGGGCTTGAGTGAACACCGACGGTGTTTCACCGCTATACCGTATATGCATGTGTGCAGTCCATTCCTTTGATTTTGAGCATTCATATCATGTCTTCATATGTAGTCGATTGTGATGTGATCGAACGATGATGAGTTTGTCTTATTCATATTGAATGATTATCTTATTGATATATGTACTTGCCGAGTCATGGACTCACTCTTGCGTTGTTTGTTTATTTTAGGTAACCCCGATGTTGGCTCACTTGGGAGGGAGTAGACACGCACTACTGTTCACATCATCCTATTCATGTTCAAGATTAAATTTAGTTCTATCTTACATTCGTTAATGATGAACTGTAATAATTAAATTATAATTGGTGAAGGAAGGATACCTTCTCCACATTGAGTTTGATTTATTACTGCATATGAACTTTCATTATCAATGAACTGAAATAAATAGATTAGATGGTGAAGGAAGGATACCTTCATCATGTCTTGGTTGTTTTGATACTATCATTAGTTGATTTTATTCGAATTCTTCCGCAATATGGATGTATGTTAGATGTTTTAGGTGACATCTTGGCTTCCGAATAGCCAGGGTGTTACAGTTGGTATCAGAGCGGGCTTTAGGTCCGTGGTTAATAGAAGAACATTAAAATGACACACTGTGCACAGTAGGTGGGGTTGGAAAAGTACATTGCTTCCGCAATATCTGTTATTATGTTTCATTTTGGTTGAGCAATTGTTGAATTGCTTCTGTACTATCATCCTTGTTGGTAATATATGATCTGCTATGATATTCAATATCTATGAACTAATACTATGATTGTCATGAGATGATCCTGTGTAATCATAATTGAGTATTTCGGTGAGGCGTGATGTTATCAAATGATAAGAAGTGGAGGTCGTGGTTGTTACTCAGGATTCACTGTGTTACACCATGTTCATGAACGTGGTTAGAGGAGTAGTTACCCCTAGTACCATAGTTTCGTGTGTTAAGCGTGAGTTGCTTTAGAAAGTTGTTCTCTTTCTTGATTTCGAATTTGGCAATTCTTGTCTGTGGTGGTTGATGAACTTCTCAGGATTTGTGGTCCATGATAGTTATGGTTTTCCATAGATCCTCTTGGTTCTCTGAAACAAATATTGCCTTTCAACCTGTTGAGTTGTTTCTACTACTTGTGATCGTTGTCAATTGGCAAGATTGATGTTTTCTTGGTTGCTCCTTCTTTCTCATTGAAAAAGAATGACTCATTTACTCATTTGATAACTTGATTAGTGAAGAGTTTTCCGCTGTAAGTTCGGTTGCTTGGGAAAGCTTTGGCTTTATGTGTTTCTTTGGATTACTTGAGCGTTGAGGTTTGAAGTCTCTCTTTTCTTTGTAGTAAGGTGTTAGAATCCTTTTGTGATGTCTTGCCATGCTTAAATTGAGAATTTATGATTAAGCGAATAAATTGTTATGATATGAGTTACCAAGTTGGGTTATTAGCATAGTGCAAATCAATTACTCTTAACTACCATCCATGGAAGTGAAACTGATTAATTTGATATGTCCTTGTATTTGATTCATGGTGTATGTTAAATAAAGACTGTCAATATCTATTCAGAACCTATAGATCTTACATAAGAGCTAGATTTATCTATTTCCTAGTATGCTAACATTGTTGAAACTTGTATAAAGTACCAGATGGGTGCTGGTGTATCGACTCATGAAACCTTGTTTATAGGAAATTATGTTAGTGAATCTTTAATCATGTTTTGAAATGATTTCTGAACAAAGGTGAAATGTGAATCTATGTTAATAAATGGTTATGTGATTGCAAATGAAATTAGTACCGTATGAACACACATGATTAGTACAATCATCATTTGTTAATAAGCGCTGAAGAAGGTGTTGAGCAACACCAACAGTTGAGTAGATGAATTTCGTAAGTAGGCTTTGATAGCGTGCATTGTGATATTGTTATTGCTTAGCATAACCTGGTTATAATAAATTTGTTTCAACTTTGTGGTCTATGTTCCCTTTGGGAAGTTTTTGGATGGAGTAATAAAGTTTGATGATTCTTGGTACTAGTATATGTTGTCGATGTTTTTAAATCGTCAAAATGGGAGAATGAGGTTAATTCTTATAGTAATTTGATCACCTATGGTGATATTTCCTAAATGATCAAATTTTAAGTTTTGTGTTCATGAACTTTTGGGGGTTCAGGCTTTATGTGGTAAATGAAGTTTATCGAGTAGCGATATGTTGCGAAGTTATAATGGTTCTTTAGTGATGCAATTGCTTCGATCTTGAATACTTATTTGTTCTTATATGTTAAAGTTCGATATCCTCTTCTTGTGAGGCTTATGCTTTCAACTGTGGACTTCACTTATGTTATATGAGTTATTTGCTTAATTGGTTTTCCTCTTGGTCCCGTGTTCGTTGCGAGTGGTAAATGATTTCCTAGTTGGTGAAAAACGTTTCCAATTGCCTCTTCTTCTGAGAAAGATTCAACCCATTCTTTTCACGTGGGTCTTTCGAAGTGTTTTCTAATTGTTGTTGTGAAATTGATGTTAATACCCATAGTAATTTGATCGCCTTTGGTGATATCGTTCAGACGAGAATATTTCAAGTTTAGCTTTCGTCATATTTTCCTTGAGCTCATGAATCTTCTGGTAGCTGAAATTATTTTAAATAAACTAAGGTATTGAATTGTCTTGTTGCTTCTTAAGAGTTTTGTGTGACTTAATTTTAAAGACTTTTTAGTCTAAGTGGGCAACATGAGGTTGCAATCAAAGAAGTTATGTTGGTTCCTTTAAGAGGAGAATAATCTGCTTGCTTTTCATGAAATCCCGTAATTGGAAATGTTTCGAGTTTGGTGGCTGAGATTATTTGGATCTCATGTTTCGTGTGTAGTTGAATTGTTCTGAACAAATATGACGTATTGAGGAATTTCATTGGTTCTTATTTAGTCCGTGTGGTTTGGACTAAAGACCTTATCTTGTTCATTGTGGCAAAGCGATGTTAGTCAAAGAATTAATTTCAGTGTTAATGGAAAGAGTGCAGTAGGAATATTTGAGAATTTGAGTCAAGTTTTGTAACTCGTGGTTATTTGAATTGTTCATAAACTTTTTGCTCTTTTCACTCAAGGGTTGTCGAGTTCCAATCGCAATGTCATTTTCTTATTGGTTGTTATTTGCTATTTCCATTTCGAGGTGATGCGTGCCCTTCGCTGTGAACTCAACTTTCGTTTTCCCAGATCTTCGTTACCAGATTATTTCTTTTGGTCTCGTGCTCACTGTGACCAGCAATATTTTCCTGTGTGGTGAAATTTGTTCTTTTTCGCCTCTTTCTTTTGAGAAAGGATCAACCGTTTTGTGCTGTAAAGTTTTACAACTCGTAAGTTGTTATTTGTTTGGTGGTGGTTAAGTGAATGTAGGGGTGATATTTTGCTACCCAGCTATTGGAGAAGTAATAGAAGATGAGTTGGTTTTGACCTGAATCTCTTGGAGGGAAGTTGATTCAGATGGAATGTATGGTTTCGAAGTAAAATTGTATTTTGTTCGACTAAGTAGGACCTATGGTATAGTGTAGTTCCAGAACCTTGGTTCATGTTGAAATGTTGGGGATTATCAAATGTATGGAAACCGTAATCAATTTTATAGAGTAACACTATTGAAAGTATCGTGATGTGTGTGAGTGATTCCTGATGATGTCAATGAGTGAGTATATCGGAATTGTGAGGATCTTAGAGATTTAATCCGATGATTTCACTATTTGTTATAAGAGGAATTCGTTGTAGAGGTCTCAGAGGTTAAATTTGGGCTTTCCGTTTTCATGCTAAACTTTTGGTCACCGAAAGATTTGTGTGTAGAGGAGATAGAAAACTGGAGTATTCTGAGTAGTGGAATGATTGTCGATAGAACCCTTCTCATGTAGTTCATGAGCGGGTGTACTGAGGATTCTGATGTGTTTTTCTTGAAAGTTGGAGGTGATGAAATTTCATGGGTTTTTGAGGTGTTTTGGTGCCTTCTATCAAAGTAATGTCATCAGTTGAAGGAGTTGTCTAGAGTGTTCAGTGGAATCAATAGAGTCTCTCCACAAAGTTGGGGATGATGTATTTCGGTTTAAGCCTAATTTGAGGATGTTAAATTAAGAGGTTTGAGACCGTGCGGTATGCGATGAATTGGATTCCAAAGTTTGAGAGAAATTTTATTCCTAAAAGAGGAACTGAGAAAATTGGTACTTCCACAAAGAAGTGACACGTTTCTTTGATTCTTGTTTGAGCTTTGTGTTTTGGGCGAATGTCTTTCGCAAGTTGAGCACGACGTTTATGTTGGCATGTGTGGTTCTTATCGGTTCAGGAAGAATAAAGGAAGTTTTTGATTTGGGCATTCAAGTGTTTTTCCCCTTTGGTTTTCGTGACGTTTATTCGCAAAGTGCCACTTGGAAAGTGGAAAGGTTTTCTTGATGAAATTCTGATTTCTGGATTTTGCTCTTCAGTACCCAGTTGGTAACGTATAGTTGTGACGTGAATCTTTCTTATTCAGATATGTTTTGCCGGTAAAAGAGTTTGCTTAAAAAAAAGAATTCAATTGTATGTTTCTGGTTAACGGAGGTGATCCTTGTTTTCAGTGAAGAGTTCAATTGAGAGGTGGAACAAGAGTTCCGTGTTCTTTGTGCATGTTGTGTGATTCGGCATCAATGGGAAGTTTAACCCCTGGTTCATTGGGTTCTTTTTGCTAGTCGGCGTATCGCCAGGACTGTCTCGAGTCTGTGTGCGGAGTACGTAGCGTTTAGTATGTTTTCGTGTTGAGTGGGTACTTGGGAGATCCAGAGTTTGAGGTTTCGTTTGCGCCGATGACCATCGAGTAAGGTCTGCCTTCGAGTTTCGCGTACGTGAACTTTAACCGGTGTTGTTCAACGGGTACGTGGTTACCGTTGTTGTTTTTAGTCGTGGTTGTTCGTTCGCTTAAGTGTGTTTAGATTCGGGGTCGAATCCCGTTAAGGGGGGTAGAATGTAATACTCCGGAAGTGTGAGAAGTTAAAAATCGGGTTAAATCAATTTAATCGGTAGCGCTTAATTTTATTCGGGGGCTTGTTTTTTTTCGTCAAATCTTGTTTAGAGAAGGGGGATTACTGGTTTTTCTTGGCTTTTTGGGCTTGGGCTGTGGCCAGGTGGGCTGGCCGGTCCACCTCTTGAGGGGGGAGGCATCATGGGCCTAAAGCCCATGCGCCCCACACCCCCTAACCCTAGCCGGCCACCCCTTTTCCCCTCTCCCACCCCCCTTGGCTGCCACCTTCTTCCTCCCACCTCCCTTGGCCGCACCTTCCTGCAGCCCCAAGGCGACCTCCTCCCTCCATTGGTTGCAGCCGGCCCTTCTTCCTCCATTGGTGGCAGCAACCTCCTCTTCCTCCCTTGGCGCTGCCGGCCGAATCAAGGGAGAGCCCGGAGGCCGTCAACCATTGGTGTTTCGTGCAAGGTTTGGTGTCTCACGCTTCTCCTAGGGTAATGAGTGCTGATCCCCATGGATTGATTAGTGGTAGAGGTGTTTTGGTTCATTCTTTTGTTAGATCGATTCGCTGCGATTACAGGATAAATCTGTCCAGTATGTTGCGAGGTCTGTTTCGTGGTTTTAGAGGCCGATTTAGAGATGTTCATCTCCTGGAGTATTGTAGGTCTTGTTCTTAGCTTTCGGTGGCCGCCAAGAACACTAAAATCCGACGAACGAGTCAAAAGTTATGATAGATTTATTATCTGCTGTCCAGAATCCTGACGAGAATTAGCAGTCTCTGTTTAGGTTGATATATGGCCTAGTTAGAGGGTGATTCAGAGGTCTTTCCCCTAACAAATTTTGAAGGTGATATCACTAGCTTTCAGGATTGATAAAGAACACCTCATTTGGATTTATAGATCAAAAGTTATGCACTTTTCTTTGTGACTGTCCAGATTGTAGATCAGTCTGTCCAGATTGTATGTCAGTTTCTATCTTTAGTTTTGACCCGTGTGCCACTTTTTTTTAAAGGCAAAATTTGAATGTCGTGCCAACTAGGTTAGTGTAGGTAATTTCATAACCTTTTCAGATTGATAAAGAACGTCCAATTTGGAGTTGTACAACAAAAGTTATGGATATTTTATTTTAGCCGATATTTCTGTCAATTAATTCAGTCAACAGATTTGAGCCGTGGGCCAAATTTTATTAGAGGCAAAATCTGAACTTTTGCCCAACTAGAGTATTGTAGATATGTCAGTTAAGAATCCATGGAAATTGGTCTCACCTCATTCCGAGTTCCAGACCAATAGTTATGTCAATTACCGTGCTGCTGTCCAGAATTAAGTTATGTAAGAAATTGTTGATTTCAATTTAAGCTTTGTTTTAATGACTAGAGTCATCAGGGAAGCAGTGTTTAACGTCGATTAGTAGTGTTGGGTATATTATGTCCTCATTGAAATTATTTTACTTGTTTAGGAGGTGAAGCCTCGGGTTTAGGAGTATCACCTTTGCCGTCTAACGCGTCGCATCGTGGAAGGCAAGTACATTGCCACCCTTAATGATTGTGATTGATGAATGTTTATATGGTCATGCTGTGATTTTTGTATGATACGAGAGAAGATGGATTGTCTATGTTCTTTCATATGTGTTGAATCCATGTTTTGTTATCATGTCTTTCAATATTTGTATTTCATTCTATGCATTCATTATGCATGTTTCATCCACGAAAGTGGATTGCAAGTCCCACCATTCCAGTGTGGGCAGTGTTGGACATTGTCATGTCCCGTCCACGGGAGTGGATTTGAAAGACCCATTAATTCCAGAATGGGCATGTAAGACCCATTAACTCCAAGATGGGCAATGTTGGACACCCGTATGAAACGTTCTTCATACGGGAAGTGGATCCCGCATTTTTGTTAAGATGCGGGCTTGAGTGAACACCGACGGGTGTTTCACGGCTATACCATATATGCATGTGTGCAGTCCATTCCTTTGATTTTGAGCATTCATATCATGTCTTCATATGTAGTCGGTTGTGATGTGATCGAACCGATGATGAGTTTGTCTTATTCATATTGAATGATTATCTTATTGATATATGTACTTTGAGTCATGGACTCACTCTTGCGTTGTTTGTTTATTTTAGGTAACCCCGATGTTGGCTCACTTGGGAGGAGTAGACACGCACTACTCGTTCACATCATCCTATTCATGTTCAAGATTAAATTTAGTTCTATCTTACATTCGTTAATGATGAACTGTAATAATTAAATTATAATTGGTGAAGGAAGGATACCTTCTCCACATTGAGTTTGATTTATTACTGCATATGAACTTTCATTATCAATGAACTGAAATAAATAGATTAGATGGTGAAGGAAGGATACCTTCATCATGTCTTGGTTGTTTTGATACTATCATTAGTTGATTTTATTCGAATTCTTCCGCAATATGGATGTATGTTAGATGTTTTAGGTGACATCTTGGCTTCCGAATAGCCAGGGTGTTACAATGGGCGCTGTTTGGTTAAGTAAAGAGTTAATGCTATTGAGTTGGAGACAGGGGAGTAAGGATATGTGTATTGATCTTGTATGACATAGATGCTTAGGTCTTCGAGTTGTGTCTTATGCCATGTGAGTTTTATATCAATATCAGATGTTCTTAGAAGGGTGAGGGCGTATTTGTGTTCCATCGCATGTACGTACCTTAAAGATGCCGATTGCAATCTAGTATGGGTATCGAACCCAACCTGTATTTCTTTTGTTTGGGTCGGCATTCCTGACGCAACATGTGTGCCCCGGTTAAACAGATGCTATCAGTCGTTGTTTAAGCGAGATCAGTTCATACATGGGTATCCAACTCAATAGTATCAGCTTGTTGAAAAATACCAAATCTTAGTTTCCCCGGCAGGCATACCAAAGGTTGTGTGCTATTATTCCGGAGGCTTACGGGCTAACTAAGTCGTGTAGGTAAAGATGTACTGTAACATCCCAACTTTGGGCTTGTGGTTCAAATGTAAGAAAAGCAGTAGAAATTAAAACTTTTTCTTACATCATGTATTTCCTGTTGTACCAAACAATTCTTGTACAAGGGATTATGGAAATTTATTGTCACAAGTCTATTTGATCCAGACTTTGTTATCCCAAAAACAATCTTGTCAAATATTGTGATCATCTTGGGAGAATATTTTTCCTAAGTTTCTGTGATGGTATGTGACCCCTCTGAAAAATTTCACAATTTTTAGAAATTGTTTGTATATTTTTAGGGGGCAGTCAAACTTGTTTGACTTTCGGTCAAACATTAAAACAGAGCCTTGCAGAATTTTTGGAGATTTATTCACAGTATAAAAACCTCTGAAAATTTTACACAAGGTTAATATCTGGGTTAGCAAGCTTCTGTAAAAATTTCATAATTTTTGGAGTTATTTTGCTACCTCAAATGAATCCTTCAAAGTCTCTGTTCTAATTTTGAAGTCAAACCTGGTTTCACTGTGCCTTGGGTTCGAGTCAGACTCGGGCTCGAGCCAATTGACTCGGTCCAGTCAACTAACTGCACCGAGCCTCTCTTTAAAAACGCGCGTTGGATCTCAACCGTTAGATCTAAATCGCACGGCCCGCGCGCGTGTAACCTTTCGGACCATCCGGTTGCATGCGCAAATGTTGACCGTTAGATCTCCATCCAACCGTCCAGATCCTCTGAAACCTTCGGACCATTCGGTTGTTGGTTTGAATCAGAGCCGTTGGATTAAGATCCAACGCCCGCCGGTTCCTCCGTGGTAAACCGCGTTGCGACGTGGGGCAATCTGAGCCGTTCATTTCTAATCCTAGGGCTCGTGATCTTTTCGTTGTGTTTTAAAGCCCGGAGGCGTGGCGCTATCTCAGCCGTCCAATTTGAATCGTGGGGCTCTGGAACGCCCGAGCCTTTTGCGCTGGTCATCTTCAACCTCTAGCCGTGCGGGCACAGTGTAGGGCATGGGGTTGTCTTGTCGTGCTTCCTACGGCCGCCCTAGTTGACATTATGGGTCGTGGGAGACACTTTCGGCCATGCCATGCCCTATTGCACCATCTATTATCTTTTCCTTGTCGGCCGCACCTTGTACTCTGTGTTTTGCCGCCCGAAAGATTTGTGGTGCAAACCATAATGCTTCCAAGGCTTTATAAACACTCTCAATACCTCCTGGTATACCTTTAGACCACCATCAAGCTCCATTCACAATATTGGAGCTTAACATCTCAAGGATGGCAAGTTGCCATTGTTGACCCGAAGAGCTCCATTGGTGTTCTTGGTGTTCCAGTGGTTCTCCTTCATGTTTCTTTGCCCTATCCTTAACTATTTACTTCCTTGAACATTTCCCCTCACTTAATTTTGGATTTGATTCTCAGGAATTATCCAATTTGGGGTTTGTTCAAATTCGGCCGAATTTGGTCATCTTCTTCCCCAGCTCAGGTGAGTGCTCCATTCTCTAAATTACTTGCTCATATGGCTTCTGTGGATCGTTATGAAGCTATTGTGATGCTTTGGTATCACTCATTTGGCTCAGGGGGTCATTTTCAAACCTTATTCTCCAAGTCCGGCGAGCTTCCTCTGTGATCAAGCATCTCCGGCCATCTTTGAAGCTTCTCGTCACTAAGGTAGCTTCTTATTAGTCCTTAGTGGCTCTGGCACCGCTTCCTAGGTTTGCAGCGGAGCTCATCGCGATTTTCATGTCTAGCAGTAGGGTTCCATTTTCGATTTTCCGGCTAGCCGGCGTTCTGGTCCCTCACCGCCGGCGAGAATGCCACCATTAGGTTCGTAGTGCTATTGCGATTCCATTTCAGTGCTTGGTTGGCGCCGCCGCGGCTAGTGTTGCCGGCGACAAGCCGTTGTAGTCGCTCGGGTTTTTGCCGGCGAGGAGCTCCTGTTTTCGTCATTTGATTAAGGCATATTAATTGCTTAATGATTACTAATCATTAGTTATTAATGATGTCTTAATCGTTGTCGTTGAGCCACTGAACAGTGGGCCCAACATCCTTAAATCGCCGCTGGCGCAACCCCGCACTATTCCGATATCATTAAGGCTTAATCATTGATTAATTAATGTGTCGGCATTTAATCGCTGTCGGAAATCACCTCTGGGTCGCTGACTTGTGGGCCCGAGGGGTTAAAATCAAAATCCAGGAGTCATTAGTGTTTATTTAATGTTAATCATCAATGGCATTAATTCTGTCCTAACCGCCACTCTTAGTCGTTGACATGTGGGCCCAGTGCACTGTGCACGTGGGTTAATCGTTCGCGGTTGTGACTCAAGGTCACTGACATGCGTGCCCCACGTGTCAGCATCTCCCTTTGAACTTCGATCTTTAGCCACCGTTCGTTTTTAGATCTGCGGCCCACATCGTGAGTGCATTTGGACCCTCCGGATGACTTGATCATTCTCGACCGTCGATCTTGCGATCAACGGCTGAGATCTTGTATGCAATCGGACCTTCCGACCGTTGGTGCGCTCTGGACCGTCCATCTGCAGATCTACGGCTGGGATTGGCCCAAGCAACCGCACCGTCCGGATGCATACACCTTCGTGAGCCGTTGGATCGTGATCCAACGGTGGGCTCCGTTTAGGTTTCGCGCGCGTGCGCTGTTTTCGGCGCGCGTGAGCCGTAGGATTTTAGATCGAGGGTTGGAATTTGTCCACGTCTTATTCTTCTTTTGGAGTTTGTCTGTATTTCGGTAAGTAGTTATTTAACAACTGAAAATGTTATAAAAACTTTAGAAACTCATAACTAATTCATTTTAACTGCTTTTTAGATAATTCCAACTTTAATAAATTGTGTTATCACTTAAGTTTATTATAAAAATGGATTTAAGCATGTTCCAGTAGCAGAAAATTGTATAACTAGAAATAACTTGATTTTTGTCATTTTGAATATTCCAGAAATAGTTTTAACCTTGAAAAATGCATATCTTTTCCTGTAAAAATCCAATTTGTGCAAAATCAATTTTGTTAAATTCATCTGTTAGTATAGTTTCATATAAAATAAGATTTGAGCATGTTAATAATTCTGTAAAATGATTTGCATTAGATTTACAACTTAGAAAAATCAGAAGTAAACGTGTATAACTCCAAATTTAGTAAACTCAACTTTGCTGTTATTAGGATGTTATAATCTACCTGCTATAAAAATTTCAGACCTTAGATCATTCTAGAAAATTTCGCCATGAACAGTGCTATTTATTAATTAGGTTGTTATAAGGCTGAGAAAGGGCATTTTGTCCATATCTTTTGCATTTTTGGTCCAAATTGCATGATTCTTGTTCATGTCACTATATAAAATCATTCCCTAGCTGTTGTGTAAATTTTATTAGATTTGGATGTGTTTTGCTGTTGGAGTTTATTTGGTGTTCTTCGTTCTTATTTGCTTATCGCCTTTTCGCGTTAGGTTCCGAAGATAATTTTATTGCTGATATTGAGCCACAGCAGCCATCAGATCCTACACTTCAGCCAGGAAAGCAGATGTAGCATTCATTTGATCATATTGTTCCTACTATTTTCAAATTCTAATATGTTGTTTGCAAATTCTATGTATGCATTGCTATGTTGTTTTAAACTATTGTCAATAGCTGGCCTACTAGATGCATTATCAGTAAGAAATGTTTATTCCTCTACTACTGAAGCCTAGGTTACTTGCTGTGATTTTGGGTTCGTCGGATGAACCTTTGTCACTTAGTAGATTACGTGTCATTATGCTTAGCCATGCTTAGCTATCTGTGAGGACCCTAGTTTATTTGGCTTGTAATGCTTAACCGCCAAATGGTCATAGCATCACAAATCAAATAAACTAAGCCTCGAGATATGTATACTTCCCAGAATTGCAGGATACACACCTCTTTTCACAAAATCATGTATCAATCCCATACAAGACATATAATCCAAACAACTCATTACTAAACAATATCCAAATAGCATAAGTTATTACAAAAGAGGGGCCGACCGGCCAAATGACAAGTAAAAGATTAATTAGACAGCGGAAGCAAAAGTGCCATAAGATGGCGATAAACAAAAGCCAATTGGCGTGCCCTTATACCCACAAGGCAACCAACCGGTCCGCCAAGCTAATCGTCCCAGAAACCGCTCGTCTCACAAAAGTGAGGCCCTTGGGGCTCACCTTCTTCCTCTGCAACAAAACAATTAAGCATAGCATCTGAGTACAAAAATTGTTTTTGTACTCGCAAGACTGACGTGTGAGATAACAGAACTATAATTAATTACATGCAAGCTTTATTTAAGTGGATGAGGCTCTGGACTTGTTTTCAGCATAAAGCAAGTTTTCATTTGCAATAAGGTAATAGATTCAAAGCAAGTTTGCAATTAACTTTCACTGTTCAAATAAAAGAGAGACAAGTATAACAAAAGATAGATGACATCAACAAACTAGAAGTGACTAACCCATTAGTCACCACAACAATAGCATGAAGTACCCCTTCATACCACCCATGTCAAGTTTAAGTTTTAAAAGGTTGTAGTCTAGTTCTTGCACGACCTTACCAAGCATGTCCATAACCTAGGACGAGGCTATTCGAATAGTTTTATCCCTGCAGGGGTGTACCAATGTACCCACACGATAGACCGCCTTTCCACCAGCCACGGTTAGCACACTTCCTTTGGTATGCAGGCATGGCTAAGTCTAACAAGACGCTTTCCAATGGACGATGCTAATAAGAGCCGCAACCCACGGGAGAAAGACACATTAGACAGCCTAACCGGTCTGCTAGTGCTCCCCTCCAAGCACCACAAATACACACACACATGAACACACCCACCGACCAGCTCATAATTAACACCTCCCAAAGTACTTAGTCAAGAGAGGCCCCATAACCCCTCGTGTGGTTAGCACGCAATAAGCGCTTGGCTTAGTGACACAAGTAACTCGGTCCTTGGAGACTTAGGCACCATTCCAAACACACCCAACAGATCACACCAACATACCATTGTGCCCAAGTCAAGATATAATTTTTGCTTTCAGTTTTGATTTGCAAATTGGTATAACACAAGGGTTGGACATAATGGAATAATAATAGCTTTAGTGTGATCAAGATCACCGACTCAGTCGATGATCGCCCAATACTACCGATAACTAGGCATGACTAAGCAATATTTATTCGCAAATCTACTAAGTGACAAGGGCTCATCCAACGAGCTCTAATCACAGCAAATAACCTAGGCTCAGGTAGTAAAGGATAATCATTTACCTACAGATTATGCAACTAAAGGTTTAACTAATCAATTTAACACAAAATAGCAATGCATACATACAAGTTAAACAAAGTATTAGACTTTAAAAGTAATGGGATTAAGTGAGAAATGATCAAACTACTTGCCTTGCTGGACTTGTTCAGATTGCTGCAGAGGCTCACTCTCAAGATCGATACACTCGTCGGCACCTAACGAAAAAGGCGAATAAAAACCGATAAGAACGAAGAACACCGAAAAAGCTCAAAAATCAACTTTCTCCAAATGCTCTAAAATTTTTACAGCAGCAAGAACATGATTTATAATGAATTCAGAAACAAGAATCAACTCATTTGGACATTCTGAGAAAAAGTTATAAGCAAAACAATTCTGCTAGGCTAGAAAATACAATTTGTTACTATTTGTTGTAATTAAATTGTTTGGCAAAAATTTCTGGAAATATGGTGCACTTGAAATTTTTACAGTAAACCTAGCACCTCACAAGATGAAGAACCCAATTGGACTCACTCATTTGGAGCTATAATGCACTTTCTATTAATTTTCAAAGACATGAAAATGAGCATCATACAATTATATTTGCAATTTCTTTAACAACAGAGACATGCCTAAGACTAATTTTCACAGCAAGTTCATCATTAGAGGAAGCCAACAAAATTGGATTCACTCCATTTGAAGTTACAGAGAAATACTTATGCATTTTTTAAGTTTAATCAATTTTCAGTGCACAAATAAACCTAACCTAGAGTCATTTTATTAACAAAACATTTTCTGGGACAGAAACATGGCTCAACTATTTTTGTATTAAATACCTTTAAAATGGAAACTAACAAAATTTGAATCAACCATTTTGGAGCTAAAATGAATTAGTTATGCATTTTAGAAGTTAAACCCATTTTTCAGTTCAGAAATAAAGCATTTCGGAATTTACATATACATTAATACTTTCTTACACCGATACCTATTCTAGCCGCAGAGACTGACCAGCGGGGTCCAGTGAATAGTGCTATTTTCTATTTTCTAACTGATTTCCGATTAAGCCTGACGGGTGGGACCCGCCTGTCATTCTCTCGGTCCACAACACAGTGCATGAACTCTTGGTCCACGACCGGTCTACGAGTCCACGACTGTGCACTTACGATCTCGGGCCCACAGGTAAGCGACACGGAGCTACACCTAAACACGTGATTCCGACAAAGATCTACACTTAAATGCTAATCATCGCAATTTACTTCTAATGATGATGCTACAGTGACTGTCGGCTCGCCCGACAACAGAGCTGCTGCTCCCGCTCGCTTGCCCGGCGATTTGCCGCCGCGGTGGTCCATGGCAGTGCAAGGTGAGGGTCGGAATAGCGTCGCAATAGTCTTGCGCTTCTACTGGCACCGACGGCGACCTCTACGGTGGCCAGTAGCGGCGGCGCGACGGCGAGGGGCGGAGGGGAGCTACGGCTAAACATGGCATCATGCGAAAAAGGGACGCCCGCGACAAACTAGCGCACGCATGGGCGACAGGAGGGCTCCAGGAACTCACCACGATGACCCGGAGGTGGAGAGGTTGCCGGAGTTGCGCTGGCGACGAAGAAGGTGACGGCGGCGATGAGGTTCCCCGAGGATGCGATGGCTCGGGCTAAAAGGGGAGAAAAGAGAGGTCAAGAGAGCTCAAGCTAGACCCAAGTAAGGTGTCAGAGTGAGGAATTGATGGATGGCTTACCACACCGGAGATGAGGAAGAAAGGGAAGCTTTTCGGCCGAAAAGGAAAATCCTCAAATCCCAAGAGCTCCTGTGAGTAATCCGACAAATTGAGTGAGGGGTTTTACTCCTTATAGTCTAGAACACGAAGTGACATGGAAAGAATTGGGAACAACTCACCGGCGACCAAGTTTGCACCAAGATGGCTTTCAGGGCACGCTCCGAGACCGCCGAGAGCACGAACTCGGTTAGGAACCTACAAGCAACACCAAGGCCTCCAGTGAGCAAAAATGGAAAGGGTACACTCAGAGGAAGCTAGGGGATGCAAAGGACTGGAGCTTACCCGAGAGGACTGCTCTCAAGAGCTTCCCTCTCCTCAGCCACCGGGAGGAGAAGTGAGGAGTTGAGAGACATGGAGGGGGTATTATCCTTGGGAGAGTGACGGAGCGGAGGCGGCGTGATGAGGCGAAGCCCTGGGAGTGGTCGGAGCGGGCGGTGGATTGACGGCATGAAGATGCGCGGGGCAGAGCTCGGCCGCGACGTGGCGAGCGCGCTCTGTCGCGCCAACGGGAGGAAGAAGAAGAAGCTGACAGGGCGGGCCCGCGATGCAGTGACACAGCGCGGCGGCGCGATCGTGATGAGAGGGGTCGCGGCGGACCGTTGGATCAAGATCTAACGGACGACAGCACGCGCGAGGATTTATAACCTAAACGAACTCGTACGCACTCGTGGCCGTTGATGCGCGATCGAACGATCGACAGCGAGAACCACGTTCGGACGGGAGGGATGGTCGCGAGATCTGGCCCGTTGATTTCGCATCTGACGGCCCGTGTGCGAAGGGGTTAGGCGCGGCGCAGCTAGGCAGTCTGGTCAAGCCGAGAGGCGCGCCGGTTTTGAGTCGGAGTTGGGCTCGAGCCCGATAAATAGGGATTTCCTGATTTTGGTTTTAAAAGGCCGAGAAGGTTAGGGAATTTTTAGAGGTAGCTCTGAAGCTCCAAAAATTCTGAAATTTTTATGTGAACCTACTGGGACAGTAAGCAACCTTGTGTAATTTTTCTAGGATTTTGCATGCACTACGTTTTTCTCCAGAAAATCCACAAGTTGCTGCCCAGGGGTTTGACCAGAATTTATTCTGGTTTGACTTGCTCTTTTGAAGTAGCAAATAAAATCTAAAAATCATAATATTTTTCAGAGAGGTTCCCAATATGGCCAATATGATAGGAAAAATATTTCCAGAGGATGATCACAAGATTTGGTTTGAAAATTTTTAATGACAACAATTTCTATCAAAGAAACTTGGCTCTTTTCAAAAAGGAATTTTTGGGGGATAATTCTAGAAAATTCCAAATGACTTCATGAGGCAACAAAAGTTTTAAATTATCCTCCCAAATTACAATTAACACATAAATCATTGTTTGGGATGTTACACTATCGGTAGAAATGGGCGGTTATCGACTTGTCGATGACCTTGATCACACAAACTGTATAATATGTATATTTCAGCCTTGTGCTTTGTCTAATTTGCAAAACTAAAACTGAAAATGAAAACAATTTAGACTTGGGCACAATGGTAAGATGGTGTGATCTTTTGGGTGTGCTTGGAATGGTGCCCGGGTCAATTAAGGACCGAACTACTTGTGAGTATCTGTTATCCGAGCATTACAGTGCGTGCTAACCACACTAGAGGGATATGGGACCTCTCTTAGCCGAGTACTTTGGGCTGTGTTAATTAATGAGCCGCGTGGTGGGTTGCATATTTGATTATATGCAACATGGACACGTTTGTAGGGAGAGGAACACCCGCCGAGGCCGGTGTGTCCTGCTCCACGTATGGGTTCTTGTGATCCATATTTCGTCGATAGATCACCAAGGATTAACCCCCATACGTGCGTCTCTTGATTAGCATATTCCATTGGAAAGGGTTCGTAGGACTTAGCCGTGCCGGCATACCAAAGGAAGTGTGCTTAATAGCTTGGCTAAAAGGCGGTCTGAAGTGTGGGTACATTGGTACACCCCTGCAGGGATTAAAACTATTCGAATAGCCTTGTTCTAGGTTATGGACACGCTTGGATAAGCTTTTCAAGAGTTAGACTACAACCTTTTTAAAATTAAAACTTGTTGGGTGGTATGAATCTGGGATTCATGCTATGTTGTGGTGACTTTTGGGAAAGTCATTTCTAGGTGGATACTTGTTACTTATGTTTACTCGCTGTTATTTAAATGCTTAAAAACAGATTTTACAAACTGCTGTTCAATCTATTACAATATTGCAAATGAAACTTGCTTTGTGCGTCCAAAGAACCATATAACTACATTCCTTTGATACAGCTTTCATGTAGCTATGTATAGGCTTGTTACTCGTAAGTCTTGCGAGTACATTTTTGTACTCACCTGCATTGCTTGTGTTGTGCAGAGGATGATAGTGAGTCCGATGGACCTCACTTTTGTGAGTTGTCTTTGTGCGATTTAAGGGGCGATTAGCTTGGTGGCCGATCGGTTGCCCTGTGGTGTTATGTGGCTAACCGGTCGTCTTTTGGTTTAAGCCATCTTTTGGCAACTTTGCTTCATTGTTACTTATTTGGTACTTATGTCATTTGGCCGGTCATTACATTCTGTAATAACTTATATTATGTATGTCTTTTGGTAGACTTGTTATATTCTGTGTATGGAATTGATGCATGCTTTGATATGATGTATGTGTGCTGCTTGTTCTGGGAGGCACATATTCATCGAGAAGCGGATTATTCTATTTGTGATACTAGAACCAGAGGAAGGTTAAGTATTACAAGTTTAATAAACCGGGGTCTCACATGTACACCCCTGCAGGGTATTAAACTATTCGAATAGCCGTGTCCACGGTCATGGACGATAACTTCAGTTGATGTCACCTGTATAGAATTTTGTTTTCAAATACTGTTTGGGTTCTGGTTCAGCATGAGAGAATTCATGCACTATACTGTTTATTTTTACATTTCCTTTACTTACTGTTTTACTCAAAGTTGGATTTATTAAATTGCTTTATCAAAACCTAGCAATTGTAGGTTAGGATATATTGCTTTATGCAAAATTGAACCATTATGCCTTCCTGTGGTAACCTTACGCATGTACAAATCTAAATCCTTTGTATAGGTTCTAACAAACACTTTCTTTTATTAGTTTGTGTAAGTCTTGCTGAGTACCTTCCGTACTCAAGATGCTATAACCTATTGTTGCAAGTGAGGATGGTTATCTATATGAAGTGCCCGTTAGCGCCGATCAGGGTGACGCTAACGAGTGAAGCTATTTCTTTCCTCCACGCAATAGCCAGCGGGTGATGGGGCCATTGGTGGTTTTGTCGTTTATTTTGCTTCCGCTGTCAGTCTTTTGTAGTGACCAAGTCACTTGATATTGTAGTACTCAACCGAATTGTAAACTTATGTTTAATTATGTAAATGTATGACTTGTATGTGTATGATGCAATGTTGTTTAAAGATATATGTGCAATGGTCACTGATCCTGGGAACCATTGTAAGACATATATCCGGGAAACATGAATATTGGATTTGTTACTTATTAAATTTATGCTTCTAGCATGATCTTTAATAAAAGAGCAGCACTGTTCCTTAATTAAGAATTGTGCTACAGTATAATTTTAATTAAGCACGTTTCCAATATTCCGAGGCCTCCACATGGTCGTAGCGCCGGCAGGTCTGGTCGTAGGGCTGGCAAATCTGGTCGTAGACCTGGTCGTAGACCTTGGGAACTAGGACTTGATGGATCCTCCCCATTATTCCTAAGTAACAAAATATCACAATTATTAGGTAGTATACCATTCTGCATAGATAAATTATTAGCACCTAGAAACGAGCTGACCTCATAATTTAAGTGACGTGCACGAGCTCTTGTCATAGGACCTTGTAGCTTAGTAACTGGATTTGGAGGATTTTGTGTAGTACGTGTATCCGAAGGAGTGATGTCCTCATCATCCTCCCCCTCTTGAATTGGAGTCGTCCTCGACTTAAGCTCATCTTCTTCTCCCATGTATGGCTTCAAATCTGAAATATTAAATGTGGGGCTAACCCCAAAATCTGCAAGTAGCTCCAATTGATAGGCATTGTCATTTATCTTCTTAATTATCTTAAATGGTCCATCAGCTCTAGACATCAATTTTGATTTTCTTAATTCTGGAAACCTGTCCTTTCTCAAATGTACCCAAACTAAATCACCCGGTTCAAATTTTATTTCTTTTCTACCTTTACTTCCAGCAACCCTATACTTTTTAGTCATACGCTCTATATTTTCTTTAGTTGTTTCATGCAACTTAAGAACAAATTCAGCACGCTTCTTAGCATCTAAATTAATGTGTTCAGAGGTAGGCAAAGGTAGTAAATCAATAGGAGCACGGGGGTTAAAACCATACACTACCTGAAACGGACTTACCTTGGTGGTGGAGTGTACCGACCTATTGTAAGCAAATTCAATGTGCGGTAAACACTCTTCCCACATCTTCAAATTCTTCTTTAAAACAGCCCGCAACATGGTGGATAACGTGCGTTTGATAACCTCCGTTTGTCCATCAGTTTGGGGATGGTACGTAGTAGAAAACAGCAGCTTTGTCCCCAATTTGTTCCAAAGTGATCTCCAGAAGTGGCTCAAAAACTTCGCGTCGCAATCCGAGACAATCGTATTGGGCATTCCATGTAAGCGAATGATTTCTCCGAAAAATAAATCAGCTATGTTTGTAGCATCATCGCTCTTGTGACAAGGTATAAAATGTGCCATTTTAGAAAATCGATCCACTACTACAAATATATTGTTCCTTCCCCTCTTTGTCCTAGGCAATCCTAAAACAAAATCCATAGAAATATCCTCCCAAGGGGCGCTAGGAATAGGAAGAGGCATATAAACTCCATGTGGATTGAGACGGGACTTAGCTTTGTTGCATGTAGTGCAGCGAGCCACGTAGCGCTCAACATCGCGCCTTATCTTTGGCCAAAAGAAGTGGGCGGCCAGCACATCTTCTGTCTTCTTTGCTCCAAAATGTGCCATCAAACCTCCTCCATGCGCCTCCTGCAGCAACAAAAGACGAACGGAGCTAGCTGGAATGAATAGCTTGTTAGCACGATAGATCAAACCATCATTTATCACATATTTATTCCATGTTTCCCCTCCTTTACAATGTTCAAGCACCTCTTTAAAGTCCAAATCAGTAGCATATAACTCCTTGATGGCCTCTAAACCAAAAATCTTATGGTCAGGTTGAGATAACATGGTATAATGTCTAGAAAGCGCATCAGCAATCACATTGTCCTTACCTTTCTTATGCTTTATCACATATGGAAACGACTCAATAAATTCTACCCATTTGGCATGTCGTTTATTTAGTTTAGCTTGACTTCTAATATGTTTTAGCGATTCATGATCTGAATGTATAACAAATTCTTTGGGCCATAGATAATGTTGCCAAGTTTGAAGCACACGAACTAAAGCATACAATTCTTTATCATAGGTAGAATAATTCAGACTAGGCCTATTTAGTTTCTTGCTGAAATATGCAACTGGTTTACCTTCTTGAATTAATACACCACCTATCCCAATCCCGTTAGCATCACATTCAATCTCAAAAGTCTTACCAAAATCAGGGAGTTGGAGTAGGGGTGCTTGGGTGAGCTTCTCTTTCAATAAGTGGAATGCCCTCTCTTGCGCAGGTCCCCATTGGAAAGGCACTCCTTTCTTTGTCAATTCATTCAATGGTGTGGCAATGGTGCTGAAATCCCGCACAAAAACGTCGATAAAATCCAGCAAGACCATGAAAGCTCTGTACCTATGACACAGTGGTAGGCATCGGCCAGCTTTGGATGGCTGCAGTCTTTGCCTCATCCACCTCAATGCCCTGTGGTGTCACAACATAACCAAGAAACGCAACTCGATCGGTGCAAAAGGTGCACTTCTCGAGGTTACCAAACAAACGTGTATCTCTCAAGGCATTAAAAACAGCACGTATATGATTCAAGTGTAGCTCTTGTGACTTGCTATAAATCAAGATATCATCAAAATAAACCACCACAAATTTGCCAATGAAAAGAAGTAAAACCTCGTTCATTAATCGCATAAAAGTACTAGGGGCATTAGTTAGACCAAAAGGCATCACTAACCACTCATATAGTCCGAACTTAGTTTTAAAAAGCAGTTTTCCATTCATCTCCCAATTTCATTCTAATCTGGTGGTAACCACCTCGCAAGTCAATCTTTGTGAAAATAATAGAGCCACTCAACTCATCAAGCATGTCGTCTAGCCTAGGAATAGGATGACGATGCCTTATGGTAATATTATTAATGGCTCTACAATCAACACACATACGTCAAGTTCCGTCTTTCTTAGGAACCAATAGAACAGAAATAGCACAAGGACTAAGGCTTTCTCGTTAGTACCCATGGTCCAAAAGATCTTGGACATGTCGCTGAATTTCCTTAGTCTCCTCTGGATTGGTCCTATATGCAGCACGGTTTGGCAAAGTCGCTCCCGGGATCAAATCAATTTGATTCTCTATCCCTCGAATAGGTGGCAATCCCGGGGGTATCTTAGCTGGAAATACATCCACATACTCCTGCAAAAGGTTAGCAACAGATTTAGTGGCAAGCATAATACTCCCCTTCAAAGCATATCAAAGCATAGCAGGGCAGCTCATTATCACAACTTTCAGCAAGCTCAGATTTAGTGGCAAGCATAACACTCCCCTTCAATTTAATTCCCTCGGCCTTGGAACTAGGCGCCACTTTCTCCCCTTTAGGTGGAAAACACGTTTCGCTACTTGCTGATTTTCATAATCATGTTCAGTGGTATTTCTTTCATTTCTAGCACGCTCTACTTCATCTTTCACAATTTCAGCGGGTGTCAAAGGCAACAACTTAATCTTCTTACCCCTATGTGAGAACGAGTAGGTATTAGCTCTACCATGGTGCAAAACATCATTATCATATATCCAAGGCCTACCGAGCAACAACGAGCATGCTTGCATAGGCACTACATCAAAGTCGGTACTATCTTTGTAATTACCAGCTGAAAATTGCACTCTCACAACTTTGTTTACCTTTAACTTACCACAAAAATTGAACCATTGGATGTAGTAGGGACGTGAGTGTGGTTGTGTGGTCAAGCCAAGCTTCT
The DNA here is from genome assembly GCA_036346255.1 of Ampelocalamus luodianensis. Classification (NCBI taxonomy): domain Eukaryota; kingdom Viridiplantae; phylum Streptophyta; class Magnoliopsida; order Poales; family Poaceae; genus Ampelocalamus; species Ampelocalamus luodianensis. Next base: position 53,326,349 of record CM070634.1, on the reverse strand, counting down.
CGACCATCTCAGAGCTTGCAAGGTTATTGCAACTCTGTGAGACCCCGGGGTATTTACCTTGTAATGCTTAGCCATCCACTTGACTCTAGCATCACAAACAAAACATCCCGCGCCTCGGTGTATCATGTACCTCCCAGGAGCGGTACACATACACCATAACAAACATCAATATCAATCCATACACAAGTGATATCAATATCAAAACATCTTAATATACAACATATTGAACTTACAAGGTTCAGTTTCATACAAAAGGGTCGACCAGCCAAATAACAAGATAAAAATCAAGTACGCAGCGAAAAATAGTAAATTAACTGAATTAAAATCATGAATTCACCATATAGGTGGCTTGCCATAACCCACAGGGCAACCGACTGGGTTGAAACCATAGCTAACCGATGTTCCTGCGCAAACTTCCTTACCCGATTCGATCTCAACACCTGCTGTCCAGATTAGTAAATACAAGCAAACAGTGAGTACACGAATGTACTCGCAAGACTTACGAGTAACAAACCTAGTTACTACTACATGCAGACTTTAATCAAAGGAGAAGGCTGAAGGTTCATTTTCAGCGTAAAGCAGATTTTATTTTCAATAGATAATATGTTGAAGGCAATTTTGAAAATCTGAAATTTTATTTGTAAAAATAACAGCGAGACAATAAGTAATAACATAAAGACATCCTGGAGATGGCCAACCCAATAGCCATCACAACAATAGCACGAATTACCCATTCATACCACCCATATCAAGTTTTAATTAAAATGTTGTAATCTAGTTCTCACGGGGCGTATCCGAGCGTGTCCATAACCTAGGACGAGGCTATTCGAATAGATCAAAACCCTGCAGGGGTGTACCAATGTACCTACACTTCAGACCGCCTTTAAGCCACAATAAGCACACTTCTGAAGGTATGCCGTCACGGCTAAGTCCTACGAGACATTTCCAATATTATGTATTAACTACGAGCCACTCGTATGGACTGAAGCCCATACGCTTACATTGTAAAGCCGAAGGTCAACAACACTATAGGGGTAAAGCCTTCGGACAACTACAATACTCCCAGACACCATCCCTCCTGCGACCTCCTGCGACTCGGAGCCAATACACACCAAAGTACTAAGTCAAGAGAGGTCCCATTTCCCTCTAATGTGGTTAGCATGCAAAATGCTCAGTACGGTGGCGCAAGTAACTCGGTCCTTAATGGCCCGGGCACCATTCCAGTCACACCCAAAAACACACCATCTTACCATTGTGCCCAAGTCCAAATCATTTTGTTTTCATTTTTAGTTTTCACAAATAAACATAGCACAAAGGCTGAAATATATGGTCATAATAAGCATTTGTGTGATCAAGGTTATCGACAAGTCGATAACTGCCCAATTCTACCGGTAACTAAGCATTGCTAAGCATCATATCGTAAAGACAAATAAAAGACTATAAATCATTCACCGGGCTCTAATTCACCAGTGAGGATATTAACCTAGGTTTGTGGCAGGGGTGAATAATTTTAAGGCAACAATGCAATAGGTTTAGCTACCTCTAATCGACAAAATTACTTTGACACAAGAAGCATGCATACTTAGGTTTTGCAAACAAGATATTAGACTTTAAAAGTAGTAGGAGCAATATGATCCATTGATGCTACATCTGCTTGCCTTTGCTTGCTGGTACTCTGGACATTCACATGAATATCTCCGTTGCACTCCCGAGTCATCGTCATCTAACAAAAAGAAACGACAAAGCGAGAAACATCGAATAAACACCAAGATTCCAAAAGTATCCAAAAATTTAGGAACAAAACTTAGTTGATTAGGAGTTTACTTAAATTAGTTAGGATTCCTTCTTACTGTTCTTTCCAAACTCATTTATTTTCCACATTATCATAGATTTCACTTTTGTTTATGAGGATCCAAGCGAGCTTATTTTCCAGATTAGGTTACTACTACTGGAGGATTGTCTAACCAACTAGATGACTCAGAAACATATCTAACTACTGCACTAACCAGGTCAAAAACCTACTGTTATCTTTTGTTATTTTCAGATCCTATCCCCTGTTCAAATATCCATTTAACCTTCTCTGTTTATCTATTCCAAAATGAAGAGTTATCATGAGAATGGGCATTGCTGACTGTACTTTTCTTAATTCAATTACCCTTTTTGTCAAATATAAATGAGTGATTTAACAGTCATTCAAAAGGTTTACTATCCTACTGTCTTTTCAGATTTATATCTAGTACAACTCTGTTCATTCAACTAACAATAGAATAGTTTTCTGAACCAAAGTGCTAATGACTAACTTCCTTCAAACAACAACTTTCAGATTTGGTTAAGTTATTTGAGTGATTAAATTAGTCATCGACAGGTTTGTTAGCCTATTGTCATTTCAAACTTCCATCTAATACCTCTCTGTCTACTCAACTGACAACACAACATACATCTGAAATGCAGTGCTGCTACTAAATTATCCTCAAATTGGTAATGCATTTCAGTAACCTAAATGTTAGCCACATTACTAGCTTGCATTGGATGGTTGGCTAAGCAATTGAGGTATACTGACATAACCATTTTTCATCTAACAGCTTCTCTAAACAAACATCTTTCAATAGGATCTAGCCTGAGATGAAATGCTGTGAACTCAACTCCCTACAAGATCAGATTTCAATTTTTGATTACTCACTAAGTGATTCAATCAAACAGTTACAAGTTCTATTAGCAAAAGCATTTGGGCTCCTACAGGTCAAAGAGGGGCTTTACAGAGATAAAGAACAGGGAGCTCAAAGGAAGAACAGGGGAGGCTCGGGCCGATTTGGGGTGGTGGTCGTCGCCGGCGGTGGAGCTGCGTGGAGGCTATGGCGATGGCCCAAAATGGGTCGCCAGGGGGCCAGGGGAGCTAGGGATGGTCTTGGGGCGGTCGGAGAGGCACTGTGCCGGCCATAGAGGCAAAATGGTGCCGACGGCACCGAGAGGTATAGGAGGGAAACTAAGGCGCGCATGGGCCCCAGTGGGTTACCTTGAGCACGCCTGGGTGGTCGGAGAAGCCAGAGGGTGGCCGGAGTGGTCCGACGACAGGAGCCTGCGGCGGCGCGGGGTGGTCACCGTGGCGGGGTCGCTGTGGAGAAAAAAAACACAAGTGAGTGATCGGGGAAGGTCAAGGGAGACTAGAAGGTGCTCAGGGAGGGAGGAATTGAGCTGGGGCTCGCTGGAGAAGACACAGCGGCGGAGCAAGCGGAATCGGCCGGAGCCGAAGAAGATGGCATGCGCGCAGCTCCACAGTGGCGGTTTCTCCAAATTGACCGAGGGGATTTGCTCCTCTAGGCGAAGGGCGCGCCGTGACGCGGTCGGCCGGCGGTGAAACTCGCTGGAGTGGCGCGGAGAGGAGGTGGCGCGCAGCGTTGCTCTCGGGATCCTGGAGCTCGGTGGAGAAAAAAAGACAGAGGAGGGCGGAAGGAAAACTAGGGTAGGTGGGGGCTCTCGGCTGGCCTTTGTAGGAGAAGGCGGAGGTAGCGAGATGACCGGCGGCATGGCGTGGCACGCATGCGACGTCGGGGCTGGGCGAGCTGGCTCAACGCTCAGCGCCGCGTGGAGAAGATCCTCTACCGGTGGGGTCAGGCAGTCACCGGCAGAGGGAGGAGATGGCTCAGGCGAACTGGTTCGGTCAGACCCGGGTGGCGAAGGGGTCCGGTCAGAGGAACAGTAGGTGAGTTAGAATTAGGTTTTCTGGTTTTTGTAAAAAGGCTGAGGTGTTTAGGTAATTTTTAGACAAAGCAAAATAGCTCCGACAAATATGAAATTTTTAGGGGAGACTGAAAATGCAGAGAAGATTATTCTGTAAATTTTCTAGGGTTTTTCTTGTAGTACATTTTCTCCTAAAATTATTTTAAGTGCATGTTCTTGATGTTTGTCTTTCAAATTTCTACTTTGACCAACTGTTTTAAAATAGCAAATTATTTCTAGAAATTATGAACTTTTGAAGGTGAGTTTATAAGGTGTTATAGAACCTAGGAAAAAAAATACTTCCAGGCACTGTTCACATGTTTTGTTTGTATTTTAAATTCAAATTCAAAAATGACATGCAAAAAGAAAAGAAACCAAATAATCCTCCAAAATTTCCAAAAAATTCAAACAAGTAAGACAGAGCAGTTGAATCCAAATAAGGTATTCCCACATCTGAAACCTTTTTAGCTTTGCCCCAAATTCAAGGGGTATTGGATTACTAGGTTTTAACATATTTGCTTTGGAATAAAAGTTTTTAAAAAGTCCAAAATTCTACAAATGCACATTAAATGCTCAAGTAAACCAATTTAGTGATCTAGGGCTATTACAAACTCCCTCCATCAATGATGACTGTACAGGCTCTCTCCTTCACGAGGAATCTGGATTGAAACAAGTTGCACCGCTGATTTTGCTCCGCTCTCTCCACTTGTGCGCTCAGCACTCGGTGCACAACAAGGCTCACATGAGTCCCTATGTCAATAGCAGCTACTTGTTCTTCTACTTCATCAGCATCACTACTGTCTGTCTCGTCTCCTCCACCTGCAATGTTAGCTGCAAGCACATACTCATCCTCAATATCACTAGCACTTACATAACCTCCGTCTTCGATGGCAAGGTATGCTCACTGACTTGGGCAGTCCCTCATGACGTGGCCCATTCCCTTCCAACGGTGGCAAATAAACCCAGTCGTACGACCTATGGAAGCAACCGAAGAAGAACTCTTGGCTGGGACCTGCACACTAGTAGATTTGTTTACCTCGGGTGCATGTGATGGTGGCGGAGGTGCTGCTGAACGCGCCCTACTCGAGGAGGGGGCAGCGGACCGTGTAGCTGAAGGTAGGACTGTTTTAACGTGCCCTGATGTTGATCTTGGTGTAGACGTGCTTCCAAAGTTGTTCTTTGGCCTCTGCTGTGATCCCTGCAATTGCTTTTCTGCCAAACATGCAAGGTGGATGTAACATCCCCATTTTGGCCTGTGTTTCAAATGTAATAAAATGAGGATAAATTAAAACTTTTCTTACACCCTTATACTTTTGAACTTTTCTGAAATTCTTGTAAAAGAATTTTGGGAAATCCAAAACCAAAATCCTCAATTATCTCCAGTCAATTGATATCCTTGGTGAAATCTTGTGTCAAACCCTTAGAAACAATTTTCCTTGGTTCTAGGGTTGCTTTGTGACACCTCTGAATTATTTCATAATTTTTGGAAATTAATTGAGTATTTTAGAGGCAAGTCAAACCTTGGTCAAACCTCTGAAATAACATTCTGGAATTTCTTGAGAAAATTTTAGTGCACAAAAATCTCTGGAAATTTTACGATAGGTTAATCCAAAAGTTATCAACCTCCAGTTAAAATTTCATAAATTTTGGAGTTGATTAGATACCTCAATTAAATCCCCAAAGTTTCAACCAAAAAAATCAAAACCCTAATTGATTTGCACTGTTACTCGGGTTCGCACCGGAGTCTGGCTCGAGTCAATGGACTCGGTCGAACCAACTCAGCCACTCCCGAGCCTCTCTAACGTTCGATCACCGTCAACCATCGGATCTCGATCGGGTGGCCGCGAGCGACTGGAGCGTTTGGAAACTCAAAGCCGCTGGTTCAATCTTGACCGTTCTTACTCCATCGGACCGTCGAGATGCTTTCAATCTCGGCCGTCCAAATCCATCCAACTGTTCCAACCCACCCCCTTTCTTTCTTTCTCTCTGACTGGTGGCCCCGCTCGCCTGGTCATCGTCGTCTTCGTCGGCTCTGTCCCGCGCATGAGCGCTAGGGGGACATGGCGTGCACCAGGCATGGGGTGAGAGGCCCTGTCACCTCGCAACGACTTCTAGCAATTAATGCGCGTCAGTGGCCGCCCTCAAAGTCGCAAGCGCGCCTGCTTCCACCTTCTCCTTCGTCCTTGACGAAGCTCCCGGTCCATTCCACCATTAACGCTCGTCCTCGCCCCACCGTTGCGCTCGGGCCATAAGAAGGCCACGATCTCGTCCGTTTCTCTTTTTCCAGCATCGCTCTAGCTTCCCTTGGCTTCCCCTCGGTTGCTTGAGCTACAAACCGCCAAAACCCCCAAATCATCATTTTCGGCCGTGGAAGCTTCTTCGTCGTCCGGGCGTTTCAGTGGTTCTTTTGCTCCCATTTCGCGCCAACTTGTGCCTCGAATCATCTTAACCTTATCCCCTGATTCAACTGTGGGTTGTTTTCAAAGGAACTACCCAAGTTTGGATTTTGGATCTTTGCGGCCGTGAGCACCCCCTTCTTCCCTACCTCCGGTAAGCACAGCCTCTCCTCAATTCCTTGTTCGGGGAGTATCCTTGGGCTATTAGAAAGCCATGTTGATGACGCGGTTGTGCTAATTTTGCCCAGGCTGGTCCCTCCTCGGTGACACCATTACCGCCGCCGCTGTCTTCCGCCGCTGGCCCACCTCCAGCAACCTCCCTACCTCCGGGTCATCGCGGTGAGTCCCTAGCACCTCCCAGTAGCTAGTACGCGTGTTAGTTGGGCAAGGCCTGGGTCGAAACGCGATTGCCGTTTTGGCCGTACCCCCTTCTCCGCCCCGCTCCGTCGCGCCACCGCGTCGGACCATCTCCGACCTCACCGCCGGTGCCTTCGAGTGCGCATTAGTAGTGGGGTCCCATTTTGGCACCTTGCCGGCACCACCGTGGCCTCCTTCGCCGGCGATTGGCCGGAGGAACTCCCGGCCAGAGCACGCTCTGTTGTCGGACGTATTTTGAACTGGGTTCGCTCTGGGCCGTCCGATTTCGAATCAGCGGCCCAGATTCGGCCACGTCGTTTCTATTTAAGAAAATCCCGAGTTAGTTTATTGTTGAACTAAAAAAGGTATTGAACTTAAAAAATACAAAACTAATTCATTTCAAGTCCATTAGGGTTGATTCAAATTTTGTTAGCTTTAGTTTGAACTGGACTTTAATCTAAAAATGGATAGAAGTTTGGTTCAGCTCCAGAAAACAGATTTCAAAATTGATTTAGAAATAGGTTTTAATTGTTATTCTAAAACTTGCAATTAACTTGTTAATTGCATAACTAATTCTCTGAAAATCATTTTTGAATGAATCCAACTTTGTTAGCTTCCTCTAATAATGAAATTACTAATAAAATTGGTTTTAGGCATGTTACTATTTTCAACAAGATTTCATATGCAATTTAGTTTTGTTCATTTTCATGACTTGAAAAATCATAAGTAGATCATTTTGACTCTAAATGAAGTGAGACCACTTGTGTTAGCCTTAAAATGTCAGTAGCTACATATCATAAAAAATTCAGGATCAGAAAGCTTCTAGAAAATTATTTATGAACAGTAACCTCAATTTAATTGCAATTTCAGCCAAATTGATTTGTTTTAATCATATCTTTTGCATTAAGAATCCAAATCAATTGATTCTTATTGCTAAATTTCTTCAAAATCATGCCCTTGATGCTGTAAAAAATTTTAGAGCAATTGGAGTAGTTTGGTTTTAGAGTCTTTTTTGTTTTCTTCGTTCTTATCGGCTATTTTCGCTTTTTCGATTAGGTGCCGACGAGTGTGTTGACCGTGAGAGTGACCCTCAGCAACAAACTGAGCAACAGAAACAAGGCAAGCAGTTTGATCATTTCCCATTTAATCCCATTACTTTTAAAGTCTAATACTTTGTTTAACTTGTATGTATGCATTGCTATTTTGTTGTTAAATTGATTAGTTAATCCTCTAGTTGCATAATCTGTAGGTAAATAATTATCCTCTACTACCTGAGCCTAGGTTATTTGCTGTGATTAGAGTTCATTGGATGAGCTCTTGTCACTTAGTACATTACGAATACATACTACTTAGACTTTCTTAGCTATCGGTAGTATTGGGCGGTCATCGACTTAGTCGATGATCTTGATCACATAAATGTTAATATTATTCCATTGTGTCCAGCCCTTGTGTTTTACTAATTTGCAAATCAAAAACTGAAAACAAAAATTATATCTTGGCTTGGGCACAATGGTATGTGGGTGTGATCTGTTGGGTGTGATTGGAATGGTGCCTAAGTCCCCCAGGACCGAGTTACTTGCGCCATTGATCCAAGAAATTGCTGCGTGCTAACCACGCGAGAGGGATATGGAACCTCTCTTGACTAAGTACTTTGGGAGGTGTTAATTATGAGCTGGTTGGTGGGTGTTTTAAAAATATGGTGTTGTGAGGGGAGCATTAGCAGACCGGTTAGACTGTCTAATGTGTCCTTCTCCTGTGGGTTGCGGCTCTTAATTAGCATCGTCCATCGGAAAGCGTCTTGTTAGACTTAGCCGTGCCTGCATACCAAAGGAAGTATGCTAACCGTGGCTGGTGGAAAGGCGGTCTATCGTGTGGGTACATTGGTACACCCCTGCAAGGTTAAAACTATTCGAATAGCCTCGTCCTAGGTTATGGACACGCTTGGTTATTTCCCGCAAGAACTAGATTACAACCTTTTAAAAACTTAAAACTTGACATGGGTGGTATGAAGGGGTACTTCATGCTATGGTTGTGGTGACTATGGGGTTAGTCACTTCCAGGATGTTGTTGTCATTTATCTATTATTATAATTGTCTCTCTGTTATTTGAACAATAAAAATTAAATGCAAACTTGCTTTTAATGTATTACATTATCGCAAATAAAACTTGCTTTATGCTGAAAATAAGTCCAGAGCCTCCTCCACTTAAATAAAGCTTGCATGTAGTTATTTATAGTTCTGTTATCTTACACATCAGTCTTGCGAGTACAAAAACAATTTCTGTACTCAACTGCTTTGCTTAATATTTTTGTTGCAGAGGAAGAAGGTGAGCCCCAAGGGCCTCACTTTTGCGAGATGTGTGGTTTCTGGGATGACTAGCTTGGCGGTCCGGTCGGTTGCCTTGTGGGTTTGAGGCACACTGATTGGCTTTTGTTTATCGCCATTTCATGGCACTTTTGCTTCCGCTATTTGCTTAGCTTTTGTATGACATTTGGTCGGTCGGCCTCTCTTTTGTAATAACTCTTTATATGATGTATGTCTTTCAGTTTGTTGCTTGTTTCGGTTCTATGTGAATGAATGGAATTGATGCATGATTTTGTAACGGGTGTGTATCACGCACTCAGGAAGTATACATATTTCGAGGCTTGGTTTATCTGATTTGTGACGCTAGGACCAATGGATGGTTAAGCATTACAAGCCAAATAAACCGGGGTCCTCACAAAGTTGGTATCAGAGCCATTCCGACCGTAGTAACCCAAGCTTGATCGTCTTTAGGATATTTTGGAAAACTTAATTTCAAAATATCAAATGATTTATGAAAGCTTAAGTAAATTCTCAGATTTTACTCCTTACCTTTCTTAGCTTTCTATCTCATCTTGCTCTAATTTGAGTTTTAAAAATTGTTTTCCTTTCCTTCTCTCAAAATATAGTTGTATCGTTAAATTGGGTTTTGGGAACCAATGAGTTTGGCAAATTGAACTGTTAGCTGCCCTCTACAAGGTTTTGAAGCTTCTGAAGTTGAAGGTATCGGCTAGGAGGCTTGGATGCAAAATCTGGACAGCGATCAATCAATTTCCGGACAGCAAGCTCAAAGGTTCTAAATAGGATAGATAATGAGAGGTTAATCAACTAAAACTTGTGGGAATAAAAGGGTACGAAGTGATACTAGTTAGCTAGGTATCGAACACTTATTTTGCTGGTTTAGCCTTGCTTGCTAGTAGTGTTGGTTCTAGTTTAGTATGCTGAAATTTTGTCTTCCTGACCAATTACTCGTTCATTCAATACGGGTTAGTTGTGTCGGGAAGTTGATTTTTGATTCTTAGGATTCTTTGCTATTTTTGGAGCCTTTTTAAGCTGATTTTAAAGTTTATATACTTGCTATTTTGGCCTTCGTTTAGGGTGATACCTCATTCCCCTAATCGTTAGCTTTTCGCTTTCATCAACTTCTAGTTTTAGTGTTTTTGTTGCTAACCCAGTTTCCTTGTACCAGGATGGCTGGAGGTACTCGTAGCGGCCGTGGTCAGCAGCCTGGTTTGGATGAGGAGCTCCCGCCTCCTCCTAACATGGCTGAGGTTCTTCTGCAGATCGAGCGCAACCGTTCAGAGGACAGGAGGGTCCTTCTGGATGTTATTGCGCGCAACACCTCCGCCCTTACCGATGCCTCAGGATCCGGGCAAGGGGGTGGACATCAGCCTCGTGGGGACCTTGCTGAGTTTCTTCGCACCCAACCCCCCCACTTTTTCTAGGTCTGAGGACCCGCTTGATGTGGACGACTGGCTTCGTCTGATTGAGTGGAAGCTCAGCATCGCACAGTGCCAGGAGCACGAGAAGGCGCTGTTCGCATCACATCAGCTGGAGGGTGCAGCTTTGTCTTGGTGGGAGAGTTATCTCGCCATGCAGCCCGTCGTTCACACCGTCTCTTGGGAGGAGATCCGGGCTGACTTCTGGCGAGCTCATATCCCTGCTGGATTGATGGGTATCAAGAAGCAGGAGTTTCTTGCGCTCAAGCAAGGGCGCAGCTCAGTTGTGGAGTGTGAGGACCCCGGTTTATTCGGCTTGTACTGTTTAACCATCCACTTGGTCCTAACAGTACAACTCAAATAAACCAAGCCTCGAGATATGTATACTTCCCATAATTGCAGTATACACACCCCGTTACAAAATCATGCATCAATTCCATTCATACACATAGAGCCGAAGCAAAAGCAACAATTGAAAGACATAGATAATATAAAGAGAGTTATTACAAAAGAGAGGCCAACCGGCCAAATAACACATAAGTAACTAATTTAAACAGCGGAAGCAAAATGGCCATAAGATGACGATAAACAAAAGCCAATCGGTGTGCCTTTACCCACAAGGCAACCAACCGGACCGCCAAGCTAATCGTCCCAACAGCGCAATAACACGACTCACAAAAGTGAGGCCCTTGGGGCTCACCTTCTTCCTCTGCAACAATTAATATTAAGCAAAGCAGATGAGTACAAAACTTATTTTTGTACTCGCAAGACTGACGTGTGAGATAACAGAACTATAATTAACTAGATGCAAGCTTTATTTAAGTGGATGAGGCTCTGGAATTATTTTCAGCATAAAGCAAGTTTTCATTTGCAATAAGGTAATAGATTCAAAGCAAGTTTGCAATTAACTTTTATTGTTCAAATAAAAGAGAGACAATTATAACAACAGATAGATGACAACACCAACCTAGAAGTGACTAACCCATAGTCACCACAACAATAGCATGAAGTACCCCTTCATACCACCCAGGTCAAGTTTAAGTTTTTAAAAGGTTGTAGTCTAGTTCTTGCACGACCTTACCAAGCATGTTCATAACCTAGGACGAGGCTATTCGAATAGTTTTAACCCTGCAGGGGTGTACCAATGTACCCACACGATAGACCGCCTTTCCACCAGCCACGGTTAGCATACTTCCTTTGGTATGCAGGCACGGCTAAGTCTAACAAGGCACTTTCCAATGGACGATGCTAATTAAGAGCCGCAACCCACGGGAGAAGGACACATTAGACAGCCTAACCGGTCTGCTAATGCTCCCCTCCAACGCCACACACACACACAAGAACACACCCACCGACCAGCTCATAATTAACACCTCCCAAAGTACTTAGTCAAGAGAGGTTCCATATCCCCCTCGTGTGGTTAGCACGCAATAAGCGCTTGGCTTAGTGACACAAGTAACTCGGTCCTTAGGGACCTAGGCACCATTCCAAACACACCCAACAGATCACACCAACATACCATTGTGCCCAAGTCAAGATATAATTTTGTTTTCAGTTTTTGATTTGTAAATCAATAAAACACAAGGATTGGACATAATGGAATAATAATAGCATTTGTGTGATCAAGATCACCGACTAAGTCGATGATCGCCCAATACTACCGATACTAGGCATGGCTAAGCAATATTTATTCGAAAATCTACTAAGTGTCAAGAGCTCATCCAACGAACTCTAATCACAGCAAATAACCTAGGCTCAGGTAGTAGAGGATAATCATTTACCTACAGATTATGCAACTAGAGGATTAACTAATCAATTTAACAACAAAATAACAATGCATACATAGAAGTTAAACAAAATATTAGACTTTAAAAGTAATGGGATCACATGGGAAATGATCAAACTTCTTGCCTGCTTGCTGTTGCTCAAACTGTTGCGGAGGATCGTTCTCGGGGTTACCGCAAATGTCAAAGCCTAAGCGAAAAGCAAAAAGAAGCGAGAACAACCCATAAGACGAGCAACACTTAACCAAAAGAGCAAGCAAAAATTATCCAAATGCGACGAAATTTATACACAAGGTAGTCTAAGGTCCTATCTAACCTTAGGAACAAGAACTAACTAAAAAGGATTAGTGAAGAAAAAGATATGATCTAAATACTCATTTTCGGCCAAAATGCTACACTTAAATAGTACTGTTCATAAAATATTTTCTATAGCGATTTTCAAGCTGACAATTTTATGGTAGTTAGCTACTAGTATAGTGATAATCCATATAAAATTTCAGGTCATTTGGAGTTATATTGAAAGAGTTATGATTTGTCTAAATTGTTTAGGGTATTAAACTAAAATATGATCCTTATGATTTTTTAAAACAGTAAAATTTGTGAAACCAATTTTCCTAGCAAATAAACTAGCAGTGGAAGCTAATCCAATTGGATTCATACAAAAAAGAGCTATAGATAAAAAGATATGCATTTTACAAGCTTGCTAAAAGTTCTGAAAAATAGTATTAAGTTCACTTGTTTACTATTTTTGAAAACGGTTTTCCAGGGTTGATCGTGGTCTACAATTATTTTTATATTTAAGTTCAAGGTATAAGGAAGCTAAAAAAATTGGAATCATCTAATTTGGATCTATAGTTACAGAGATACAAAAATGACAAGACCCTAAAGTTCTTCAGTTTTTGGACTTAGCATTTTCGGGGATTTTCCTAACACCCAGAACGTGGACGATTGAGAGCCGTCGATCTCAGATCGAACATCCCCGGTTGAACCCGAGTGACACAGGCACTGAGCGCGCAGAAGAGGGCGGCGACGTGGAGAGCTGAGGGCCGTAGATTTCTAGATCGGACGACCACTAATGAGCCACGTCGCCCCCGACCTGGAGCTCCGTCCGACAACAGAGCCGAGCAAAACTCGAGCTCGTCGGGCGTGTCGCCGGCGAGGGAGCTCAGGGCGAGGCCCGGAAGGAGCTAAACGAAACCTCGCTATTGCGCACTGATGGCACCGGCGAGGCCAATGGCGACCTGACGCGGCGGCGCGGCGGCGAGAGGCGGAGGGAGTGCTACGGCCGAAAACGAAAACGATGACATGGCTAAGCTACGCGCAAATGGACGGGTGCAAAAGCTATGACGGGGTCCTATGGACTTAATGCGACCAACCGGAGTCCACACGGTAGCCGGCGGCGAGCCGGAGGCTAACGGCGGCGGCGGCGCGACCGAAATAGGGAACCACGGCCACAGTGCGGCAAAAGCTAAACGGGGAAGAGCTTAAGCTCACCAGGGGTTCACTGAAGATGATGACGGGGTTGGGGTGGACGGAGGATGAACGGAGCAGCCTGGCGACAAGGATCAGCGGCGGTGCGGGGATGCCTCAACGCGGAGGGGCCAACCTGGGACAAACTAGCAACACCGTGTGGTACCATGAGCTTCGCAATACCACAGAGAAACTCCCGGAGGAATGGACTGGGAAATGGGAGTCTTACCGGTGCCGGGGAAGAAGATGGAGATTTGCGGCAAATTTGGGGAAAACTCCGATTTCAGCAGCTCCTCCCGACGGAACCTGAAATGGAGTGGGGGTTAAACTCCGCTGAAGTGAGGCGAAGGTGAGGGAACGAGGGGAAGCAAGAGAACCACCGAACACCGTCGGCGCCAAAGCTCCGCGGATCGGCAATGGCAGAGATGAGTCTTTGGGCGCTCGGAACTCGCCGAGCTCGTAGAAGGTAACCAAGAGGTGAGGATGGCGAAAGATGCTCGGGAGGAAGCGGGGAGCTTAAGTAGGCCTGTGGAGCGAGGAGGGAACCGTTGGCCGCCTCGGGTTCTCACTGCCACTACGGTCGCCGTGAGCGACGGGAGCAGTTGAGACGACGACTAATCGGGGCGGTGGAGTGACGGGCATTTAATGCGCCTGCAGAGAGCCGTTGACGAAGCCGGAGGTGACGAGGCGCATCGCTGTCTCCTTCTCTGCGCTCGCCATGGCGCAGCACACGCGCGAGCGGGAGCGAGGAAGGAGATGACGGGAACGGCGTCCGATTTTGATCCAACGACCGAGAATCAGAGGGCAATCGGAGGGGTCCGAATACCTACACGCATGCGAGCCGTTCGATGGAGATCCAACGGTCCCCATCGCCCGCGTGCCTCGCGAGCTGCTCGGTGCGGTTAGTTGACTCGGCCGAGTCAGTTGGCTTGAGCCCGAGTCTGACTCGCACCCGAGGAACAGTGCAAACCAGTTAGGGTTTGATTTTTGAACTGAAACTTTGGGGATTTAATTGAGGCATCAAATCAACTCCAAAATTTATGAAATTTTAACTAGAGCTTGCTTACCTTGGGGTTTACCTCCCATAAAATTTCCAGAGGTTTTTGTGCACTGAAATTTTCTCAAGAAATTCCAGAAGGTGATTTCAGAGGTTTGACCAAGGTTTGACTTGCCTCTAACATATTTCAAATAATTTCCAAAAATTATGAAATAATTCAGAGGTGTTACCAAGCAACCCTAGAACCAAGGGAAAAATTATTACCAAGGGTTTGACATAAGATTTGACCAAGGAGGTTGTTGACTTGATAAATGAGGGTTTTGATTTTGAATTTTCCAAAATTCTTTTACAAGAATTTTCAGAAAAGTTCAAAAGCACAAGGATGTAGAAAAAGTTTTAATTTACCCTCAATTTTTTACATTTGAAACACAAGCTGAAAATGGGGATGTTACATGGAGTATGTATACGAGTTCAACCGTCTAGCTCGTTACGCTCCAGCAGAGGTGGTCACTGATGAGGCCAAGCAGGAGAAGTTCAGGGGTGGCTTGTCTGAGGAGCTTAAGGACAAGCTGTCCATCGTTGACTTCCACGACTTTCAGGCCTTGGTCGACAAGGCCATTGTCGCCGAGCACTCAGGCAGGGAGCTGCTTGCTTCCCGCAAGCGCAAGTGGGAGGCCCAGTCATCCTGCACCGCCTTTGCTCGTCCTCGCCGGCGGTCTCGGGGTCCCGCCTCGGGTTCGGCACCCCAAGGTCTTGACCTGCCCCTCCTTCTTCGTAGGCCGTGCTTCAGTCACGTGCACCTGCGAGTCAGCCGAGTGGCCCCCGTAATCCGGCTGCCGGGGTCACTTGCTTTTTCTGCAGCCAGAAGGGGCATTATGCAAACCAATGCCCTAAGAAGACTGGAGCAGCCCCTCGTCCTAATGGAGGGCGCGGGCAAGGAGGTGGTCCTTCCCAGGATCAGAAGATTGTCCCCGCTACCCAAGGCGTGGGTAGTGGCCGCGTCAACCTCATCTCCGCGGAGGAGGCACAGGAGGCGCTTGACGTCGTGTTGGGTACGCTTTTGGTTAACTCTCATCCTGCTACTGTTTTGTTTGATTCAGGAGCATCTCATTCCTTCGTTTCTGAGTCTTTTGCTGTTGTTAGTGAGCTTCGGTTTGCTCCTTTGTCAGTCCCTTTACTCATTCGCTCTCCGGGTTCGGAGTTGAGAGCTGAGCTTGAGTGTCGGGATGTTTCTGTTGAGATCGAGGGAGTAGGGTTTCTGGCAAATCTTATCCTCCTCCCTTCTGCGAGTTTGGATGTAATTCTGGGTATGGATTGGTTGGCCCAGCAATTTGGGCGAATCGATTGTGCCCGGAGGCTCATCTACCTCACCAGCCCCTCCGGAGAGCAGGTTCGCTTTTCACCGAAGTTACAGGGTCCGCATCTCTTCGCGCTCGAAGCGAAGCCAGCTTTAGATATTAGGGAAGTCCCAGTGGTGTGTGACTTCATTGATGTCTTCCCCGACAATCTTCCAGGGATGCCGCCAGTTCGAGACCTCGAGTTTGTCATTGAGTTGGTTCCCGGTATGGCCCCGATTTCAAAGAGGCCTTACCGGATGGATCCGATTGAGTTGGTGGAGTTGAAGAAGCAACTTGGTGAGCTTCAAGAGAAGGGTTTCATCCACCCTAGCTCATCTCCTTGGGGATGCTCAGCAATCTTTGTCCCGAAAAAGGACAAGACGCTGCGCATGTGCGTTGATTACCGTCCACTTAATGAAGTAACGGTAAAGAACAAGTATCCTCTGCCCCGTATCGATGATCTCTTTGATCAATTGACTGGAGCTCGAGTTTTCTCCAAGATTGATTTGAGTGTGGGATATCACCAAGTTCGGATTCGACCTGATGATATCCCAAAGACGGCTTTCTCTACTCGTTATGGCTTGTACGAGTATACCGTCATATCATTCAGCTTAACCAATGCTCCAGCCTTGTTCATGAACCTCATGAATTCGGTGTTCATGGAGTATTTGGATAGTTTTGTCGTGGTCTTCATCGATGATATTCTTATCTACTCCAAGAACGATGAGGAACACGCAGAGCATTTGAAGCTGGTGTTGGAGAAGCTTCGTGAGCATCAGCTGTACGCGAAGTTCAGCAAGTGTGCATTCTGGTTGAAGGAAGTGGCCTTCCTGGGCCATGTTCTTTCAGCAGGGGGTGTAGCCGTTGATCCTAGCAAGGTCAGCGATGTTCTTTCCTGGAGTCAACCCACTTCTGTCAGCGAAGTGCGAAGTTTTCTTGGTTTAGCGGGATACTATCGTCGCTTTATCGAGAACTTCTCCAATATCGCGAAGCCCATGACAGAGTTGCTCAAGAAGGACAAGAAGTTCTTGTGGTCCGCTGCTTGCGAGGAAAGTTTTGGAGTACTCAAGAAGTGTTTGACCACCGCTCCCGTTCTCGTCCTTCCCGACGTCCATCGGAGCTTCGATATCTTCTGCGATGCTTCTCGTCGAGGCCTCGGTTGTGTCCTTATGCAAGAAGGCAAGGTAGTGGCCTATGCATCTAGGCAATTGAGACCTCATGAACTCAACTACCCTACCCATGACTTGGAGTTGGCTGCTGTGATTCATGCACTTAAGATTTGGCGACATTACCTAATCGGTAATCGTTGTAAAGTGTATTCGGATCACAAAAGCTTGAAGTATTTGTTCACCCAACCAGATCTGAACCTCAGACAAAGGAGATGGTTGGAGTTGATCAAGGACTATGACATGGGTATTCACTACCATCCGGGCAAGACAAATGTCTGCTGATGCGCTTAGTCGCAAAGCGCATTGCAATGCATTATTTCTCAAGGAGCATCAGCCCACCCTTCTGGAGGAATTTTAGCGTCTCAACTTGGGTTTGGTTGAGCATGGTTCCCTCGCTGCCTTGGTTGTACAGCCAACCTTGGTGGATCGGATCAAGTCCGCTCAACAGTCGGATGTTGGAGTGAACCGCATCAAGGAAAATGTCAAGAACGGGACAGCCAAGTGCTTCTCCGAAGATGAGCTTGGTGTCGTGAGGTTCGGGCAATGCCTCGTGGTTCCAAAGGACATGGAGTTGTGGGATTTGATCCTCCGCGAAGCCCATGATTCTCCTTTATCCATTCATCCTGGGGCCACGAAGATGTATCATGATCTCCACCAGAGATTTTGGTGGACCCGAATGAAGAGGGAAGTCGCCAAGTTCGTTGCCGAGTGCGACGTGTGCCGTCGTGTCAAGGCAGAACATCAGCGTCCGGCAGGACTGCTTCAGCCCTTGCCTGTTCCCGTGTGAAAGTGGGATTCGGTCGGGATGGATTTTATCACCGGCCTACCCAGGTCACCGAGGGGCAATGATGTCATTTGGGTTTTCATTGATCAGTTGACTAAAGTAGCACACTTTCTTCCAGTTAAGACCAAGATTTGTACCGGTCACCTAGCAGAGCTCTACATCGCCAGGGTCGTGAGCTTGCATGGAGTACCGAAGACGATCGTGTCTGATCGTGGTTCCATCTTCACTTCCCAATTCTGGCATAGCTTGCAAGAAGCTATGGGAACTCGTCTTTCTTTCAGTACAGCGTATCACCCCCAAACTGATGGTCAGACCGAACGGGTCAACCAAGTTTTGGAGGACATGCTTCGAGCTTGTGTCCTTTCCTATGGGAAGCATTGGGAGAAGTGCTTGCCATTCGCCGAGTTTTCTTATAACAACAGCTTTCAAGCCAGCCTCGGCATGGCACCTTTCGAGGCCTTATACGGGAGAAAGTGTAGAACCCTGTTGTATTGGTCTGAGACTGGCGAAAGACCTTTCTTTGGCTTGACTCGATCAATGAGGCCGAGAGTCAAGTCCAGCTTATTCGTGACCATTTGCGCACGGCTCAATCCAGGCAAAAGAGCTATGCGGATCGCCGTCGTCGGGAGTTGAGCTTTGAGCCCAATGACTTTGTTTATCTCAAAGTCTCCCCTTTGAAAGGCCATCAACGTTTCGGCGTCAAAGGCAAATTAGCTCCTCGATATGTCCGTCCATACCTTGTCGTCGGAGAGGAAGGGAGTTGTTGCCTATAAGTTGGAGTTTCCACCTGCACTTGAGGGGGTACATGATGTGTTCCATGTGTCCCAACTAAAGAAGTGCCTCCGTGTTCCAACTGAGGAAGCTCCGTTGGAAACTCTTGATGTCCAAGAAGATTTGACCTATCGCGAGCACCCTGTTCGCATACTCGAGGAGGCGGAACGAAGAACCAGGAATCGTTCCATTAAGTTCCTTAAAGTTCAGTGGTCAAACCATTCCGAGGATGAAGCTACCTGGGAACGAGAAGATCGTCTCCGTGCAGACTACCCCTCTTTCTTTTCCGAGTGAAACAAATCTCGGGACCAGATTTGTAACACCCCAGGACCCACATTACCCTGGAATGCTACTAAACCACTCAGCTAGCCAGAAATTTCAAGATAATTTGTTCTGGCAACAATTTCTAGACATGAAGCAATAAGCGGAAGCATAAACAATTAAGGGAACAAAGATAACGGTAACAAGTTCAATAGTTAAAACAACCTCTAGCAGATTAATCAAAGGAATAGTTACAAGTCCATCATTATTAAATAAAATATTCACCCACGAATAGCTAAGCATTTAACTAGAATTTCATCGACTTTATTACAGCATGAGTTGATGAACCAAGTGCATTATTGTGGTGCCGCTCTACCCAACCCATGAATGCTCAACAATCACTGTGAGGGGAAAAACAAGGGTGAGAATAAAATCTCAGCAAGCAAACTGCTTAATGTGCTATTCGGACTACAAACAAATATACAACATCATTATAGTATCCACATGTCCACATCCATAATGTGCATCCACATTCATTACAAGTTAATTAAACTACAAAGATATTAAGCATCAATATCCATTTCCATAATGATCACAATTATAGCCTCCACCATGTTTACTACCATCAATAGTAAAATATTAGCAAATGAATCTTGATTAACTTCTTCATATTATGCACCACTACCACTACCAATGACAATAAAGCATTAACAAGTTTTACCTCATAACTATACTATTTCTCGCATCCACAACTGCTATCAACAATTACCACAAGAGAGTAGAATCTCATGCCATAATCACAACCACTACCATACCACAAGGGATGAACCCCAATCCACGACATAGCCATTTTCCTCACACCACAAGTGACTCTCATGAGCCAATTCCACATTACAACTATAAAGTTGCAGTTATTTGTAATATAACTTCACCACAATATCTTGCATAAGTATGCAAATGATCTTTCCACAATGTAATGCATATGTATGCTATGCTTCATCGCACCTTTACCCAACAAGGTAAAAGTATGCATCGTGCTACGGCAATGCACGATGTTGTACGCAGACGATCGCGGCTATAAGCGGCGACATCCACAATGCAAATGTCATGATATGTCATGAATGATATGATAATCATAAACCACAAGAATTTAACCACGAAGGTCAACAACATACTCATCATGAGTATTTTCTCATAATCCACATGTGTCTCATTAAGCACAATACCATTGTGTCATAAGACCATTACCACATAACCCACACCCGATTCACCAAGATCAAAATCAATCGATCTAAATGGAACTCTACCACATAGACCACAACATGATCATCATGAATATAACCACAAGGAATTATCAATATGTCCACCTTGAGTTTATTTTCATATTCGCATTTGGCTCATTAAGCAAATTACCACATGACTACCAACAACTCTTCCAACGCATAGCAAAAATGAATATTAATTTGCTACCACGACCTCATTCATAAAACATGCAACCATGGCATATAACTTCAAGTTATGAAAAACATGTATATTGCAAGTAGTAAGAATAACGAGTTAAACCGTAGCACAACCGCTACATTTACTTGCCTTCCGCGAAGCGCTGCGGTAGGTAAAGAAGATGTCCTAAACGAAGCCTCTCGCCTACTGTAGTAAGTACTCGAAATGAATACAACATATAACATAGCGCTTCCATTAACGTTCTACAACGCTTCCCGACAATCCACAATTAACTAGTTAGCTCTAATCTGAAAACAGACTACTCAGCACAACCCAAACTGGACAGTAGAACGGTAAATATCATATCTATTGATCTGGAACTCGGAATGAGGTGAGACCAATTTCTATGGATTCTTAACTGACAAATCTACAATACTCTAGTTGACAAGGTAAGCCAAATCGACCAAATTAATATACTAACAGGTAATTGAAAATAGCAGTACAGAATCTGTCCGAACAGTTAAGACAGCAAGATTAAAACATCCATAACTTTTAATCTACAACTCCGAATTGAGCGTTCTTTAACAATCTTAAAAGTTTATGAAATTATCTACATTAACCTAGTTGGGATGAAACCTGATTCGTCCATTAACAAACACCTATTTTAAAAGACAACTTAAAAGGTAATTCTCGTCAGAATTCTGGACAGCAGATATTAAATCTATCATAACTTTTGACTCGAAAGTCGGAATCAAGTGATCTTGGCGACCACTGAAAGCTAAGAACATTATCTAAATAACTCTAGGAGATCAAAATCCCTAATTCTGCCTCTAAACACACGAAACAAGCCGCGCAAGAAACTGGACAGAATTGAATTTGTAGCGGCAGCAATTCAATCCAATCAAACCAATCGAATTCGCATCTAATACAACTTAGACAGCAAAGAACGCCTCTCGTTACCCTTGTAGAACCTTGGGGAAACGCTGGTTGAATCCAAGAAGAAGATCCCCTTCTTCTCCTCCTTTCTCTCCCTTCTTCTTCCTCCCGAAGAACAGTAGCAAGGAGCAGCAAAAGGGGCGACATGGAGGGCGTGGCAGCAAAGGGAGGAGGGTTGCTACTGGGCGCGGGTACTGTAGCTGCATGCTACAGTAAAAAATACCTAGGGTTTGGTTGGCCCCTTCTTAAACCAACTTCCCACTTGGGCCAAACAACGTGGGCCGAAAGCCCAAGATTAATTCTCCTCTAAAAAACTGATTTCTCTTTTTAATTCCTATTAAATACCTTTCTCATTTCAATTAATTCTCTAATGTTAAACAGGATATTACATAATCATGATGGATACTTTCCTGTTAAGAGAAATCCTCTCTAAACTATATTGCACTTGAAAATTCAATAAATTTCTCTTCCCGAATAATATATTCTCTCAAATTGATATTCGGTATTACATTCTACCCCTTAAACAGATTCGACCCGAATCCTCACACATCACTGCTTGAAAGAACAACGGAACTAACAACTAACAACGGTAAACAAATACCGTAGCGAACAAAACCGGTAACGCTCACGCATGCGAAACCCCAACTCCCAAGAGGCCTCACACTAGACCGTTGAGACCACCACAAAAAGTCATACAACGATGTCGTCATAACACTCAACCCGGAAATTAAGATGCACGCTCATTAGAAGGGAATCAAAGGAAATTCCACTCACATCATTCTACTAGAAGCACAACGGTATCTTTCGCAAATAGAACCCAAAGAATGTAAGAGTAAAGAACTCTCAAGCATCACACTAGCAATCACTTTACTTCAAAGGACCACGATCCAAATCAAAGGATTCACCACAAAATATTTCTACTCGTCAAGTAGACAATTGGAGAACCACACCACATAAGCTAAGAGTGAAAATCACTCGATGGACCAAAACAATCAATTTCTTTTCCTAACTGGAAAAGACTATGCCTCAACATAAGTCAACTCAATTTGCAAATGGTCTCGCCATAAACACACAAAGATAAACAAGAATCAAGAGAACATCTCACTACTTGACATAACAATAATTTCCCAATCCATTTCTTTTAATAATTTAACTTCCTTGAACCAAGGATTTTCAAATCATTGCCCAACACACCAACTCATTTATCTCAAGTTGGCCACCTCAACAATTAGCTCAATTGAGTACATCATCTACACCATTGTAGATAGACTCTCACTGGCCCCGCAAATCATACTCTAGCCAAAACTAAGACCAACAGAATTATTTTGACAATAATTCCTAACGCACTTCAGTCCCTTAAGGATAACAACTCGGGATTCAAATCACACCCACACATACTCAATTATTGCACCTCAAGGATGCTATCCCGATCATCGCACTATTTGGATTCCACTGATCCACTATTCCAACACGAGACACCGGGCCTCTAGAAACAAATTCTAGCATAATGAAGGTGAAGCCCAAACTCAGCTTCCAAGTTCTTACAACCAACTTCCCATATAAGATAGGGAAAACCTCAGGTGAACACCCTACTATACCACAATTAACAAACACTCATTTCTTAACATCAATAAATCGCTTGGCTCTAAGATAAATATTCTATTTAAAACATACCCTTCCCAAGGATTAATCCAAGAAAATAATATATCATCCATTATATCTTAAATATTGTGATATTTAAGGCTCCCCCAAAAACATCACTACACTACCACTATTAAGTTGTCATCACGCAACAAAAGTCTTCGCAACCCACAATAATTACCATGTTCTTAGAAGAAGAGGTAAGAAGAAATAAGTTCCAGCATACAGAAAATTGCTATCATTCACAGTAGCCAAAAGACCAAGGAAAAAAAAATAGATAGCATTGAGGTTGGAAAACACAAGATAGATCATCTGTACCTCAAATACTTATAGTACAACTTTTTCTTTCAATAAGAAACATTTTTTTTCTTTTATAACAGCATCCCGCCAATTCCAACAAAGGATGCTTGGAAACCACAACACGAGATTGGATAAAACCAAAAGATCATTCAACATATCGCTTTACTCAAAGCAACCTCGGCTATCACACAAGTCATAAGGTCCAAAAGATTCCAACCATAAATCTCACACCCTTCAATTCAATTAGTATTATGGAATTAACAAATTCCTTTATTTTAAAACATTCAACACCATAATCACAACTACATACTATCGATTGTATTCACAACAAGATAAAACATTCTTTGCAAAAAAAAATCATCATATCACCTCATCGCATCATATTTTCCAAAAGGAACACCATAAATCACTTCATCATGTTCTTATTATCCAAATAAGATTCCAACTACTTAATCTAGTTAAACCTAGTGCATAAGCCAAAGATATTAAAACAAACTCTTTAACAAGATGATATTAGAACATAGCAACCTCACAAAACATGCTAGTATGAATCTCTTATTAGATTTCATACATTTATCTCAGATCGATGCTCAACTCTAGTTTAGAAAAAGTAATTACACTCTAGCCATTGCTGTCAATAATTGATTATTAATTTTTCATCAAGCATAGCATTAATGATCCTATCTCTAATTTGCAATCACAAAGACAATAAAGAGCACTGATTCAATACTCCACCTTATGTTAAGATATTAAAATAAAATAACTTTAAACATCAATAATAATGACTTTATAAGACAAGATTCCACAAGTCAATACATCAACCTTCATCCATTTTCGTATACATGTTTCAACAATTTAGCATGGTAAAAGTTACATAAATTTAATAGATTGTACATGCTCATCAAGTATGTAAAGAGAGAACATATTAAAGGTTAATCTTATTAAGACAATATTTCAACACCTCCTTACTTGACCATCCTGAATGGTCAGATTAATTACTTAAGATCAATCAATCCAATCTATCCAAAAAGTTGGGAAAATTAAACAACTACAATAGTCAAAACAATTGTTTTTCATATTCCTTAATAAATGCATGAGTTCTACACATGTATCGCTAAATTCTTAGCCACAAATCTTCAAGAAACTACAACAGGACAACATCATATTAATCAACTTCACTTCTAAGGATGTTAGTAGAAATTAATGATGTACCACGCTAACTTTTCAACTTGATAATTCACAATCTATCAATTATTTACATAATTTTCACCTACTACTTAAACACAACAAAACATCACAAAGGGGTTTTAACACTCCCTTCTAGAGAGAAATCAAACTTCAAAACAAATGCATAGAGCCAATGCTTCCACAAATTAATGAACTTCCCACATAAAGCTTTCATTCCTCTCAAAATATCAAACGAAATACAAGAGTCATATTTTCCAAAGAAGAAAGATGGAACAACACGGAAAATACCAGTCTCTCCAAAAGCACTGCTCACGGCGATCAAACAACCCATCAATCGAAAGAAACAATACTTGGTCTCAAGAACAATTGGAGGCCTATTGACACCCAACAACCGCAATAAGCAGCTAACCCGAGAGAAAATCATTAATCGCAATAGGCCAAGAATCGCCAACATCAATTCAAGGAGGATAACACTTTTCTAAGAAACTTACCCATGACATCCGCAACTAAGTTACCCGAGGTAATGCGCATCAATATCCCGTACCACGAACGGGTATAAACCGGCAATGCCCAAGGCAACAGCCGCAAACTCTACCTCTTATCATTGACTATCCTCACTCATAGCAGTCATAGAAACAACACATAAACGTACAAGATTATCTCATAGCATGAATAATCAATAAAACATGTCAAAGCATGAATGCAACGCTTGACCCATCCCATCCTACTGTGCACCAGTGTGTCAATTTAATATTTTTAATTACCACGGACCTAAAGCCCGCTCGATACCAATCAGTATCACCCTCAGACCCACATTACCCCGGAATGCTACTAAACCACTCACTAGCTGAAATTTCAAGATAATTTGTTACGCAACAATTTCTAGACATGAAGCAATAAGCGGAAGCATAAACAATTAAGGGAACAAAGATAACGGTAACAAGTTCAATAGTTAAAACAACCTCTAGCAGATTAATCAAAGGAATAGTTACAAGTCCATCATTATTAAATAAAATATTCACCCACGAATAGCTAAGCATTTAACTAGAATTTCATCGACTTTATTACAGCATGAGTTGATGAACCAAGTGCATTATTGTGGTGCCGCTCTACCCAACCCATGAATGCTCAACAATCACCTGTAGGGGAAAAACAAGGGTGAGAATAAAATCTCAGCAAGCAAACTGTTTAACAGGCTATTCAGACTACAAACAAATATACAACATCATTATAGTATCCACATGTCCACATCCATAATGTGCATCCACATTCATTACAAGTTAATTAAACTACAAAGATATTAAGCATCAATATCCATTTCCCATAATGATCACAATTATAGCCTCCACCATGTTTACTACCATCAATAGTAAAATATTAGCAAATGAATCTTGATTAACTTCTTCATATTATGCACCACTACCACTACCAATGACAATAAAGCATTAACAAGTTTTACCTCATAACTATACTATTTCTCGCATCCACAACTGCTATCAACAATTACCACAAGAGAGTAGAATCTCATGCCATAATCACAACCACTACCATACCACAAGGGATGAACCCCAATCCACGACATAGCCATTTTCCTCACACCACAAGTGACTCTCATGAGCCAATTCCACATTACAACTATAAAGTTGCAGTTATTTGTAATATAACTTCACCACAATATCTTGCATAAGTATGCAAATGATCTTTCCACAATGTAATGCATATGTATGCTATGCTTCACTACACCTTTACCCAACAAGGTAAAAGTATGCATCGTGCTACGGCAATGCACGATGTTGTACCGGTACGGTCGCGGCTATAAGCGGCGACATCCACAATGCAAATGTCATGATATGTCATGAATGATATGATAATCATAAACCACAAGAATTTAACCACGAAGGTCAACAACATACTCATCATGAGTATTTTCTCATAATCCACATGTGTCTCATTAAGCACAATACCATTGTGTCATAAGACCATTACCACATAACCCACACCCGATTCACCAAGATCAAAATCAATCGATCTAAATGGAACTCTACCACATAGACCACAACATGATCATCATGAATATAACCACAAGGAATTATCAATATGTCCACCTTGAGTTTATTTTCATATTCCGCATTTGGCTCATTAAGCAAATTACCACATGACTACCAACAACTCTTCCAACGCATAGCAAAAATGAATATTAATTTGCTACCACGACCTCATTCATAAAACATGCAACCATGGCATATAACTTCAAGTTATGAAAAACATGTATATTGCAAGTAGTAAGAATAACGAGTTAAACCGTAGCACAACCGCTACATTTACTTGCCTTCCGCGAAGCGCTGCGGTAGGTAAAGAAGATGTCCCTAAACCGAAGCCTCTCTGCCTACAGAAGTAAGTACTCGAAATGAATACAACATATAACATAGCGCTTCCATTAACGTTCTACAACGCCTTCCCGACAATCCACAATTAACTAGTTAGCTCTAATCTGAAAACAGACTACTCAGGCACAACCCGAAACTGGACAGTAGAACGGTAAATATCATATCTATTGATCTGGAACTCGGAATGAGGTGAGACCAATTTCTATGGATTCTTAACTGACAAATCTACAATACTCTAGTTGACAAGGTAAGCCAAATCGACCAAATTAATATACTAACAGGTAATTGAAAATAGCAGTACAGAATCTGTCCGAACAGTTAAGACAGCAAGATTAAAACATCCATAACTTTTAATCTACAACTCCGAATTGAGCGTTCTTTAACAATCTTAAAAGTTTATGAAATTATCTACATTAACCTAGTTGGGATGAAACCCTGATTCGTCCATTAACAAACACCTATTTTAAAAGACAACTTAAAAGGTAATTCTCGTCAGAATTCTGGACAGCAGATATTAAATCTATCATAACTTTTGACTCGAAAGTCGGAATCAAGTGATCTTGGCGACCACTGAAAGCTAAGAACATTATCTAAATAACTCTAGGAGATCAAAATCCCTAATTCTGCCTCTAAACACACGAAACAAGCCGCGCAAGAAACTGGACAGAATTGAATTTGTAGCGGCAGCAATTCAATCCAATCAAACCAATCGAATTCGCATCTAATACAACTTAGACAGCAAAGAACGCCTCTCGTTACCCTTGTAGAACCTTGGGGAAACGCTGGTTGAATCCAAGAAGAAGATCCCCTTCTTCTCCTCCTTTCTCTCCCTTCTTCTTCCTCCCAAGAACAGAGCAAGGAGCAGCAAAGGGGCGACATGGAGCGTGGCAGCAAAGGGAGGAGGGTTGCTACGAGGCGGTGGTACTGTAGCTGCATGCTACAGTAAAAAATACCTAGGGTTTGGTTGGCCCCTTCTTAAACCAACTTCCCACTTGGGCCAAACAACGTGGGCCGAAAGCCCAAGATTAATTCTCCTCTAAAAAACTGATTTCTCTTTTTAATTCCTATTAAATACCTTTCTCATTTCAATTAATTCTCTAATGTTAAACAGGATATTACATAATCACTGATGGATACTTTCCTGTTAAGAGAAATCCCTCTCTAAACTATATTGCACTTGAAAATTCAATAAATTTCTCTTCCCCGAATAATATATTCTCTCAAATTGATATTCGGGGTATTACAAGATTTTTGTAAGGGGGGGGAGGTTTGTAACATCCCCATTTTGGCTTGGGTTTCAAATGTAATAAAATGAGAATAAATTCAAACTTTTCTTACACCCTTATACTTTTGAACTTTTCTGAAATTCTTGTAAAAGAATTTTGGGAAATCTAAAACCAAAATCCTCAGTTATCTCTAGTCAATTTATCTCCTTGGTGAAATCTTGTGTCAAACCCTTGGAAACAATTTTCCTTGGTTCTAGGGTTGCTTTGTGACAGCTCTGAATTATTTCATAATTTTTGGAAATTAATTGAGTATTTTAGAGGCAAGTCAAACCTTGGTCAAACCTCTGAAATAACCTTCTGGAATTTCTTGAGAAAATTTCAGTGCACAAAAATCTCTGGAAATTTTATGGTAGGTTAATCCTAAAGTTATCAACCTCCAGTTACAATTTCATAAATTTTGGAGTTGATTAGATACGTCAATTAAATCCCCAAATTTTCAGCCAAAAAAAATCAAAACCCTAATTGATTTGCACTGTTACTCGGGTTCGCACCGGAGTCTAGCTCGAGTCAGTGGACTCGGTCGAACCAACTCTGCCACTCCTGAGCCGCTATAACGTTCGATCACTGTCAACCATCGAATCTCGATCGGGTGGCCGCGAGCGACTGGAGCGTTTGGAAACTCAAAGCCGCTAGTTCAATCTTGACCGTTCTTACTCCATCGGACCGTCGAGATGCTTTCAATCTCGGCCGTCCAAATCCATCCAACCGTTCCAACCCACCGCCTTTCTTTCTTTCTCTCTGACTGGTGGCCCCGCTCGCCTGGTCATCGTCGTCTTCGTCGGCTCTGTCCCGCGCACGAGCGCCAGCGGGACATGGCGTGCACCAGGCATGGGGGGGGGAGAGGCCCTGTCACCTCACAACGACTTCTAGCAAGTAATGCGCGTCAGTGGCCGCCCTCAAAGTCGCAAGTGCGCCTGCTTCCACCTTTGTGAGGACCCCGGTTTATTCGGCTTGTACTGTTTAACCATCCACTTGGTCCTAACAGTACAAATCAA
Source organism: Ampelocalamus luodianensis (assembly GCA_036346255.1). Lineage (NCBI taxonomy): Eukaryota > Viridiplantae > Streptophyta > Magnoliopsida > Poales > Poaceae > Ampelocalamus > Ampelocalamus luodianensis. The sequence continues at coordinate 53,297,394 of CM070634.1, read as the reverse complement.
ATAAACCAAGCCTCGAGATATGTATACTTCCTGCAGTGCAGTATACACACCCGTTACAAAATCATGCATCAATTCCATTCATACACATAGAGCGAAGCAAAAGCAACAAGCTGAAAGACATAGATAATATAAAGAGAGTTATTACAAAAGAGAGGTGGCCAAATAACACATAAGTAACTAATTTAAGCAATGGAAGCAAAATGGCCATAAGATGGCGATAAACAAAAGCCAATCGGTGTGCCTTTACCCACAAGGCAACCAACCGGACCGCCAAGCTAATCGTCCCAAACAGCGCGCAACATACTCACAAAAGTGAGGCCCTTGGGGCTCACCTTCTTCCTCTGCAACAATTAATATTAAGCAAAGCAGATGAGTACAAAACTTGTTTTTGTACTCGCAAGACTGACGTGTGAGATAACAGAACTATAATTAACTACATACAAGCTTTATTTAAGTGGATGAGGCTCTGGACTTATTTTCAGCATAAAGCAAGTTTTCATTTGCAATAAGTTAATAGATTCAAAGCAAGTCTGCAATTAACTTTTATTGTTCAAATAAAAGAAAGACAATTATAACAATAGATAGATGACAACACCAACCTAGAAGTGACTAACCCATAGTCACCACAACAATAGCATGAAGTACCCCTTCATACCACCCAGGTCAAGTTTAAGTTTTTAAAAGGTTGTAGTCTAGTTCTTGCACGACCTTACCAAGCATGTCCATAACCTAGGACGAGGCTATTCGAATAGTTTTAACCCTGCAGGGGTGTACCAATGTACCCACATGATAGACCGCCTTTCCACCAGCCACGGTTAGCATACTTCCTTTGGTATGCCGGCACGGCTAAGTCTAACAAGACGCTTTCCAATGGGCGATGCTAATTAAGAGCCGCAACCCACGGGAGAAGGACACATTAGACAGCCTAACCGGTCTGCTAATGCTCCCCTCCAACACCACAAACACACACACACAAGAACACACCCACCAACCAGCTCATAATTAACACCTCCCAAAGTACTTAGTCAAGAGAGGTTCCATATCCCCCTCGTGTGGTTAGCACGCGATAAGCGCTTGGCTTAGTGACACAAGTAACTCGGTCCTTGGGTACTTAGGCACCATTCCAAACACACCCAACAGATCACATCAACATACCATTGTGCCCAAGTCAAGATATAGTTTTGTTTTCAGTTTTTGATTTGTAAATCAATAAAACACAAGGATTGGACATAATGGAGTAGTATAAGTATTTGTGTGATCAAGATCATCGACTAAGTCGATGATCGCCCAATACTACCGATAACTAGGCATGGCTAAGCAATATTCATTCGTAATCTACTAAGTGATAAGAGTTCACCCAACGGACTTTGATCACAGCAAATAACCTAGGCTCAGGTAGTAGAGGATATTTATTTCCCTACAGATTATGCAACTAGAGGATTAACTAATCAATTTAACAACAAAATAGCAATGCATACATAGAAGTTAAACAAAATATTAGACTTTAAAAGTAATGGGATCAAATGGGAAATGATCAAACTGCTTGCCTGCTTGCTGTTGCTCAAACTGTTACGGAGGATCGTTCTCGGGGTTACCGCAAATGTCGAAGCCTAAGCGAAAAGCAAAAAGAAGCGAGAACAACCAATAAGACGAGCAACACTTAAACAAAAGAGCAAGCAAAATTTATCCAATTGCGACGAAATTTATACACAAGGTAGTCTAAGGTCCTATCTAACCTTAGGAACAAGAACTAACTAAAAAGGATTAGTGAAGAAAAAGATATGATCCAAATACTCATTTTCGGCCAAAATGCTACCCTTAATTAGTACTGTTCATAAAATATTTTCTAGAGTGATTTTGAAGCTGAAATTTTTATGGTAGTTACCTACTGGTATTCTAAGGTTACATGAAAAATTTTAGGTCATTTGGAGCTATGGTTAAAAACATATGGTTTTTACAAGACTTTTAAATAGCATTTTTAAAATGTAATGCTAAAGATTTTAAAAACAGTAACATGAACAAAACCTATGCTATCACTTAGTTCACTTATAGAGGAAGCCAACAAAGTTGGATTCACCCAAAAAGGATCTATCTACACAAACTTATGCAATTTACAAATTATTCAAATTCTAAATTAACAGTTTCAAGTATATTTCTAAACCAATTTTGAAATCCTATTTCTGTGGCCGAACTAAACTTCTAAACATTTTTACACTAAAGTTCAGTTCATAATAAAGCTAGCAAAATTTGAAACACCTAAAATGGATTTTATATGAATTAGTTATGAATTTTTAAAGTACCTTAACCATTTCAGTTTGAACTTAACCTATTCTGGAATCCATTTGAACTAGACATGACGTGGATGCATACGAGCCGTTGATTCTGAATCGGACGGCTCAGAGCGTCCGGGGTTCAAACACACGCGCGCGCAGGTGGCAAGGCCGCTGACCGTTCATCTCGAGATGGACGGCCCATAGGGAGCCACGTCGTCGCGACGCTGCTGCCGCTCGTCCGACAACAGAGCCGAGCAAAACTCGAGCTCGCCGGGCGTGTCGCCGGCGAGGGAGCTCAGGGCGAGGCCCGGAAGGAGCTAAAACGGAAACATACTGCTATTGCGCACCAGATGGCACCGGCGGCGAGGCCAATGGCGACCTGACGCGGCGGCGCGGCGGCGAGAGGCGGAGGGAGTGCTACGACCGAAAACGAAAACGATGACATGGCTAAGCTACGCGCAAATGGACGGGTGCAAAAGCTATGACGGGGTCTTATGGACTTAACGCGACCAACCGGAGTCCATACGGAGCCGGCAGCGAAGTGGAGGCTAACGGCGCGCGCGACAAAGCGAGGAACCACGGCTACGGTGCGGCAAAAGCTAAGCGGGAAGAGCTTAAGCTCACGGGGTTCGCGAAGATGATGACGGGGTTGGGGTGGACGGAGGATGAGCGGAGCAGCCGGCGGCGAGGATCGTGGCGGTGCGGGGATGCCTCAACGCGGAGGGGCCGACACAGGCCAAGCGGCAACACCGGTGGTACCATGAGCTTCGCAATACCACAGAAGCTCCGGAGGAATGGATTGGGAAATGGGAGTCTTACGGTGCGGGAAGAAGATGGAGATTTGCGGCAAATTTGGGAAAACTCCGATTTCAGCAGCTCCTTCCGACGGAACTGAAATGGAGTGGGGTTAAACTCCCAAGTGAGGCGAAGGTGAGGGAACGAGGGGAGCAAGAGAGCCACTGGAACACCGTCGGCGCCAAAGCTCCGCGCCGGCAATGGCGAGATGAGTGCCGGGCGCTCGGAACTCGCTTCGAGCTCGTAGAAGGTAACCAAGAGGTGAGGATGGCGAAAGATGCTCGGGGAGGAAGCGGGAGCTTAAGTAGGCTCGTGGAGCGAGGAGGGCACCGTTGGCGCCTCGGGTTCTCATTGCCGCTACGGCCGCCGTGGCGACGGGAGCGATTGAGACGACGACTAATCGGGCGGTGGGTGACGGGCATTTAATGCGCTGCAGAGCCGTTGACGAAGACGGAGGTGACGAGGCGCATCGCTGTCTCCCTCTCTGCGCTCGCCATGGCGCAGCACACGCGCGAGCAGGAGCGAGGAAGGAGATGACGGGAACGGCGTCCGATTTTGATCCAATGACCGTCAATCGACCGCGTCGGCACGGTTAAGTGCAAACGTCGACCGCCCGATGACGATCCAACGAGTCACCGCACGTGCGCCAATTCGACCCGGTCGGTACAGTTAGCTGGCTCGGCCGAGTCAAGTGACTCGAGCCCAAGCCTGACTCGCACCCGAGGAACAGTGCAAACCAGTTAGGTTTTGAATTTTAAAGGCTGAAACTTTGGGGATTTAATTGAGGTATCAAATCAACTCCAAAATTCCTGAAATTTTAACTGGAGCTTGCTTACCTTGGGGTTTACCTCCCATAAAATTTCCAGAGGTTTTTGTGCACGGAAATTTTCTCAAGAAATTCCAGAAGGTGATTTCAGAGGTTTGACTTGCCTCTAAATTATTCAAATAATTTCCAAAAATCATGAGATAATTCAGAGGTGTCACAAAGCAACCTTAGAACCAAGGAAAATTATTTCCAAGGGTTTGACACAAGATTTGACCAAGAAGGTTGTTGACTTGATAAATGAGGCTTTTGATTTTGAATTTTCCAAAATTCCTTTTCAAGAATTTTCAGAAAAGTTCAAAAGCACAAGGATGTAAGAAAAGTTTTAATTTACCCTCCATTTCTTACATTTGAAACACAAGCCAAAATGGGGATGTTACAAACCTCTCCCCCTTACAAAAATCTCGTCCCGAGATTTGGTTCACTCGAAAAAGAAAGAGGGGTAGTCTGCACGGAGACGATCTTCTCGTTCCCAAGTAGCCTCGTCCTCGGAATGGTTTGACCACTGAACTTTAAGGAACTTGATGGTCTTATTCCTTGTTCTTCGCTCAGCCTCCTCGAGTATGCGAACAGGGTGCTCGCGATAGGTCAAATCTTCCTGAACATCAAGAGTCTCCAACGGAGCTTCCTCTGTTGGAACACGGAGGCACTTCTTTAGCTGGGACACATGAAACACATCATGTACCCATGCAAGTGCAGGAGGCAACTCCAACTTGTAGGCAACAGTTCCCTTCTTCTCGATAATACGGTAGGGACCGACATATCGAGGAGCTAACTTGCCCTTGGCACCGAAACGCTGGTGACCCTTCAGAGGAGAAACCTTGAGATAAACAAAGTCATTAGGCTCAAAGTTCAACTCACGACGACGGCGATCCGCATAGCTCTTTGCTCGGATTGAGTGTGCGTGGCGATCACGAATGGGTGGACTTGACTCGGCCTCATTAATCGAGTCGGGCCAAAGAAAGGTCTCTCACCGGTCTCGGACACATTCAACGGGTTCTACACTTTCTCCCGTATAAGGCCTCGAATGGTGCCATGCCGAGGCGGCTTGAAACCGTTGTTATAAGAAAACTCGGCGAATGGCAAGCACTTCTCCCAATGCTTCCCATAGGAAAGGACACAAGCTCGAAGCATGTCCTCTAAAACTTGGTTGACTCTTTCGGTCTGACCATCAGTTCGGGGGTGATACGCTGAGCTGAAGGAAAGGTGAGTTCCCATAGCCTCTTGCAGGCTATGCCAAAATCGAGACGTGAACAGCGAACCACGATCTGACACAATTGTCTTTGGCACACCATGCAAACTCACGATGCGGGCTATGTAGAGCTCTGCGAGGAGACCCACTCGAAGGTCCGTCTTGACAGGGAGGAAATGAGCCACTTTAGTCAATCGATCGATGACCACCCAGATGGCATCATTCTTCTTTGGAGACCGGGGTAGACCAGTGATAAAGTCCATCCCGACCGAATCCCACTTCCACTCCGGAATTGGTAAGGGCTGAAGCAGTCCGGCCGGACGCTGATGTTCGGCCTTGACACGACGACACACGTCGCACTCGGCAACGAACCTTGCGATCTCCCTCTTCATTCGGGTCCACCAAAATCTCTGTCGGAGATCATGATACATCTTCGTGGTCCCGAGATGAATGGATAACGGGGAATCGTGGGCTTCGCGGAGGATCAACTCCCGCAACTCCATGTCCTTTGGAACTACAAGGCGTTGCCCGAACCTTACGACACCAAGCTCATCTTCGGAGAAGCACTTGGCTGTTCCATTCTTGACATTTTCCTTGATACGGTTCACTTCAACATCTAACTGTTGAGCGGACTTGATCCGATCCACCAAGGTTGGCTGTACAACCAAGGCAGCGAGGGAACCATGCTCAACCAAACCCAAGTTGAGACGCTGGAACTCCTCCAGAAGGGTGGGCTGAGGCTCTTGGAGCAACAATACATTACAATGCGCTTTGCGACTAAGCGCATCCGCAACGACATTGGCCTTGCCCGGATGGTAGTGAATACCCATGTCATAATCCTTGATCAACTCCAACCATCTCCTTTGCCTGAGGTTTAGATCTGGTTGGGTGAATAAATACTTTAAGCTTTTGTGATCCGAATACACTTCACAACGATTACCGATTAGGTAATGTCGCCAAATCTTAAGTGCATGGATCACAGCGGCCAACTCCAAGTCATGGGTAGGGTAGTTGAGTTCATGAGGTCTCAATTGCCTTGATGCATAGGACACTACCTTGCCTTCTTGCATAAGGACACAACCGAGGCCTCGACGAGAAGCATCACAAAAGATATCGAAGCTTCGACGGACATCGGGGAGAACAAGAACGGGAGCGGTGGTCAATCACTTCTTAAGCGTTTGGAAACTTTCCTCGCAATCAGCGGACCACGAGAACTTCTTGTCCTTCTTGAGCAACTCCGTCATCGGCTTCGCTATCTTGGAGAAGTTCTCGATAAAGCGACGATAATATCCCGCTAAACCAAGAATCCTTTTGGTGTTGTTCGTTCTTATCGGGTTTTATCGCCTTTTCTCGTTAGGTTCCGAAGAATTTATTAAACCTGAGCACTCCCCTCTGCAGCAACGCCGATCCCAGCAAGGCAAGCAGTTTGATCATGTTAATCCCAGTATTTTAAGTATTTATGTTGATTATAAATTCTATGTATGCATTGCTACTTTGTGTTAATAGTTGACCTAGTAGATGCATTCCCTTAGGAAAATGATTATTCTCTACTACCATTGAGCCTAGGTTATTGCTGTGATTAAGAGTTCGTGGATGAGTGTGAGGACCCCAGTTTATTTGGCTTGTAATGCTTAACCATCCATTGGTCCTAGCATCACAAATCAGATAAACTGAGCCTCAAGATATGTATACTTCCCAGAATTGCAGTATACACACCCCGTTACAAAATCATGCATCAATTCCATTCATACACATAGAGCCGAAGCAAAAGCAACAACTGAAAGACATAGATAATATAAAGAGTTATTACAAAAGAGAGGCCGACCGGCCAAAAGACATACAACTAGATAAGTACACAGCGGAAGCAAAAGAGCCATAAGATGGCGCTAAACAAAAGCCAATCAGTGTGCCTTTAACCCACAAGGCAACCAACCGGACCGCCAAGCTAGTCGTTCCAGACACCGCCACAACAAATCTCACAAAAGTGAGGCCCTTCGGGCTCACCTTCTTCCCCTACAACAAAACAATTAAGCAAAGCATCTGAGTACAAAAATTGTTTTTGTACTCGCAAGACTGACGTGTAAGATAACAGAACTATAATTAGCTACATGCAAGCTTTGTTTAAGTGGAGGAGGCTCTGGACTTATTTTCAGCATAAAGCAAGTTTTATTTGCAATAAAGTAATACATTTGAAAGCAAGTTTGCAATTAATTTCTATTGTTCAAATAAAAGTGAGACGAGTATAACAATAGATAGAGAACAACAATGTCCTAGAAGTGACTAACCCAATAGTCACCACAACAATAGCATGAAGTACCCCTTCATACCACCCATGTCAAGTTTTAAGTTTTAAAAGGTTGTAGTCTAGTTCTTGCACGACCTTACCAAGCATGTCCATAACCTAGGACGAGGCTATTCGAATAGTTTTAACCCTGCAGGGGTGTACCAATGTACCCACACGATAGACCGCCTTTCCACCAGCCACGGTTAGTATACTTCCTTTGGTATGCAGGCACGGCTAAGTCTAACAAGACACTTTCCAATGGACGATGCTAATTAAGAGCCGCAACCCACGGGATAAGGACACATTAGACAGCCTAACCGGACTGCTAATGCTCCTCCCACACACACACACACACACAAGAACACACCCACCGACCAGCTCATAATTAACACCTCCCAGAGTACTTAGTCAAGAGAGGTCCCATATCCCCCTCGTGTGGTTAGCACGCAATAATCGCTTGGCTTAGTGACACAAGTAACTCGGTCCTTGGGGACTTAGGCACCATTCCAAACACACCCAACAGATCACACCAACATACCATTGTGCCCAAGTCAAGATATAGTTTTGTTTTCAGTTTTTGATTTGTAAATCAATAAAACACAAGGATTGGACATAATGGAGTAGTATAAGTATTTGTGTGATCAAGATCATCGACTAAGTCGATGATCGCCCAATACTACCGATAACTAGGCATGGCTAAGCAATATTCATTCGTAATCTACTTAACGTGGAAAAGTTTAAAACAATTAATAAAGTGCAAATAAAAGCTTACGGGACTTAATCTGGAAAACTGACTCAAACTAGGGAGGTCGTGGGCCGTTGATCAAGAATCACACGGCACACGAGCACAGGCGCGAATTCCACCACGAGCACCTGGGCGCCAAGACCTCATCGCGCCTAGGGGAGGTCTTAGCCGTTGATATTGAATCCAACGGCCCCGACCACGGATGCACAAAGACACGCGAAGGAGCTCCTCGCGACTAGGGAGGTCGTGGCCGTCGGATCGGATCTGGCGGTCCCGAGCTCCATGAGGAGGTCCTAAGGCCAACTCACGCGGGAGGTGCGGACGGCTAAGATCTCCCGGGGAGGTCCCTGCGATCCAGATCCGAGCGAGGAGGTCCTAGACGATCACGATCTCGGGGAGGTCCTGAACGGCTAAGATGAAATCGAGGGAGGTCCTGGGCTGCGAGTTAACAGAGAGATACGTGGATGGCTGGGATCTCACCGAGGAGGTCATGGATGGCCATGATCTTCGCGGGGAGGTCTGTCGCGACAGTGTTTAACATAGAGAGGTGCAGGCGGTTCGGATCTCCGCGGGAGGTCTGGATGGTCCAGATCCGAGCGAGAGAGAGTGCGGACGGTTAGGATCTCACCGAGGAGGTCCTAATGAATGGTCTAGATCTAGGCGGGGAGGTCCTGAGGCTTCTTTACAAGGACCAGTAGTGGTCTTTTACAAAGAGGACCTCAGGGGGTAGTTTTGAAGGTTTTCTTTACAAAAGACCGGGGTGGTCTTTTGCAAAGAGGACCTCGGGAAGGTCTTTAGGGGTTTTACAAAAGACCACGAGGAGGTGTTTGCAAAGAGGACCTCGAGGAAGGTCCTTTGCTGGAAACACAGAGGTGGTCTTATACGGCTAAGATTTAACAGGTGGTCCTATACGACTAGGATCACCACCAAGGGAGGTCCAGAGACTTAGGATTTTTGGAAAAGATCCTAAGGCCCGGATCTAAACTTGGAGAGGTCGTGAGCGGCTAAGATTAGCTCGAGGAGGTCCTAGAGTGGATTTAATGGCGCAGACCTCCGGACAACGACAAAAGGTGGCAGCTAAGATAAATTAAAAGCATCTAATGATTGACAATAAATGAATCCAACAGAGCACTTAAAGACTTAGGACTTTAATTCTAAACCCATGGCCCACACGTCGGTGACTCCACAAGCACAGATTAAGACACCATTAACGCACCAAATGATAAGCAATGATTTGAGCATTAAAGTTGTCAGAAGAACATGGAAACGGAGGTTCGACTAACAAAACCCGAGCGTGTTCCACAGCTTGCCGCCGGCGACGTGGACCTCGTCGGCGGAAACCAAGAACACGGATGAGTCCCAAATAGGGAGGAGAACCTAAAGGTGCCAACAGCTAGGGCTAGAGCGCACCCTACCAGCGGCTAGCCGGAGATAACCGCCGGAGACCAAATGCGGCCGAAAACGAAAACCGAAGAGGTCTAAGAGGATCGGGTTTTTGGAACTGAGGTACTCACCAGGGATTGAAGGAGAACTGGGAGTGGTCGCAAGAGCTCCGGTGACAGTGGTGCTCGCCGGAGATGAGGAAGACGACCAACTCGGCCCCGAAAACAGGCTCCCCAAATTGTCAACCTCTGTGAAGGTTTAAATAAAACAAGTTAGGGAGACTTGAGGTGACCAAGATGACAAAGAGACAGCCAATATTGCAATATTGAACCACTGGAGCTCGGAGGTCGCCTGGGAGCTCCAAGGTCCAACAATGGTGGCAAAGACTTTCAGGTGTTTTGAGCACAAGAGCAGAGAAAGAAGTTAGAGGTGCAAGAATGGATTCAAAGAAGCTTAAGGGAGAAGCTCGGGCTCAATATATAGCCGGAGAGGAAGAACAAGGCAGTGTCCACAGTTTCAACAAGCTAGGACACTCGACATGATGGGAGTAGGTTGTCAGAGAGACTTTTGAGCAAAAAGGGGCTGCCAGACATTTAATGTTGGCAGCATATAGCCGTTTGTCAGCCCTAGAGTTGACAAGGCACTGCTCTCTACTGCCATGCACAAAATTTGATAATGACCAGGCCCCACCAGTCAGTGAGAGAACTAGGGAGGACTGGTCAACAAGTGTAACGGTTGGAATCCGCACTGAGCTCCCACTAGGGAGGTCGTGAGCTGTTGGATTGAAATCTAAGGGCTCAGGTTTAGAACTATGTATTAGAGGTCCTAACACTTAGGGGAGGTCTGAGCCACAGATCTCAAGATGGATGGCCCACGATCACCCAAGTGCTAGGAGTGGTCGTGGAGGGCTGAGGAGGTCGCCCCAGGGTGGTCTTTGCAAAAGGTGCAAAGGAGGTCCTCGGGGAGGTCCTCGAGGGTTGTCTTTGAAAATAGAACATGAGGAGGTCTAGGCGGTTGGATGCGGATCAGAGGGCTAAGAATGCCCGCGCATTGAGACAGGCTCGGGACAGCGCTAGGTGGTTGGACCGAGCCAGCTGGCTCGAACCAGGCTCAGGTGCGCGCCCAAGGAACAGTGAAGACCCGAAGAGGTTTGGATTTTAGAGCTGAAGCTTTGGGAAATTAATTTAGGTATCAATTCAACTCTAAAAATTGTGAAATTTTTCAAAGGGATCACATACCACCCCAAGAACTAAGGAAAAATATTTCCAGAAGATGATCAACATATTCGACAAAATTGTTTTTGGAGGATCAAGATTTGGATCAACAGACTTGTGACTTTGTATTTCCATACTCTTGTACAACAATTGTTTAGCACACACAGGAAATACATGATGTAAGAAAAAGTTTTAATTTCTACTCATTTTCTTACATTTGAAACACAAGTACAGAATTTGGGATGTTACAAAACCTCCCCCCCTTACAAAAATCTCATCCCGAGATTTGTCTCACTCGGAAAAGAAAGAGGGGTAGTCTGCACGGAGACAATCTTCACGCTCCCAGGTAGCTTCATCCTCAGAATGATTCTACCACTGAACCTTAAGGAACTTAATAGAACGATTCCTAGTTCTTCGTTCAGCTTATTCAAGGATGCGAACAGGATGCTCGCGGTAGGTCAAATCCTCCTGGACATCAAGAGTTTCCAACGGAGCTTCCTCGGTTGGAACACGGAGGCACTTCTTTAGCTGGGACACATAGAACACATCATGTACCCCCGCAAGTGCGGCAGGCAACTCCAACTTGTAGGCAACGGCTCCCTTCTTCTCGATGACGCGGTAGGGACCGACATATCGAGTAGCTAACTTGCCCTTGACACCAAAACGCTGGTGACCTTTCAGCGGAGAAACCTTGAGATAGACAAAGTCATTGGGCTCAAAGCTCAATTCACGACGACGACGATCCGCATAGCTCTTCTGCCTGGATTGAGCTGTGCGCAAATGATCACCAATAAGCTGGACTTGACTCTCGGCTTCATTGATCGAGTCCGGGCCAAAGAAAGGTCTCTCGCCGGTCTCAGACCAATACAACGGGGTTCTACACTTTCTCCCGTATAAGGCCTCGAATGGTGCCATGCCGAGGCGGCTTGGAAGTCGTTGTTGTAAGAAAACTCGACGAATGGCAAGCACTTCTCCCAATGCTTCCCATAGGAAAGGACACAAGCTCGAAGCATGTCCTCTAAAACTTGGTTGACCCTTTCGGTCTGACCATCAGTTTGGGGGTGATACGCTGAGCTGAAGGAAAGGTGAGTTCCCATAGCCTCTTGTAGGCTATGCCAAAATCGAGACGTGAACAGCGAACCACGATCTGACACAATTGTCTTTGGAACACCATGCAAACTCACGATGCGGGCTAGGTAGAGCTCTGCGAGGAGACCCACTCGAAGGTCCGTCTTGACAGGGAGGAAATGAGCCACTTTAGTCAATCGATCGATGACCACCCAGATGGCATCATTCTTCTTTGGAGACCGGGGTAGACCAGTGATAAAGTCCATCCCGATCGAATCCCACTTCCACCTGCAGGTGGTAAGGGTGAAGCGGTCGGCGGAAGGCGATGTTCGGCCTTGACACGACGACACACGCCGCGACTTTCAACAACGAACCTTGCGATCTCCTCTTCATTCGGGTCCACCAAAATCTCTGCGGAGATCATGATACATCTTCGTGGTCCCGGATGAATGGATAACGGGAATCGTGGGCTTCGCGGAGGATCAACTCCGCAACTCCATGTCCTTTGGAACTACAAGGCGTTTCCGAACCGCACAACACCAAGCTCATCTTGGAGAAGCACTTGGCCGTTCCATTCTTGACATTTTCCTTGATGCGGTTCACTCCAACATCGATCGCGAGCGGACTTGATCCGATCCACCAAGGTTGGTTGTACAACCAAGGCGATGAGGAACCATGCTCAACCAAACCCAAGTTGAGGCAGCTGAAACTCCTCCGGAAGGGTGGGTCGAGGCTCCTTGAGCAAACAATGCATTGCAATGCGCTTTGCGACTAAGCGCATCCGCAACGACATTGGCCTTGCCCGGATGGTAGTGAATACCCATGTCATAGTCCTTGATCAACTCTAACCATCTCCTTTGCCTGAGGTTTAGATCTGGTTGGGTAAACAAATACTTCAAGCTTTTGTGATCCGAATACACGCGCACCTTTTGCTTCCGCTGTCATTCTTGTATATTGTTCTATTTGGCCGGTCGGCTCTTTTGTAATAACTTTACTTTATGTATCTCGTTGTTGAACTTAGTGATGTATGTGTATGGAAATGATGTGTAATTTTGTGATGATGTGCATGTGCTGTAATTCTGGGAAGCATATGTCCATCGAGGCTTAGAATGTTTAATTAGTAATGCTAGAACCATTTGGAGGTTAAGTGTTACTAGTTAAATATTCCGGGTCCTCACATATAAATTCAGCCTTTGTGCTATGTTTAATTGTGAAAACTAAAAATAAAAACAAAATGATTTGGACTTGGGCACAATGGTATGTTGGTGTGCTTTTGGGTGTGACTGGAATGGTGCCCGAGTCAACAAGGACCGAACATCTTGTTACACTAAACCAAGCATTCATGTGTGCTAACCACACTAGAGGATATGGGACCTCTCTTGACTTAGTACTTTGGCGTGTGTTAGCTCCGAGTCGCAGGAGGTTGTAGGAGGGAAGATGTTGGGAGCATTGTAGTTGTCCGGAAGCTTTACCCCGGGTGGGTAGTTGTCTTTCGGCTTTACAATGTAAGCGTATGGGTTTCTATCCATACAAGCGGCTCGTTATTGAGACACAATATTGGAAATGTCTCGTAGAACTTAGCCGTGCCAGCATACCTTTGGAAGTGTGCTAATCTTGTGGCTTAAAGGCGGTCTGAAGTGTGGGTACATTGGTACACCCCTGCAGGGTTTGATCTATTCGAATAGCCTCGTCCTAGGTTATGGACACGCTTGGCAAAGTCTTTCAAGAGTTAGACTACAACCTTTTAAATTAAAACTTGATGGGTGGTACAAATCGGGGATTCATGCTATGTTGTAGTGGCTATTGGGTTAGTCACCTCTTGGTTGTTACTTATGTTATTTATTGTACCTCGCTGTTATTTCAATGCTTAAAAATAGATTTGATAAATTGCTTTCAATCTATTACATTATTGCAAATGAAAATTGCTTTATGCGTCCAATTAACCATATAACCATCTCCCTTGTTTCAGCTTTCATGTAGCTATGTGTAGGTTTGTTACTCGTAAGTCTTGCGAGTACATTTTTGTACTCACCTGCATTGCTTGTTGTGTGCAGAGGAGGAAGTGGATCCAAAAGGGGTCTACTTCTGTGAGTTGTGCTGCGGCAGGTGCAACTAGCTTGGTGGCCCGGTCGGTTGCCTTGTGGGTTATGGCTAACCGGTCATCTTTTGTTTATAGCCATCTTATGGCACTTTTGCTTCCGCTGTTATTGTTACTTTGATGTCATTTGGCCGGTCGGCTCTTTTGTAATAACTCTATATTATGTATGTGTTTTGCTAGACTTGCTCTTATGCGTTGTTTGGAAATGATGCATGATTTTGTAAAGATGTATGTGTGCTGCAATTCTGGGAAGCACATGTCCATCGAGGCACGATATATTTTGTTTGTGATGCTAGAGTAAAGGGAAGACTAAGTATTACAAGCTAAATACACCGAGGTCTCACAAGGTGAATCGAGTTGCTCGAGGAAAACTCCGAGTAGGATAGGTGTCGTTGTGGAGGCCATCCATGAAGGGCAACGGGTAGGCTACACTAGCGCAAATTAAAAAAATTCTACCCGTAAACCAAGATCACTTCAGTTATAGATCACGGTCTTACCACTAGACGCGCAGGTGCGGAAGTTGATGCAGCACGTCGGGGCAGTGTAGTCGTACTAAGTTGATGCCGCACGTCCGGGCAGAGTAGTCGTACTACTTCCTCGTCCTCGTCGTGGCGTCCCACGTATAGCTTCTCTCTTGCGGTTCGTCCCAACGCTAAAGATGCAGCGCCTTCAAAGGTATCCACACGTACGGGAGGAAGCGACGCACGCCGGACTACTAGATCCGCGCGAGCGACCAGGGCGTGGGAGGGGTGGCGGCTAGGGTTTGAGGATGTCACGAAAAACTCATCCTTCATCCCGTGCGCCCCTGCCCTCCTTTTATAGACGTCCTTACAATGGGCTTCTACGAATAGAGGCCCATTAGGACTCAATGCCCAGTCTAATTCGGATCCAATCCGAATTAGGCTTTAGCCCCTTAAGTGTGTGACCCTATAGGTTCATGTATGTTTAGACATGACGCGAGTACACATACTTGGTCAATAGTTGGTAGCGGCCTCTAGCAAGACGTGCTAACTCCTAAACGTACACAAAGATCATATTGGACGAACCATCACAACGTTATGTATATGCCAATCCCTTTGCCTCACGATATTCGGTCGAGCTCCAAGCTGACCACTCTTTCTCGATCCTGTGATCCGAAATCCCTTACTAGGTTAACTCTTAACCTTAAGTAGCATGGCCATGCATTTCTGGATCCGATCACTCGAGGGGTTCAGAGATATCTCTCTCAGGTAGAGAGGGGCAAATCCCATCTCGACTGACCATGCCTCGCAGCATGCTTCATGACAAACCCGAAAGCTACCTTTATAACTACCCAGTTACGGAGTAGCGTTTGATAGCCTCTAAGTAGGTTGATTCACATCTCAAGTACATGCGACAATCTCAGGTCTAAGGACAAGGCGTACACATTGTGTAGAGAGAACCATAAGTATAATTGTTATGTCTCATGTTGGGTCGGTCCAACCCCATGTTCTAAACATGTGTCCACATTATTGGTTTGACATCTCCATGTCTATGACCTGTGAAACATGGTCATCAACCGATACATGTGCTAATCCATCATTCACGTGTGTCCTCACATGAACTCCGACTAGGGACAACTTTAGAATAACTATACAAGTAAAGAGTTTCACAAACAAGTCACATACTTCTTAATCAACACAAAATGCAATATTCAAGGAACATTTATTAAATCATGGATACAACGAAATATCATCATCTCTATGATTGCCTCTAGGGCATATCTCCAACAATCCACGCCAACTAGTTTACCAGAAAGTTTTCCTTTCTAGGAAAATGTTGGATTTGAAAACCGAAGAAGTGATTTTCGAGTTTCCGTACTTCCGTCAAATAAGATGGCATCTTGGTACTTGAGCATTGATACTCTTTCCCCCACTTGATTCACTACTAGTTGAGAATCGTCTTTCACTAGTAATCTACGAATCCCGAGCGCTCTGGTTGCTCGGAGTCCCGCCAGTAAACCTTCATATTCTACCACATTGTTTGTAGCTTGAAAGTTTAACTGAATGGTGTATTTGATTTATTCTCTTGTAGGAGATATCTTGCCCTCGAGCCTTTGAGCATCAAGGAACCATCAAAGTACATTGTCCACTCGTCGTGGTGTTTGTACTCGGGCTCTTGGGTGGGTTCAGGGTTTGTTCATTCGGCAATGAATTCTGCTAAAGCCTGGGACTTGATTGCTATTCTTGACATGAAATGGAGGTCGAACGCCCCAAGCTCGATCGCCCATTTTGCCATTCGTCCTAATGATTCCCTGTTTCTGAGAACTTGACCAAGAGGATATCCAGTCAGTACGACCACTTTGTGGGCCTAAAAGTAATGTCTTAGTTTCCTTGAAGCCATAAGGAGACCATAGAGCAGCTTTTGTACCTGTGGGTATCTTTCCTTTGGTCCATATAAGACTTCGCTTACGTAATGCATCGGTTGTTGAACGTTGTCACGTTCTATGACCAGTACACTGCTAACAACTTGTGGCGTTGTAGCTATGTAAATCAGCAATGTTTCTCCCGATCTTGGAGATACTAAGATCGGGGTACTCGTAAGGTACTTCTTGAGCTCTTCAAAGGCATCGTTTGCCTCTTTAGTCCACTCGAAACTTCCATATTTTCGAAGAAGTTAAAAGAAAGGTAGTCCTTTTTGTGAGACCCCGGTTTATTGAGCTTGTAATACTTAATCTTCCCTTGACTCTAGCATCACAAACAAAATATACCATGCCTCGATGGACATGTGCTTCCGAGAATTGCAGCACACATACATCTTTACAAAATCATGCATCATTTCCATACAACACATAAGAGCAAGTCTAGCAAATGACATACATAATAGAGTTATTACAAAAGGGCCGACCGGCCAAAAGACATCAAAGTAACAATAACAGCGGAAGCAAAAGCGTCATAAGATGGCTATAACAAAAGACGACCTGTTAGCCAACATAACCCACAAGGCAACCGACCGGGCCACCAAGCTAGTCGCACCTGCCACAGCACAACTCACAGAATTAGACCCCTTGGGGATCCACTTCCTCTTCTGCACAGAACAAGCAATGTAGGTGAGTACAAAAATGTACTCGCAAGACTTACGAGTAACAAGCCTATACATAGTTGTCGTAGTAGAAAAAGGCTAGACAGTAAGAGAAGGGGGAACCCCGGCGTCCACAGGGGGCCGAGGTATCCTAGGACAGGGGACCAGCTGTCAGGAAAATGAATTGAGTATATTTCTTCTCAACCAAAAAGACCACACCTTTCATGGGGGGATGGCTACTTATAGCCATTCCTCCCGGTATGTGAGATTAAAAGTTTACCCCCTACAGGGCCCCATCTAAGTAGGGGTTGTAGGGTCTTTTCCTACCCCTAGGCGTAGCCTTTGGTCCTTGGTGGGCCGCCCTGGTCTCGGTTCACCAGGCTAGTGCACCTGGTCCAGCGGGACTGTTGCAGCAGGCGGACGCGGGGCATTTCCTTCAGCCGACGTCCTCCGGGCGTCCGGACGACTGCCCGCCCCGGCCGCCCTTTGGCCCCCTCCGGACCTCTCCGGGGTCCTTCGGTCCCTTCGGACCCCTCCGGGCATTTTGGCGGGGTCGGCACGTTCAGGCGCTTGCCTGGCGGCGGGGGCCGGTGGGCCGCCCCTACGACAAGCCCCTCGCGGTCGATGTCTTGCTTCGCCATGGCTGAAACCGCGCTCCTTCCCGAAGAATGTGTACACCATCGCCGGCTGGTGAAGCTTAGTGTGTGCCCCGCGTGGTCGTGCGGGAGTACCGTTGGTCGGGCGGTTGGCGGCGTTGTCGACTTCCGAGTCCAATATTTAAATGGACGCAGCCTGGGATGCTTTGGGTGCCGTGCTGCGTCGGCTTTCGGGCAACATAAATGGACTCCACCTAGGACGCCTCGGGTGTTGTGCGGCGTCGGCTTTCGGGCAACATAAATGGACTCCACCCGGGACGCCTTGGGTGTTGTGCGGCGCCGGCTTTCGGGCGACATAAATGGACGCCGCCATGCTGCACTGTTACGGTGGCACGTGTCGTCCGTTGGTTGTGTCGCGACTCCTCAGTTCCCGTGCGCCGCGTCCTTTCGTTTCCACTGGCCTATAAATACTTGGCGTGGCGCCCTGTTCTATTACTCTTCCGCCTTCTTTCTCGCCTACTGCCTCATTTTCGCTCAGCTATCGTTCCCCAACGCTCGCAATGACGAAGCGGAGCAAGGATGGAGGCGGTGTTGCGGTGTACACGGACGAGCTAGGCCCTTCGACCGTTGTAACAGCTCCAATTTTATGAACAGTAATAAAGTGCTTTATGAACAGTAATAAGGTACTATTCATAGCATCACTGTTCACCTCTGCAGATTAGGCATCAAGTTATAAATCAAAACTTTCCTTTTTAATTAAAAATCCAAAGCCCTTCTTAAAGTTCAAAGGGAAATGCAAGCCAATGCTTGTATTTTGACTAGGAAATATTTTTATTAAAACCTAGATCAGTTATCTCGGTTAAAAATAATTTTTGTTAAATTTTCTGAAATTATCTTGACTTGGAGAAAAATATTTGGCTTTAAATAAACCTATTCGGCTAAGGTAGTTATTTATATATTTTTATAAAGTGAAACTGTGATTTTAGAAATTTATTTGGGAATTATATCATCCTAGTAGCCTCTTGGCAAAATTTCATGATTTTACAAATTTAATTACTATTTTTAAAGCCAGTCAAACTTTTAAATTTGGAATAGAGTGCAGTCAACTATTAGGTCTAAACCCGACCTTTTGCAATTGTAGTGACCGAGTCTAAGTGCTTTGGGTCTAAAGCGCGCAACCGGGCGCACTCAACACGTTCTCGCACGTGCCCAAACCTCCGACTAACGTGAGCCGTCGATATCTTGATGGATGGCCGTGTTTCGCTAAGCCGCGTGGACTCTCCACGTGCGCGAAGCACTTTCCGCCGTTGGATCTTCATCCAACAGCCCTCCCATCTTAACTCAAAACTCTAACGCGCCTCCAATCCTCCGCCGTTGGATCTTAATGAGCGTGCCAGATTCATTGTGTCGTTCGGGTCACCCGAACATCACATTGGATCTAAGCCATTGGATCTAATCTAGACGGTCTAGGGTGATTGTGCCGTTCGGCTTACCCGACCTCAACCCAATCTCCACCGTCGATCTTAAATCCAACCGCGCCGCTCTTTTCGTTTTTGAACTCAAGGGCGCGCATTTATTCCTGGCCGTTGGATCTCCATCCTCGGTGCCCTTTTTGACCGCGTGCGTTTAGGGCTCGATCTTCATAGGACCGTTGGATTCTAATCAACGCTCCTCTTTGAATGTAACCTTGGGTTACCGAAGGCTCCATTAAATCTCAATCGTCCATTGGAGATCGCACGACCCATATTAATCGATATCGTTTAAATTCTTTTAACCCCTCTATTCATCGTAGCCGCCCATGTCTAATCGGACGGTCGATGTTCTTTCACGTGTTAGGAGTCGCGCGACCGTGGCTGACAAAGGACCCACATGTCGGTGTTTGCTTCTCTTCCTCCTTGCCTGCATGCGCACCAACGGTTCGTAAACCGAGTAGAGGAGTTATCCAAGAATTATGCAACTAATTTTTGGATATTTAGCTAAGTGGACACCTCATCAACTCTAGACACTTCTTCTTTGTCCTGTAGCTCAACATCTATATATATGCCCTAGCTGTTTGCTGCTGCCATTGTTGACCGAAGAAGCTTATCATCTTCCATTGTCGTTCCAGTGGAGTTTCTTGCTCCTACCCTTTGCTTATCCATCCTAGATGCTTGTTTCACTTTGTGATATCAGCTTAGCATCTTTTGTAGGTTGAAACCGGAGGTTTTCCCTCTGTTGATCAAAGCCGGTTTTGGGACTTTCGGTGTTTCTCATATCTGGTAAGCTAAGACCTTAGTTCTTGTCATCTTAAGCACCTTAAGGACCTTAGAAGCTCACTTGGATCATTCACTTGTACATCAGTAGCTCAACTTTCTTTAAATGAAAAGTTACTTTTATAACTTTTCGGTCTTTCATATCGTTTTCAAGAACTAGGGTTTCTCTGTCGACTTATCATTAGGTAGGTCTTAATGAACCCTAGTAGCATAATAAGTTATTCTTTTGATCCTTCTTATCATCTACTTAACTTTGTAGCGAGATTTATCTCGTCCTCTGTGTCAGTTCAACCGACAACATTGGTTTTCTTTAGTCTTTGTAATCTAACCGATTAGGGTTAGACTAGGGTTAGCTGGGGATGTTAATTACCCTAAAAGATCAGGCTAAGCTTCGTTTCAGAATCTTTGCTTGACCTATTTTCCTTTAAATCCGAAACCTTTAGTCTGTCCTGTTTCTCTCCTTTTCAAAATCTGAAAACTGTAACTTTGAACTAAACCCTAATTTCTATCTTTTGAAAGCAGTAGGTGATAATATGGGTTATTATCTTTACTGGGATATGTATTTCCATATTGATCATACATGCTTCTTTCATTCCTGTACTTGTTGTCGATCTTGGTATTTATTGGATTTTATTGTCTCTTTTAGAATCTGGTTCTTCGAAGCATTTGAATCTATTTCTGAGCAACCTGAGCCTGCAACAGAAGTGTATTATTATCAAGGTAAGCATCCTGTTTGCACCATATTGATCCCCAAAGTTTTATACAATAGATTTTCCAAATACAGTGATAACTGTTGCATGCTACTTTTCTGAAAAATACAATTGTGATCTGTAGTAGTTAGTTATAAACTAACATGGTGGATTACCTTAATTCTAATCATACATTCAAACCTAGGGTAGTACTGTATACTATAAC
This sequence comes from Ampelocalamus luodianensis, assembly GCA_036346255.1. Classification (NCBI taxonomy): domain Eukaryota; kingdom Viridiplantae; phylum Streptophyta; class Magnoliopsida; order Poales; family Poaceae; genus Ampelocalamus; species Ampelocalamus luodianensis. The sequence goes on along the minus strand of CM070634.1, from coordinate 53,276,717 downwards.
CTTTAGTTTCAGAGTTGGCTTAGGCATGCAGTTTAGAGAATATTAGAGTTTGACAAGATTATCTTGTCAAACATGGGAACCACAAAATGATTTCTGTTATTTTGAACTCTTTGTCCAGTTTATTTATACCAGAAATGAATTTTACATTTAAATTGATCTGGACAAGAGGAAGCTAGTGGTGGTGCCTTCGTGCACGAGATTGGGAATTGTGGTGGACTTGTTTGGATCACTTAAGGACTGAACTCTGACTCCTTTGCAACCTTCCTGTTGCAACCTTATGCATGTGTAAATTCTACTCCTTTGCATAGGTTCCAACAAACACTTTCTTTTATTAGTTTGTGTAAGTCTTGCTGAGTAACCTTCGTACTCAAGGTGCTATAACCTATTGTTGCAGGTGAGGACGGTTATCTTTATGAAGTGCCCGTTAGCGTCGATCAGGGTGACGCTAACGAGTGAAGCTATTTCTTTCCTCCACGCAATCGCCTGCGGGTGGATGGGGCCATTGGTGGTTTTATCGTTTATTTTGCTTCCGCTGTCAGACTTTTGTAGTAACTAAGTCACTTGATATTGTAGTACTTAACCAACTTGTAAACTTATGTTTACTTATGTTAATGTATGACTTGTATGTGTATGATGCAATGTTGTTTAAGGATATATGTGCAATGGTCACTGATCCTGGGAACCATTGTGAGACATATATCCGGGATGCCTAAATATTGGGTTTGATACTTATTAAATTTATGCTTCTAGCATGATCTTTAATAAAGGAGCAGCACTGTTCCTTAATTAAGAATTGTGCTACAGTATAACTTTAATTAAGTACATTTCCAATATCCCGGGGTGTCCACAGCGTTGGTATCAGAGCATACGTTGCCTGTAGGTTAGAAATAGCATGGCCGAAGTCATTAGAGAGTCTTCTGGCAAATTATTTTCAAGTTAGTAGTATAATTCCGAAAGTTTAAGTATGACATCTTTTATTTCTTACCTTCCCTAGATCAATCCTTGTCCCAACTTTCTGTTGGTTTTTCAAGAGTAGATTGTTTTCTTACCTTGTCTTTTTGTCTATAGATGAGCAGGTGGTATTTGGTCAAGGAGACCCGAGCTGAGGATGTGGATGGGTTTCTGGCTTTGCTGCGGGACATGATGTGGCGAGCCAATTTCACCTATCAGCCGGAGTACGCCATTTATCGACGAGATCGAGGACCTGGAATGGAGGAGTACCGCGCCTTCATTAACGTTATCTCTAGGCAGGTAGCCGGCAGTGTTCCCTACTGTGTCCTAGCACTTGCCACTTCTGAATCTATGGCGGTTCAGGAAGCTGCTAGTAGGATGATGAGCCTCCTTCGTCATGATTTGACGGAGTTGTCTCAACCACCCTATGATCACTTCCCGAATCAAGGACCTAGCGCAGAAGTGAGCAGGTTTGAAGAGATACAGTTTGGGGAAGACCCTCAGGTGCGACAGTTGGCGAGGATGGTCCGTATCATGGACCAAATCCATCGCTGCCTTGTGAGGGAGTTGTGGGAAACTCGGCATCGTCTTAATGAGGCCCAGGAGTACCTGAGACTTGGAGTCAACATGAACGCGTTCCTGCAGCGTGCTTTATGGTGACAACGAGATCTCCCCGCCGCTTCTTGCACCATCGGTTCCGACTTCCGAGTAGCGGGTGCGTGCCTATTTATGGACAAGTGCGCCAAGCCCGGATGACTGCAGGCTTTCCTCGCACTCTGCGGACTGCACCTCCTGGAGGTCATCAGCCACTTCTGGGTTCTCCGAGGCGTCTCATTAGTCCTTTGGATCCTATTGACACGGGTTCCCCTGGAGATCATCTTCTTAATGAGTTTCCGGTGAACTTTAAACGTGACCTTTATGCTAGCACCTCGACGATGAACCCTCGTGGATAGGTGTTTTCTCATATGTAGTTGCCCTTAAATAAATGTATGTAATAGGGCAGTGGTATTTTGTAAAGGATGTGTAAGTTGGACTTTTGGTTTGTATTATGACCTTTATGGCCAACTATGATGTGCGGCTAGAACCGAATTTCTTTTGCTGTATCTATAAAGTTTGTGGTTTGGTGTTGATTTGAATGCATGGCATAACATAATGCATTATAAGTGTGGTATTGGTTTCTTTCCTAATTTTTACCTTGTTTGTGTTTGCCGAGTATATCCTTGTTATGTTGTTAACCATTGTGTGGTAACAGGATAACAGGACCCCCTACTCGTGCGCAGACACAACAAGGGAAGGGTCTTTCAACTTTAGTGCCCCATTCTCAGGGAGGGCAGACTGAACCTTCCAGTTCTCATGGTCCTCAAGGTGGTCCACAGAAAGAGGAGCTTCCTCCACCACCTTCCATGGTCGATGTGCTCATGAAAATTGAGGGCAATCGAATGGACCAGACGCGCATTTTGGAGCAAATTGCGCGCAACACTTCTTCCACTACTACCCGGCCGTCGAGGCGGGGAGGTCATCATGTGCGGGAGTCTTGCTGAATTTGGCGGACTAACCCGCCGGTGTTCTCCGACTCTCAAGATCCCATGGAAGGCGAGGGCGGCCGGACCATTGAGAAGAAGCTGCTAATTACTCAATGTTCCGAGAGGGAGAAGGTCCTTTTTGCCAGTTATCAGCTGGATGGGACGGCTAGTATTTGGTGGGATAATCTTCTTGCTATTCAAACCGCTGGACACGTCCCTACTTGGGATGAGTTCATGGAGGCTTTTCGTGAAGCCCATATTCCTGAAGGAGTCATGATGATCAAGCAGCAAGAGTTTCTCGCTCTCAAGCAAGGGCGAATGTCTGTGACTGAGTATCTGCATGAATTCAACTTCCTTGCCAGATATGCTCCTGATGATGTTTCGACTGACCTTCGTCGTCGGAACCGCTTCTTGAATGGGCTGTCTGAAGAATTGCAGATGGCTGTAGCTTTGCATGACTTCCAAAATTTCTCCCATCTTGTCAACAAAGCTATTGTTGCTGAAAGCAAGAGCAAGGCTTTGGAGGAGTCACATAGCGGCAGAGGACTACTCGATTCATTCCTAGTGGCGATTCGCGAGGCCTCGCATGTGGTTGTCTAAACCTCCACGAGCACGGCTCCTTTTCACCGAGGCGGCGGTGTTTGCACCTCGTCCATCTCCTCCCACTGCTCAACCGAGACCTAATGGCAATCGGCCCCCTGCGGTTGTCAATGTTAGGCCGGGAGTAATTTGCTATCATTGTGGGTGCCCAGGTCATTTTGCTAACCAATGTCATGCAAAGGCGCGTGGGATACCACCTATTCAGCCTTCTCCAGCTATAGTGCGTCCTGCACCACCTTCCTCGACAGTGGTCAAATCTGACCTAGCTCCAGCTCGAGGTCATGTGAATCAGATTACCGCTGAAGAAGCAGTTGACACTCCTGAAGTTGTCCTTTGTATGCTCCTAGTTAATTTCAACACTGCTACAGTTTTATTTGATTCTAAAGCATCTCATTCATTTGTTAGTAGGCAGTTTGCTGCTCAACATCAGTTAGTGTTGCATCATCTTTGTCCACCCCATATCATCCACTCACCCGGATCAGTCTTTATGACTGATCAAGTCTGCCGTAATGTCAATATAAGTATTGAAGGGGTAGACTTTTCGGCGGATTTGATTGTGATAAACTCTAAAGGGTTGGATGTCATTTTAGGAATGGATTGGTTATCTAAGAATTTTGGGCAAATTAATTGTGCCCAAAGATCCATTTCTTTGACTAATGAAAGAGGCACCTCAGTCATTTTCCAATCCAGGACAGTAGATTCTCGTCTTTGTGCTCACCAAGTTGATACCACTCCTTCCTTGGAGTCAGTACCAATTGTTTGTGAGTATGTTGATGTCTTTCCTGAAGACCTTCCCGGTTTGCCACGGATCGGAAGTGGAATTAAATAATTGACCTAGTTCCTGGAACTGCTCCTATATCCAGAAGTCCTTATCGAATGCCTCTCAATGAGTTGGTTGAATTAAAGAAACAACTTGGAGAATTGCTTGACAAAGGATTCATTCGACCGAGTTCCTCACCTTGGGGATGCCCGGCTTTATTTGTCAAAAAGAAAGACAATACTTTGCGGATGTGTGTGGATTACCGTCCGTTAAATGAGGTCACCATAAAAAACAAGTATCATTTGCCTCACATTGATGATCTTTTTTATCAGTTAGTTGGTGCCCGAGTCTTTTCAAAAATTGATTTGCGGTCGGGCTATCATCAAATCAAGGTTAGAGCCGAGACATCCTAAAACGACTTTCTCTACTCGATGCGGGTTATGCGAGTATCTTGTCATGTCCTTTGGTCTAACCAATGCTCCAGCTTATTTCATGAATCTTATGAATTCAGTGTTCATGGATTTCTTGGATAAGTTCGTTGTCGTGTTCATTGACGACATCCTTATTTATTCCAAGTCAAACAAAGACCATGGGCAACATTTAAGGCTTGTGCTGGAAACACTTCACCGGCATCGACTGTATGCTAAGTTTAGCAAGTGTGCTTTCTGGCTCAAGCCAGTTGCATTTTTGGGACATGTGTTATCTGAAGGAGGTATCGCTGTCGATCCAAGCAAGGTACAAGATGTACTAGATTGGAAGCAGCCCAAGAATGTTACTGATATCCGACGTTTTCTTGGACTTGCGGGTTATTACCGTAGGTTCATTGAAAATTTCTCCAAAATTGCAAGACCTCTAACTCAGCTTTTGAAGAAGGAGAACAAATTTGAATGGTCAGCCAAATGTGAGGAGAGTTTTCGGCTTTTGAGAACTCTCTTGACTAAAGCTCCAGTTCTCACTCTTCAGGATATTCATAAGAGCTTCGATATTTATTGCGATGCATCTCGCCATGGACTTGGTTGTGTGCTTATGCAAGAAGGCGAGTTGTGGCATATGCATCCGGCGATTGCGACCTCATGAAATTAATTATCCTACTCATGATTTGGAATTGGCTGCCATAGTCCATGCATTAAAGATTTGGCGACATTACCTTCTCGTGTCGTTGTGAGATCTATCACGATCATAAAGCACGAAGTACATATTCACTCAAGTGATTTGAATATGAGGCGGAGAAGATGGCTTGAATTGATCAAGGACTATGACATGGGTATTCATTATCACCACAGCAAAGCCAATGTTGTGGCGACGCTTTAGCGTAAAGTCACACAGTGCAGCCGCATGTCCTCTCTACCTGCGGCCAAGAACTTGTGTGCTGATTTTCAGTGCCTAAGTCTCGAAGTGGTGAGAGAAGGTTTTCTCGCTGCATTAGAAGTGGAGCCCACGTTAAAAGCTCAAATTCTGGAGGCCCAGAAAACTGATGCCGAAGTAGCTGAGATCAAGGAAAATTTGAAGGCAGGCAAAGCCAACGAGTTTTCTGAAGATGACCACGGCGTTCTTCGGTATCGCAATCGTTAGTAGTACTGCAGATCCTCAAGCGAGAGTCTAATTCTTAAGGAGGCTCATAATTCCAAGTTTTCTTTACATCTGGAAGTACCAAGATGTACCAGATTTGAAGAAGACATTTTGGTGGAGCCAAATGAAAAGCGATTGCTCGGTATGTTCTTTGAATGTGATATTTGCCAAAGGGTTAAAGTGAACATCTAAAGCCGGCGGTACCCTTCAACCTTTGCCTATTCCACAGTGGAAGTGGGAAGAGATCGGAATGGATTTCGTTACCGGTCTTCCCAAGACTTCCAATGGGTCTGATGCCATTTGGGTAATCATTGACCGTTTAACAAAGATAGCTCATTTCATTCTGTCAAAACCACCTTGATGGCAAACAACTAGCGAGCTTTATCTTGCTAAGATTGTGCGTCATCACGGAGTTCCAAAGGTCATTGTTTCGTAGTGGACCTCGATTCACTTCTCATTTTGGAATTATCTTCATGGGCTATGGGGTGAACTCTCTTTCGATCGCTTATCATCCTCAAACTGGTGGTTAAAGCGAGAGAGTGAATCAAGTAATGGAAGATCTTCTTGGGCCTATGTGTGGCCTATAGCAAAGGCGGGAGAAATCTTTGCCTTATGTGGAGTTTTCCTACAATAATAGCTACCAAGCAAGTATTCAAATGTCACCTTTTGAAGCCTTGTATGGGAGAGCTTGTAGGACTCCATTGAATTGGTCCGAGTGCGTGAAAGATCATTCTATGGTCGGACTTGGTGATGGAAGCGAGAAGAGCAAGTCCGCTGATTCGAGATTGTTTGAGCGCGCGATCTCATCGGAAGAGCTATGCGACCATCGTCGCCGTGAATTAAGCTTTGAGATAGATGATCATGTCTATCTTAAAGTGTCACCGATGAAGGGCACTCATCGTTTTTCAGTGAAAGGAAAGCTAGCACCTCATTATATCGGACTTTTCCGAATTATTGCAAAACGAGGAGTTGTAGCTTATCAATTGGAACTACCTGAATCCCTCTCTGCAGTGCATGATACTTTTCATGTGTCTCAATGGAAGAAATGCCTTCGTATTCCTATTGAGGCAGCGCTATGAGCATCTTAATCTTCAACGACCTTTCCTATCAAGAGCAACCGGTGCGTATCCTTGGCGAAATGGAGCGAGGACAAGAAATCGCCTTTGTCAAGTTCTTAAAAATTCGATGGGCTAATCATTCGAGGATGAAGCCACTTGGGGCGCGAAGACCTGATGCAGATTGAGCACCCCCACCTCTTTGTTGTTTAGAGCTTGCCTTTGAGTCAAGAAAGGCAAGGTTGAACAAAGCATTGTAAAAGAAGATGTGATAATAACACTATGTTATTATGTAAAGTCTTTCTTTACTATCCTTGAAGGAAATAAAGACAACAGATGTTGAATTTCCATAAAAATCATTTCAATTTCCCTTTTTCCCCAACTTCTATCTTTTCTGAAATCTCAGGGACGAGATTTTCTTAAGGGGGGTAGGTTTGTAACAGCCCCAATTTTATGAACAGTAATAAAGTGCTTTATGAACAGTAATGAGGTACTGTTCATAGCATCACTGTTCACCTCTGCAGATTGGGCATCAAGTTATAAATCAAAACTTTCCTTTTTAATTAAAAATCCAAAGCCCTTCTTAAAGTTCAAAGGGAAATGCAAGCCAATGCTTGTATTTTGACTGGGAAATATTTTTATTAAAACCTAGATCAGTTATCTCGGTTAAAAATAATTTTTGTTAAATTTTTAGAAATTATCTTGACTTGGAGAAAAATATTTGGCTTTAAATAAACCTATTCGGCTAAGGTAGTTATTTATATATTTTTATAAAGTGAAACTATGATTTTAGAAATTTATTTGGGAATTATATCATCCTAGTAGCCTCCTCGCAAAATTTCATGATTTTACAAATTTAATTACTATTTTTAAAGCCTAGTCAAACTTTTAAATATTGGAATAGAGTCTGGTCAACTATTCCGGTCTAAACCCAGCCTTTTGCACTGTAGCGACCGAGTCTAAGTGCTTTGGGTCTAAACTGTGCAACCGGGCCGCACCCAACACGTTCGGGCACGTGCCCAAACCTCCAGCGAACGTGAGCCGTTGATATCTTGATGGATGGCCGTGATTCGCTAAGCCGCGTGGACTTTCCACGTGCGCGAAGCACTTTCCGCCGTTGGATCTTCATCCAACAGCCCTCCCATCTTAACTCAAAACTCTAACGCACCTCCAATCCTCCGCCGTTGGATCTTAATGAACGTGCCAGATTCATTGTGCCGTTGGTCACCGAACATCACATTGAATCGAGCCATTGATCTAATCGGGCGGTCTAGGTGATCGTGCCGCTCGGGTCACCCGACCTCAACCCAATCTCCACCGTCGATCTTAAATCCAACCGCGCCGCTCTTTTCGTTTTTGAACTCAAGGGCGCGCATTTATTCCTGGCCGTTGGATCTCCATCCTACGGTGCCCTTTTTGACCGCATGCATTTAGGGCCCGATCTTCATAGGACCGTTGGATTCTAATCCAACGCTCCTCTTTGAATGTAACCTTCGGGTTACCCGAAGGCTCCATTAAATCTCAATCGTCCATTGGAGATCGCACGGCCCATATTAATCGATATCGTTTAAATTCTTTTAACCCTCTATTCATCGTAGCGCCATTTCTAATCGGACGGTCGATGTTCTTTCGCGTGTTAGAGTCGCGCGCGCCGTGGTGACAAAGGACCCACATGTCGGTGTTTGCTTCTCTTCCTCCTTGCCTGCATGCGCGCCATCGGTTCTCAGTAAACCGAGTAGAGGAGTTATCCAAGAATTATGCAACTAATTTTTGGATATTTAGCTAAGTGGACACCTCATCAACTCTAAACACTTCTTCTTGGTCCCGTAGCTCAACATCTATATATATGCCCTAGCCATTTGTCTTGCCATTGTTGACCGAAGAAGCTTATCATCTTCCATTGTCGTTCGGTGGAGTTTCTTGCTCCTACCTTTGCTTATCCATCCTAGATGCTTGTTTCACTTTGTGATATAAACAGCATCTTTGTAGGTAGAAAGCAGGAGGTTTTTCCTCTGTTGATCAAAGCCGCTTTTGGGACTTTCGGTGTTTCTCATATCCTGGTAAGCTAAGACCTTAGTTCTATCATCTTAAGCACCTTAAGGACCTTAGAAGCTCACTTGGATCATTCACTTGTACATCAGTAGCTCCAATTTTCTTTAAACTAAAAAGTTACTTTTATAACTTTTCGGTCTTTCATATCGTTTTCAAGAACTAGGGTTTCTCCTGTCGACTTATCATTCAGGTAGGTCTTAATCGAACCTAGTAGCATAATAAGTTATTCTTTTGATCCTTCTTATCATCTACTTAACTTTGTAGCAGAGATTTATCTCTGTCCTCTGTTGTCGGTTCAACCGACAACAATGGTTTTTCTTTAGTCTTTGTAATCTAACCGATTAGGGTTAGATTAGGGTTGGCTGGGGATGTTAATTACCCTAAAGAATCAAGCTAAGCTTCGTTTCAGAATCTTTGCTTGACCTATTTTCCTTTAAATCCGAAATCTTTAGTCTGTCCTGTTTCTGTCCTTTTCAAAATCTAAAAACTGTAACTTTGAACTAAACCCTAATTTCTATCTTTTGAAAGCAGTAGATGATAATATGGGTTATTATCTTTACTGGGATATGTATAACTTAAGCATGTTGTTAAACATGCATTTCCATATTGATCATACATGCTTCTTTCATTCTGTACTTGTTGTCGATCTTGGTATTTATTGGATTTTATTGTCTCTTTTAGAATCTGGTTCTTCTGAAGCATTTGAATCTATTTCTGAGCAACCTGAGCCTGCAACAGAAGTGTATTATTATCAATGTAAGCATCCTCTTTGCACCATATTGATCCCCAAACTTTTATACAATAGATTTTCCAAATACAGTGATAACTGTTGCATGCTACTTTTCTGAAAAATACAATTGTGATCTGTAGTAGTTAGTTATAACCTAATATGGTGGATTACCTTAATTCTAATCATACATTCAAACCTAGGGTAGTACTGTATACTATAACCTTTAGTTTCAGAGTTGGCTTAGGCATGCAGTCTAGAGAATATTAGAGTTTGACAAGATTATCTTGTCAAACATGGGAACCACAAAATGATTTCTGTTATTTTGAACTCTTTGTCCAGTTTATTTATACCAGAAATGAATTTTACATTTAAATTGATCTGGACAAGAGGAAGCTAGTGGTGGTGCCTTCGTGCATGAGATTGGGAATTGTGGTGGACTTGTTTGGATCACTTAAGGACTGAACTCTGACTATTCAATTCAAGTTCCCCACGTACTTCCACGCGCAGTGTATGGGCGCTGTTTGGTTAAGTAAAGGGCTAAGGCTATTGAGTTGGAAATAGGAGAGTAAGGATATGTGTATTGGTCTTGTATGGCATAGATGCTCTGGTCTTATGACTGCGTTTTATGCCATGTGAGTTTTATATCGATATCAGATGTTCTTAGAAGGGTGAGGGCGTATATGTGTTCCATCGCATGTACGTACCTTAAAGATGTCGATTGCAATCTAATATGGGTAGTGAGCCCAGTTCGCATTTCTTTATGTTTGGGTCGGCATTCGACACAACATGTGTGCCCGATTAGCGGATGCTATCGATCGTTGTTTAGCGAGATCGGTTCACACATGGGTATCCAACTCAATAGTGTTAACTTGTTGAAAAATGTCAAATCTTAGTTTCCCCGGTCGGCATACCAAAGGAAGTATGTCATCATTCGGAGGCATCCGAAGGTAACGGGCTGACTAAGTCGTGTGGGTAAAGATGTACACCCCTGCAGTGTATCAAACTATTCAAATAGCCGTGTCCACGGTCATGGACAATGACTTGAGTTGATGTCACCTGTATAGAGTTTTGATTTAAAAATCTGGTTTTGATTTCTGGTTCAGCATGAGGGAATTCATGCATTGTATGGTTTACCTTTATTCTCATTTACTTATTGTTTTAATCCAGTTCGTTTCATTAAATTGCTTTATCAAAACTTAGCAATTGTAGGTTAAGGTGTACTGCTTTATGCAAAATTTAACCAATAAACCTTCCTGTTGCAACCTTATGCATGTGTAAATTCTACTCCTTTGCATAGGTTCCAACAAACACTTTCTTTTATTAGTTTGTGTAAGTCTTGCTGAGTACCCTTCGTACTCAAGGTGCTATAACCTATTGTTGCAGGTGAGGACGGTTATCTTTATGAAGTGCCCGTTAGCGTCGATCAGGGTGACGCTAACGAGTGAAGCTATTTCTTTCCTCCACGCAATCGCCTGCGGGTGGATGGGGCCATTGGTGGTTTTATCGTTTATTTTGCTTCCGCTGTCAGACTTTTGTAGTGACCAAGTCACTTGATATTGTAGTACTTAACCAACTTGTAAATTTATGTTTACTTATGTTAATGTATGACTTGTATGTGTATGATGCAATGTTGTTTAAGGATATATGTGCAATGGTCACTGATCCTGGGAACCATTGTGAGATATATATCCGGGATGCCTAAATATTGGGTTTGATACTTATTAAATTTATGCTTCTAGCATGATCTTTAATAAAGGAGCAGCACTGTTCCTTAATCAAGAATTGTGCTACAGTATAACTTTAATTAAGTATATTTCCAATATCCCGGGGCGTCCACAACCGTGACGCCTGCTGTCCTGCAGGCCCTTCATGGCGAGGGGAAGTTGTCAAAGCTGGAGGAAGCTCGCGCCCCCGGTTCCGAGGCCGTGCCCGCGCCTCGGGAAGACGAAACGATTGTGTTCGTTGCTTTCCTGGATGCGGGTCTTCGCCTACCGTGTGCCTCCCTGTTGTCCCAGGTGTTGCAGCTGTATGGGGTCGACCTCGCCCAGCTGACCCCGAACTCCATCGTGAAGCTCGGCGTTTTTGAGTGGGTGCTCCGGTCCGCGGGGGTTGGCGTTGGGGAGTCAAGGCTCTTCGCGTACCTTCATGACGGTAGGTGCCAGCCGAAGAAGAAGAAGAGCACCAGCGAGACGCTGAACTTCGGCAGCGTCAAATTCCAGACGAAGGGGCGGCTCCTTCAGTACCTGCCTGTTCCGACGGCTCGGAACCGATGGGAGACGGACTGGACTCGCCGCTGGTTCTATCAGAAATGCAGCCCCGAGGCCGGCCTTTGTTCCCACAGCGGTCCTATTCATCTCATTTCGTCGTCGATGATCCAGCTCTCGGCGAGGGAGGATGCGCTACTAGCGCTATTGCTCCGGGCGACGCGGAGGATGTCCACCCGGGACTTCGTGGAGCAGTTCTGCGCACTCCGTGTGTGGCCGCTGGCGCAGGGCTGGGATGTCCATCTCGGGGAGCCGAGGGATGGTGTCCCCACGTTGGAGCTTGGGGGCTGCTTAGGTTAGCTTGTGTAGTTGTTTTGGCTGGCGGGTTGTTGTCCTTATAATATGCTTGTGACCGCCTTCTAATCGCCTTGTAGTGTTGCCTGTTGACGAGGCCGAGCGCATGGCCGAGCAGCTTCTAGGCCCGTATACCGGGGAAGAGCACGCGAGACGGGGGCAGGTGGTACGTGAGCCCCGTTTGAATCGCGCGTACACGGACCCCTCTGTTCGCCTGGTGAAGCGCTTGGACCCCGACACGGGGAAGAAGAAACGAGCGCGCGGCCCGGACGAGCTGGAGACCCCTGGTCCAATCCGCACGGCGCCCCTGCGAGCCGTCGGGGCTGGTGTGGCCGACGGCTCTGGCGCTGGTGTGGGGATGACTGGCCCACTCCCGACGAGGGTGGCGGTGGCCCCCGAGATGCGGCAGGAGTCGAGCAGCTCTTCGGCGGGCTCATCCTTGGAGGCAGTGTCAGCCACCGTGCGCCATGAGGTGGTGGCTAGTTCGTTTGCGATAGCGAGCTTTGCCCCCGAAGAATTGTCCGGCGGCACGCCCTCGCAGGTGTACGGGCGTGGGTCCGCGGATACCCGAATGGAGGAGCATGTCCTTGTTCCTCCTTGCGGTGGTTCGTCCGGAGCCTTCCTTGTTGGGTTTGTTCCGTTTCTCCGCTTTGAGTAACTCGTCTCTGTGTTGCGCAGTGCTGGCTGTCGACGTAGGCGACATGGACAAGGCCGCTTAGGGGGACGGGAGGTCCGGCGGGTTTTCTGGCGGCAGTGTGCCTCCCGCCGGCCCCGGCGCCGGGGGTCCAGCGGTTGCCGGTCGAGAGGGGGGCTGACGGACCGTTGGGAGTCGCCGGGTCTGCTGGCGTGGGCGTGCTGCGGACCGTGGACTTCAAGTTGAGCCCCAGCGTTGCCTCCGTTGGCGAAGAGGTGGCCCACTTCGCAGCCCCACCCTGCCTAGATGTGCTGTTAAAGCGGGTGCCCGTTGATCAGATGTTCCGCAGCATCGAGGCGAACACAGCGAGGGTGAGTGAAGATGTCCGCTCTCTCACATTGGTGTTGCAGCGACTTGCACGTCGGTGCCGTAGTGATCCCTCTTTTTTCGCAGGCCCTGATGGTCTCTCGCGCGCTTCAGCGAGATATCCAGTGCGGCTACACGGAGATCCAGGACTGGGTCGACGCGGAGTTTGCGTGGAACACGGTGCTAGCTGTCGAGCGCGGGGCCCTTGCCGAGGAGGTCCAAGGGCTGAAGGCGAAGGTTCTTGAAGCCGAGAGCGGCAGGCGGGTTGCTTTGGTGGAGGAGCAGCCGGCGCCTCGAGGATGAGGTGGCGTCTTTGCGGAGTGCTAACTGCGTGCGAAGCGGAGTCACGGCGGGCAGGAGCTCTCGCGCGCCAGAGCGCGAGCTACATGGCGGGCGATGGAGCCCATCGAAGGCGCCATGGTTGATGTCGGTGCCGTGCTGCCCCCCTGGGGGCACACCGTCGATCAACTGGATAGGACCCTGGATCGCCTCCATCGCGTCGGGGAGGTGTTCGTTCCAGCTGCTCGCCCCTACGACAACCATTGCACGAAGACGGGGTGGACGGCGGCCCTCATCTCCCTGCAGCAGGCGGGGTGTCCTCACGTTGACGGGCTCTGTGGTTGTCGCTTCTGCGGCCGAGGTCGCCGCTGGTCGCAAGTCGGTGCACCGAGCTAGCAACGCACTTTTCACCGGGTTCTGGTCCCCCTTCGGCCGGGATGCTACGATGGACTCTCTCCGCGCGGTTCTAGCCCAACGAGCCAAGGGGAAGGGCGTGGCGGACGGGTCTGGAGCAGCGGAGCAGGGGGCCACCACCGGGGACCAGGTGTGACCCTTCACTCCCCTGCCAAGTAGTGTTTTGTTTAGGATTTAGTATTTTGTTTAGGATTTTGGCCTAGAGCTCCCCCTTGCTTTTTTTGTCTTTTGCGTTGTCCGCTCCCGTGGCACTGCGCGTTCTGGGGCCGGACCGAAGGGGATCTGACTTGTAATGACCCCATGAATGATGCTTTTTCTTATGAATGCAAAGGCTTTGTTTGCGAAGGTGCACGTGTGTGTTTGTGCTGGATGTTCCCTTTATGCGTGCTTGCATTTTGCCTAGGAAGTTCGTATGCTGTTCCGTCGCTGCGCTCAGCGCGGGCCGCGTCCACCGGAGGTGCGGCGGGTGAAGACTGCTGGCTGTCGCCGCGGATCCAAGGACGAGCGCTGCTTGGTCACTAAGTGGCCTCTTCGGATATGTTACCGGGGCGTGGTGTGTCATGGCGCGAAGTGGCAGCGGTGGAAGAAGGCGAACCCGGGAGGCTTGATGAAGAGGTTGTTTTGTCTACGCGCCCGGAGGGCGGCTGCCGCGTTCGAGGAGATATGGGCTTTTTGGGAGGCCCGTGGGGCTGCAGGCCCGCTTGAGGGACTCGTGCTGCCGCCCGAGATGCGTGACGTGTCGTCTAGTAGCTCCTCGGGTGATGCGGCCGGTGGGGCTGCTGAGAAGGAATACCTGCGGTTCGTGTCCACGTGGTCGTCCGACGAAGAGTTAATGGCGTGGGTGCTGCAGACGGAGCCTGAGGAGTTTGCGCCTCCCGGGTACCCCGACTACCCGTGAGATGGGTTTTCGGGTTTTGTATGGCTGGGTTGTGTTGCTTCTCATGTCACGGGTCTGCCTAGTTGTGTTTCGCGCAGCGTGTGTTGTATGATTGTGACTTGTACCGTGAGATGATGAATAAAGCGTTGTTTCTCTCGGCCATGGTTTTGGTGTGCTTTCCGAGGGGGAGGCGAAGCCTCGCGCCGTCCCCCAGACTTTTTTTTTAAAAAAAATAGGGCTCTGTTGGGGCCCTTATATTTTCCGAGGAGGAGGCGAAGCCTCGCGCCGTCCCCCATACTTTTTTAAATAGGGCTCCGTTGGAGCCCTTATGTCTTCCGAGGGGGAGGCGAAGCCTCGCGCCGTCCCCCATACTTTTTTTAAATAGGGCTCCGTTGGAGCCCTTATGTTTTTTGAGGGGCAGGCGAAGCCTCGCGCCGTCCCCCATACTTTTTTTTAATAGGGCTCCGTTGGAGCCCTTATGTCTTCCAAGGGGTAGGCGAAGCCTCGCGCCGTCCCCATACTTTTTTAAATAGGGCTCGAAGGCCATGCGCGGTGACTTCGTTTATACATTAAGGGGGGCAAAATACCGGGGAGTACATTTATGGTAATACATCCCCTGTTCGCGGCGGGGCGTGCGATACCGGCGCGGCCGTGTGTATAGAACCTAGGGGTAGAACTTACAGAGGTTGTTCGAATTCCACGTGTGGCCTAACTGCTGTCCGTCCGGCGTTGTGATGTAGAAGGAGCCGGCACGCGTGGCACGGGTGATGATATAAGGCCCTTCCCATTTGGGCTCCAGCTTTCCCACTACCGTAGGATTCGCAACTCGCTTGAGGACCATGTCGCCTGGTTCTAGCGGCGTGGTTTGACCTTCTTGTTATACGTGCGCGCTACGCCCTCAGCGTACTTGGTCATGGTTGATATGGCTTGGACGCGTTGTTCTTCGAGGAAGTCAAGGGAGACCTCCCGCTCGCGCGGGTCAGGCTACGTTGCCACTCGGTGAGATCTTGTGGCGAACTCTCCCGGGGTCATTGCCTTGTCCCCGAATAGGAGCTTGAATGGGGAGAAGCCTGTGGCCCTTGACGGCGACATCCTGATTGCCCATAGTGCTTTCTGCAGTTCCTCGGGCCATAGGCCCTTAGGGAGGCCTACGAGGCGCTTTTTTAGGCCATCTAGCAAATTGCCGTTAGCCCGCTCGACTGCTCCATTAGACTGAGGGTGTCCCACGGAGGCGAAGCATATCGTTATGCCGAGGTTGTGGTAAAAAGCGCGAAACACGCGGAATGGAACTGGGTGCCGTTATCAGTGACGAGTTCCCTTGACACGCCGTAGCGGCAGACTATGTTTTTCCACATGAACCGCTGGGCAACCGCGGTGGTTATTTTGGCCACTGGTTGGGCCTCGACCCACATGGAGAAATACTCGATGGCGACGAAGGCGAAGCGAGGGCTGCCCTTGGCAGCCGGGTACGGGCCGATGACTTCGAGTCCCTAGCCTGCGAAGGGCCAGACGAGGGGCAGGGGCTGCAGTGGTACCGCGGGAGCCCGTGGTTTGCAGCTGGTCCACTGGTACCCCTGGCATTTTTGGACGAGCTCCTGTGCGTCACCGAGCGCGGTCGACCAGTAGAAACCTTGGCGGAAGGCCCTTGCCACCAGTCCTCACGGCGCTTGATGCGCGCCGCAGAGGCCCTCATGTATCTCCTTCAGGAGGAAACGACCCTCTTCTTGGCTAACGCACCTGAGAAAGGGGGCGCACATGCCCCCTTTGTATAATCCCCCCACGATACGATAATTCCGGGCTCTGTGCCGCAATCGCCTTGCTTCGCTTGGATCTTCGGGTTCGTGGCCCTCGAGGTACTTTGTGATTGTTTGCCGCCAGTCGTGCATGACAACTAGGACTGGGCGGCTTGGCCCTTCTGTTCCGAGCGCGGCCCCTTGTGCTTCGAGCGGAGCCCCTTATGCTTCGGGCGCAGCCCCTTGTGGCGCGGAGGATGCACTAAGCACTTCATAGAAGACCCGTGGGGATTACGCTAAAGCCGCCATTTGGCCAGCTTGTCCGCGTCTTCGTTGTCACATCTTGGTATTGATTGGACGGTGATGCTGAATAGCGGGGGGCGTCCTGTGCCGGCGCGGCCCCTGGGCTGCCGGCCGTCACTGCGACCCCATCCTCGGCCCCGGAAGCGGCCCCCTCGGGCTGCCTGCCTCGCGCTCTCCGGAGGCGGGCCGCCGTCTATGTGGTAGACGCCGCGCCCCTTGTGTTTGTAGTCATTGGCGTGAGGCTTGACGGGCGCAGCGGGGGCGTGGGTCGATGCAGACGGGGCCCTTCGAGTGTTGTCCTCTTCTACCCGGGCGTACTCTTCCATTTTGTCTAAGAGCTCCGCCACCGTGCGAATGCGCTTGCGGGCTAGCCTCTCCGACAGGGGGCCCTTCTGCAGCCCGCAGGTGGCTGCGTTTATGACAATTGTTTCGTTGACGCCCCCCACTGGCACTTCACCTCCGCAAATTTCATGAAGAAACTGCAGAGGGTTTCGCCGGGGGCCTGCTTCACCCCGAACAGGTGCTCGGCGTCCTTGGGCTCCGCATAGTTTCCTTGAAAGTTGTTGCGGACAAGGTCCCGCAGTTGCTCCCACGCGTATACGGACCGGGGGGGTATGGTGAAGAACCATGTGAGCGCGACGCCCTTGAGGGCGAGGGTGATGCTTTTCGCCTTCGTGCTATCGTCTCCCCCCGCCGCCTCAATGGCGGTCTCGTATACCCTTGGTCCTGTTGGTCCATCCACTTGGTCCTAACAGTACAAATCAAATAAACCAAGCCTCGAGATATGTATACTTCCCAGAATTGCAGTATACACACCCCGTTACAAAATCATGCATCAATTCCATTCATACACATAGAGCGAAAGCAAAAGCAACAAGCGAAAGACATAGATAATATAAAGAGAGTTATTACAAAAGAGAGGCCGACCGGCCAAATAACACATAAGTAACTAATTTAAACAATGAAGCAAAATGGCCATAAGATGGCGATAACAAAAGCCAATCGGTGTGCCTTTACCCACAAGGCAACCAACCAGGACCGCCAAGCTAATCGTCCCAAGCAGCGCAGCAACACGACTCACAAAGTTAGGCCCTTGGGGCTCACCTTCTTACTCTGCAACAATTAATATTAAGCAAGCGGATGAGTACAAAACTTGTTTTTGTACTCGCAAAACTCGACGTGTGAGATAACGAACTATAATTAACTACATGCAAGCTTCATTTAAGTGGATGAGGCTCTGGACTTATTTTCACATAAAGCAAGTTTTCATTTGCAATAAGGTAATAGATTCAAAGCAAGTTTGCAATTAACTTTTCTTGTTCAAATAAAGAGAGACAATTATAACAATAGATAGATGGCGACACCAACCTAGAAGTGACTAACCCATAGTCACCACAACAATAGCATGAAGTACCCTTCATACCACCCATGTCAAGTTTAAGTTTTAAAAGGTTGTAGTCTAGTTCTTGCACGACCTTACCAAGCATGTCCATAACCTAGGGCGAGGCTATTCGAATAGTTTTAACCTGCGAGGGTGTACTAATGTACCCACACGATAGACCGCCTTTCCACCACCACGGTTAGCACACTTCCTTTGGTATGCGAGGCATGGCTAAGTCTAACAAGGCGCTTTCCAATGGACGATGCTAATTAAGAGCCGCAACCCACGGGAGAAAGACACATTAGACAACCTAACCGGTCTGCTAATGCTCCCCTCCAAAACACACACACACAAGAACACACCCACCGACCAGCTCATAATGAACACCTCCCAAAGTACTGAGTCAAGAGAGGTTCCATATCCCCCTCGTGTGGTTAGCACGCAATAAGCGCTTGGCTTAGTGACACAAGTAACTCGGTCCTTGGGGACTTAGGCACCATTCCACACACCCAACACATCACATCAACATACCATTGTGCCCAAGTCAAGATATAGTTTTGTTTTCAGTTTTTGATTTGTAAATCAATAAAACACAAGGGTTGGACATAATGGAGTAGTATAAGTAGTTGTGTGATCAAGATCACCGACTAAGTCGATGATCACCCAATACTACCGATAACTAGGCATGGCTAAGCAATATTCATTCGTAATTTACTAAGTGATAAGGGTTCATCCATCGAACTCTAACCACAGCAAATAACCTAGGCTCAGGTAGTAGAGGATAGTTATTTACCTACAGATTATGCAACTAGAGGATTAACTAATCAATTTAACCACAAAATAGCAATGCATACATAGGAGTTAAACAAAATATTAGACTTTAAAAGTAATGGGATCAATGGGAAATGATCAAACTGCTTGCCTGCTTGCTGTTGCTCAATTTGTTGCGGAGGGTCGTTCTCGGGGTTACCGCAAATGTCAAAGCCTAAGCGAAAGAGCGAAAACAACCAATAAGACGAGCAACACTTAAACGAAAGAGCAAGCAAAGATTATCCAAATGCGGCGAAATTTATACACACGGTAAAATAGGAATATACCTAGACATAGAAACTGGAAAAACTTAATTTGGATTTGTGGTGCAAAAGATATTCCCTAAAAACCTATTTTCGGCCATAATTAGGTACTGTAGCAAAAATATTTTCTAGAAAGATTTTGAAGCTGAAACTTCTATGGTAGCTACTTACTGGTATAGTGATAAGCCATATAAAATTTCAGGTCATTTGGAGTTATATTGAAAGAGTTATGATTTGTCTAAATTGTTTAGGGTATTAAACTAAAATATGATCCTTATGATTTTTAAAAACAGTAAAATTTGTGAAACCAATTTTCCTAGCAAATACACTATCAGTGGAAGCTAATCCAATTGGATTCATACAAAAATCGGCTATAGATAAAAAGATATGCGTTTTACAAGTTTGCTAAAAGTTCTGAAAAACAGTATTAAGTTCACTTGTTTACTATTTTTGAAAAAGGTTTTCCAAGTTGGATCATGGTCTACAATTATTTTCCTATTAAGTTCAAGGTATAAGGAAGCTAACAAAATTGGAATCATCTAATTTGGATCTATAGTTACAGATATACAAAAATGACAAGACCTAAAGTTCTTCAGTTTTTGGACTTAGCATTTCGGGATTTTCCTAACACCGGAGGCGTGGGCGATTGAGAGCCGTCGATCTCGGATCCAACGGACGACATTGAACCAGACCAAAACACTCCTCACGCTGCGAGCGAGAGGCGGCGTGGAGGCTCCGAGTCGTTGATCTGGATCCAACGGCCGAAGACCGGCCACGTCGCTCCTTAGCGTTGTCGTCCGACAACGCGGCGAAGGCTTCACGCAAAACGCCGCGCGACCAAAACGCGGCGGCGCGAGTGAATGCCGAGGAATGGTGCGCAATAGCGTTGCGCACCCTCGGCACCACCCACACCGACGGTGGTGGACGAGCGGCGCGCGGCGGCGGTGGCGCGGTAAAGGCGGCAACGGCGACAAGTAGCAAAGAGCTCCGCGGCTAGTTCAACCAGCGGTGCGAGCATCTAGGGACTCTGGCGATGCTACGAGTGGCGGAGGTGCAGAGGACGGCGAGCGACTCCGCGACGAAGCTCGCGGCGGCAACAATGGCGGCAACGAGGGAAGATCACCGAGCCAAAACAAGGAGCCCGCGTGATCAAGATAGGTCGCATAACCCCACCGATGCTACAGAGAGAGGAATTAGAGGAGAAGGCCTCACCAAGACCGAGAGCGAAGAAGTGTGCTCGCACCGATTTGGGAAATCAAAATCCGGTGCTCCGTTGAAGCAACCTGAAATTGAGCGGTTGTTAAGCACCACCGAGGTGAGAGGAGTGCGAGGAGCAAGGAGGAGCTAGGGAACCATCGAGCACGGCCTTCACCGGCAAGCTCGCGGGCAACAATGGCGGCGAGAGATTTGGCGCCGGGAGCTCCACAAGGGCAATGGGTGCAGGAGAGCTCAAGGGGTGTGTAAAGGAGGATAAAGGAGGACAATGGGGCTTAAGTAGGCTCGAGGAGCGAGGATGGCACCGTTGGCGCCTCGGGTTCCGCTGCTGGCTGCGGTCGCCGTGAGCAGCGGAGCGATTGAGGCGGCGACTTCGCGGGGCGGTGGGTAGCGGGCATTTAATGCGCGCAGAGAGCCGTTGGCGAAGCGGAGGTGACACGCTGCGCACCCACGCTCGGCTCCGCCATGGCTCGGCGCGAGGCGAGGAGGGCGGCGATGGCGGCCGTCCGATTTGCATCCAACGGCTCCGTGCGATCGAGTCAAAACAACGCGCTGTCGCCCACCGTCAGGTAAATCCAACGGTCGAGGCGTAAGGCAACGAGTTGTCCGAATGCTTACACGAATAAGAGCCGTTCGATGGAGATCCAACGGTGATGACGCGCGCGCTCGCTCGACCGCGCCGGGTGCGATTAGTTGGCTCGGTCGAGTCAAGTGACTCGAGCCCGAGCCTGACTCGAGTCCAATGAACAGTGAAAACCAGTTAGGGTTTGATTTTTGAACTGAAAATTTGGGGATTTAATTGAGGCATCAAATCAACTCCAAAATTTATGAAATTTTAACTGGAGGTTCCTGGCTTTAGGATTTACCTCCCATAAAATTTCCAGAGGTTTTTGAGCACTGGAATTTTCTCAAGAAATTCCAGAAGGTGATTTCAGAGGTTTGACCAAGGTTTGACTTGCCTCTAAAATATTTCAAATAATTTCCAAAAATTATGAAATAATTCAGAGGTGTTACCAAGCAACCCTATAACCCAGGAAAAATTATTACCAAGGGTTTGACATAAGATTTCACCCAGAAGGTTTTGACTTGAGATAAATGAGGCTTTTGATTTTGAATTTCCCAAAATTCCTTTACAAGAATTTTCAGAAAAGTTTCAAGAGTAAAAGGATGAAGGAAAAGTTTTAATTTACCCTCATTTTATTACATTTGAAACACAAGCAAAAATGGGGATGTTACAAACCTCCCCCCTTACAAAAATCTCGTCCAGAGATTTGGTTCACTCGGAAAAGAAAGAGGGTAGTCCTTGACGGAGGCGATCTTCTCGCTCCCAAGTAGCCTCATCCTCGGAATGGTTTGACCACTGAACTTTAAGGAACTTGATGGTCTTGTTCCTTGTTCTTCGCTCAGCCTCCTCGAGTATGCGAGCAGGTGCTCGCGATAGGTCAAATCCTCCCGAACATCAAGAGTTTCCAGCTGAGCTTCCTCTGTTGGAACACGGATGCACTTCTTAAGTGGGACACATGGAACACATCATGTACCCCGCAAGTGCAGCGAGCAACTCCAACTTGTAGGCGGCGGCTCCTTCTTCTCGATGACACGGTATGGACCGACATATCGAGGAGCTAACTTGCCCTTGACACCAAAACGCGGTGACCTTTTAGAGGAGAAACCTTGAGATAAGCGAAGTCATTGGGCTCAAAGCTCAACTCACGGCGGCGATCCGCGCAGCTCTTTGCACGGATTGAGCGTGCGTGGCGATCACGAATGAGTGGACTTGACCCTCGGCCTCATTAATCGAGTCGGGCCAAAGAAAGGTCTCTCACGGTCTCGAGACCAGTTCAACGGGGTTCTACACTTTCTCCCGTATAAGGCCTCAAATGGTGTCATGCCGAGGCGGCTTGGAAGCCGTTGTTATAAGAAAACTCGGCGAATGGCAAGCACTTCTCCCAATGCTTCCCATAGGAAAGAACACACGCACGCAGCATGTCCTCTAAAACTTGGTTGACCCTTCCGGTCGACCATCCGTTTGGGGTGAAATCTTTGAGTGAGAAAAGCGAGTTCCCATAGCCTCTTGCGAGCTATGCCAAAATCGAGGCGTGAGCGGTGAACCACGATCGACACAATTGTCTTTGGCACACCATGCAAACTCACGATGCGGGCTATGTAGAGCTCTGCGAGAGACCCACTCGAAGGTCGGTCTTGGCGGGGAAGAAAATGAGCCACCTTAGTCAATCGATCGATGACGACCCAGATGGCATCATTCTTCTTTGGAGACCGGGGTAGACCAGTGATAAAGTCCATCCCGACCGAATCCCACTTCCACTCCGGAATTGGTAAAGTGAGCGATCTGCCGGACGATGCTCGGCCTTGACACGGCGACACACGTCGCACTCGGCAACGAACCTTGCGATCTCCCTCTTCATTCGGGTCCACCAAAATCTCTGGCGGAGATCCTGATACATCTTTGTGGCCCCGGGGTGAATGGACAAGGGAGAATCATGGGCTTCGCGGAGGATCAAATCCCGCAACTCCATGTCCTTTGGAACCACTAGGCGTGGCCCGAACCTCAAGATACCAAGCTCATCTACGGAGAAGCACTTGGCTGTTCCATTCTTGACATTTTCCTTGATGCGGTTCACTCCAACATCCATTCGCCGGCGACTTGATCCGATCCACCAAGGTTGGTTGTACAACCAAGGCGCGAGGAACCATGCTCAACCAAACCCAAGTTGAGGCGCTGGAACTCCTCCGAAGAAGTGAGGCTCTTGAAGCAACAATGCATTGCAATGCGCTGCGACTAAGCGCATCCGCAACGACATTGGCCTTGCCCGGATGGTAGTGAATACCCATGTCATAGTCCTTGATCAACTCCAACCATCTCCTTTGCCTAAGGTTCAGATCTGGTTGGGTAAACAAATACTTTAAGCTTTTGTGATCGAATACACTTCACAACGATTCTGATTAGGTAATGTCGCCAAATCTTAAGTGCATGGATCACGGCTAACTCAAGTCATGGGTAGGATAGTTGAGCTCATGAGGTCTCAATTGCCTTGATGCATAGGCCACTACCTTGCCTTCTTGCATAAGGACACAGCCGAGGCCTCGGCGAGAAGCGTCACAAAAGATATCAAAGCTCGACGGACATCATGGAGAACAAGAAGCGGGAGCGGTGGTCAGCAGCTTCTTAGCGCTGAAACTTTCCTGCAATCAGCGGACCACGAGAACTTCTTGTCCTTCTTGAGCAACTCGTCGCCGGCCGCTATCTTGGAGAAGTTCTCGATAAGCGACGATAATATCCCGCTAAACCAAGAAAACTCCAAACCGGTGACCGAAGTGGGTGACTCGAGAAAGCGTCGTCGATCTTGCTAGGATCCACGCTCGCCTCTGCCGAAAGAATATGGCCTAAGAAGGCTACTTCCTTCAACGAGCAGCACTTGCTTGAACTCGCATACGGTGATGCTCGCGAAGCTTGCCCAACACAAGCCTCAAATGCTCGGTGTGTTCCTCATCGCTCTTGGGTAGATAAGAATATCATCGATGAAGACCACAACGAACCTATCCAAATACTCCATGAACACCGAATTCATGAGGTTCATGAACAAAGCAGGAGCATTGGTTAAGCGAATGACATGACGGTATACTCGTATAAGCCATAACGAGTAGAAAAAGCCGTCTTTGGAATATCCTCGTGTCGAATCGAACTCGATGATATCCCACTCTCAAATCAATCTTGGAGAAGACTCGAGCTCGGTTAATTGATCGAAGAGGTCATCGATACGGGAAAAGGGTACTTGTTCTTTACCGTTACTTCATTAAGTGGGCGGTAATCAACGCACATCTTGTGGCGTCTTGTCCTTCTTGGGACAAGATTGCTTTGAGCATCCCGAGAGATGAGCTAGGCGGATGAAACCCTTCTCTTGAAGCTCACCCGGTGCTTCTTCAACTCCACCAACTCGATCGGGTCCATCCGGTAAGGCCTCTTGAAATCGAGGCGGTACAGGGAACCAACTCAATGACAAACTCGAGGTCCCGAAGCGGTGGCATCCACGGAAGGTCGTCGGGAAGACATCAACAAAGTCACATACCACCTGGGACTTCACTAATATCTAGAGCGGCCGCTTCAAGCGCGAAGAGATGCGGATCGTGCGGCCGGTGAGAAGAACACCTTTCGCCGGAAGGATGGTGAGGTAGATGAGCCTCCTAGCGCAATCAATTTGTCCCATGTCTTTGAGACAACCAACCCATGCCTAGGATTACATCTAAGCTCGCCGATCGAAGGAGGATAAGGTTTGCTAAGAATCCTACCCTTCTATCTCCACGAGGGACATCCCTACACTCGGACTGGCTCTCAACTCCGAACCGGGAGGCGAATGAGCACGGGACCAACAACGGAGTAAAAGAAGACCTCCTACAGAAGAAAAGACTGAAACAAGCGAATGAGATGCGCTGAATCAAACAAAAGCGTAGGTGGAAAGAGTTAACCGAAAGGGTACCCAACACGACGTCGGTGCCTCTGTGCCTCCTCCGCGGAGATGAGGTTGACGGCCACTACCCACGCCTTGGGTAGCGGGGACAACCTTCTAATCACGGGAGGACCACCTCCCGCGCGTCCTCCATTAGGACGAGGGCGCTCGATCTGTTAGGGCAACTATTGGCATAATGCCCCTTCTGGTTGCACGAAAAGCAAGTGACCCCGGCGGCCGGATTGCGGGGCCACCTGGCTGGTTCGCAGCGCACGTGGCCGGGGCACGGCTGCGGAGGGCGAGGAGCCTTGGCGGCCTCGGTGGTAGTGAAGCCACGAGCGGGCCTCGGGCGAGCCCAACACGGGACAGAGAGGCCGGCTGTGCGGACAGCTGGGCCTCCCACTTGCGCTACGGGACTCGCCAGCGCTGCGCCTTGTGCTCAGCAACAATGGCCTTGTCCACCAAGGCCTGAAAGTCAGCAAAGTCCACAATGGAGAGCTTGTCTTGCAGCTCCTCAGACAAACCCTCCATGAACTTCTCCTGCTTGGCCTCATCAGTGGCCACCTCAGATGGAGCATAACGAGCCAAGTGGTTGAACTCGTACAGGTACTCCATCACTGACTTACGCCCTTGCTTGAGCGCGAGAAACTCCTTCTTCTTGACTTCATCAAACCGCGAGGATGTGAGCTCGGCAAACGCCGTCGGAACTCATCCCAAGAGGCAGTGTGGCGGCGGGCTGCATGGCCAAGTTCTCCCACGGAGAGTGCGCCCTGAAGGCGATGGGAGGCAAGAGTGCCTGTCTGGTCCAGCGCGAGCAACGTCGAGCTTACGCTCAACTCGACGCGGCCAGTCATCCGCGCCCAATGGGTCCTCGGACACGGAGAGCGTGGGGCCGAGTGCGAAGAAACTCGGCCAAACCCCACGAGGCGATGTCGCCCCTGCCGGATCACGAGGCACCGGTCGTGGCGGAGGTGTTGCGCGCAATAACATCCAGCAGACCCTCCTGTCCTCTGAGCAGTTGCGCTCGATCCAAGAAGGACCTCACCATGGTTGGAGGAGGCGGAGCTCCTCATCCAAACCAGTTTGCGACCACGGCGCTCACGAGTACCTCCAACCATCTCGCTTCAAGAAACTTAGGTTAGAAACCAAAGCACTAACATTAGAAGTTGATGAAAGCGAAAGCTAACGATTAGGGAATGAGACATCACCTAACCGAAAGCCAAAACAGCAAGTAACAACTTAAAATGTTTCCAAAGAAGCTCCAAAACAGCAAGGAAACTCCAAACCAAGCTCAACTTCTCCATGCCATTAACCCGTATTGAATGAGCGAGTAATAGTGTGAGAAGATAAAAATTTCAGCACACTACAACAAGTCTAACACTACTAAAGATCAAGGTTAAGGCGACAAAATTAGCGTTAGGTACTTAGCTAACTAGTATCACATCCTACCCTTTTATTCCCACAATTTTTAGTTGATTATCCTCTCATTTTCTACCCTATTTAGAAACCTTTGAGCTGCTGTCAGGAAATCGAATGCTCGCTGTCAGATTTCGCATCCAAGCCTCCTAATTGAAATCTTCAACTTCGGAAGCTTCAAAACCTTGCAGAGAGCAGCTAACACTTCAATTTGCCAAACTCATTGGTTCCCAAAACCCAATTAATCGATAACAACTATCTTTAGAGGGAAAGAAAGGAGAACAACTTTTAAAACTCAAATTAGAGCAAGATGAGATAGAAAGCTAAGATAGGTAAGGAATAAAATCGGAGAACTTACTTAAGCTTTCATAAATCATTTGATACTCTGAAATTAAGGATTTCAAAATATCCTAAGGACGACCAAGCTTGGGTTACTACGGTCGGAATGGCTCTGATACCAACTTTGTGAGGACCCGGTTTATTCGGCTTGTCTTGTTTAACCATCCACTTGGTCCTAACGGTACAAATCAAATAAACCAAGCCTCGAGATATGTATACTTCCCAGTGCAGATACACACCCGTTACAAAATCATGCATCAATTCCATTCATACACATAGAGCGAAGCAAAAGCAACAAGCGAAAGACATAGATAATATAAAGAGAGTTATTACAAAAGAGAGGCCGACCGGCCAAATAACACATAAGTAACTAATTTAAACAGCGGAAGCAAAATGGCCATAAGATGGCGATAACAAAAGCCAATCGGTGTGCCTTTACCCACAAGGTAACCAACTGGACCGCCAAGCTAATCGTCCCAAAGCAGTGCATAACACACTCACAAAAGTGAGGCCCTTGGGGCTCACCTTCTTACTCTGCAACAATTAATATTAAGCAAAGAAGATGAGTACAAAACTTGTTTTTGTACTCGCAAGACTGACATGTGAGATAACAGAACTATAATTAACTATATGCAAGCTTCATTTAAGTGGATGAGGCTCTGGACTTATTTTCAGCATAAAGCAAGTTTTCATTTGCAATAAGGTAATAGATTCAAAGCAAGTTTGCAATTAACTTTTACTGTTCAAATAAAGAGAGACAATTATAACAATAGATAGATGACAACACCAACCTAGAAGTGACTAACCCATAGTCACCACAACAATAGCATGAAGTACCCCTTCATACCACCCATGTCAAGTTTAAGTTTTTAAAAGGTTGTAGTCTAGTTCTTGCACGACCTTACCAAGCATGTCCATAACCTAGGGCGAGGCTATTCGAATAGTTTTAACCTGCGGGGTGTACTAATGTACCCACACGATAGACCGCCTTTCCACCACCACGGTTAGCACACTTCCTTTGGTATGCGGGCATGGCTAAGTCTAACAAGGCGCTTTCCAATGGGCGATGCTAATTAAGAGCCGCAACCCACGGAGAAAGACACATTAGACGGCCTAACCGGTGCGCTAATGCTCCCCTCAAAACACACACACACAAGAACACACCCACCGACCAGCTCATAATTATAACCTCCCAAAGTCTCGAGTCAAGAGAGGTTCCATATCCCCTCGTGTGGTTAGCACGCAATAAGCGCTGGCTTAGTGACACAAGTAACTCGGTCCTTGGGGACTTAGGCACCATTCCACACACCCAACAGATCACATCAACATACCATTGTGCCCAAGTCAAGATATAGTTTTGTTTTCAGTTTTTGATTTGTAAATCAATAAAACACAAGGGTTGGACATAATGGAGTAGTATAAGTAGTTGTGTGATCAAGATCACCGACTAAGTCAATGATCACCCAATACTACCGATAACTAGGCATGGCTAAGCAATATTCATTCGTAATCTACTAAGTGATAAGGGTTCATCCATCGAACTCTAACCACAGCAAATAACCTAGGCTCAGGTAGTAGAGGATAATTATTTACCTACAGATTATGCAACTAGAGGATTAACTAATCAATTTAACCACAAAATAGCAATGCATACATAGGAGTTAAACAAAATATTAGACTTTAAAAGTAATGGGATCAATGGGAAATGATCAAACTGCTTGCCTGCTTGCTGTTGCTCAATTTGTTGCGGAGGGTCGTTCTCGGGGTTACCGCAAATGTCGAAGCCTAAGCGAAAGAGCGAAAACAACCAATAAGACGAGCAACACTTAAACGAAAGAGCAAGCAAAGATTATCCAAATGCGACGAAATTTATACACACGGTAAAATAGGAATATACCTAGACATAGAAACTGGAAAAACTTAATTTGGATTTGTGGTGCAAAAGATATTCCCTAAAAACCTATTTTCGGCCATAATTAGGTACTGTAGCAAAAATATTTTCTAGAAAGATTTTGAAGCTGAAACTTCTATGGTAGCTACTTACTGGTATAGTGATAAGCCATATAAAATTTCAGGTCATTTGGAGTTATATTGAAAGAGTTATGATTTGTCTAAATTGTTTAGGGTATTAAACTAAAATATGATCCTTATGATTTTTAAAAACAGTAAAATTTGTGAAACCAATCTTCCTAGCAAATACACTATCAGTGGAAGCTAATCCAATTGGATTCATACAAAAATCGGCTATAGATAAAAAGATATGCGTTTTACAAGTTTGCTAAAAGTTCTGAAAAACAGTATTAAGTTCACTTGTTTACTATTTTTGAAAAAGGTTTTCCAGGTTGGATCATGGTCTACAATTATTTTTCTAATTAATTTCAAGGTATAAGGAAGCTAACAAAATTGGAATCATCTAATTTGGATCTATAGTTACAGATATACAAAAATGACAAGACCCTAAAGTTCTTCAGTTTTTGGTCTTAGCATTTTCGGGGATTTTCCTAACACCCGGAGACGTGGACGATTGAGAGCCGTCGATCTCAGATCGAACGGATGACATTGAACAGACCAAAACACTCCTCACGCGCGAGCGGAGGGCGACGTGGAGGCTCGAGGTCGTTGATCTGCGGATCCAACGGCCGAAGACCAGCCACGTCGCTCCCGCAACGTTGTCGTCCGACAACGCGGCCGAAGGCTTCACCGGCAAAACGCCGGCGACCAAAGGCACGGCGGCGCGAGTGAATGCCAGGAATGGGTGCGCAATAGCGTTGCGCACCCTCCGGTACCACCCACACCGACGGTGGTGGACCAGAGCGGCGGCGCGACGACGAGGGGCGGCGCGGTAAAGACGGCAACGACGACAAGTAGCAAAGAGCTCGCAGCCAGTTCAACCAAGCGGTGCCCGAGCATCTAGGGACTACGGCGATGCTACCTGAGTGACGCGGAGGTGCAGAGGACGACTGAGCAGCTCCGGCGACGAAGCTCCGCGGCGGCAACAATGGCGGCAACGAGGGGAAGATCACCTGAGCCAAAACAAGGAGCCCGCGTGATCAAGATAGGTCGATAACCCCACCGATGCTACGAGAGAGAATTAGAGGAGAAGGCCTCACCGACGGAGGCGAAGAAGTGTGCTCGCGGCCGATTTGGGAAATCCAAAATCCGGTGCTCCGTTGAAGCAACTGAAATGGAGCGGTTGTTAAGCACCACCGAGGTGAGAGGAGGTGCAGAGCAAGGAGGGAGCCAGGAACCACTGGAGCATGGCCTTCACCGAGAAGCTCGCGGGCAACAATGGCGGCGAGGAGATTTGGCGCTCGGGAGCTCCACAAGGGCGGTGGGTGCAGGAGAGCTCAAGGGGTGTGTAAAGGAGGATAAAGGAGGACAATGGGGCTTAAGTAGGCACGAGGGCGAGATGGCACCGTTGGCGCCTCGGGTTCCGCTGCGCTGCGGTCGCCGTGGCGGCGGGAGCGATTGAGACGGCGACTAAGCGGGGTGGTGGGTAGCGGGCATTTAATGCGCCGAGAGCCGTTAGCGAAGACGGAGGTGGCAGAACGCTGCGCGCCACGCCGGCTCCGCCATGGCTCAGCGCCGCGCGAGCGAGAGGAGGACGACGATGGCCAGCCGTCCGATTTGCATCCTGTGAGGACCCAGAATATTTAACTAGTAACACTCAACCTCCAAATGGTCCTAGCGTTACTAATTAAACATTCTAAGCCTCGATGGTCATATGCTTCCCAGAATTGCAGCATATGCGCATCATCACAAAATTACACATCATTTCCATACAACACATGTTACAAGTTCAACAATGGCATACATAAAGTAAAGTTATTACAAAAGAGCCGACCGGCCAAATAGAGCAATATACAAGAATGACAGCGGAAGCAAATGCGCCATAAGATGGCTAGAACAAAAGTCGACCGGTTAGCCATACACCCACAAGGCAACCGGCCAGGCCGCTAAGCTAGTCGCCCATAGCTACCACAACTGACTCACAAAAGTGAGGCCCCTCGAGCTCACCTTCTTCCTCTGCAACAAAACCATTAAGCGAAGCAACCGAGTACAAAGATTGTCTTTGTACATAAGATCGACGTGTGGAATAGCGCACCTATTCATAAACTACATGCAAGCTTATTTAGGTGGAGGTTGTATGTCTCATTTTGCATGAAGCCAACTTTATTTGCAATAATATAATACATTTTAAAAGCAAGTTTGCAAAACTGTTTTGCTATCAAAGCAATGATAAGTAAAGATACATACAAGTAACCACACAAGCGACTATCCCAATAGCCACCACAACATAGCACGAATCCCTGATTCGTACCACCCATCAAGTTTTAATTTAAAAGGTTGTAGTCTAACTCTTGAAAGACCTTGCCAAGTGTGCCCATAACCTAGGACGAGGCTATTCGAATAGTTTTAACCTGCGGGGTGTACCAATGTACCCACACTTGATCGCCTTCAAGCCACAAAGCACACTACCGAAGGTATGCCGGCACGGCTAAGTCCTACGAGACATTTCCAATCTTGTGTATTAACTACGAGCCGCTCATATGGATAGAAACTCATATGCTTACATTGCAAGCCGAAAGACAACAAATCCCATCACGGGTGAAGTCTTTCGGACACTACAATGCTCCCAACACCATCCCTCCTGCGACTCCCTGCGACTCGGAGCCAATACACGCCAAAGTACTAAGTCAAGAGAGGTCCCATACCCTCTAATGTGGTTAGCACGCTAAAATGCTTGGTTTAGTGTAACAAGATGTTCGGTCCTTGTTGACCCGGGCACCATTCCAGTCACACCCAAAATCACACCATCGTACCATTGTGCCCAAGTCTAAATCATTTTGTTTTCAGTTTTAGTTTTCATAAGTAGACCTGGCACAAGGTGGAAATCATAATCCATAATAAGTTTTACGTGATCAAGGTTACCGACAAGTCGATAACCGCCCATTTCTACCGGAAACTAAGCATGGCTAAGCAATTAATTCGCAACTACTAAGTGACAAGAGCCTATCCATGAACTCTAAATCACAGCAAGTAACCTAGGCTCATGGTAGTAGAGGATAATCATTTGCTAAGGAAATGCATCTACTAGGCCAACTACTAACACAAAGTAGCAATGCATACATAGAATTTGTAATCAACATAAATACTTAAAATACTGGGATTAACATGATCAAACTGCTTGCCTGCTTGCTGTTGGTCAAACTGTTGCGGAGGATCGCTCTCGGGGTTACCGCAAATGTCGAAGCCTAAGCGAAAAGCAAAAAAAAAAGAAGCGAGAACAACCAATAAGACGAGCCACACTTAAACAAACGTGCAAGCAAAAATTATCCAAATGCGACGAAATTTATACATAAGGTAGAATACGAATATACCTAGACATAGAAACGGGAAAAACCTAATTGGATTTGTGGTGCAAAAGATATTCCCTAAAAACCTACTTTCGGCCATAATTAGGTACTGTAGCAAAAATATTTTCTAGAGGTTTTCTGGACTTGAAAATTTTATGATAGGTGACTACTGACATTTTAAGGCTAATAAAAGTGGTTTCATCTTAATTGGAGTTGTAGTGATTTAGTTATGACTTTTCTAAGTTGCAAAACTAGCATAATGCACTTTCCAGAAATATAAACATGTGCAAAACCTATTTCACATTATAGTATGATAACTGAGGGATTTCCTAACATCAACTTTCTATTTTTAGGATTTACAGGGAATTACTGGTGCCTTTTACAACATTAAATGAATTTTTAATTGCTACTAAAAGGGTAAATCTATTAACATATTTTTCTGGTGCTGATTTAGGCCTACCACCATTTTTAGATTAAAGTTTAGTTAATAGCAAATTTATCAAAGTTAAAATCATTCAATTAGTAGATATACAGAAAAAGATATGCATTCTCCAAGTTTTAATACAATTCTGGAATATATAGAAATAGCAGAAAACAAGCTATTAAAGATTACAGCATTTTCCACTACAGAAGCATAGGTAAAAGCACTTTTATATTAAAATTTAGTGAAATACAAATTTATTGCAGTCGGTTTCATGTAAAAAGGATTTTTCTAGAATTAAATATGAATTTCTAAAAGTTTTTATACAATTTTCAGCTGATAAACAATTGCTACAGAAATAAAATCCAACCCAATCGGAGATAAATGATGTGGACGCTCGAGGGCCGTCGATGCGAAATCCAACGAGCCACACGCACGGAAAACAGCGCACGCGCGCGATCTCTAAAAGGGACCCACCCTTGGATCAAGATCCAACGGCTCACGAGGAAGGATGCAACCGGACGGTGTGGTTGCCTCGACGATCCACGACCGCAGATCTAAGGATGAACGGCTCCGATCACGCCTCCAGTCGGAAGGTGCGATTGCACGCACGATCAGGGCCGCAGATCAAGCGATGGATGGCCAAGAATGATGAGGGGAACTGGAGGGTCCGAACGCATACAAAATCTGGGCCGCAGATCGCCTAATGGACGGTGGTCCAAGATCGAAGTGCAATCAGGAGTGCCGACACGTGGGGCCGCATGTCAATGACTGAGAGTCACACATGCGAGATTTAACACACGTGCACAGTGATCGTGGACCCACCTGGCAGTGACTTAAATGAGGTTTTTAGGACAGCTAATTAATTACTAATGACCAATGATTAATGATGATTAGCAATCAAGGTGTCCTAAAGATTTTGTGCAGAGGTGATTTAAGGACTGAGGGCCCACACGTCAGTGACCCAAAAAGGTAATTTCGGACACATTTATTGCTGACAATGATTAGCAATAAATAAACCCAAAATCAGCCCTAATGACTTCTGATTTTCGGCGCTAAGCTAATGGGCCCACCCGGCAGTGGCACAGGGGACATCCCCGACAGCTAATAAACGCCGACACTTAATTAACCTAAGATTAACATTAATGATGCCTAAACGCACAGATAAATGCCAGCGGGTGATTTAAGGGGGCTAGGCCCACATGTCAGTGAGGCATTAGGCCAGATTAAGACACCATTAATGCTCTACTGATTGGCAATCATTAAGCATTAAACGTGTCCTAAATATTTGACAAACGGGCTCCCGACTAACAAAACCGAGTGGCTCTCACGGCTTGTCGCGGCGACTCGGTGTGGCGGCGCCACAAACTATCAAAATGGGTTCGCAATAGTGTTGCGGACCCAACGATGATGACCTCGCGGCGGTGAAGGTGCAGGCGCCATGAGCCGGAAAACAAAGAAAGAGGCCGACACGGCAAAACACGAAAATAGCAAGATGCTCCATTGCGGTCCAAGGAAGCGAGTGTCATGACTTCTAGGGACTATATAGAAGCTACCTTACCGAGAGGAGCTCCAAATATGGCCGGGAAGACTTGAACACGATGAAGTCCACCGGAGCCGAAGAAGATGAAGTGGAAGATGAGGTTCTGAGCACAATGAGTGGAACCAAATCATTACCACAGCTTCATTATAGCTCAAAGAGGCTGCAAAAGCAAATAATTGCAAAAGAACCACTACACTGAGTGGAGAAGAAAGGGGTTGAAACCAACGAAAATCTCCAAACTTAAAATTGAGTGATTCCTGTGAATGCAACCCAAAATCAAGTTAGGGGAAATATAAAGGAGGTTGAGGAGTTCAAAAGGGTGCAAGAGAGGTTGAAGATGAACCACTGGACACCAAGGCCGCCATTTGAGCCCTCGGGTCAACAATGGTGGATTGAAGGTTTGAGATGGTTTAGAGCTCAAACACAAAGAGGAGCTAGGTGTGGTGTAAAAGAACACTTAGGAGGACCTAGAGGGGCAATATATAGGGAAGGGATTAGGGTTTGAGCAAGAACCCGAGTCCATGGTGGCTCGGTTCATGCTACGGTCATGGACCAAGAAATGACGGGAGCAGCTGAGACTCGGGACAATGGAGGAGAAAGCCTGAGCGCATTTAATGCTCCACGGAGAGACGTTGACGAAAGCAAGCCTGAAGTGACACATCGAAACCGCCCTCGCAATCTCTCTCTTTCTGCCATTGCCGCACGCGCGCACGGAGAAGCAGAGGAGGAAGAAGAACAGAAAAGAGAACGGTGACCGTTGGATTGAAAATGGACGGTCACGATTAAACGAGTTCGCGGACGATCCGGTGCCTCGGGAAACGGGCGGTTGGATCGAGATCCAATGGTCCACATTGAATAGTGCTACCGCACCGTCCGAAAGCGCGCACGATCGTGGGCCGAGCGATCCAAATCCAACGGCCGCGATTGCACACGCGATATAAAACGCGGCTCGGTGCAGTTAGTTGATTGAGTTAAGTCGAGTGACTCGAGCCCGAGTCCGACTCGAACCCAAGGAACAGTGAATCAGCTTTAGGTTTTAAATTAAACCTGAGACCTTTGGGGATTTATTAGAGGTAGCAAAATAACTCGAAAAAGTCTGAAATTTTTACAGGAGCCTGCTGATTTAGCCATGGACCTTGTGACTTCGTATTTCCATAACTTCTTGTACAATACTTGCTTGGTACAATAGGAAATACCGGATGTAAGAAAAAGTTTTAATTTCTACTCATTTTCTTACATTTGAAACACAAGCTCAAAATTGGGATGTTACACATCCAACGACTCCCGTGCGATCGAGTCAAAACAGCCGCGCACAATCGTCCACCGTCCGATGGAAATCCAACGGTCGAGAAACAGAAGGCAACCGGAGTTGTCCGAATGCTTACACGAATAAGAGCCGTTCGATGGAGATCCAACGGCCGATGACGCGCTGCTTTCGATCGCGCGCCGGTGCGATTAGTTGGCTCGGTCGAGTCAAGTGACTCGAGCCCGAGCCTGACTCGAGTCCAATGAACAGTGAAAACCAGTTAGGGTTTGATTTTTGAACTGAAACTTTGGGGATTTAATTGAGGCATCAAATCAACTCCAAAATTTATGAAATTTTAACTGGAGGTTCCTGGCTTTAGGATTTACCTCCCATAAAATTTCCAGATGTTTTTGAGCACTGGAATTTTCTCAAGAAATTCCAGAAGTTGATTTCAAAGGTTTGACCAATGTTTGACTTGCCTCTAAAATATTTCAAATAATTTCCAAAAATTATGAAATAATTCAGAGGTGTTACCAAGCAACCCTAGAACCCAGGAAAAATTATTACCAAGGGTTTGACATAAGATTTCACCCAGAAGGTTTTGACTTGAGATAAATGAGGCTTTTGATTTTGAATTTCCCAAAATTCCTTTACAAGAATTTTCAGAAAAGTTTCAAGAGTAAAAGGATGAAGGAAAAGTTTTAATTTACCCTCATTTTATTACATTTGAAACACAAGCAAAAATGGGGATGTTACAGCCACCTCCGGCATCTTGAAACCGAGCGGCCAACGGGCCACCTCTAATTTGACGCTGAGCGGGGAGCTAGGGTCTCCCCGAAGTAGCGGGGCCAGTGCCGAGGGTGGCAACGGCGCCGGGGGTGGCAGCGGTACCGAGGGCGGCAACGGTACCGAGGGTGACAACAGTACCGAGGGGAGCGGTGCCGAGGTTGACGGGACGGCCTCCTCTTCGTCCGTCGGCGATGCTCGGGTTAGGACCGCGAGGGTCGCCGTTGGTGGGCGCCGGAGGATGGCCATCTCCCGGCGGAGATCGGCCGACTCCTGCTGGAGCGCCTCGTACGACTCCCGGCTGGCGCCCCCCGCATTGTGCGTGGAATCGTTTGCTTCTTCCTCTGCGCGCGCCATGGGCGCCGCCGGGAGGCCCTACTCCGCTTGGCCTTGGGGCGTCTTGCTTCCGCCACCGCTTTGGCCCTCGTTTTGGGAGCCATGCTGCGTCTCAAAGTCGGGCTCCGTGACTTTCCTACTGGTCCCCACGGACGGCGCCAACTGTCGTAGTAGAAAAAGGCTAGACAGTAAGAGAAGGGGGAACCCCGGCGTCCACAGTGGGCCGAGGTATCCTAGGACAGGGACCAGCTGTCAGGAAAATGAATTGAGTATATTTCTTCTCAACCAAAAAGACCACACCTTACATGGGGGGTGGCTACTTATAGCCCTTCCTCCCGGTATGTGAGATTACAAGTTTACACCCTACAGGGGCCCATCTAAGTAGGGGTTGCAGGCCTTTTTCTACCCCTAGGTGTAGCCTTTGGTCCTTGGTGGGCCGCCCTGGTCCCGGTTCACAGGTGCAGTGCGCTGGTCAGTGGATCATGCAACAAAGTGACGCGGGCATTCCCTTGGTTGAAGTCCTCGGCGTCCGGACGATCGCCACTCCGGCCGCCTTGGCCCTCTGGACCTCTCCAGGGTCCTTCGGTCCCTTCGGATCCGCCGGACTCTCCGGCATTTTGGCGGGTCGGCACGTTGGCGCTTGCACGGCGCGAGGCGATGGGCCGCCTACGACAATAGCTACATGAAAGCTGTAACAAAGGAGATGGTTATATGGTTAATTGGACGCATAAAGCAATTTTCATTTGCAATAATGTAATAGATTGAAAGTAATTTATCAAATCTGTTTTTAAGCATTGAAATAATAGCGAGGTGACCATAAATACATAAGTAACAACCTAGAGGTGACTAACTCCATAGCCACCACAAAATAGCACGAATCCCTGATTCGTACCACCCATCAAGTTTTAATTTAAAATATTGTAGTCTAATTCTCATGGGGCGTATCCGAGCGTGTCCATAACCTAGGACGAGGCTATTTGAATAGATTTAACCCTGCAGGGGTGTACCAATGTACCCACACATCATACCTCCTTTTTGCCACTAGATGAAGCACACTTCCAAAGGTATGCCGGCACGGCTAAGTTCTACGAGACGTTTCCAATATTGTGCATCAACTACGAGCCGCTCGTATGGATAGAAACCCATACGCTTACATTGTAAAGCTGAAAGACAACTACCCACTCAGGGTAAAGCTTTCGGGCAACTACAATGTTCTAACACCATCCCTCCAATAGCCTCCTGCGACTCAGAGCTAACACACGCCAAAGTACTAAGTCAAGAGAGGTCCCATTTCCCTCTAATGTGGTTAACACGCAAAATGCTCAGTACGGTGGCGCAAGTAATTCGGTCCTTGTTGACTCGGGCACCATTCCAGTCACACCCAAAAGCACACCAACATATAATTGTGCCCAAGTCCAAATCATTTTGTTTTCATTTTTAGTTTTCACAATTAAACATAGCGCAAAGGCTGAATCATAAAGTCATAATAAGTTTGTCTGATCAAGGTTATCGACTAAGTCGACAACCGTCCATTTCTACTGATAGCTAAGCATGACTAAGCAACATTAACTCGTAAACTACTAAGTGACAAGGGCTCATCCAACGAACCCAAAATCACAGCAAGATAATCCTAGGCTCGGTAGTAGAGGATAAACATTTGCCTATAAATAATGCATCTAATGGGTCAACTTATCGACAACAGTTTAACACAAGATAGCAATGCATACGTAGAATTTGCAAACAACATATTAGAATTTGAAAATAATAGAAGCAATATGATCAAATGATGATACATCTGCATGCCTTGCCGGATGTCCTCTTGCTGCAAAGGGTCACTCTTGGGCTCAACAAACTCTTCGGAACCTATCGCAAGAACGTGAAAATCCAATAAGAATGAGGAACACCGAAAGAAAATCAAAAGCCAAATTTGTCCAAATTCCACAACATTTACACAACAACAAGGGAATGATTTTAAATGAATTTAGCAACAAGAATCATTTCATTTGGACTTAGTATGAAAAAGTTATAGCCTAAACAATTTCTTTCAGCCTAAAAAATCCTAATTAAATTAATTTCGGTTATTGTTCAAGACACAAATTTCCAGAAAGATCTAGAACCTGGAATTTTTATGGTAGGTAGATCATGGCATTCTAAGAACAGCAAAACTAGATTTACTTCATTTGGAGCTAAAATGAATTACTTACGATTTTTCTAAGTTGTAAAAGTAACACTAAGTTAATTTTAGAAGTAAAGACCTACATGAAACACATTCTATGCTAACACATTTTAACAGAGGAAACCAACACATTTTAGTTTGCCCAGTATGGAATCACAGAGAATTACTTATGCACTTTTCAAGTTTTAATGAATTTCTAGATAATATTTTATGTTAAAACAAGTTAACACAGTTTATACCATTTTTTGCTATAGAACAGCACCTAAACATATTTTTGGATTAAAGTTTAGTTGAACAGAAATTTAACCCAACAGGAATCATCTAAAAAGGAGCTAAAATGAATTAGTTTTGAATTTTTGAAGTTTTAAATACTATTTTCAGTTGGCAAATAAAAGCTTACCAGATTTAAAACAAACTGGTCAAAAACGAAATGACGTCAACAGACGTGGGCTGCAGATCTGGAATCCAATGGCCCATGCGCTCTGCAACACAGTGCACGCGCGCGCCCTAACAAGGTATCTACCGTTGGATTTAGATCCAACGACCCACAGTGAAGGAGGTGTTCGGCAGTCCGAACGATCTAACAAATGTGGGCCGCAGATCTAACGATGAGTAGCTCACAGCGAGAGCTCCGGTCGAAGGTCCGATTGCTCGTGCCACCAGAGCTGCAGATCAAGAGATGAACGACACAAAAGGATCGGAACACTTAGAACTCTAAACGCGTCGAGGAGGTCCAGCCCACTAGATCTAGATCAAACGGTCATGCACTACCGGGGAGGTCCTAAGGGATAGCTTTAAAGGAGGAGGTCTGGGACGGCCAAGATCTACCAAAGGAGGTCCTGGACGGCCAAGATCTAGACTAGGGAGGTCCTATGGGTCAAAATCTAACAAAGGGAGATCCCGACGGTTAAGATCTCGCAGGGGGAGGTCTTAATGGTCAAGATCCATGTGAGTGAGGTCCTCAAAGATAACGTCTTAACAGCGGGAGGTCTTAACAGCTCAGATCTCCTCTAGGAGGTCCTGAACGGTCAAGATCTACACAGGGTGGTCTTAAGGGTTAAGACTCGCGGAAAGGGGAGGTCCTGGGGTTTTCTTTACAAAAGACCAGGGGTGGTCTTTTGCAAAGAGGACCCCAAGGGAGGTCCCGAGAGTGGTTTTTACAAAAATGACCACGGGGTGGTCTTTTCGCACAGGGGGTGATCCTAATGGCTAAGATTAAACCAGGAAGGTCCTAAACGGCTAGGATCTAACCTGGGGGGAAGTCCTGGCACTAAGGTCTTACAAAGGGAAATCTAACGGCTATGAACTAACCTTCAGAGATCAATCGACGGCTAAGATTAACTCAAAAGGTCCAGGGACTTGTCGAAATTACGACAACAGCACAGCGCACTGCACTTTGCCCGCCGACTTGTCACCGGCGACTTTGGCCACAGCAGCGCGAACCCAAAGTGTCGAAATGTTTGTAATACTATTGTGAACACTTTGAGGGCACTCTCGACGGTGGACCTGGACTAGAACGCCGGCAAGCCGGAGAGAGGCGGAGGAGCTACTACAGAAAAATTCGAAAATGCGAAAAAGGTCCGCTATGATCTAATCCAACGGGCACCCTATCACTACGGGGTTATTGCGAACACACCTAGACGCAGGGGAGGTCCGAAGGAGCTTGGAGAAGTCCTGGCGGCGAAGACCGACGCTGGAACTGAGGAAGAACCCGGTGAGGTGCGGCCTGAGCAAAAAGAAAGGCCACAAGGTGTCAAAAGAGCTCCATGAGGACCCACAGGAGGTCCACAAGAACGTAAATTGACTAGGGAGACACTCACCGGAGTTGGAGAAGAAGGGGACTGCCTACGGCCGAAATCCGCGCAACTCAAAATTGGGTAAGCCCTGCGAAGGTAACCCAAAATGAAGTAAACCAACTCGAAAAATTCTGAACATATTCACCTTGTGTAAAATTTTCAGAGGATTTCATGCTGTAAATTTTCCTCCAAAAATTCTACAACGTGCTAAGCTAGGGCTTGACTGAAAATCAAGCTGGATTGACTGACCTCCAAAAATATTCAAACTATTTCTAAAAATGTGAAATTTTTCAGAGGGGTCACACACCAACCCTAGAACTTAGGAAAAATATTTCCAAGAAATGATCACAGGATTAACAAGAAAGTTTTTGAAAGGACCAAGATTTAGATCAAAAGTGGCTTGTGATTTGTATTTTCATAATTCTTTTACAAGAATTCTCAAAAACATACATGAAATACAAAATGTAAGATTTTTTTTAATTTCTACACTTTTTCTTACAATTGAAACACAAGCCAACACTTGGGATGTTACAAAATCTCCCCCCCCCCCTACAAGAATCTCGTCCCGAGATTTCGTTTACTCGGAGAAGAAAGACGCGTAGTCCGCACGAAGACGATCTTCCCGCTCCCATGTTGCCTCATCCTCGGAATGATTCGACCACTGAACTTTAAGGAACTTGATGACACGGTTCCTTGTTCTTCATTCAGATTCTTCAAGAATACGAACAGGATGCTCGCGGTAGTTCAAATCTTCTTGCACATTGAGATTTTCCAACAGAGTTTCCTCGGTTGGAACACGGATTCATTTCTTCAAGTGGGACACATGGAACACATCATGCACCCCCTCGAGTGTAGTAGGCAACTCCAACCTGTATGCAACAGCTCCCACTTTCTCGATAATGCGATAAGGCCCAACATATCGAGGAGCCAACTTGCCCTTGATGCCGAAACGGTGATGGCCCTTCAAAGGAGAGACTTTGAGATAAACAAAGTCATTGGGCTCAAAGCTCAACTTACGACGACGGCGATCCGCATAGCTCTTTTGCCTGGACTGGGCCATGCGCAAACGATCTCGGATAAGCTGAAATTGACTTTCGACCTCATTGATCGAATCTGGGCCGAAGAACTGCCTCTCACCAGTCTCTGACCAGTTCAACGGGGTCCTGCACTGTTGGAGATATGCCCTAGAGCAATCATATTGATGATGATATTTCGTTGTATCCATGACTTAATAAATGTTCCTTGAATATTACCTTTGTGTTGATTAACAAGTATGTGACTTGTTTGTGAAACTCTTTACTTGTATGGTTATTCTAAAGTTGTCCCTAGTCGGAGTTCATGTGAGGACACACGTGAATGATGGATTAGCACAAGTATCGGTTGATGACCATGTTTCACAGGTCATAGACATGGAGATGTCAAACCAATAATGTGGACACATGTTTAGAACATGGGGTTGGACCGACCCAACATGAGACATAGTAATTATTCTTATGGTTCTCTCTACACAATGTGTACGCCTTGTCCTTAGACCTGAGATTGTCGCATGTACTTGAGATGTGAATCGACCTACTTAGGGGCTATCAAATGCTACTCCGTAACTGGGTAGTTATAAAGGTAACTTTCGGGTTTGTCATGAAGCATGCTGCGAGGCATGGTCAGTCGAGATGGGATTTGCCCCTCTCTACCTGAGAGAGATATCTCTGGGCCCCTCGAGTGATCGGATCCAAAAATGCATGGCCATGCTACTTAAGGTTAAAAGTTAACCTAGTAAGGGATTCCGGATCACATGATCGAGAAAGAGTGGTCATCTTGGAGCTCGACCGAATATCGTGAGGCAAAGGGATTGGCATGTACATAACGTTGTGATGGTTCGTCCGATATGATCTTTATGTGCGTTTAGGAGTTGGCACGTCTTGCTAGAGGCCACTACCAACTATTGACCAAGTATGTGTACTTGCGTCATGTCTAAACATACGTGAACCATAGGGTCACACACTTAAGGGGCTAAAGCCTAATTCGGATTGGATCCGAATTAGACTGGGCATTGAGTCCTAATGGGCCTCTATTCGTAGAAGACCATTATAAGGACGTCTATAAAAGGAGGGCAGGGGCGCACTGGTTGGATGATGAGTTTTTCGTGACATCCTCAAACCCTGGCCGCCACCCCTCCCACGCCCTAGTCGCTCGCGCGGATCTAGTAGTCCAGCGGCGTCGCTTCCTCCGCACGTGTGGATACCTTTGAAGGCGCGCAGACCGTGGCGTTGGGACGAACCGCAAGAAAGGAGCATGCGTGGGACGCCACGACGAGGACGAGGAAGTAGTACGACTACTCGCCCGACGCATCGCATCAATCGAGTACGACTACACCGCCACGACGTCTTTGCATCAACCGCACTGCGTGTCTAGTGGTAAGACCGTGATCTATAACTGCAGTGATCTTGGTTTACGGGTAGAATTTTTAATTTGCGCTAGTGTAGCCTACCCGTTGCCCTTCATGCACTTCCTCCCATACAAGGCCTCAAAAGGTGTCATGCCAAGACTGGCCTGGAAACTGTTGTTGTAGGAGAATTCGGCAAACGGTAGGCACTTCTCCCTCTTCTTCCCATAGGAAAGAACACAAGCACGGAGCATGTCTTCCAAGACATGGTTGACTCTCTCCGTCTGACCATCAGTTTGAATATGAAAAGCAGTGTTGAAGGAAAGACGAGTTCCCATAGCCTCTTGCAAACTATGCCAAAACTGGGAGGTAAAGAGCGTACCATGATCAGAAATAATCATCTTTGGCACACCATGTACACTCACGATTCTCAAAACATAGAGCTCGGCTAAGGGACCCACACGAAGCTGAGTCTTGACAGGAAGGAAATGTGCCACTTTAGTCAACCTATCAATGACAACCCAAATGGCATCATTCCCCTTGGACGAGCGGGGCAGACTGGTGATGAAATCCATACCAATGGAATCCCATGTCCACTCGGGCACTGGCAAAGGCTGAAGAAGACCTGCTGGACGCTGATGCTCGGCCTTAACACGACAACACACGTCGCACTGGGCAACGAACTTGGCAATCTCACGCTTGATTCGAGTCCACCAGAATCTCTGACGAAGGTCCTGATACATCTTTGTGGCCCCAGGATGGATGCACAAGGGGGAATCATGGGCTTCGTGGAGAATCAAATCTCACAACTCCATGACCTTTGGAACCACAAGGCGATGTCCAAACCACACAACGCCATGCTCATCTTCTGAGAAGCACTTGGCTGACCCATTTTTTATGTTCTGCTTGATCTGACTCACACCAATATCTGATTGCTGCGCAGCCTTGATTTGATCCACCAAGGTTGGTTGCACAACCAAAGTAGCAAGAGAACCATGCTCAATTAAACCCAAATTGAGCCACTAAAATTCTTCAAGAAGGGCGGGCTACTGCTCCTAGAGCATCAAAGCATTACAATACACCTTCCAACTAAGTGCATCGGCAATGACATTGGGCTTCCCCGGATGGTACTGGATACCCATATCATAATCCTTGATCAATTCCATCCATCTTCTTTGCCTGAGGTTCAGATCTGGCTGGGTGAACAAATACTTCAAGCTCTTATGATCCGAATACATTTCACAACGGTTACCGATCAGGTAATGTCGCCAAATCTTGAGTGCATGAACCACAGCAGCTAACTCCATGTCATGGGTAGGATAGTTGAGTTCATGAGGCCTCAACTGTCTTGATGCATAGGCCACAACCTTGTCTTCCTGTATAAGAACACAACCGAGTCCCTAACGAGAGGCATCGCAAAAGATATCGAAGCTCTTGTGGACATCGGAAAGAACAAGGACTGGAACTGAAGTCAACCGCATCTTGAGTTCCTGAAAACTCTCATCACAAGCAGCGGACCACACAAACTTCTTGTCCTTCTTGAGCAACTCAGTCATCGGCTTCGCGATCTTGGAGAAGTTCTCGATAAAGCGACGGTAGTAACTCGCTAAACCAAGAAAACTCCGCACATCAGTGACCGACTTGGGCTGACCCCAAGATAGCACATCACTGACCTTGCTAGGATCCACAGCTACGCCTCCTGCTGAAAGAACACGGCCCAAGAATGCCACTTCCTTCAACCAGAACTTTCACTTGCTGAACTTCGCATACAGCTGGTGTTCACACAGCTTTCCCAACACAAGCTTCAAATGTTCAGCATGTTCTTCTTCACTCTTGGACATAAGGATATCATCAATGAACATCACAACGAACTTATCCAGATACTCCATGAATACAGAGTTCATAAGATTCATGAATAAGGCAGGAGCATTGGTTAAGCCAAAAGACATGACGGTGTACTCGTACAGACCATAGCGAGTAGTGAAAGTCGTCTTTGGAATATCTTCAGATCTGATCCTGACTTGATGATACCCCAATCTCAAGTCAATCTTGGAGAATACCCGAGCTCCGGTCAACTGGTCAAAAAGATCGTCGATGTAGGGCAAAAGATACTTGTTTTTCACCGTCACTTCATTAAGCGGATGGTAATCAACGCACATGCGCAAGGTCTTGTGCTTCTTCTTCACAAAGATCATTGGACAACCCCAAGGAGATGAGCTAGGACGGATGAAACCCTTCTCTTGAAGCTTACCTAGCTGCTTCTCCAACTCCTCCAACTCATTAGGAGGCATTCGGTATGGTGCCTTCGAAATCGGA
This sequence comes from Ampelocalamus luodianensis, assembly GCA_036346255.1. NCBI lineage: Eukaryota > Viridiplantae > Streptophyta > Magnoliopsida > Poales > Poaceae > Ampelocalamus > Ampelocalamus luodianensis. The sequence continues at coordinate 53,232,069 of CM070634.1, read as the reverse complement.
GCGGTACCGGGTAGAAACTCGATGACGAACTCCAGGTCTCGAACTGGAGGCATCCCAGGCAAATCTTCGGGGAAAACATCCATGAAGTCACACACCGTGGGGATATCCTGAATCTCCAGGGCTGCCTTCGCTTCAATTGTGCAAGGATGCGGCCCTTGCAGCTGCGGTGAGAACCCAACCTGTTCGCTTGAGGGGCTTGTGAGGTAGACGACCTTCCTGGCACAATCGATTTGTCCCAAGTGTTGGGACAACCAATCCATACCAAGAATCACATCCAAACTCGCTGAGTTGAGTAGGATGAGATTCGCCAAGAATCCCACTCCTTCGACTTTAATAGGAACATCCCGGTATTCTTAATCAGCTCTCATTTCTGAACCCGGGGAGCAAATAAGCAAAGGAACCCCCAAAGGAACAAAATGAAGATCACTAGCAGTAGCAAAAGATCTTAAAATAAAGGAATGCGAAGCTCCTGAATCGAACAAAACTGCAGCAGGGCGAGAATTGACAAGAAGCGTACCCAACACAACGTCGGGTGCCTCCTGTGCCTCCTCAGCCGAGATGTGGTAGACTCGGCTACTGCCCACGCCCTGAGTCTTCTGGATAGCCTTCTGGTCAGGTGGATGACCGTTTTCTTGCCCGCGTCCTCCATTAGGACGAGGGGTCGCTTCAATCTTCTAAGGGCAACTATTCGCATAGTGGCCCTTGTTGTGGTAGTGGAAACAAGTGACCTCGGCAGCCGGGTTGTGGAGGCCACCTTGCTGCTGGATCGCAGGTGCACGTGGCTAAAACACGGCCTGCAGGGGATGAGAAACTGGCGCCGACGGCCTCGGCAGTGGTGAAGCCTGAGAATGGGCCCCAGTACTGGCCCAACATGGGGACGGGAGAGGCTGGCCCGTGCAGACTTCTGGGCCTCCCACTTGCGCTTGCAAGACTCGTCCAGCGCTCTCGCCTTGTGCTCGGCGACGATGGCCTTGTCCACCAAGGTCTGGAAGTCGGGGAAGTCAACAATAGAGAGCTTGTCCTGCAACTCCTCAGACAAGCCCTCCATGAACTTCTCCTGCTTAGCCTGATCAGTGGCCACCTCAGCAGGAGCATACCTCGCAAGATGGTTGAACTCATGGAGGTACTCCGTCACAGATCTGCGCCCTTGCTTGAGCACAAGAAACTCCTTCTTCTTGAGCTTCATCAGGCCGGCGGGGACATAAGCCTGACGGAAAGCAGTGTGAAACTCCTCCCAAGTGACCACATGGCCAGCAGGCTGCATGGCGAGGAAGTTCTCCCACCATGAGAGTGCTGTGGATATCATGGGGATATGCTCATGATCTTAGGATGATGTGACAATTGGCAATGACGTTGAAGGTTTGCGGAAACACGAGTTTTCGGCAAAGTTCAGTTTCTGTCAGGTCTCAAGCGGTCTGACCGGCCATGGTGGCGGTCAGACCGCCATGCTCTCGTGGTTTGTATCGGCGTCCGACCGCCAGCCGGGCGGTGATCGACCGATTTGGTAGCGGTCTGACCGGCGTCTGATGAGCGGTCGGACCGGCAAGTTGAGTGACATTGGAGTTTGAGGCTGGGCCAAAAATAGAGTGTGCAGGCAAGTGAGGAGTTTCTACTGCACTTGGTCCCATAATTTTTGGAGCCTCCAGTCAAAAGTTCTATTCGTTTTAAATTTCCAGAGAGGTTGCGGATTTCAGTTTTGAAATTTTGGCTAAGTCCTTTGGTGGCGGTCCGCCGCCTTACGTTGGCGATCGGGCGGCGGTGATGTCGATCGACCGCCAAGGTGGCGGATCGACCGATTTTCACTTACGTCGTCAGCCCGTGTGGTGGCGATGGTTGCTAGTTAGGTCAAGTTCATGGGTTTCATGTCATATGTGTTGCATGATGCATGTTTTGACTAACGTGGGTCAAGTTGTGAAGAACTTGTTCCCGAATTCGATTTTCTTGTCTATTGTTGTGCAGGTTGCTTGGTGGTCAACGACGGCCAACGGCGAGGATGATCGGGACTAGGCTTGGAGAGCTGAGGTTCAAAACGATCGACAATGCCGGGTGAAGTCATTGGACTCAAGTATGGTGCAAGATGGACAAAGGTGACCGAACAGGCGATTGGTGCGGCGATCGTTGAATCAAGTGGCGCGGGGTCGGTGCAAGTGCCATGGTGGTTTCGGTGGGGCCGGATGGGAGAGACTTGCCGACATGATGAGAGCCGTTGGATCAACCTACACGTGGCGGAGCAAGCGAGTGCTTCGCACAATTTGGACACGGCGTTTTAAAAGGCGTGCGTGTGTCACCCGTTTGTTTTGGGGCTTAACGGGAGCCCATTAGGGAGACTCTATTAGAAACCCTAGGCCTCCACTATAAATAGAGGAGGGAGGTGGCTGCAACCCCATCGACCCTTTCATTGTTTTTGAAACCCTAATTTGCTTAGGGAGAGGAGGAGCGGAGGTTAGGGTTCTAGAGAGTTGGATTGGATTTCGTGCTCATGTATTGAGTCTTTGTCATCCATTGATGGAGCGACTATAAACCAATACCATATCAAATCAATCCAAAGAAAGTTTCTTCAAGATGAGGTCAATTGCTTTCTTTCTCTCTTTTTGATGATTTGAGTCTTTCTTTGATCCGCGAGTTTTTGCTTAGTTTCGGGACGTGATCTAGTTGCCTGTGACGTGTGGGAATACATCTAGGATCATCAATATCATCAATCACCCACGAGCAAGTCTCAAGATCATATTTTCGTTTTGACTCGGTTTTTGACCTAACTTCGCTCAAACGGGAAAAGGTCAGAATCTTGGCAAGGATTTTCACAATTGTTGCTTGGAATAGGTTCCTGACATCCTTAGGAAGGTGTGTGTCAAGTTTCACGAAGTTTGGACGCACGAATCAAAAGTTAGATCAATTTGTGTTTCGGTTTGTCGGTCAGATTTATCGTTCATCGAACGAGAGGTCTGACCTCCCGTGAAATCGGTCTGACCGCCCGAGGAATCGGTCTGACCGCCAGGCTAACCGGTCTGACCGCCCCTGTGAGAGGTCAGACCGCCCGAGCCTTCGTGTTTTGGTTTTGTGTTGATTTTACTTCGGGGTTTTGAGTTGATTCAATACAAGTCTTCCGCTGTGCATGATTGATTGATCTTCATAGCTTTCATAACTATTGGAGTGAGATTCGTATTGAATTGAATTTGGGAGAAAAAGAGATCGTGCTCCTATTCACCCCCCCCCCTCTAGTCGCCTTTTCGGTCCAACAAGTGGTATCAGAGCCCGGTTAGTTCAAACTTGATCTTAACCGGTCACTGAACTTGGCGATGGATAAATACTCTTCCAAACCGCATATCTTCGATGGGCACGACTATGCCTTTTGGAAGAACCGCATGTGTGTCTTTCTTGAGAGCGAACCACGAGGTATTTGGGAGGCTGTTCGAGGTCCGCTTGTCTTGCCTGAGGTTGCTACGCGGCTCAAGCCCTCTTGGCTAATGACCGTAAGGCAAAGAATTTTCTGTATGGTGGGCTTGGTAGACAAGAATATGACAGGATTTGCAATCTCGAGACTGCACATGAGATTTGGAAGACTCTCGAAACCTATCATGAGGGTTCTTCCCAAATCAAACAAGTGCGTCAGCAGGTCTATAAAAGAGAATATAACAAATTCGAGATGCGTCCTGGTGAGAGCATCGATGACATTTTCAGTCGCTTCAACACAGTGATAAATCAGATGAAGTCTGTTGGTATTGAATTTACACAGTCTGAAAATGCCATCCATCTCCTGGCTGCAATCAACACCAGGGAGTGGGAGATAAAGGCTACCGCTATTCAGGAAAATGTCAACTTCTCTGATCTGACTTTGGAGCTGCTCTATAGCAAGCTCAAGACTCATTGTAACACCCCAGCTCGACATGAGCCTGGAATGCTACTAAACAAACCCTAATAATTCTAATCAAGGCAATTTTAGTAAATCTCGGCCGAACCTCCCTTGTAAAATTAATTACACGGAGGTTCCAACATCTGAATAATACATGTATTAACTAAACTATCATTTAGAGACATTAAGAGATAAACAAAGACATGTTAAGTGTCTAACATAACTAGAGAGGTATGAAGTTCCACTACTCATCATTATTACATTTAATCCATTGCATAAGATAAAACATAATAATATAAAATCAATCACGTTCTGAAGATCATTCAACTTTATTTAGTTCATGTGGAATGTGTGTGACTAGCAGTCTACTTCCCCCCATGCATGTCACTCTTGGCTCGGGTACCTAAAACAACAATAAAAGCAAGAGTGAGTCCATAGACTCAGCAAGTACATATAGAAACTATAACATCAACATACATATAAAGGAGATCAACATTAGAACATCTCATATGCAAATGCAATGCTCAAGGAACCTTTATCTTTAACTTCGTGTGCATTACACGTGTCACGAGTATGCGACCGCCGCATGCCCATGCTGCTGCGCCCACGCACGAGGACCACCTGCCCGTTACTCCGCAAGTAACGGGGACCTCAAGCCCACACTCCACGAGTGAGGATCTCAGCCCGTCACATTCATGACGGGATTCTCAAGAAACATACTTGGTCACCGCGTGACCAAGCCTCAATATGTTCACAATATGCAAATGCTCAACCTCATTCATCATCAATCTTACCAAAAGACTACCACATTGAACCATAGTAAAACATAAGCATCATTTGAGCAATAACCAAACTTAAACATTCATCAAGTATACCATCTTGCTATGCAACCATATATCAAATAACACACAATATAGCCAATCAATCAAATCAAACAATGCACTTGCCTTAACGCGTGCAAATGGAGGACGAAGTGGGTGCTGCCCTTGGGATCTCGCTTCTACGGGCATGAAGAAAACCCCATTCTAAGACCAACATTCTGTACCAAAATCATAAGTAACATCGCAATTGAACTCGCTAACATCTTAGCATTTTCTAATTCTCAAAATTTCTAGCGATTGGTCACTGCAGACAGCTAGCTTCTAAAATACATAACTTTCTGCTCGGGTGTCCAAATAGGATGATCTTGGACTTTCTGGATAGGTAACTAAATTGCCTAAATAAACCTAGTTGGGAGACCCTCTGATTCGGCCATCCACTAGTCCTACCAATCCATTCAATCAGAGTAAACATTTCACGTCGGTTTTCTGGACAGCGACAAAGAAACTACCATAACTTTCTCTACGTTCGTCCGAATTTAGTGATCTTTAGTTTTCCTGAAAGCTAAGAGGATTAGCCTCGTTTTCGTTATGGTGAGACCCTCTGAAATCCTCTAACTACGGGATTAAATCAGGTTAATCCAAACTGTCTGTTCATCTTCTTCCCAGAAACACAGTCACACCATTAAATTCATAACTATTGCTACCGAAGTCGGAATGACCTGATTCTTGTCGGCAACAAAAGATAACTGCGATATCTACGACTTTCTAGGAGATGTCCAGACCCAATTCTGCATTTAACCTACCCAAAAACGTCGATCTTTACCACTGCAGAACACCGATCTAATGACAACCGAAAATAAAACAACTAGAAATCGACCCAAAGCAATGAACGACGTGTTACCCTTGCCGAAGCGAGGAAGGCACGCTGCAGGTGGCGTCCACCATGAACTCCCGATCACGGTCCCTTCTTCTCCCCTTCTTCCCTTCTCTTCTCTTCTCTTCTTGGCCAGCGATCTCGGGCGGTCCTCCTCTTCCTCCATGACACCGGCAATGGGGGCACCTCCTTGGACAGCAGCGGGGGAGGAGCAGCAGGGAGGTGGCGTGGGAGGGGAGGAAGTGGGGCGGCCAAAGGGGAAGGAAGGAGGAGGGATGGGGGCGGCGGCCACAAGTGGGAGGAGGGGGAAAGGGGATGGTGACTAGGGTTTTGGGGGAGGGTGGCGCCTCCCCTTGGCCGGCCACCACATGGCCACCTGGGCCAAGGCCCAGGCCCAGGTTGCCATACAAACACTGATTTCCCCCTCTCTAACTGCGAAATTAATCATTTTCTATTTGGTCCTTCGTCAATTCAGATAACTCTCTCCCGATTATTTATTCTCTCCCGGTTAATTCCTTTCGTATACTTTTGGGGTATTACATTCTACCCCCCTTAAACTGAATTCGTCCTCGAATTCTAACCATTCTTATGCCCAAGTATAATCACAGCTAAAACTTACCAACAATACCATATGCCTACTGTGAGTAACTCCAGATATTGCATGCGCATGCGAGACACCAATTCACTAGTCGCTTCACTCTCGGACTTATGGGACCACATCACCTTGACGGATATCCAAAACTAACGTCTTGCACCTCAACACTAGTCTTAACTTTTACTGGTACACTTAACACACAGGGCTCAGAGGTAAGGTTTTACTCGATGGCCAACAGCTCTAACAAAATCTCAAGCTCCCGATCTCGGTGTTCTATCGACCGAAAAGTATAAGACATGCGTACTCCTCGCAAGTACTCGAGACGGTAATAGCGTTACGCCAATCTACAAATTCCATGACTGGGAACTTATCCGACACACCTTTGGTTACACTTCCTTTTGTTACCAAGTACACCGTCAAGACAAAATACATGGAACTCTTGTTCCAACACTCAGTCGGTCACTTTATCTACGCACTAGCAGCATCTCCTTTAACAAGGGACGCACAAAGAACTCGCCTATCGACTCACTAATCCGAAAAACTCAATCGAAAAACAAAAGAGTCAAAAAAATGCATCCAACTCAAAGCCATCTTCCCTTAGAAGTGCCCAATCCAAAATCAATGGATTTACTACGAAATCTTTTCCATTTTTCAAATAGGCAGTTTAGAAATAAATGCCACACAAGCCAAAAGCGAAATCAATCGAAAAACCAGTTTAACCATTTTTTTTTAACTGAAAGGAATCACACATACCGGCAAGAACCAACTCAATTTGTAATTGACATCCGTCATAACCACATAGTTCAAGTAAGAACTAAGAAAACATCTCACTATCCAAGATCACACCCTTTACCACAATCTTTCTTTTAAGAAATCAACTTTCTCTTAAACCATAGGATCCCAAATCATCGCATAACGCATTAACTCATTTCTCTTAAATTGGCAACCTCAAACCTATGCTCTACTGAACACAAAGTTCACACTTATGCAGGGAGATTCTTCCAATCCACAATATCGTACTCTAGCCAACTTCCCTACCGAATGAATACTTGTCAAAATAATTTCCAACACAACTCAATATAGATTTCACCCACCGTCACATCCCTTAATCCGTTAAGGATGAACAATTTGAAATTCACATCACACACTCTCATATACTAGCCTCAAAAGATACTATCAATGATCATCCCACTACTCGGAATCCACTCTTATTCTACCACTTCTACAGTAATCATTAGCATCCAAGGTTCTAACCTAAGAATGCAAAGCCCAAAACCAACCTCAAGTCTCCTACAATGAATTTCTGGTATGATTCATGGGAAATCCTCAAATTCGTTTACTAAAATTTCACATAGCTCCACAATAACCTCAATCATTAACATCCACGTTTCTCACTAATGGAGTAACCATCCCAAGGCGATTTATTTCACAGGTCTTAGACCTTCTCTAATCCATACCAATCCAATTCAGTTACACAACCACAATATACCCGTTCACAAAACCCTAACTGATTGACCAAGATTCAAACATACCCAATCACTAACGTCAATAAATAAATATATCCTTTGACCAAGACATCCTTAGAAATAATTTAACTCCCATAGGGTTACTTACTGAGGCCGAGTAATGCTTGACAAAAGCTCAACAATTCCTGCTATCCCACTAATTATCATGACACTGAGGTTCCTCCACACCGCTACTCTCATTAAACTTCACCACCACAACACTTCTGCACAATCATACTAAGTATCCAATTGCGATATTCTGATAAGTTTGTTAGGAGTCCATAATTTCGATAATCTCAATATTCCAACATGGACAAATGTTACTGGATCATAATTCATCATAGGTTCCACTAATTGTAATACTAATCACTTTCATCTCATCGACAACTCTCCATTTAAATAGAATTCTCTCCGGGTGTGGTAAATCGAAACCAATTCACTTTATACTGCTCTTCAAATAGATTGGTTCCCGAAAAATCTTAACAAATTCAAAATACTTAACCACCTCCAACCAATCACCATGCTACTCTTTATAACACTTGGCAACACAATTTGGTTACTTCCTTATTTAAAAGGAAGAAATAAAAAGATACAAGGTTCAACGCACAAGAAATCGTGGCTTCTCGAAGTAAGCACGAGACCAATAGAAACAGTCAAATAGTAGTGATCTCAGAAAACAAAATACGAGTCCATGGTCGAGGGCACAAGTCCCTCATGAAGATTTTTTTTTCCACCTCCATAACTCTTAATAACACATTGCTATGCAATCCCAAGAAACTCTTAAGTCTTTGATTACAACATTACTTGCCAAACCAAACAAGAGATGCCTTTAATACCAAATCACATTCATCACTTCAGAACCAAACAGAACCTTTCCATATGTCATAATGCTCAACTAATTTCATTTACTACATAAATCATGAACCCCCAAAAGATCACGAATTCAAAACTCCAAACATTTCATTTAACCGTCATTAAAACAATCAACTTACTTTCTATCTAGAAGAATCATCACCACTCCAACGCGTCACAATCTCTTGTAGACCTTATTACTAACAACAAGAATAATTCACTCTTAACAAGGTTCGTTATCATCAACCCTTCCTTTATAAAATCCCCAAAAGCTGACCAAACTGTTACATATCACTTTATCATCTCATCCTCAAATGAGAGTACACCAAATTCTTATAACCTCACTACAACAACCACTTTTTTTTTAGAGGGAATCTACTACAAAATTTATAAGATTACACCAAAACCCTTTCATCAAAGACATACTATTATCCGACAATTTCACCTTCATACAAACACAAGTCACCTATTAAATCCCATCCTAAACCATTGATGATTTTTCAACCTTAGACGAAATTGATGGTCCTTTCTCTATTTGCCTTCTCACCAGCAAAAATAAAATAATCAAATAGCCAATTAAAGATAATTACATATTATCATCTATTAAGACAACGATCAAACACATCCTTATATTTCCTTCCTACATAGTTAGATTAATCCATTGAAATCAAATATTCTAACAAGTTTAGTAAACTAAACGACTCTAATGATCAACCTTTTCATCAAAGTTCCACATCTTTTTAATAACTCTATTGATTCCAATTAGGTTTAGCCATACCCTTAATCACCGTTCAACAAGAGCTACTATATGGCACCATCAAATTAATCAACTTTCCTTCCAGTGATCTTAGTTAGGATCGATTATATACCACACCACAGACCTAACCTGATAATCCATACCTTTTCCATTAATTGCTTTGAGTATAACCTCTCGCTTAACCAAGCCAAAACACTACTAAAGGGTTTAACCTCTTCTTCCATAAAAAGAACCATCAAGCTTCAACACTCCAAATACAAAAGAGAGATACATTGAGTCAAAGCCTCCACGTACTACAGGACTTGCAAAAGGAAACTTTCATTATCCAAATCATCCAGCGAAATAAATAGGTCATGTTTTCCAGTAAGAAAGACGAAACCCCAATACAAAAGTCAGTATTGACCACTAACCAAGTCCACCAGCCACAAGAATAACTCAACAATAGGAAAAACAATAATTGCTTTAAGGGACAAGTTAAGCCAGTAGAAACATAACAACCTTTCTCAAAGAAACCCATCAACTGAAATGAACTACTGACCCAAAGAAATTCATCGACCACAACTGAACAAGAGTTGATCAAATTCAAATTCAAGGAAGTGGACAATTTTTTTTTCAATGAGATACTCACTATTAACGCTTTGTACTAAGATATCCGAGGTAACTTCTTCCCTTTTCTCTTACCACGAACAATGGTGTAACTGGTAAAGCCTGAGGCCACAACCATGACCTCAATCCTCTCAACAAGGGCTGCTCTCACTCATAATAATCATATAATCATATTATAGGTATGTAAGATCATCTCATAACAGGAATCATCATTACAACATGACAGAAGCGTAAATGCAATGCTTGACCCACCCCATCCTACTATGCACCAGTGTGTCAGGTTTTCAGCTAATTAACCATTAGCAATTTTTTTTAACAAGCTAAGTTACCTAAGTTATTAATCTGTTCACCACGGACCTACAGCCCGCTCTGATACCAACTGTAACACCCCAGCTCGACATGAGCCTGGAATGCTACTAAACAAACCCTAATAATTCTAATCAAGGCAATTTTAGTAAATCTCGACCGAACCTCCCTTGTAAAATTAATTACATGGAGGTTCCAACATACAGATAATACATGTATTAACTAAACTATCATTTAGAGACATTAAGAGATAAACAAAGACATGTTAAGTGTCTAACATAACTAGAGAGGTATGAAGTTCCACTACTCATCATTATTACATTTAATCCATTGCATAAGACAAAACATAATAATATAAAATCAATCACGTTCTGAAGATCATTCAACTTTATTTAGTTCATGTGGAATGTGTGTGACTAGCAGTCTACTTCCCCCCATGCATGTCACTCTTGGCTCGGGTACCTAAAACAACAATAAAAGCAAGAGTGAGTCCATAGACTCAGCAAGTACATATAGAAACTATAACATCAACATACATATAAAGGAGATCAACATTAGAACATCTCATATGCAAATGCAATGCTCAAGGAACCTTTATCTTTAACTTTCTGTGTGCATTACACCGGTAATGCAGAGTATGCGACCGCCGCCGCATACCCATGCCTGTGCGCGCACGCACAGGGACCAATTGCCCGTTACTCCGCAAGTAACGGGGACCTCAAGCCCACACTCCACGAGTGAGGGGATCTCAGGCCCGTCACATTCATGACGGGATTCTCAAAGGGAAACATATTTGGTCACCGCGTGACCAAGCCTCAATATGTTCACAATATGCAAATGCTCAACCCTCATTCATCATTAATCTTACCAAAAGACTACCACATTGAACCATAGTAAAACATAAGCATCATTTGAGCAATAACCAAACTTAAACATTCATCAAGTATACCATCTTGCTATGCAACCATATATCAAATAACACACAATATAGCCAATCAATCAAATCAAACAATGCACTTGCCTTAACCGCGTGCAAATGGAGGACGTGAAGTGGGTGCTGCCCTTGGGATCTCGCTTCTACCGGGCATGAAGAAAACCCCATTCTAAGACCAACATTCTGTACCAAAATCATAAGTAACATCGCAATTGAACTCGCTAACATCTTAGCATTTTCTAATTCTCAAAATTTCTAGCGATTGGTCACTGCAGACAGCTAGCTTCTAAAATACATAACTTTCTGCTCGGGTGTCCAAATAGGATGATCTTGGACTTTCTGGATAGGTAACTAAATTGCCTAAATAAACCTAGTTGGGGAGACCCTCTGATTCGGCCATCCACTAGTCCTACCAATCCATTCAATCAGAGTAAACATTTCACGTCGGTTTTCTGGACAGCGACAAAGAAACTACCATAACTTTCTACGTTCGTCCGAATTTAGTGATCTTTAGTTTTCCTGAAAGCTAAGAGGATTAGCCTCGTTTTTCGTTATGGTGAGACCCTCTGGAAATCCCTCTAACTACGGGATTAAATCAGGTTAATCCAAACTGTCTGTTCATCTTCTTCCCAGAAACACAGTCACACCATTAAATTCATAACTATTGCTACCGAAGTCGGAATGATCTGATTCTTGTCGGCAACAAAAGATAACTGCGATATCTACGACTTTCTAGGAGATGTCAAGACCCAATTCTGCATTTAACCTACCCAAAAACGTCGATCTTTACCACTGCAGAACACCGATCTAATGACAACCGAAAATAAAACAACTAGAAATCGACCCAAAGCAATGAACGACGTGTTACCCTTGCCGAAACGAGGAAGGCACGCTGCGAGGTGACGTCCACCATGAACTCCCGATCACGGTCCCTTCTTCTCCCCCTTCTTCCCTTCTCTTCTCTTCTCTTCTTGGCCAAGCGATCTCCCGGGCGGTCCTCCCTCTTCCTCCATGACACCGGCAATGGGGGGCACCTCCTTGGACAGCAGCGGGGGAGGAGCAGCAGGGAGGTGGCGTGGGAGGGGAGGAAGTGGGGCGGCCAAAGGGGAAGGAAGGAGGAGGGATGGGGGCGGCGGCCACAAGTGGGAGGAGGGGGAAAGGGGATGGTGACTAGGGTTTTGGGGGAGGGTGGCGCCTCCCCTTGGCCGGCCACCACATGGCCACAGGCCAAGGCCTGTGCCCAGTTGCCATACAAACACTGATTTCCCCCTCTCTAACTGCGAAATTAATCATTTTCTATTTGGTCCTTCGTCAATTCAGATAACTCTCTCCCGATTATTTATTCTCTCCCGGTTAATTCCTTTCGTATACTTTTGGGGTATTACACTCATGAGATCCAGAAAGCTGATCATTCTAAGAAGGGTAACATGGCTTTGGTAGCAGACCCGCTCAAAAGAGCCTCTGATGGGTCGTTTGAGTCCTCTTCTGGTTTTTCACTTGCTTCTTTATCTGCAATCCAAGAAGAGGATCTTGAGAGTATTCCTGAGCCTCAGATGGCGCTTTTGATTAAGAAGTTCACACGGGCCTACAAAAATATGAGAAACAAAAAGAGAGGCGGCCCTGTGACTTGTTATGAGTGTGGAGAGCTTAATCACATCCGGGCAAATTGCCCCAAGCTGAAAGGTAAGAGCAACCACAAGGATGAAAAGCCAGCTTGGAAGAAGCCTCAGGGGCGCAAGTCCAGGTTTGATGATGCCAAGCTCAGGAAGGCTGCTCACCGGGTTCTTGCCGCTCTTGGAGATCGATCCTTGAGTGATGTAGACTCCGGGAGCGAGGAGGACAAGGAGGAGGAGCTCCCTCAAGAAAAGAAGGGGAAGGCCAAGGACTTCACCGGCATGTGCTTCATGGCTGACTCCAACGACATCAATGACAACAATGAGGTATCTCCTTCTTATGATGTTCTCTTTGCTAGATGTGAAACTGTCTATGAGCAAATGCTAGGTCAGGATAAAGCTTTAAAGTTCATCATGACTAAGAATGAGGAGTTAGAGTCACAAGTAAAGAAACTCACATTAGAACTTGTGAATGCTAAGAGTCTTGAATCTGATGAATGTTCATCCTGCTATGCTTTACATTCTGAATTTGCTAAACTGCAATCTGCTCATGATATTGCTTTGCAACAACTTGAAAATGCTAGAACTGAGCTAATTGAAGTTAAATCTGCTCCTTGTGAAAAATGCTTAAAGTCTAGCTAGTTGGTTGTTTCTGATGTGGTTGAATCTAGCTCTTGCTCTGTCTACTTAGAACGTGAACGTGAATTACATGATGTTGTAGAAGCAGCTAGAGCTAAATATGCCAAGCTTAAGGACAGTATTAATTCTGCTACTTGTGCTTCATGTGAAGCTCTTAAGCTTGAAGTTGCTCTTTATAAGAAGAGGTTTAATGCTAAAACTTGTGATTCATGTGTTAACCTTAGAAAAGAAATTGCTTACCTTAATGACACATTAGAAAGATTTTCTAAAGGTAAGAAACAGTTAAACATGATTCTTGACAAGTCAAAAACTCCTTATAAGAAGCAAGGGTTAGGATACAACTTTGCCCAGGATAAATCTATTGACATTCAAATTTTGAGAAATGACTTAGTTGAATTTGATACCCAACCTGCAAAGATCACTTTCAAATCTGCAGGCTTTGCCCAACCATCTATTCAGCCAAAAGGTGCTTCTCCCAGTGGTACCAAGTACCATTGCACCTATTGCAAGAAGGATGGGCATTTGGTTGAGTTCTGGCGTGAGGTTGAAAATGCTAAGAAAATCTTGCTAGAATGTCATCTAATCAACCTAGAGCTTTTGTGAGACATGGTAATTTAGAAAGGAAGAAACCTGGTCTAGGATTTATTTCACATGCTAATCATGCTCATGCTCCTAGACAGATAACTCTCATGTTAGAGTAACCATTGCTCACAATGTAATTTCAAATAGAATCAAGGATAGCACTTCGCTTGCATACTACTCGCAGACGTGTGTCTCAAGATCGGGTTCCCAAGTCATGTTTAACTAACCTGATGATTGAGACACTTCGTTCTTCGTGCCTTGATTTTCGTGGATCGCCGCGGAAGGAAGGACACGTGGTTCGCCGACTCACTGCTCACGCCACATGACCGGAGACTCAAAATGGTTCACCTCCTTCACGCGCCGATAGGTGATGTCCTCATCACTTTTGGAGACAATACTCAAGGGCGGATTGAAGGAACAGAACAATCGGGGTGAACGACAATTTCATCCTAAAGGACGTCGCCCTTGTGGACAAGCTTAGGTTTAACTTACTCTCGTCTCACACTTCTTGATGATGGTTATGAGACTATATTTAAGAAAAATGCTTGTCGGTGCTTGATTCTTTGGTGAGCTCGTTTTGGGATTTATAGAGTTGCTAGGATCTTTGGAGCTGATTTTTCCGAATCTCTTGTGGTTCTCTTAAATGTTTGTTTACACCTTCTTTCGAGTTCGCTTTGGCACCGACGTTTGGGGCACATTGGTTTTGATCATGTGACGCGAGTTAGCAACCTTGATCTCATGAGAGGTTTGCCCAAACTCAAAACCGTCAAGGATCTTGTATGTGCGCTCGTAGGCATGGCAAGCAAGTTGCCGCCTCACACCCAAAGTGACTTTGGTCATGACCGACGACGGGACGCTTGCTTCATATGGATCCGTTGGTCCCGCTAGGTTCGGCCAATTGGGGGCAAGTGGTACATTCTTGTCATAGTTGATGATTTTTCGAGATACACTTGGGTGTTCTTTCTTGCTTGAAGGATGAAGCTTTTGGTCATTATCGTGATCTTGTTCTTCGCTTGGCTTCGAATTTTCGGTGCCTTGAGAGCGATCCGCAGATGACAATGGCACGGAGTTCAAGAATGCCTCGCTTGCCTCTTTTTGTGCCGGCGCGAATTGAGCATCGTTCTCTTCTCCACACGCCCTCAACAGAATGGCGTTGTGGAAAGGAAGAACAGAACCTTAGTCGAGATGGCTAGGACAATGCTAGATGAGTATTGCACACCGAGGAGGTTTTGGGCCGAAGCTATTTCTACAGCTTGCCATATTGCAAATCGTGTCTACTTGAGACCTTCTTTGGGCAAGACTTCATATGAGCTTCGTTTTGGTAGAAAACCCTCTGTTTCTCATTTTCGAGTTTTTGGAGCTAAGTGTATCATTCTCAAGACAGGAAACCTAGATAAATTTGAATCAAGGACTTTTGATGGTTTATTTCTGGGTTATCCTGCACATTCGAGGGGTTTTCGGGTTTTAATGTTGAAACTAACATTGTCCAGAGACATGCAATGTCACTTTTGATGAGACTAGCCCCGAGCTAGATCCGACATTTCGTGTGATACACAGTGTGAAAGCATTTTTGTGGAGGAAGATGATGACGAAGCTGATACTTGTCCTCCACCTGCTGCTGTTGAGGCTCATGTCCAAGTTCCAGAACCTGCTACGACTGCTTCACCTCCAATTGAGGCTCCTACTGCATCTTCTTCATCAGCAGTACCTGCGGAGGTTGGGGAGATATTGTCTCCCCCAGGCGCTCCACTTCACATTCAGAGGCATCATCCTCCGGATCAGATAATTGGTAATCTTAATGAGCGAGTCACTCGCTCCAGGTATCACGATCCAAGTCTCTACTCTCATTCTGCATTTGTTGCTTCTTTCGAACCCCGCGATATATCACATGCGTTATCTGATTCTAGCTGGGTCAATGCTATGCATGAGGAGTTAGAGAATTTTGAGAGGAATAAGGTCTGGAATCTAGTAGAACCTCCTAGTGGTCATAATGTGATAGGAACCCGTTGGGTGTTCAAAAATAAACAAAATGAGGATGGTTACGTGGTTAGAAACAAGGCTAGATTGGTAGCTCGTGGTTTTAGCCAAGTTGAGGGGTTAGACTTTGATGAGACATTTGCTCTGTTGCTAGATTGGAAGTCATTCGCATTCGCTTGCATTTGTCGCTTCTAAGGGCTTTAGATTATATCGATGGATGTTAAGAGTGCCTTTTTGAATGGTTTTATAGAGGAGGAAGTGTATGTTAGACAACCCCCAGGCTTTGAGAATCTCAAGCATCCACATCATGTTTTCAAGCTATCCAAAGCCTTGTATGGTCTTAAGCAAGCCCCTAGAGCCTAGTATGATAGACTTAAGACCTTTCTGCTTAAGAATGATTTTGAGATGGGTAAGGTAGACAAGACCCTGTTCATCCTTAGACGTGGCAATGACTTCCTGCTTGCTCAGATTTATGTAGATGATATTATCTTTGGTGGTTCTTCTCATGCTCTTGTTTCCAGCTTTTCTTAGACCATGTCTAGGGAATTTGAGATGAGTATGATGGGAGAACTCAACTACTTTCTGGGGCTTCAAATCAAGCAATGCAAGGAAGGGATCTTCATCCATCAGACAAAGTACACCAAGGATCTGCTCAAGCGCTTCGAGATGGGTGACTGCAAGCCGATCGCCACTCCCATGGCGACTTCGACTGTTTTGGATCTAGATGAGGAAGGAGAAGTCGTAGATCAACGCGAGTACCGCAGCATGATCGGTTCCCTCCTGTACCTGACGGCCTCAAGACCGGACATCCACTTCACTGGCCCCGCCTCGTGCGAGGTTTCAGCGTCTCCGAGGACTTCCCATCGCCAAGCCATTAAGCGCATCTTCGTATTTACACTCTACCCTCCAAGATGGTATTTGGTATTCTGCTCTTCTTCTTTGTCCATTCGGGGTTTTTTCGATTCGATTTTGTGGGTGTCGGCTAGATAGGAAGAGTACCTCTGCACTTGTCACTTCTAGGCACTTCTCTTGTCTCTTGGTCTTCTAGGAAGCGGTCTTACATTGCACAATCCACTGTTTGCTGGTGAATATGTAGTCTTTGCTAGTTGTCAGAGTCGATTTTGTGGATGGTGTCCACTCTTAACGATTTTGGGTTGGCATTTGATAGTGTTCCTCTTTTCTGTGATAACACTTCTGCGATTAACATTGCTAAAAACCCTGTGCAACACTCTAGGACCAAGCACATAGACATTCGCTATCACTTTCTTAGAGATCATGTCGAGAAGGGTGATATTGTCTTGCACTTGTGGAGTCCGAGGCTCAGTTGGCTGATATCCTCACCAAGCCTTTAGATCCAACTAGGTTTGCCACCTTGAGAAGTGAGTTAGGGTAATTTATCCCTACGGTTTGGTTTGAGGGGAGTTTGATCTTTTCTTGATCTTCTTTTGAACTTTTGATCTTTTAGGTTTTTTTGAGTTCTTCTCGCATCTCATTGTATCATATTGCATTTATATGAAAATCCAAAAGATGCATTGTAATATAAGCTTTTACCTTGTCTTTTAAAATTGATGAAGCTTTGCTTATTACCCTCTTGAGCTTTAGTATTTCAATTCGCTCAATGTCATGTCTAGTTCTTTGACTTGCTAGAATTATCATGCTTTCACATGTGTAGCTAAGTCTTTCTTTGAATGAGCGTAACTTTAAGACAACTTGAACTAAAACTGCAATTTGTGGATGTTTTAGCTAGTTGCGCAATTAGTGCTCCTTTTGTGACATTGGCCTGTCAAAATTGCGGTGTTAGCTCTTGAATCTAGTATTGATCATTGCTTGAGCTTCTTGTTCTTTTAAGAATCTAAATCTGCTCTTGTGAAAATGAAAATCAAATTTAAAGATTGTCTTATGCTTAAAATGTGCCAAACTATTCTCTCGAGATCGCATGTCATAGACATGAACTTGGAGATAGTTTGATGATCCAGACGATCTCATGGGGACTGCTTGTCACAATTGACATGAACCTCAAGATTTGTCGCCCGGGTAGAAGCTTAGGAAGAGTTTGTGGATGGCTCCTAGTCCAGGATCTTCTTCACTAAGATATACCTTTAATCAACTTCAATATTCATTGCAAATAAAAAACTGTTGAAAAATGGGCGTTTGAGACAATTTGAGCAAAATGATTCAATTTAGGACTTGTTTGTCTCTTAATGTGGTCTTTGTTAGCTTCTTGGTCTCACATTGACATTTTGACATGGCCAGTTTCATTTTAGGATCTCTGTTGATGAACTTGCTAGATTTGAAGCTTTGCTTAAAATACTAAAATTTATTGCTTTACATTGAGCCTTCTTGCTTTAGCTTTGTTATATATGTCTTATCATGACCTTGCTAGCGCATTCAGGCTGATATGGTGTTTATGCAAAATTTGAGATGCTAGCTTGTTCTTTTGGGTAATCTCCAAAGCTTCTTGTAATCCAAAATTGAAAAATACAAAAATATGAAGCCACTCCATTGCATTTCATGCATGCTCCTTCTTATGCTTTTTCCTCATTCTACATTTGTTATCTCTGGACGAGAGGAATGCGTGATTCCTTGATGACTCCATTGTCAAAGGGGGAGAAGATATTTCAAGATGTGTAAAGGGGAGAGGATTTGAAAGTATTCAAAAGAGGGAGAAAATTGGAGAATTTGAAGTTTTCAAATTTGAGGATCATAGTGAGGGAGTTTCTTATTTGCATTCTTATGGTTTTATTGCTCTTTCTGAACTTGAATTGCAATTCTTGATCCTCACGATGATCAAAGGTCATTTCGAACAATTGTTCTTTCATATGGACCTTAAGTGAGAAGTTTGACTCGTCTTTGGAAATTGAAGCTTTCTTGCTTTCTTTTGCCTTATCTCACTTGCCGATGCTATTCTGAAGCCAGCTTGGTCATTTTCATTGCTTTCTCTTGTATATGGACCAAGTTGTGCTTTTGCGCGAAAACGTTGAGTTTTTACTTTTCAAACCTTAAAACGTGCATTTGTGGGAAATTGCCAATGTGTTCATCAAGAGGGAGATTGTGGATATCATGAGGATATGCTCATGATCTTAGGATGATGTGACAATTGGCAATAACGTTGAAGGTTTGCGGAAACACGAGTTTTCGGCAAAGTTCAGTTTCTGTCAGGTCTCAAGCGGTCTGACCGGCCATGGTGGCGGTCAGACCGCCCATGCCTCGGGTGGTTTGTGCTGGCGGTCTGACCGGCCAGGCTGGCGGTCCGACCGATTTGGTAGCGGTCTGACCGGCGTCTGATGAGCGGTCGGACCGGCAAGTTGAGTGACATTGGAGTTTGAGGCTGGGCCAAAAATAGAGTGTGTAGGCAAGTGAGGAGTTTCTACTGCACTTGGTCCCATAATTTTTGGAGCCTCCAGTCAAAAGTTCTATTCGTTTTAAATTTCCAGAGAGGTTGCGGATTTCGGTGTTGAAATTTTGGCTAAGTCCTTTGGTGGCGGTCCGACCGCCTTACATTGGCGATCGCGCGTGGCGGCCGATCCGCCGAGCCAGGTCGTGGCGATCGACCGGTTTTCACTTACGCCGTCCACCGTGTGGTGGCGATGGTTGCCGATTAGATCAAGTTCATGGGTTTCATGTCATATGTGTTGCATGATGCATGTTTTGACTAACGTGGGTCAAGTTGTGAAGAACTTGTTCCCGAATTCGATTTTTTTGTCTATTGTTGTGCAGGTTGCTTGGTGGTCAACGACGGTCAACGGCGAGGATGATCGGGGCTAGGCTTGGAGAGCTGAGGTTCAAAACGATCGACGATGCCGGGTGAAGTCATTGGACTCAAGTATGGTGCAAGATGGACAAAGGTGACCGAACGGGCAGTTCGGTGCGACTGGTTGAATCAAGTGGCGCGGGGGTCAGTGCAAGTGCCATGGTGGTTTCGGTGGGAGCCGGATGGGAGAGACTTGCCGACATGATGAGAGCCGTTGGATCAACCTACACGTGGCGGAGCAAGCGAGTGCTTCGCATAATTTGGACACGGCGTTTTAAAAGGCGTGCGTGTGTCACCTGTTTGTTTTGGGCCTTAATGGGAGCCCATTAGGGAGAATCTATTAGAAACCCTAGGCCTCCACTATAAATAGAGGAGGGAGGTGGCTGCACCCGCATCGACCCTTTCATTGTTTTTGAAACCCTAATTTTCTTAGGGAGAGGAGGAGCGGAGGTTAGGGTTCTATAGAGTTGGATTGGATTTCGTGCTCATGTATTGAGTCTTTGTCATCCATTAATGGAGTGACTGTAAACCAATACCATATCAAATCAATCCAAAGAAAGTTTCTTCAAGATGAGGTCAATTGCTTTCTTTCACTCTTTTTGATGATTTGAGTCTTTCTTTGATCCGCGAGTTTTTGCTTAGTTTCTGGACGTGATCTAGCTTGCTGTGACGTGTGGGAATACATCTAGGATCATCAATATCATCAATCACCCACGAGCAAGTCTCAAGATCATATTTTCGTTTTGACTCGGTTTTTTACCTAACTTCGCTCAAACGGGAAAAGGTCAGAATCTTGGCAAGGATTTTCACAATTGTTGCTTGGAATAGGTTCCTGACATCCTTAGGAAGGTGTGTGTCAAGTTTCACGAAGTTTGGACGCACGAATCAAAAGTTAGATCAATTTGCGTTTCGGTTTGTCGGGTTGTATTTACTGTTCATCGAACGAGAGGTCTGACCTCCCGTGAAATCGGATCGATCGCTCGAGAATCGGTCGACCGCTTCACTGGTCGACCGCCAGTAGTTAACCGGTCCGACCGCCCCGTGAGAGGTCGATCACCGAGCCTTCGTGTTTTGGTTTTGTGTTGATTTTACTTGGGTTTTCGGCTGATTCAATACAAGTCTTCCGTGTGCATGATTGATTGATCTTCATAGCTTTCATAGCTATTGGAGTGAGATTCGCATTGAATTGAATTTGGGAGAAAAGAGATCGTGCTCTATTCACCCCCTCTAGTCGCCTTTTCGGTCCAACAAGTGGTATCGAGCCTGTTAGTTCAAACTTGATCTTAACCGGTCACCGAACTTGGCGATGGATAAATACTCTTCCAAACCGCATATCTTCGATGGGCACGACTATGCCTTTTGGAAGAATCGCATGCGTGTCTTTCTTGAGAGCGAACCACGAGGTATTTGGGAGGTCGTTCGAGGTCCGCTTGTCTTGCTCGAGGTTGCTACGCGGCTCAAGCCCTCTTGGCTAATGACCGTAAGGCAAAGAATTTTTCAGATGGTGGGCCGGTAGACAGAATATGACAGATTTGCAATCTCGAGATCGCACATGAGATTTTGAAGACTCTGAAACCTATCATGAGGGTTCTTCCCAAATCAAACAAGTGCGTCAAGAGTCTATAAAAGAGAATATAACAAATTCGAGATGCGTCTGGTGAGAGCATCGATGACATTTTCATCGCTTCAACACGTTGATAAATCGATGAAGTCTGTTGGTATTGAATTTACACAATCGAAAATGTCATCCATCTCCGGCTGCAATCAACACCGTGGAGTGGGAGATAAAGGCTACCGCTATTCAGAAAATGTCAACTTTCTCGATCGACTTTGAGCCGCTCTATAGCAAGCTCAAGACTCATGAGATCCAAAGTCGATCATTCTAAGAA
The DNA here is from genome assembly GCA_036346255.1 of Ampelocalamus luodianensis. Lineage (NCBI taxonomy): Eukaryota > Viridiplantae > Streptophyta > Magnoliopsida > Poales > Poaceae > Ampelocalamus > Ampelocalamus luodianensis. The sequence continues at coordinate 53,210,518 of CM070634.1, read as the reverse complement.
GGGTAACATGGCTTTGTAGCGCACCGCCAAAAGAGCCTCCGATGGGTCGTTTGAGTCCTCTTCGTTTTTCACTTGCTTCTTTATCGCAATCCAAGAAGAGGATCTTGAGAGTATTCTGAGCCTCGATGGCGCTTTTGATTAAGAAGTTCACACGGCCTACAACAATATGAGAAACAAAAGAGAGGTGACCGTGACTTGTTATGAGTGTGGAGAGCTTAATCACATCCAGCAAATTGCACCAAGTCGAAAGGTAAGAGCAACCACAAGGATGAAAAGCCACTTGGAAGAAGCCTCGGGCGCAAGTCCAGTTTGATGATGCCAAGCTCGGGAAGGTGCTCACCGGGTTCTTGCCGCTCTTGGAGATCGATCCTTGAGTGATGTGGACTCTAAGCGAGGAGGACAAGGAGGAGGAGCTCCCTCAAGACAAGAAGGGGAAGGCCAAGGACTTCAGCGGCATGTGCTTCATGGCTGACTCCGACGACATCAATGACAACAATGAGGTATCTCCTTCTTATGATGTTCTCTTTGCTAGATTTGAAACTGTCTATGAGCAAATGCTAGGTCAGGATAAAGCTTTAAAGTTCATCATGACTAAGAATGAGGAGTTAGAGTCACAAGTAAAGAAACTCACATTAGAACTTGTGAATGCTAAGAGTCTTGAATCTGATGAATGTTCATCCTGCTATGCTTTACATTCTGAATTTGCTAAACTGCAATCTGCTCATGATATTGCTTTGCAACAACTTGAAAATGCTAGAACTGAGCTAATTGAAGTTAAATCTTCTCCTTGTGAAAAATGCTTAAAGTCTAGCAAGTTGGTTGTTTAAGGTAGCTGCTAAGATAAACTTGATGCTGCTGATGATTGGTAATAAATGAACCTAAAAGGGACTTTAATGACCTCTGGATCTTAATTCTAAGCCTAAGGCCCACATGTCAGCGACACAACAGCACAGCTAAGAGACGATTAATGCACCCAATGATTAGTAATAATTGGGCATTAATGATGTCCTAAGAAAATGACGAAAACGGGTGTTTTGAACCGGCAAAATCCCGAGCGGGCTCAACGGCTTGCCGCCGGCGATGGGGACCTCGTCGGCGGAAACCAAGGGCATGGTTGGATTCCAAATAACGTCAGGAACCCAAGGGATGTGCTCTCGACGGCGGCGACGGCCTTGAACGCCGGCGAGCCGGAGATAGGCTAGGAGGGCTAAAACGACAACTACGAAACTAAAGGAGCTCTGGAAAACAGTAACCAAGCTAAGAAATGGGCACCTGAGGGCAGAGAGGGGACCAAGGAGGTCGGAGGAGCTTGGAGGAGGTCGACGAAGTCCGACGGTGATATGCTTGCCGGCGATGGAGAAGGAGATGAGCCCGACCCCGAAAAGCAGCTCCCCAACTTGCACACTTCTGCGATGGATAACCATAGCAAGTTAGAGAATGCTCGAGGTGCTCGAGTTGACAAGCAAAACAGGCAAGAACGCTGATGGAACCACTGGAGCTCGAGCTTCGGCAGGGAGCTCCAAGATCCGACAATGGCGAGGGAGGGTGGTGTTCTTGGGGGCCTGAGTGTGAGGACCCAGAATATTTAACTAGTAATACTTAACCTCTTAATGGTTCCAGCATTACTAATTAAACATTCTAAGCCTCGATGGACATATGCTTCCCAGAATTGCAGCATATGCGCATCATCACAAAATTACACATCATTTCCATACAACATATATTACTAAGTTCAACAACGACATACATAAAGTAAAGTTATTACAAAAGAGAGCCGACCGGCCAAATAGAACAATATACAAGAATGACAGCGGAAGCAAAAGCGCCATAAGATGGCTAGAACAAAAGTCGACCGGTTAGCCATACACCCACAAGGCAACCGACCGGGCCGCCAAGCTAGTCGCCCCGCAAGCTACCACAACACAGCTCACAAAAGTGAGGGCCCTCAGGCTCACCTTCTTCCTCCGCAATGAACAATTAAGCATAGCATCCGAGTACAAAGATTGTCTTTGTACCCGCAAGATCGACGTGTGGAATAGCAGACCTATTCATAAACTACATGCAAGCTTATTTAGGTGGAGGTTGTATGTCTCATTTTGCACAAAGCCAACTTTATTTGCAATAATGTAATACATTTAAAAGCAAGTTTGCAAATCTGTTTTCAATGTTGAAATAATGATAATAAAGATACACACAAGTAACCACCTGGAAGTGACTATCCCAATAGTCACCACAACATAGCACGAATCCCGATTCGCACCACCCATCAAGTTTTAGTTTAAAAGGTTGTAGTCTAACTCTTGAAAGACCTTGCAAGCGTGTCCATAACCTAGGACGAGGCTATTCGAATAGTTTTAACCCGCAGGTGTACCAATGTACCCACACTTGCATCGCCTTCAAGCCACAAGCACACTATCAGAAGGTATGCCGCCCGCTAAGTCCTACGAGACACTTCCAATCTTGTGTATTAACTACGAGCCGCTCATATGGATAGAAACCCATATGCTTACATTGCAAGCCAAAAGACAACAAATCCCATCACGGGTGAAGTCTTTCGGACACTACAATGCTCCCAACACCATCCCTCCTGCGACTCCCTGCGACTCGGAGCCAATACACGCCAAAGTACTAAGTCAAGAGAGGTCCCATACCCTCTAATGTGGTTAGCACGCTAAAATGCTTGGTTTAGTGTAACAAGATGTTCGGTCCTTCTTGACCGGGCACCATTCCAGTCACACCCAAAATCACACCATCATACCATTGTGCCCAAGTCTAAATCATTTTGTTTTCAGTTTTAGTTTTCATAAGTAGACAAGGCACAAGGTGGAAATCATAATCATAATAAGTTTGATGTGATCAAGGTTATCGACAAGTCGATAACCGCCCATTTCTACCGAAGCTAAGCATGACTAAGCAATTAATTCGCAACTACTAAGTGACAAGAGCCCATCCATGAACTCTAAATCACAGCAAGTAACCTAGGCTCATGGTAGTAGAGGATAATCATTTACTAAGGAAATGCATCTACTAGGCCAACTATTAACACAAAGTAGCAATGCATACATAGAGTTTGTAATCAACATAAATACTTAAAATACTGGGATTAACATGATCAAACTGCTTGCTTCTTGCTATTGCTCAAGCTGTTGTGGAGGGTCGCTCTCGGGATTACCGCAAATGTCGAATCCTAAGCGCAAAGGCAAAAAGAACCAAGAACAACCAATAAGACTAGCATCACTTAACAAAAGAGCAAGCAAGAATTATCCAAATGCGACGAAACTTATACACAAGGTGAAATACGAATATACCAAGACATAGAAACTGGAAAACCTAATTTGGATTTGTGGTGCAAAGATATTACCTAAAAACCCATTTTCTACCATAATTAGCACTGTAGCAAAACATTTTCTAGAAAGATTTTGAAGCTGAAATTTTATGGTAGCTACCTATTGGTATAGAGGTAACCCATATAAAATTTCAGGTCATTTGGAGTTAAAATGATTTAGTTATGATTTTTCTAAGATGCAAAACTAGCATAATGCACTTTCCGAAATATAAACATGTGCAAAACCTATTTCACATTATAGAATGATAACAGAGGGATTTCCTAACATCAAATTTCTATTTTTAGGATTTACAGGAATTATGGTGTCTATTACATCATTAAATGAATTTTTAAGTCTCGCTAATAAGGTTAAACCTACTAACATATTTTTAAGTGCTGATTTAGGCCTTCCACCATTTTTAGATTAAAGTTTAGTTAATAAAAATTTATCAAAGTTAAAATCATACAATTATCGATATCTGAGAAAAGATATGCATTTTCCAAGTTTTAATACAATTCTAGAATATATAAAAATAGCATAAAACAAGCTATTCTTAACTAAACAATTTCACATCGAACATGCTTAAATCCATTTTTATAATAAACTAAAGTGACAACATAATTTATTACCGTTGGAATTATCTAAAAGCGCTTAAAATGAATTAGTTATGAGTTTCTAAAATTTTTATATCATTTTGGTTGTTAAACAAATACTTACCAAATACGTAACCACCCAATCAAAAGAAAACGACGTGGACGCTCGGCAACCCTTGATCTAACATCCTACGGCTCACGCGCGCCGAAAACAGCGCACGCGCGCCAAACCTAATCGGAGCCCACCGTTGGATCACGATCCAACGGCTCACGAAGGTGTATGCATCCGACGGTGCGGTTGCTTGGGCCAATCCCACCGCAGATCCGATGGACGGTCCGAGCGCACCAACGGTCGGAAGGTCCGATTGCACACACGATCTCAGCCGTTGATCTCAAGATCGACAGTCGAGAATGATCAAGGCATCCGGAGGGTCCGAATGCACTCACGATCTGGGCCGCAGATCTAAAAGCAAACGGTAGATATTGACCGCAGTTCAAAGGAAGATGCTGACATGTGGGACCGCATGTCAGTGACTTCGAGTCACCCACGCGCTGGTTTAACCAACGTGCACAGTGCACTGGGCCCACTTGTCAGCGACTGAGAGTGGCGGTTAGGGACGTAATTTAATGATTCCAATGATTACCATTAATTAGGCACTAATGACAGCGGAATTTGATTTTAATCCTCGGGCCCACAAGCGGCGACCGCAGGAGATTCCGACAATGATGAATCACACACATTAACTAACCCATGATTAGCATTAATGATGTCGGAACAGTGTGGGATTGAACCAGAGAGTGATTTAAGGATATTGGGCCCACTGGTCAGTGGCTCAATGACAATGATTAAGACATAATTAATAACTAATGATTAGCAATTAATGTGTCCTAATCAGTGATTTAAACGGAGCTCTGTCTTAAGCAAACCCGAGTGGTTTCAACGGCAAATCGCCGGCGACACTGGCCGCGGTGGCGCCCACCAAGGACCAAAATGGATTCGCAATAGCACAACGAATCTAGGGGTAGCATTCTCACCGCGCGAAGGACTAGAACGCCGCTAGCGGAAAACGAAAATGGAGCTATCGCTAAACATGAAAATCGCGATGAGCTCCACTGCGAGTCTAGGGTGCGGGTGCCAGAGCCACTAAGGACTAATAAGAAGCTACCTTAGGGACGAGAAGCTTCAAAGATGGCCGGAGATGCTTGATCACGGTGAAAGCTCGCCGGACTTGGAGAAGAAAAGTTGAAAACGACACCCTGAGCCAAATGAGTGATACCAAAGCATCAAAATAGATTCATAATGATTCACAGAAGCTACATGAGCGAGCAATTGGAAAATGGAGCACTCACCTGAGCTGAGGAAGAAGATGACCAAATTCAGCCGAATTTAAACAAACCCCAAATTGGACAATTCCTGAGAATCAAATCCAAAATCAAGTGAGGGGAAACGTTCAAGGAAGTAAATAGATAAGGTTAGGGCAAAGAAACACGAAGGAGGACCACTGGAACACCAAGAACACCAATGAAGCTTCACGGGTCAACAATGGCGATTTGCCATTTTTGAGGTGTTAGGCTCCAATACTGAGAATGAAGCTTGATGGTGGTCTAAAGAAATACCAGGAGGCATTGAGAGTGCTTATAAGGCCAAGAAAGTGTTAGGGTTTGCACCACTCATGTTTGGTGCAAAGCACAAAACACAATGCGCGCCAACAAGGAAAAGGGGTGTAGACGTGCACTAGGGCATGGCCTTGCACAGAGTACCTCCCATACCCCTAAACGTCGGCTAGGGTGGCTTTAGGGAGCAAGAAATGGCACTGCCATTACTCCCCCTACAGCGCTGCATCACGGGAGGTAGAAGACGACCAGCGAAAAGGTTCGGTGACTCACGACCGTTGGATGAGACACGAACACGAGATAGCGCCACGCCTACGGGCTTTAAAACACAACGGAGATATTGCGAACCCTACGATTAGAAATGAACGGCTCAGATAGCTCCACGTTGCAAACTCAAATTACAACAAAGGGGTACGCGAGCGTTGGATCTTAATCCAACGGCTCTGATTCAAAAATGCAACCGGAGGGTCCGAAAGTTTCGGCGCATCTCGACGGTTGGATGGAGATCTAACGGTTGACATTCAGACTTGCAACCGGAAGGTCCGAAATGATACACGCGCGCGGGCCGTGCGATTTAGATCTAACGGTTGAGATCCACTGCGCTTTTTAAAGAGTGGCTCGGTGCATTTAGTTGACTGGACCAAGTCGATTGGCCCGAGCCCGAGTCTGACTCGAACCCGAGTAACAGTAAAACCCAGTTTGACTTTGAAATAAAAACAGAGACTTTGAAAGATTTATTTGAGGTAGCAAATTAACTCCAAAAATTATGAAATTTTTACAGGAGCTTGCTAACTCAGATATCAACCTTGTGTAAAATTTTTAGGGTTTTATACTGTGAATAAATCTCCAAAATTCTGCAAGGCTCTGTTTTAATGTTTGACTAAGAGTCAAACAGTTTGATCGCTCTAAAAATATTCAAACAATTTCTAAAAATTGTGAAATTTTTCAGAGGGGTCACATACCATCACAGAGACTTAGGAAAAGTATTTCCAGAGGATGATCATAAGATTTGACAAGATTGTTTTTGGAATAGCAAGATTTGGGTCAACAAGACTTGTGACAATGTAATTCCATAATTCCTTGAACAAGAATTGATTGACACAACAGGAAATACATGATGTAAGAAAAAGTTTTAATTTCTACTCATTTTCTTACATTTAAAACACAAGCCCAAAATTTGGGATGTTACACTGAGTTTGAGGACCAGCTCAAACTGAGGGAGCTCAAGCACAGCCAAGAACGAAGAAAGAAAAGGAGAAGGAAGGTCTCAGGCTATACATAGCCAGGGAGCTTGGACAAGGGCTAGGGCAACCTACTGTGAGCAAGAACCATGCCCCTGCCAACGGCACGCACGACAGGACTAGTGGCAGAGCAGGTGAAGACTTTAGGGTTAAACTGCAAGGCATTGAATGCATGGCAGCAAAAGGAGTCGCTGACAAGGACAAAAAGGTGACATCTCACTGCTCCCAACTGCCCTGGTTCTGACACATGCACAGGGGTGCGAAAAACCATGGTGCTCAGACCTCAGGGAGGTCGTGAGGAAGAAACACAGCGCCAAGGAGGTCCTGGACGTCCCAGATGAGCTCGGGGAGGTCCTGGATGTCCCAGATCACCTGATGCGGAGGAGGTCCTGGGGATGTCCTCGGAGCAGTGGGGAGGTCGTGGGCGTCGGATTCAAATCCAACGGCTCACCACTCGCGCGCACGGGATCGAGCTCGGTTGCGGCCTGGCGACGTGGTCCAACCAAGTCGGTTGAGTTGGGCTCGGGTCCGAGCCCGAGTCCGACTCAAACCAGATTTAATTTTTCTTGTTTTAGAAGGGCTGACATTTGGAGAATTGTTTGAGGCAGCAAAACAACTCCAAAAAATTACAAAATTTTTACAGAGGCTAGCTAGCTGAGTTGCTGACCTTGTATAAAATTCCCAGAGGTTTTCGTGCAATACTTTTTCCTCCAAAAATTCCACAAGGTACTGGTTCAAGGTTTGACCAGATTTTGAATTGGGTTGACTTCCCTCCAACAGCATTCAAACAATTTCTAAAAATTGTGGGGTTTTTTCAGAGGAGTCACATACCAACCCAAGAACTTAGAAAAAATATTTCCAGGAGATTCTCACAAGATGGAACAAGAATGTTTTCGAAGGATCAAGATTTGGATCAAAAGACTTGTGACTTTGTATTTCCATAGCTTCTTGTACAATAGTTGTTCAGTACAAACAGGAAATACAAGATGTGAGAAAAAGTTTTAATTTCTACTTATTTTCTTACATTTGAAACACAAGCCTAAAATTGGGATGTTACATGGCTGACCGCTGCGAGTTCTTCCAGCCATCATGTTCCACCAAGATGAGTTAGCAATAAGCCCGAAAACCGAAGGCAAGGAAAACAATTAACACATCTTAAGAAATGAACTCCAAAAGTTTGAAAACAAGCAAAAAATCAATATAAGATCTCAAGTCACAAGATCAACTTCCCGGTACGACTAACTTGTATTGAAAGAACGAGCAATCGGTTTAGGAAGGTAAATTTCAGAACACACTTCTAGATCTAACACAACTAAAAAGCAAGGCAAAACCACCTAATGGAGTGTTATATACTTAGATAACTCATATCACTTCTTACCCTTTTACTTCCACAAGTTTTAGTTGAATTAACCTCTCATTTTCAGTTCTATATACTATTAACAGCTAGCTATCCAGAATCTAAAACTTGCTGTCCAGATTTTATCCCTAAGCTTCCAGCCGAAATTTTCAACTCCAAAAGCTCCTAATCTCCACCAAGAGACAGCCAACACTTCAATTTATAACTCTCAGGGTTTTCCCAAAACCAATTTAACTGATTAGGTAACTACCTTTTGAAAGAAGATGAGAGGGAAATCAATTTTCTAAATTCAATCAAGAAAAAGGTGAGATGAGTAAGCTAAGATAGATGAGAAGTAAAATCTGAGAACTTACTTAGATTTTTATAAACACTTGACATTTTGAAACTAAGTTTTTCAAAATATCCTAAAGGCGACCAAGCTAGGGGCTTCTACAGTCAGAATGGCTCTGATACCAACTTTGTGAGACCCCGGTTTATTGAGCTTATAATACTTAGTCTTCCCTTGACTCTAGCATCACAAACAAAATATATCGTGCCTCGATGGACATGTGCTTCCCAGAATTGCAGCACACATACATCTTTACAAAATCATGCATCATTTCCATACAACACATAAGAGCAAGTCTAGTAAAAGACATACATAATAGAGTTATTATAAAAGAGTCGACCGGCCAAAAGACATCAAAGTAACAATAACAGCGGAAGCAAAAGCGCCATAAGATGGCTATAACAAAATACAACTGGTTAGCCAACATAACCCACAAGGCAACCGACCGGGCCGCCAAGCTCGTCGCACCTGCCGCAACACAACTCACAGAAGTAGACCCCTTGGGGATTCACTTCCTCCTCTGCACACAACAAGCAATGTAGGTGAGTACAAAAATGTACTCGCAAGATTTACGAGTAACAAGCCTATACATAGCTACATGAAAACTGTAACAAAGGAGATGGTTATATGGTTAATTGGACGCATAAAATAATTTTCATTTACAATAATGTAATAGATTGAAAGCAATTTATCAAATCTGTTTTTAAGCATTGAAATAATAGCGAGGTAACCATAAATACATAAGTAACAACCGAGAGGTGACTAACTCCATAGCCACCACAAAATAGCGCGAATCCCCGATTCGTACCACCCACAAGGTTTAAATTTAAAGGTTGTAGTCTAATTTTCACGGGGCGTATCCGAGCGTGTGTTTTTTTAGGAAACTTAATAACTTTTATAACGTTCTACTAGATTGCGACTCTTTAACTTGAGAGAACGACTCAATACACAGAATGAGCCTTGGCAAAGTTACGCTATATGGTTGGGCTGATATCGCGACTTCCGCTTACGGTCTTCGATGAATCATGCATGTTGTCCTTGATTGGTATCGATGATTCAACGATTTTTCAATGCTTTCTCGGTTGTTTCATGTCTGGAGGTCTTAGACGTAATGGTGAAAACGTATTGACTGTCTATAGAAATTTTCAAGGGGAAGAGGATCCATTTAACATTATAAAAATGGTGAAGAGAGAATTTAGGTAAGAAAGAATTGCGATGAGGAGGCTAAAGATAAACAGATGACCTAGATGAGGGGAGAACAATTTATTTTTCTTGTAGTGTAAAATAAGTTTTGAAGTTTTTCAACTAACGGCCATTCTAACTAGGTCACGACCTACAGTCGATATGGCTCTGATACCACTTTGTAAGACCCGCAATTAACATCCCAGATCCTCTGTGTATAACTGAACTAGTCCCATGATCAGTGGCTAGCTCACATAGTAAACAAATGTGATAGCACAACCATAATCGCAAAAATTTATTAATAAATAACAGAGTTGCTTACAAGATAGGCTTACGAGCCAACGATAAAGAAACACAGCGGAAGACGAAGAAGACGTAGTAGAGTCCAGCAATCTGCCACAGGCAATCGATTGGGGTGGCGGCCTAGTCGTCGAGATCCACACTTGCAGTGAAGTCCTTCTCTTCTGAAATTTGTTTGCATAAAGCAAGTATGAGCACAACTACCGTGCTCGCAAATTACACCCGGCAAGTAACAGAGTTAATGCATGCATAAGGTAAACAAATACGATTGGTAGAGTTTATTTTGCGTAAAGCAACAATTTTAGTTTAAATACTCATATTAGTTTCCAAGGCCATTTTATACTATATCTAAAATCAGTTTTGAAATGACAGTTTTATAGTGTGGATAACCTCCATGATTGAATGGTGAAGGATACCCTCCTATCACATGGCTTCCCGCCCAAATTTTACCAGAAGGATTAACCATCCTCAAATCATTTGTTAAAACATTTTAACACCAAAATCAAAGTCTAACTTTGAGTGGCTTTGCTAGCATGTCTATGACCGTGGACACGGCTATTCGAATACAAAGCAATGGACTAAATCTAAGTATACAAAGTGTATTACTTGCTATGCAAGACTGGAAACATGAATCTAACGCTAATTACGATGCTTCAATCTAATGGGATGCAATCGTCTGCTGATCTTCTCCACTGGACCCCTCCCTTTCTGTTATTTGTGTTCTCCTTTAAGTAGACGATTGTAGCACCTCGGCCCAACACGGAGCCCAAAATGCCACTAACTACACTAACTATCAATTTTAACATCATTTTATAGTAAATTACAGCAAGCGTATCATAATAAAACCCGTCCACGGGTCACAATAATATAAGCATAATGATATGACAACCATAAATAATTTACTCCTAGGCGCATAGCAAGGTAATAAACCAAGATTAACGCAAACCAATCGATTAAGTCTATTGGATGAATAATCAACTCTAACTTATCATCTAAGGTTATTCAACACCATCATGTCCTAAATATAAGTCATCATGCTAAAACAAAAATGTCTCATGTCCAACGAATCAAGTAATTGGGTGTACTTTGTGATTCCAAGTGTGCTAGCCCTTCCCGAGTGGAACGTCACCAACGGTCAATTAAAAAAAACAATAGAGCAAGAATGAGTCTAGGACTCAGCAAATACATAATAAAGCCATAAACAACAGTTTGTCAACCATAATCAAGGCTATCATCATCATCATCATCATCTATCTATTGAATGCCATTCTCATATTCAAATGAACAAGTCATATTTCGTATAGGTAAAGTCACACAATTTAACATTTTACTCATATATGCGAATGAACCATCATGCTCATGCCCATATGCATCTCATCGGCTGATACCGGTATAGCGGAGTGTTCACCTGTCGATGAACCACTCTATCCTTCACTCCCGTGAAGTCCCCACCGAAGTAGGATTTTATCTAGAGCACTCCGGACAAGTCATGTATCTTTCTCACCGACCTCACCCGACTAGTTACATGACTTTCTCACCGACCTGGCTCGTGCAATTCTTGTCATGATGAATGTAAATGATGCAACATCTTTAATTATTCATCAACATAATCCATCTCATTAACTCAATATCTCATTCTCATTAACGCAATATCATAATCTCATTCAATCCATGTCATCAATACCATGTATAAGAGTAAGCTTAACAAAAGCATAATAAATAGCATGATAAGTAATATCAATGACAATGGCGAACAATCTATTGTTCACCACTCTACCATGTACTTGCCTTCAGCGTTGCGATGCGTTAGGAGGCAAAGACGATACCGCTAACCTCGAAGCCTCACCTCCTACACCATTAGATTACTCAATAAGAACCACGACATCAAGACACTACTCACAGCACATACTCCAAAATCCCAACGTTTAAATTACATTCTTTACTCGAATTGAACTACAATCTAGCAGGAAGCCGTAAAGGACAGCAGTAGTAAAACTAACATAACTTTTGCGCTGAAATTCATAAAAATGCAAACTCAGGCTTGTTTGAAAGGTAATGAAATTATCTACAACAATCTAGTTGGTGAAAATCCCGAATTCTGTATACATCTAACTCCAAAAGACAGATGAACACCGTTTGTCAGAACTACTCAACAAAACTGGGCAGCAGCATGAAAATAGCCATAACTTCTAATTGGCTAAACCAAACTTAGCGTTCTTTATCAATATCGAAATCTAAGACCAAGGCCTACAATAACCTAGTTGGGTGAAAACCCTGAATCTTCCATTAACACAATCATATTTTAAAAGACAACTTGACAGTTCATTCTCGTCAGGATTCTCGACAGCAGGGATGAAAACTATCATAACTTTTGATCCGTACGTCGGAATTAAGTGATCTTGGCGGCCACTGAAATATAAGAACATTATCTAAATATCTCTAGGAGATGGAAACCTCTAATTCGGCCTCTAAGAACCTGAAAACAGTCGCACAACCTTCTTGACAGAATTGAATCTCTAACCGCAGCAATTCGAACCAATCAATTCTAAGCGAATTCACATCTACTACTAATCAAACAATGAAGATCGACACCCATTACCCTTCAAGCACCCAGGAAGACAATGAAGAAACCCCACGAAGACCATCTCTCCTCTTATCCTCCTCTTCTCTTCTCTTCTTTCCTTCTTCCTTCCTCTGGTTGATCTTCCTCTTCTTGGCTGGCAGCAGCGGAGAGGCAGTGCTACAGTACCTCGGCGTGCTACAGTGCCGCACGGTGCTACAGTGTCGTCAGCGCTACAGTGCATGCTACAGTAAAAAAACTGTTATGGTTTGTACCTCTTAAGCCCCTTCCCCACATGGGCCAAAGAGCTATGGGCCGAAGGCCCAAGTTGTAATACTCCTCCCAAATTCTGAATTTTTCTTTCTAATTATATTTAATTTTAGTATTAATCATTTATTTGTTGTATGTTTAAATGGGATATTACAACGATGAAGTGGGGGCAGTTACTTCTTGAAGGGACGCCTATTGGAAGTGTCGCGACAGGTTGGAGCGAGGCGACAATTGGTGAAGTATCAATCGTTCGGCGGTTAATATCAGAGAATGATGTAACCACATGAGGGTTATTGTCAGTGACTTAGAGCCATGAAACATCGTGTGGTTTGGAGTGATTATGCACATGTTCCATTCATCACACGGAAGGTATGTACTTAGAATCGAGTCTAAGTGCTAGTTCATTATTTCTACGAGCAGTCATCTCGTCGGGGACTAGGTATAGGACCACATCCGACTAGGGTATCCTCGATGTAACCTCTAGAATTCTTACAACCACATGGGTCGTTAGCTTTAGGAATTACGACCACGAAGTCGTGTAGTCTTTTAATTATGTATAATAATATATAGAGATTTTAATCCTCGTTAGTGTGAAACTTTCCAAAACGATGAGTTACCGTAGGTACCATCAGCTCCATTTTATAAAATGGAGGCATAGAAGGAAAATCAAAACCAAACACCCATAATGGACTTCTAGAGTGGCCTATCTCATTTTCGCGTACATTTCGAATCCTTCTGAGCTGGTGTGAAACTTTCTAGAACTACGGGTACCATCGAGGCATGAAAAGAAAATCAATACAAAACACCCATAATGGTCTTCTAGAGTGTTCTGCCTCATTTTCTACATGCATTTGGAATTGTAACATCCCTAATTTGCAGAGTTTTTAAAAATTTTCAAAACTTAAAACTAACAATTTGATTTTGTTTAAGATGCAAAAGCTTAACTTGAAATTTTGAAATCAAAAAACTATTTAACTTGAATTAATCAGAGTTCAATTAAAATTTAAAAGTTGGTTTATTTGAGTTTCCTGGATTTTATTTGGATTTTAAGTCTTTTTATACTTTTTCTGGATTTTAAAATTGGTTTTTCCTTTTGTCCGAAAGTAAAATATATTTTGTTTGCAAAATTAAAAGCTAAAGTATAGTTAAAAGTATTTTTATTAAGTTCTAAATAATTCAAGGAACTTCTGTGAATTTTCCTATAATTTTTAGACTTTATTAGCTATTTTCTAAAAACCTTTTTGCTTTTATAACATTTCTTTATTCGGAAATGCATTTTAATTCCTCCTTTGGCTTTTGGACCGAATTCTCTCAGCCCATTCCTCCAGCCCACTCCCGCGCCCCCCTCCAGCCCACTCCCGCGCGCGCCCGTGCCTTCCCTCCTTATGAACAGTCCTATCAAGATCAGACGGCCTCGACCGCGCCGCACGATCAGAGGCACCGATCGCCCTGTCCCTTGTGGAATCGGACGACCCTCGCCTTCGCACCTCTGCGTACCTCTCTCTCCCTCTCGCTGATAGGTGGGACCCACCTATCAGCTTCGTCTTCTTCCCCCCTTGTCTTCCTCCTCGCGTGATCGCGCGTGCGTGCGTGGTCCGCGTTTTGCGCCGGCCACACCTACTCCTATCCCTCACGTCGTCGTCACCGTCATGCGCCGCGTCACCTCCTGCCTCCACCGTGCCTGCTGCCACCACCACTCCGCCCCCATGCCCTGTCGCCACCTACCCCCGTCCGCGTCGGTCCTCGCCGACGCGAAACCTGCCGACCTTGTCCCCCTCTCGCAGCCCTCCCCGCGCCTATTTAAGGAGAGCCCCGGGTACGTCGTGAGCTCCTCCTTTCCCCTCACCTCCCCCTCACCCTCTCGCTCTCCTCCTCCCCTATTTTGAGCTTCTCACCGTCGACCACCGAGCTCGCCTCCCCGTGTTTTGCGCTGCCGTCTCATCCCCTTCGCCAACTCTGACCCCGCCTCTGGGATCACCGCACCGAGGGGCACCTCGTGTGCGCCTCCCCATGCTCTGGAGCCCTTCGAAGCACCACAACCGTTCACCACCGTCGCCTCCGCTTTTTGACCTCACCGTCGGCCATCCCTTGGCGCTGCGTCATCAAGACCGTGAGCATCGTGATCGCCTCGTCCTCCTCTAACCGCTGGTACCCTCACCGCCGGCCAAAACCATGTCGTTCGCCGGCGACCATCGAGCCCCAAGCGCCGCCGGCTCGGGTTCTGACGTGGCTGCCACCTGGCGCCACGTGCACGCCACGTCAGTGCCACCTTAGCCCTCCGTTGGCGTGGCGACCCAGTCAGCGTCGATGTGGCATTTCTGGGATTTTCTGTTGAAAAATAATTTGGCTGGAAAATAAAACGTCAGGGCTCACATCAGTTGACGCAATAAATCAATTTTTCTTTACAAAAATAATTCCAGAAATAAGGAAAATCCCTTTTTCTTGATTTTCAAACTTCCGGAGGCCGCAACTTCTTCGTTCGAACTACGATTTGAGTGATTCAAATTTCTAAATTCATCTAAAATCCTCATCTTGCTGTTAGTGCTAATTTGGTATTTATTTAGACTTTATTTAGAGTTGTTTTATTTATTTAGCTTTGTTCGAACGTGTAGATTTCGGCATTTTGGAAGATTTCTCGAACCCACGACCGAAGCACCTCAACTCTTCAACGAAGGCAAGTCGTAGACATTTGATCATATTGAACCCATTTTATAAAACTATATTGTTTGATATAAACATGCATTGCTAGTTTTATATTAAATGGTTTCGGGAGTATATAATTACCTAATCGATGTATGCTCCCTGGAAAAATTGATATCGACATGTATCCTTGAATGACATAAATCCTTGTACACCATAGGATGGGCTACGTTAGTTGGACATTGATAAACTACCAACACGAGTATCATATTAGGCTTAGCTACGCTATAGTTGTATGTTGTGACTCATAATCACATGCTCGTAGGAATAAACATGACTAAAGGAATTATGGAATTGTGGCGCGGCCACTATTATTAAAAGATATTGTGCCAAGGATAGGGTGGCCTTTAGCCGGGTTGAATGAAAATAATTTATACTCGGGCGAGTGATCATGCAGTAAAGGGGATGATTTTGGAATGTGGTTGCCTCGCCTGAGTAGCAATTAATGACTTAACTTTGTGCGCCATTGATTTGGGCCATATCGTGCAACCACAAGTTCATTTATGGGGTGGACCGGGCCAACTAATTAGCAATATTTTGATTTGGTTCTGTTTGGGTTGAGAAGCGGCGCAAGAGGGGGTCAGATCGAGGCGAATCCTTAGCGAGCAGAACCGAGTCAAAACAGATCTTTGCAAAAGCCTTGTGATAATGACTTAGTTGCACACCTTCGACAGTGTGTCAGACGGACATTATAAGTCAATTATCTCTTGTGGGTCAAGCTATACAACCTCTGCAGAGTGTAAAATTATTCGAATAGCCGTGTCCTCGGTTATGGACAACGCTTGGTGATATCACACGAGGGGTAGATTTTCATCAAAATGGTGGGAATGATGGTTTGGGTGGATTGGTTGGGGAAGTTCACTGGTTGTTTCAAAGAAATTGAATTACTTATGTATTAATCTTTTAAATCGTGCTTTTCAATCACTTACCGTATTTACTGTAAATACTGTTTTCTGCCAATTAAACATAAAGCTATCCTTGATGAGCCTAGCATGAATAATATTTACATACATTTCCCTGCGACTTGCTGAGTACATTCAAAGTACTCACGACTTTATGCCCTTTGGTTTATCAGTCATTGAAGAAGACCTAGGAAGCTCGGAGCTCTATGAAGAGGAATACTTCGAGAATTATGCGAACTAGGTCGCGTCCTCCACTCGATTGCTTGTGGCATGTCGGCTAGTCACCACGAGATATTTTGGGTTCCGCTGCAAGTTACCTTTTATTGTTAAGCCCTGTGTGGTAACTCTGTAAAACTTGACAATAAGATCATTTTGCTACTAAGTAATATTAATTTGTCCGCTTCATCGTTACTTGATTGTATGGTTATGATTATTTCTATGTTATAACTGTGCGAGCTAGCTACTGATCTGGGACTAGTTCAGAATGCACAGAGGGTCCTGGGGTTGCTTACCCGGGGTCCTGATAGGAATCCTTCTGAGCTGGTGTGAAACTTTCCAGAACGACTGGTACCGCAGCTCCATTTTATGAAATCGAGGCACGAAAATAAAATCAGTACCGAACACCCATAATGGAATTCTAGACTGCCCTGTCTCATTTCCGCGTGCATTCGGAATCCTTAAGAGCCAGTGTGAAACTTTTCTGAATGACGGGATACCGAAGGTACCATCAGCGACGGGTACCATCAGCTCTATTTTATGAAATCGAGGCACAGAAAGAAAATCAGTACCAAACACCCATAATAGACTTCTAGAGTGCCCTGCCTCATTTCTGCGTGCATTTTGAACCTTTCGAGCTGGTGTGAAACTTTCCAAAACAGCGGGTCCATTTTATGAAATCGAGGCATGGAAAGAAAATCAATACCAAACACCCGTAATGGACTTCTAGAGTGTCCTACCTCATTTCTACGTGCATTTCGAACCTTTCAAGCCAATGTGAAACTTTCCAAAACGACAGGTACCATCAGCTCTATTTTATGAAATTGAGGCACACAGAAAGCATCAATACCAAACACCCATAATGGACTTTTAGAGTGCATTGCCTCATTTCCGTGTGCATTTGGAATCTTGAGACTTGGTCGTAGTGCTGGCAGGACTGGTCGTAGGGCTTGTAGACCTGGTCGTAGACCTTGGGGATCCATTATTCCTAAGTAACAACAGATCACAATTATTAGGTAATATACCATTCTGCATAGATAAATTATTAGCACCTAGAAACGAGCTCACCTCATAATTTAAGTGACGTGCACGAGCTCTTGTCATAGGGCCTTGTAGTTTCGCAACTGGATCCGTAGGATTTTGTGTAGTGTGTGTATCCGAAGGAGTGATGTCCTCATCATCCTCCCCCTCTTGAATTGGAGTCGTCCTCGACTCAAACTCATCTCCTTCTCCCACGTATGGCTTCAAATCTGAAATGTTAAATGTGGGGCTAACCCCAAAATCTGCAGGTAGCTCCAATTGATAGGCATTGTCATTTATCTTCTTAATTATCTTAAATGGTCCATTAGCTCTAGGCATCAATTTTGATTTTCTTAACTCTGGAAACCTGTCTTTCCTCAAATGCACCCAAACTAAATCACCCTGTGCAAATTTTATTTCTTTCCTACCTTTACTTCAAAGAACCCTATACTTTGCAAATATATGCTCTATATTTTCTTTAGTTGTTTCATGCAACTTAAGAACAAATTCAGCACGCTTCTTAGCATCTAAATTAATGTGTTCAGAGGTAGGCAAAGGTAGTAAATCAATAGGAGCACGGGGGTTAAAACCATACACTACCTGAAACGGACTTACCTTGGTGGTGGAGTGTACCGACCTATTGTAAGCAAACTCAATGTGCGGTAAACACTCTTCCCACATCTTCAAATTCTTCTTTAAACCAGCCCGCAACATGGTGGATAACGTGCGGTTGACAACCTTCGTTTGTCCATCAGTTTGGGGATGGCACGTAGTAGAAAAAGCAGCGACTTTGTCCCCAATTTGTTCCAAAGTGATCTCCAAAAGTGGCTCAAAATTTTGTGTCGCGATCCGAGACAATAGTATTGGGCACTCCATGTAGCGAATGATTTCTAAAAATACATCGCTATGTTTGTAGCATCATCGCTCTTGTGACAAGGTATAAAATGTGCCATTTTAGAAAATCGATCCACTACTACAAATATACTGTCTCTCCCCCTCTTTGTCCTTGGCAATCCTAAAACAAAATCCATAGAAATATCCTCCCAAAGGGCGCTAGGAATAGAGAGAGGCATATAAAGTCCATGTGGATTGAGACGGGACTTAGCTTTGTTGCATGTAGTGCAGCGAGCCACGTAGCGCTCAACATCGCGCCTCATCTTTGGCCAAAACAAGTGGGCGGCCAGCACATCTTCTGTCTTCTTTGCTCCAAAATGCGCCATCAAACCTCCTCCATGCGCCTCCTGCAACAACAAAAGACGAACGGAGCTAGCTGGAATGCATAGCTTGTTAGCACGATAGATCAAATCATCAATTATCACATATTTATTCCATGTTCTCCCTCCTTTACAAAGCTCAAGCACTTCTTTAAAGTCCAAATCAGTGGCATATAACTCCTTAATGGCCTCTAAACCAAAAATCTTATGGTCAAGTTGAGATAACATGGTATAACGTCTAGAAAGCGCATCAGCAATCACATTGTCCTTACCTTTCTTATGCTTTATGACATATGGAAACGACTCAATAAATTCTACCCATTTAGCATGTCGTTTATTTAGGTTAGCTTGGCTTCTAATATGTTTTAGCGATTCATGATCTGAATGTTAACAAATTCTTTGGGCCATAGATAATGTTGCCAAGTTTGAAGCACACGAACTAAAGCATACAGTTCTTTGTCATAGGTAGAATAATTCAGACTAGGCCCATTTAGTTTCTCACCAAATATGCAATCTGGTTTACCTTCTTGAATCAATACACCACCTATCCCAATCCTGCTAGCATCACATTCAATCTCAAAAGTCTTAGCAAAATCAGGGAGTTGGAGTAGGGGTGCTTGGGTGAGCTTCTCTTTCAATAAGTGGAATGCCTTCTCTTGCGCAGGTCCCCATTGGAATGGCACTCCTTTCTTTGTCAATTCATTCAATGGTGCAGCAATGGTGCTGAAATCCCGCACAAAACGTCGATAGAATCCAGCAAGTCCATGGAAGCTCCGCACCTGTGACACAGTAGTCGGCGTCGACCAGCTTTGGATGGCTGCAGTCTTTGCCCCATCCACCTCAATTCCCTATGGTGTCACAACATAACCAAGAAACGCAACTCGATCGGTGCAAAAGGTGCACTTCTCAAGGTTACCAAACAAACGTGCATCTCTCAAGGCATTAAAAACAGCACGTATATGATTCAAGTGTAGCTCATGTGACTTGCTATAAATCAAGATATCATCAAAATAAACCACCACAAATTTCCCAATAAAAAGACGTAAAACCTCGTTCATTAATCGCATGAAGGTACTAGGTGCATTAGTTAGACCAAAAGGCATCACTAACCATTCATATAGTCCGAACTTAGTTTTAAAAGCGCTTTCCATTCATCTCCTAGTTTCATTCTAACGGTGGTAGCCACTTCGCAAGTCAATCTTTGTGAAAATAATAGCGCCACTCAACTCATCAAGCATGTCGTCTAGCCTAGGAATAGGATGACGATACCTTATGGTAATATTATTAATGGCTCTACAATCAACACACATACGCCAAGTTCCATCTTTCTTAGGAACCAAAAGAACAGAACAAGACAAGGACTAAGGCTTTCTCTTACGCACTCCACGGTCCAAAAGATCTTGGACTTGTCGCTGAATTTCCTTAGTCTCCTCTGGATTGGTCCTATATGCGCACGCTTGGCAAAGTCACCCCGAATCAAATCAATTTGATGCTCTATCCTCGAATAGGGGCAACCCTGGGTATATCACCGAAATACATCCACATACTCCCGCAAAAGATTAGCAACAAATAGGCAAAGAGCTAGATATATCTTCAAGTGAAAATAAAGCATCTTTGCATATCAAAGCATAGCATAGCAGCTCATTATCACAAATTTCAGCAAGCTCAGATTTAGTGGCATGCATGACACACCCTTTCAATTTAATTCCTCGCCTTGGAACTAGGTGCCACTTTCTCCTTTTAGGTGGGTAAACATGTTTCGCTACTTGCTGATTTTCAGAATTATGTTCATTGGTGTTTCTTTCATTGCTAGCACGCTCTACTTCATCTTTCACAATTTCAGCAGGTGTCAAAGGCGATAACTTAATCTTCTTACCCCTATGTGAGAATGAGTAGGTATTAGCTCTACCATGGTGCAAAACATCATTATCATATATCCAAGGCCTACCGAGCAACAACGAGCATGCTTGCATAGGCACTACATCAAAGTCGGTACTATCTTTGTAATTATCAGCTGAAAATTGTACTCTCACAACTTTGTTTACCTTTAACTTACCACACGAATTGAACCATTGGATGTAGTAGGGACGTGGGTGTGGTTGTGTGGTCAAACCAAGCTTCTCGACCATCTCGGAGCTTGCAAGGTTGTTGCAACTCCTCCATCAATGATGACTCGCAGCTCTCTCCTTCACGAGGAACTGGATTGGAACAAGTTGTGCCGCTGATTTTGCTCCGCTCTCTCCGGCCAGCGCCAAGACTCGCCGCGCAACAAGGCTCACATGAGTCCTCGTGTCAACAGCAGCCTACTTGTTCTTCCACATCATCAAGATCACCGTCTGCATCTCATCTCCTCCACTGCAATGTTAGCCGCAAGCACATACTCATCCTCAATATCACTAGCACTTACATAACCTCCGTCTTGGTGGCAAGGTAGGCTCACGACTTGGCGATCCCTCATGACATGGCCCATTCCTTGCAACGATGGCAATAATCCCGCCAGACGACTGTGGAAGCAACCAAGAAGAACTCTTGGTGGAGCCCGCACACTAGTAGATTTGTTTACCTCGGTGCATGTGTTGGTGTCGAGGTGTCTTTGAACGCGCCCTACTCGAGGAGGGGGCAGCAGATCGCGAGCTGAAGGTTGGACTGCTTTAACGCGCCCCGATGTTGATCGTGGTGTAGACGTGCTTCCAAAATGGTTCCTTGGCCTCCGCCGCCGACCCCGCAATTCTTTTTCGCCAAACAAGCAAGGTGGAACAATCTAGGAACACTATCATATTCTTTGTAGTCAACTATGTCCCGAATTTCACGTATTAGTCCTCCATAAAAACGTGCCATAGCAGCCTCTTCATCCTCAATAATATCACAACGCAACATACTAATTTGTAGCTCCTGATAATATTCTTCTACAGATTTATTGCCTTGGTTTAAGCGCTGCAATTTCTTACGCAAGTCCTTTTAAAAGAGGGTGGAATAAATCATTACGCATAGCAACCTTTAAAGCATCCTGTAGTAGGCGCTAATCCATCATTGCATACTCTACTCCACCAAATGATGGCAAAATTTTTAAATTCACTTGTAGCTTGCCTAACTCTATGCACTTCGAGAACTAAGTGAGCATTAAATTTCTGTTCTACCTTCATCTCCCAATCTAAATATACTTCAGCATCATAAGCACCCGCAAAAGATGGTATAGTGAACTTGACTTTAGCATATGGATCATCATTATCACGTGCATTATGTTGCGGAAAGTTATTACCTCTCATACCTTGACGGTTGAAGTTCAATTGGTTCTGTTGTCGTGCATCAAGGGCATCGCGGTTGCGCATCTCATTATCGTTGTCGATCTCATGGTCGTGGATTGCACCTTGAGGATCCACATGACCATTGTTCGGCGGTTGATTGGCCATACCATCAATACGTGCATTGAGTGTTGCAATGCTAGCATTGAGCTGTTGTAGTGTAGCATTTGTCTCTGCAAACTTCCTTTCGATGTCGTCATTAATAGCATGACGGTGCTCATCCAACACCCTTGTAAGCTCTTCCTCACAACACAATCTTGCGATTCAATTCCTCACCGCCATTGTTAGTAGGAGACAAAAGACAACACAAATGTATTATCCCTACCAACTACTAGGTGGTGGAAGGTGGAATCACACACTCTCAAGCCGCCTTACCAAGCTCTTATGAATTTCTTACCAAATTGCAGCAGTGGTCCGATCGGAGAGGGTGGGATGTATGGATCACAAGCGAGGCGAATGCGAGGATCCAAACTGAGGCCAAAAGTACGTGGAGCTCGGACAGCAATGTTTAGTAGCAAGGAGCAGCAATAATGAAATCAGATTAGCAATGTTAAATCAAAGTCCACAAGACTTCGCCACGCTTCTTTGGTCCAAACGCGCCCTAGCACTAGCTCAAGCAAGCCGAAAGATAGGGTAGATACAAGCTCAAAGAACAAAGTTGCAAAGCAACCGTTATCTCTGTGGGTGGTCGTGGAGCTCGTGGGTTGTCGAGACCAACCGAGGGTGGTCGTGAGCCAACCGAGGTGGTCTTTTTTTCTTTTGATTCTCTTTTTTTTTTCTTTTTTTGACTAACGAAACCCAACCTAGGATTCTCTCTTTTTTTGCAAGTGACCTTGACTCACAACTCTTCAAAACCCTTTTTCGTGCCTAAGGATAGATATAGGTCACAAACTTTTTCCGAGAGCAGGGGTAATAAGGTAATAAAAGATACTCTCTCTCTCTCGAACTTTGGCTATCTCTGCTTTGGCTATGGGATTTCTTCTCGGTCCTTGTTGGGCCGGACACGATATGATGAGTGTGTAGGTGTCCGAGAGCAACTGAAAGCGAGATAGACTTGTCGGGCGAATACTCGAGCAGGTGGTCGAACCCGAGAAGGTGGTCAAACTCGAGTAGGTGGTCGAATCCGACGAGGTGGTCGAACTCGATGTAGGTGGTCGAATCCGATTGGGTGGTCGAATCCGAGTAGGTGGTCGGATGGGAATGTTGGCTCGAGTAAGTGGTCGGATGGGGGTGGTGTCACGAGTAAGTGGTCGGATGGGGGGGGTGACTCAATTCTCGGCTATAGCAGACAAACCCTAATTGCAGCGGATGCAACAAAGGACAAGCCGAGATACACGATGACCAAAACAGCAAAGACTCGACGCTAGAAACTAGATCACGACGACTAGACCAGCAACAAAGACACCGACGATGGACTCGAACTCAACAACGCGAATACTGAAAACAAAATTGCGAAAGGCACAACGTGGTTTGGACAGCGGAAAGACTAAGATCTAAAACTTTTTGTAGGGCAATTTTCTGGGCTATAGGTGAGGGAAAACAACTAACAAAAGGGGATAAACGAGATTACCTAACGGGCAACCTTCGCTCTGATACCAAATGATGAGTCACGGTGTCCCGATCTTCCGATAGGTTCGATTGGTTTCATCGTGAGGACGTTGACGCTTGAGGCTTTCGACCGCCAGATCGTCACCCGCATTCGCTACACCCGCACGATCGTCGTTATCAACCACGCCGCACGCAATCGACCTTACCACGAGGGTTATTGTTCCCGCAAGCAATCAAGCAACTCACAAGAACAAGGAAAATGCAATCTGAATTGTATTGCGAATATGAATGAAGTTCACAATGTGGGGTTCTCAAACCGATAAACGGTGAAACCGCAAAGTGGCGTAATAATCTAAGAAAACCCAACCCTAAACCGTATGGCTGTGTATATATAGGGGTAACGTGAGGGGTTGACCTAGGGTTGTGCGACCATGGGAGAGGCGACACAACCTAGGCATTGACCCCGACACGCTTACAAGGCCCTATTAGGCCCAAACGTGTCGCAGCACCTAATGACTGGTCGAGAGCGTGAGACTTAGTCGTAGCGCCGATCGGTCTGGTCGTGAGGCCGCGAACCTTGTCGAGGAGCTTGAGATGTGGTCGAGTAATCGGCCGGTCCGGTCGAGCGCCGCGAACCTAGTCGAGGATCTTGAGACTTGGTCGTAGCGCCGCGGGATCGGTCGAGGGCTTGTAGACCAGTCAGACCTTGGGATCCATTATTCCTAAGTAACAACAGATCACAATTATTAGGTAGTATACCATTCTGCATAGGTAAATTATTAGCACCTAGAAACGAGCTCACCTCATAATTTAAGTGACGTGCACAAGCTCTTGTCATAGGGCCTTGTAGTTTCGCAACTGGATCCGTAGGATTTTGTGTAGTGTGTGTATCCGAAGGAGTGATGTCCTCATCAGAAACTTTCCAAAACGACGGGTACCATCAGCTCAATTTTATGAAATCAAGGCTTGGAAAGAAAATCAGTACCGAACACCATATTGGACTTCTAGACTGCCTTGCCTTATTTCCACGTGTGCTTGGAATCCTTTCGAGGCGGTGTAAAACTTTCCAGAATGACGGGTTACGACAGGTACCATTAACGACGGGTTCCATCATCTGCATTTTACGAAATGGAGGCACAGAAGGAAAATCAATACCAAATACCCAAATGGACTTCTAGAGTGGCCTACCTCACTTCTGCGTGCATTTTGAATCCTTCCGAGCTGGTGTGAAACCTTCCAGAATGATGGTTACCATCAGCTCCCTTTTATAAAATCGAGGCATGGAGAAAAAATCAATACCAAACACCCATAATAGATTTCTAGAGTGCACAACCTCATTTCTACGTGCATTTGGAATGCTTCTGAGCCAGTATGAAATTTTTCAGAACGACGGATACCATTAGCTCCATTTTATGAAATCGAGGCACAGAAAGAAAATCGGTACCGAACACCCATAATGGACTTCTGGACTACTTAACCTCATTTCCGCATGAATTTGGAATCTTTCAGAGCCAGTGTGAAACTTTCTAGAACGACGGGTTACCGCAGGTACCATCGGCGACGGGTACCATCAGCTCTAGTTTATAAAATAGAGGCACAGAAGGAAAATCAAAACCAAACATCCATAATGGACTTATAGAGTGGCCTATCTCATTTCTGCGTGCATTTCGAATCCTTCCTTGCGGTGTGAAAGTTTTCAGAATGACGGGTACCATCAGCTCTATTTTATGAAATCGAGGCACGGAAAGAAAATTAATACCAAACACCCATAATGGACTTCTAGAGTCCATTGCCTCATATTTCCGTGTGCATTTGGAATCCTTCCGAGCTGGTGTGAAACTTTCCAAAACGACGGGTACCATCAGCTCCATTTTATGAAATCAAGGCACAGAAGAAAAAAAATCAGTACCGAACACCATATTGGACTTCTAGACTGCCTTGCCTTATTTTCGCGTGCGTTTGGAATCCTTTCGAGCCGATGTAAAACTTTCCAAAACGATGATTTACGACAGGTACCATTAGCGATGGGTTCCATCAGCGATGGGTTCCATCATCTGCATTTTACGAAATGGAGGCACGGAAGGAAAATCAATACCAAACACCCAAATGGACTTCTAGAGTGGCCTACCTCACTTTCGCATGCATTTTGAATCCTTCCGAGCTAGTGTGAATCTTTCCAGAACGATGGTTACCATCAGCTCCCTTTTATGAAATCGACGCATGGAGAGAAAATCAATGCCAAACACCCATAATGGATTTCTAGAGTGCACAACCACATTTTTGCGTGCATTTGGAATGATTCTGAGCTGGTGTGAAATTTTTCAAACGATGGGTACCATCAGCTCCATTTTATGAAATCGAGGCACAGAAAGAAAATCAGTACCAAACACCCACAAATGGACTTCTGGACTGCTTAGCCTCATTTTCACGTGAATTTGGAATCTTTCAGAGCCGGTGTGAAACATTCCAGAACAACGGGTTACTACAGGTACCATCAGCGATGGGTACCATCAGCTCTATTTTATGAAATAGAGGCACGGAAGGAAAATCAAAACCAAACACCCATAATGGACTTCTATAGTGGCTTATCTTATTTCCGCGTGCATTTCGAATTCTTCCTTGCGGTGTGAAAGTTTTTAGAATGATGGGTACTATCAGCTCTATTTTATGAAATCGAGGCACGAAAAGAAAATCAATACCAAACACCCATCATGGACATCTAGAGTGCACTGCCTCATTTCCTCGTGTACTTGGAATCCTTTAGAGTCGGTGTGATACTTTCCAAAACGACAGGTGCCATCAGCTCCATTTTATGAAATCGATGCACAGAAAGAAAATCAATACTAAACACCCATAATGGATTTCTAGAGTGCACTGCCTCATTTTCACGTGAATTTGGAATCCTTCTGAGCCGATGTGATACTTTTCAGAACGATGGGTTACGACAAGTACCATAAGCTCCATTTTATGAATCTAGGCATGGAAAGTAAACCAGTACGGAACACCCATAATGGACTTCTAGGTCGCCCTACCTCATTTCCGTGTGCATTTAGAATCCTTCCGAGTTACCATCAGCTCTATTTTATGAAATCGAGGCACGAGAAGAAATTCAAAACCAAACACCCGTAATGAACTTCTAGAGTGCTCTACCTTATTTTCACGTACATTTTGGATTGTTTCAAGCTGGTGTGAAACTTTTCAGAATGACATATACCATCAACTCTACTCTATGAAATCAATGGACGGAAATAAAATCAATATCGTAGTTCACATTTGAGTTCTGTCCCAACCCTATTTAAAGCCAGCCAAACACTATCCGTACCTTTTATTAGTTGGGCGCGACTAGCACTCAGACGTATGGCCTGAGTGCAACGACCGTACGCCCGAGTGCAACATCCTTGTGTGTTAAACGCAACAAAATTTCATACGCATTATTTTGAAGAATATCACTGTGAACAGATGTGTTAACATCATCAACATCATTGTGAAACATCATCTTAAAGAACATCAGAATAAAAAACAAAGCATTTGAAATGTTGAAAAAAATTACAACATCACCGTGAATAGTATGCAACACTTTTTTTTTCTACAAATGCAACACTTTTTTTCTATAGATGCAACATTTTTTCTCTACATATGCATCATCTCAAAGAACTGTATGCAACATTATTTTCAACGGGATGCAACATTATTTTCAACAGGCCGCAACATCAACATTAGAACTAGAAAAGTAACAAATGAACATAAAAAATGAAGAACGTTAGCTTCCTCACCCTCTTCTCCCACATCGACTTCGACAACCACGCCCTTAACTCCGCCTCCCCGGCCACCTCCATCAGCATGTGCATGCATAAATAAAGGAAAATCAACTAGCATCAGAAACTTGCATCAATCCACTTTCATTACTAAAACCAATTAGTAAAATCAAAGCAAACTCAAAGTAAAGAGTGGAGCCGAGGGCGCAGGCAAGGGAGCACGCGGGCACGGGGTTGAGCAGGGACCGAGCCGGGGCGGCACAGTGCCATGGGGAGACCCAGGGGAGAGAGAGGGAGCGATGCCGAAGGCGGCGTTGGCAGCGGAGGCGACCGACAGGGAGTCAGCGACAGCTGAGGGAGGCACGGGGAGAGGAGGCACGCACAGGGGAGGCGCGAGCTGGTGGAAGCGACGACGACTACGGTCCAGAAGGCTGGATTGGGAAGGAGGAGAAGGGAAAGTTGAACTTTGCGGGAAAGGAACAGGGGGAGAGAGAGAGACGAGCTGGAGAGGTCGTGGGAAAAAATCGAGCAGGAGGAGAAATAAGTGGCTAGTAGGCGCTGTGGTCTCGTGAGTAGGTGATATATTTATAGTGTGGGTGGTGTCTGATACTGTGAGGACCCCAGTTTATTTAGTTTGTAATGCTTAACCAACCACCTGGTCCTAGCATCACAAATCAAATAAACTGATCCTCGAGATATGTATACTTCCTGTAGCGATATACACCCTGCACAAAATTAGACATCAACTCCATTCCACACATAGAGTCCAAACACCACACTTCCAAACGGAAGATAAATAAATAGTAACAATATTATGCATAATGGCCGATCGCCACAAGATACACAAATAACAACAAAAAGACAATGAAGCAAAGTGCCATAAGATGGCTATAAACAAAGCCAATCGGTGTGCCTTCAACCCACAAGGCATCCGACCGACCGCCAAGCCTAGTCGTCACCCACGGCGACAAAGACTGACCACGTAAGTGAGGACCACGAGGCTCACCTTCTTCCTCCGCAACAAAAACATTAAGCAAAGCACACGAGTACAAAGATTGTCTTTGTACCCGCAAGACTCGACGTGTGAACTAGCGCACTGCTCATATGCTACATGCGAGCTTGTTTAGTGGAGGCCATATGTTTTATTTGCATAAAGCCAATTTTCATTTGCAATAAGGTAATACGGTTTGAAGGCAAGTTTGCAATTCATTTTTAAGATTGAAATAACAGTAAGGATATTAATAACAATAGCGAAAGATAAACAACCTAGAAGTGACTATCCCAATAGTCACCCCAACAATAGCACGAATCCCAGATTCGTACCACCCATCAAGTTTTAATTTAAATGTTGTAGTCTAGTTCTTACGGGGCGTATCCGAGCGTGTCCATAACCTAGGACGAGGCTATTCGAATAGTTTTAACCCTGCAGGGGTGTACCAATGTACCCACACTTGAACCGCCTTTAAGCCAAAGCACACTTCCGAAGGTATGCCGGCACAGGCTAAGTCCTACGAGACTGTTTCCAATATTGTGTATCAACCCCGAGCCGCTCGTATGGGTAGAAACACCATACGCTACATGGTAAAGCCGAAAGACAACTACCCACTCAGATAAAGCTTTTGGACAACTACCATGCTCCCACCTCCATCCCTCCTGCGACCTCCTGCGACCGGAGCCAATACACGCCAAAGTACTAGGTCAAGAGAGGTCCCATATACTCTAGTGTGGTTAGCACGCAAAATGCTCGAAGACGGTGGCGCAAGTAACTCGGTCCTTAATTGACTCTGCACCTTTCGGTCACACCCAACAGATCACACAGCCTTACCATTGTGCCCAAGTCTAAACCATTTTTGTTTTCATTTTAGTTTTGCAGATAAACATAGCGTAAATGCTAAAACATAAAGTTATAGTAAATTTTGTGTGATCAAGGTTACCGACTAAAGTCGATAACCGCCAGATTCTACCGATAGCTAAGCATGTCTAAGCAAGTTGACCGAATCTACTAAGTGACAAGAGATCATCCAATGATCTCTAATCACAAGAAATAACTTAGGCTCGGTAGTAGAGATCCATATTTTGTCTACAGGATATGCAGCTACGGATTTAACTAACCATTTTAACACAAATTAAGCGATGCATACATACAGCTGAAACAAAATATTAAACTTTAAAATACTGGGATTAATCATGATCAAACTGCTTGCCTGGGTGCTGTTGCTCAATAAGGTGCGGAGGATCGTCCTCAGGGTTGCCGCAAATATCGAATCCTAACGATTAACAAAACAGCGAATAAGAACGAATAACACCGGCAAAACTCAAACATCTAAACAAACACCAACATATACACCAAGGCTAGACTATCACAAAGAATGACAAATAATTGCTGCAGAGACCCATCCACTCATTTGCTAGGTTAACCTCAAAATCAAACTTCTAACACGCTTTAAACTTTGGACAGGCTTTGATGGTGATTGTGTGCACATCTATTATTTAATCATCAAGTTAATAAATCAACAATGCTAGGTTCTCTAACTCAACCATTACAAGTCGATATTACGTAACCTACAAAAGCTATTGACAATCTTGACTAGTCAATTATCCAACTATGAGGTGCTAAACAAAATTCTAATTATGGTTGGCCTTAATAAAATTTCAGGTACTAACACACCTAAGCATTACACCAACATATAGGAAGGTTAACAATTCTGACATGCTATCACTACAAGACCTTACTACACTTGGTAGCAGAGGAAAGACAATTACAGAGACAAACCACTAGATTCATTAATGACTTCTTTAGATCACTTATGCCAACAAGGGTTTAAAAATCCGAATCACGAACCGACATAATTCCATACCAAACACTATTTCCTAAGGAACTCATCAAGACCTAAATAGCAAGCATGAAACCAATTTTGATTCGACAATGTAAAACGACAACGAGGAAATATACAGAGAACTAGAACTAAAATGCTTTCAAACCTCTAATACCAATATTGATCAAGCATGAGAGCGAACTAAAGAACAATCATAATCATGATTAGCAGCTAACTAATTGGTTTTGAAGGAGTGGCCCCACCGCCGTCATGCATGCAGAGGGAATAACGAGAAGAACAGGAGGCTCGGGCCGCTGGACTGAACTTGCGCCGGCGAAGAAGTGGCGCGCGGCGTCAGGCGACGGGCAAAATGGGTCGCTTGAGGACCATGAAGCCGCGGATGGTCGCGGGTTCGCCGGAGAAGCACGGTGGCGGCCGCGACGAGCTTAGCGCCGGCAGTGGGGGTGACAAGGCGCGATCGCACTAGAGAGGAAGACAATGAAATTTAGCGCGCATGGGCATCGATGAGTTACCAGAACTCACCGGCGTGCTTGGCGGCGGCAGCAGAGAGGCACCGGAGTGGCGGCGGCGAGAGCACGGCGGCGCAAGGCGATTGCGGCGGCAGGGCACAGGGTGAGCGAGGACGAGTGAGAGAGTGGAGAAGAAAGGTGGAGTCGGTGGTGCTCACCGAGCGAAGAATTGAGTGGAGCTCACGGAGAAGACGCGTCGGTGGAAAAGCGGTTTCGGCGGACTTGGAGAAGAAAGGCCACGCCGCAGCTCCACAAGCGATGAAACCGAAATTCCTTGAGGGGTTTACTTCCCGAGGATGTGGAACACGCCAGACGCGCGATCGCCGTGCTCGGAGATCACCGAGCGGCGAGAACGCTCGGGCGCGCGGCGGCGCTCACGGCTCCCGGAGCTCGGTGGAGAAGAACGGCAATGGAGACGCAACGAGGTAGGGAAAGCCCGGAGGGTTTTGTAGGAGCAAAGCGGAGCGGCGAGGTGAGACGGTGGGCGGTGAAAAGACCGGTGAGGTGAGGTGGCAAAGACGCATGTAGGCGGCGGCCGGCGAGCGCCTTGGCGGCGGCGCTGAGGAGCTGGCGGTGGACGTGGCGGAAATGGCTCGGCAGGTATGGCCCACAAGTCGCGGCAGCAAAAAACGGGCGCGAGCCCGAGTTAGACTCGATCAATATCGCCCGACCGCTGGATCCGAGATGGACGGTCGGGATTGATGTATGCATTCGGACAGTCGGTTGCGACGCAACGTGGATCGCTCGATTTGCATCGGACGGTCACGATCGATTGGACTCACGCGGTGCAGCTAGTTGACGCGATCTAGTCAAGTGGCGCGGTCGGACTCGAGCCGAGGTTGGGTTCGGGCAGAGGAACAAGATTTTTAGAATTTGATTTAAAAGACAGAGAAGGTTTGGGGAATTTTTAGAGGTAGCTCCTGGGCTCCAAAAATTTCAGAAATTTTATGGTAGCTACTAGAGACAGAGAACAACCTTGTATAATTTTTCCAGAACTTTTATGCACTGCATTGTTCTAGAGAAAATTCACAAGCTGCTGTACAGGAGTTTGACCAGATTTCAAACAGAGTTGACTTGGCCATTTGAAATAGCAAACAAAATCTAAAAATTGTGAAATAATTCAGGAGGTAGATAGGATGATCAAGATGCTAGGAAAAATAGTTTCAGAGGATGATCACAAGTTTGAAGGCTAAGAATTTGCTGACAACAATCTCCATTCACAAGAATTTAATTCTAGAAAATGGAACTTGCTAGGAAAATGTAGGAACTTTCAAATGATTTGAAGAGACAACAAAAGTTTTATTTCTCCTCAAGATTTTACATTTGAAATACAAACCCTAAGTTAGGCTGTTACAAATCTCCCCCTTACAGAATCTCGCCAGAGATTATGATCACTGGGAGAAGAAGGATGGGTAATCTGCTCGGAGACGATCTTCCCGCTCCCACGTGGCTTCATCCTCGGAGTGGTTTGACCACTGAACTTTAAGGAACTTGATCACACGGTTCCTTGTTCTGCGTTCAGCTTCTTCGAGGATACGAACGGGGCGCTCACGATAAGACAGATCTTCCTGCACATCGATATTTTCCAATGGTGTTTCCTCAACCGGAACACGGAGGCACTTCTTCAATTGCGACACATGGAAAACATCATGCACCCTTCAAGTGTAGCGGCAATTCTAACTTGTATGCAACAGCTCCCACTCTATCGATGATGCGGTAGGTCCGACATACCGAGGAGCCAATTTGCCCTTGACGCCAAACGGCGATGACCTTTCGAGGTGAGACTTTGAGATACACAAAGTCGTTGGGTGAAACTCACCACGGCGACGCCGACCGCATAGCTCTTACGCACGGGTGAGCTACGGCGCAAGTGCTCACGAATCGATCGCACTTGACTTTCGGCCTCATTGATCGAATCGGGCCAAAGAACCGCTTTCACCGCCACCGGTTCAATGGTGTTCTGCGGCGCCGTCCATACAAGGCCTCAAGCGGTGCCATCCGAGGCGGCCCGGAAGCTGTTGTTGTAGGAGAATTCGCAGCGGTAGGCACTTCTCCCAATTCTTTCCGTAGGAGAGAACACAAGCACGAGCATATCTTCTAGAACTTGGTTGACTCGCTCCGTCGACCATCGATCCGAGGATGATAGGTCGAGTGAAGGAAAGACGGTACCCATGGCCTCCGCAGCCGTGCCAAAATCGGGAAGTGAAAAGAGAGCCACGATCCGACACTATCGTTCGTGGCACACCATGCGGACTCACAATGCGGGATATGTAAAGATCCGCTAGTCGATTCACATCAATCTTCGATCGCCGACCGAAGGAAATGGGCCACCTTCGTCAATCGATCAATTATAACCCATAATGCATCCTTCCCAAGAAGAAATGCAGGCGGACCGATGATAAAATCCATGCCTCTAATCCCACTTCCATTTCGGAATAGGTAAGGGTGAAGAAGACCATTGGACGCCGATGCTCGGCCTTGACGCGACAACATACGTCACATCGGCCACGAACACGCAATCTCGCGCTTCATGCGAGTCCACCGTAATCTCGACGCAGATCTTGGTACATCTTGGTAGCCCGGATGGATGGACAAAGGCGAATCATGGGCTTCTGAAGGATCAAATCCGCAACTCGGGATCTTTGGGACCACGAGACGCTGCCCAAACCATACAACACCGTGTTCATCTTACGTGAAACACTTGGCCGAACCATCCTCGATGTTACGCTTGATTTTACCACGCCATCATCGATTGCCGTTGCCTTGATCTCGATCCACCAAGGTTGGTTGCACAACCAAGGCGACAAAGGAACCATGCTCAACCAAACCCAAGTTGAGACGCTGAATTTCGCAAGAAGCGCAGTTGTCGCTCTTGGATCATCAAAGTATTGCAATACACCTTTCGACTAAGTGCATCGGCAACCACATTGGCTTTGCCGGGATGATCTTGAATACCCATGTCATAATCTTTGATTAATTCTAGCCATCTCCTCTGCTCGAGGTTCGATCTGGTGAGTGAATAAGTATTTCAAACTCTTGTGGTGGAATACACCTCACGTGATTCTACCGATCAAATAATGCCGCCAAATCTTGAGTGCATGAACCACGCAGACAAGCTCTAAATCATGGGTGGGATAGTTGAGCTCGTGAGGTCTCAATCGCTCGATGCATAGGCAACCGCCTTGCCTTCCCGCATAAGAACACACCCAAGTCCCCGACGAGAGGCATCACAATAAATATCGAAGCTCTTGCGGATATCGTGAAGAGTGAGGACCTGGAGTGAAGTCAATCGCTGTTTGAGCTCCTGAAAGCTCTCATCACAAGCAGAGGACCATACAAACTTCTTGTCCTTCTTAAGCAATTCAGTCATCGGCTTTGCGATTTTGGAGAAGTTCTCGATAAAGCGGCGATAGTAGCCCGCTAAACCAAGAAAACTCCGCACATCAGTGACTGACTTGGGCTGGCCCCAAGATAGAACATCGCTGACTTTGCTGGGATCCACACTATGCCTCCACTGAAAGAACATGGCCCAAGAATGCCACTTCCTTCAACGTAACTCACATTTCTTGAACTTTGCATATAGTGATGTTCCAGCAACTTGCCCAAAACAATCTTGGATGCTCAAGATGCTCGTCATCTTGGAATAGATAAGAATGTCATCAATAAAAACCACCACAAATTTGTCCAAATACTCCATGAATACGAATTCATAAGGTTCATGAACAACGCTGGAGCATTGGTCAAACCAAAAGACATGACGGTGTACTGCATGCACCATAACGAGTAGTGAAGGCCGTCTTGAATATCCTCACCGATCCGGACTTGATGATAGCCCGATCTCGGATCAATCTTGAGAACACTTGAGCTCCGCATAACCGGTCAAAAGATCATCAATGCGGGCGAGAGGATATTTGTTCTTCACCGCACTTCATTGAGAGGACGGTAATCAACACACATGCGCAAAGTCTTGTCCTTCTTCTTCACAAAGATCACCGGACAACCCCAAGGAGATGAACTGGGACGGATGAAACCCTTTGCTTGGAGCTCACCAAGCTGCTTCTTCAATTCTTCTAGCTCATTGGGAGGCATTCGATACGGCGCCTTCGAAATCGGAGCTGCACGGCAGCAACTCGATGACAAACTCGGATCTCGAACGGAGGCATCCTGTAAATCTTCGAAAGACATCCCCAAAGTCGATACTATGGGAACATCCACGACCGCAAGGTGGCTTCGCTTCTATTGCACATAGATGCGCCCCCGGCCGCGCGAAAATCCGACCGCCGCTCGGAAGGGCTGGTAAGATAGACAGTCTTCCTGGCACAATCAATCTGCCCCAAGTGCTGGGACAACCAATCCATGCCAAGAATCACATCCAGACTTGCCGAACAGAGCAGAATAAGATTTGCTAAAAATCCCACCCTTGACTATGATAGGAACATCCCGGCATTGTAAATCGGCTCTCATTTCCGAAGGCCGAGAGCGGATGAGCAAAGGAACTTCTAAAGGAACACAATGAAGACCACTAGCAGCAGCAAATGATCTTGAAATAAAGAATGCGATGCTCGTAATCAAATAATACCGCAGCGGGACGAGAATTAACAAGAAGTGTACCAATCACGACATCCGCGCCTCCCGAGCCTCCTCGGTGAAAGGTGGTTCACTCGGCGCCGCCGCACTCGGGCTTCGATCATCTTCTCGTCGCGGGTGACCGCTCCCGCGCCGCGTCCTCCATTAGGACGAGGGCCGCCGCAACACTCGAGGCGTGCATTCGCATAATGGCCCTTGTTGTGGCAAATAAAACAAGTCACCTCGGCCGCCGGATTGCGGAGACCGCTCTCTTCTTTGGATCGCAGCGCACGTGGTGGAAACACGGCTGCGGTGGGCGAGGAGCTGGTGCAGATGGTCTCGGCGCGGTGGAGCAAAAGAACGGCCATCGTGCCGCCCACCGAGGACGAACGAGGGGTGTGAGCAGCATCGATGCGCCTCCCATTTGCGCTGCGGGACTCACCAGCGCCTTCGCCTTATGCTCGGCAACAATGGCCTTATCTACCAAGGCTCGAAAGTCCGAGAAGTCCACAATGGATAGCTTGTCCTGCAGCTCCTCTGACAAGCCATCCATAAACTTCTCCGCTTAGCCTCATCCGAGGCCACCTCACCGGAGCATAACGAGCCGATGATTGAACTCGTAAAGGTACTCCGTCACGCACTTGCGCTTCTTGCTTGAGCGCGAGGAACTCCTTTTTCTTGACTTCATCAGCCGCCCGGGATGTGGGCCCGACGGAAAGGCGACCGAACTCCTCCCACGCGACCACATGGCGCGCGGGTGCATGGCGAGATAGTTCTCCCACCATGAGAGTGCCGCGCCCTCAAGCCGGTGGGACGCGAAGAGCGCCTTGTCTCGCGCTCGCATCGAGCTATGTTGAGCTTCGCCAACCATGCGCGAGCCAATCGTCCGCATCGAGAGGGTCCTCGAGCGGAGAAAGTCGGCGGTCAGGTACGGAGGAACTCGCAAGTCCTCGCGAGCACGGTGGCCGCCACCACCGGCAGGAGTGGAGGTATTCTAGCAATAACCTCCAAGATGCGTGTACCGTCCATGCGGTTTCGCTCGATCCGAGAGAACCTCACCATGGTCGGAGGAGGGGAAGCTCCTCATCATGACCAGTGGCCGATTCCGACCACTACGGTTCCGCCACCATCCTGCTCCACTAAAACAAGTTAGCAACAATTTAAAAGCAAGAAAGCCCAAATTTATCAAAGCAGTCAGAAACAAACACAACGCAGATAAAGTTCGACCAAAGAAAATCGGACATATAACTACTCACTTTACATCTTACCCTATTACTCCCACGATTTTCCATAGTTCTCCCAAAACTAATTCCACCAGCTAAGTAACTACCTTTTGAAAAGGGAAGAGAGAAACCAAGTTCTCAAAACTCAAATTAGAGTAAGGTGAGAGTAGAAAGCTAAGATAGGTAAGGAATAAAATCTGAGAATCTGCCTAGGTTTCATAAACCTTTTTATAATTTGAAAATAAGACTTTCAAAATATCCTAAGGACGACTATGCTTGGTGGCTACGGTCGAATGGCTCGATACCAACTTTAGAGGACCCCGTTTATTTAGTTTGTAATGCTTAACCAACCACCGGTCCTAGCATCACAAATCAAATAAATCGATCTCGAGATATGTATACTTCGAGCAAAGATACACACCCCTGCATAAAATTAGACATCAACTCCATTCCACACATAGAGTCCAAACACCACACTTCCAAACGGAAGATAAATAAATAGTAACAATATTACAGACAATGGCCGACCGCCACAAGATACACAAATAACAACAAAAAGACAATGGAAGCAAAGTGCCATAAGATGGCTATAAACAAAGCCAATCGGTGTGCCTTCAACCCACAAGGCATCCGACCGACCGCCAAGCCTAGTCGCCACCCACGGCGACAAAGACTGACTCACGAAGTGAGGACCCCGAGGCTCACCTTCTTCCTCTGCAACAAAACATTAAGCAAAGCACCGAGTACAAAGATTGTCTTTGTACCCGCAAGACCGACGTGTGAACTAGCGCACTGCTCATATGCTACATGCAGCTTGTTTAGTGGAGGCCATATGTTTTATTTGCATAAAGCCAA
Organism: Ampelocalamus luodianensis; assembly: GCA_036346255.1. NCBI lineage: Eukaryota > Viridiplantae > Streptophyta > Magnoliopsida > Poales > Poaceae > Ampelocalamus > Ampelocalamus luodianensis. The sequence continues at coordinate 53,173,100 of CM070634.1, read as the reverse complement.
TTTTCATTTGCAATAAGGTAATACGGTTTGAAGGCAAGTTTGCAATTCATTTTTAAGATTGAAATAACAAGAAGGATATTAATAACAATAGCGAAAGATAAACAACCTAGAAGTGACTATCCCAATAGTCACCCCAACAATAGCACTAATCCCGCATTCGTACTCACCCATCAAGTTTTAATTTAAATGTTGTAGTCTAGTTCTTACGGGCGATCCGAGCGTGTCCATAACCTAGGACGAGGCTATTCGAATAGTTTTAACCTGCAGGTGTACCAATGTACCCACACTTGCATCGCCTTTAAGCCAAAGCACATCAAGGTATGCCGCACGACTAAGTCCTACGAGACTGCTTTCCAATATTGTGTATCAACCCCGAGCCGCTCGATGGGTAGAAACACCATACGCTACATGGTAAAGCCGAAAAGACAACTACCCACTCAGATAAAGCTGACAACTACCATGCTCCCACCTCCATCCCTCCCGCGACCTCCCGCGACCGAGCCAATACACGCCAAAGTACTAGGTCAAGAGAGGTCCCATATACTCTAGTGTGGTTAGCACGCAAAACGCCAAGACGGTGGCGCAAGTAACTCGGTCCTTAATTGACTCTGCACCTTTCCGATACACCCAACAGATCACACCGCCTTACCATTGTGCCCAAGTCTAAACCATTTTTGTTTTCATTTTTAGTTTTGCAGATAAACATAGCGTAAATGCTAAAACATAAAGTTATAGTAAATTTTAGTGTGATCAAGGTTACCGACTAAAGTCGATAACCTTGATTCTACCGATAGCTAAGCATGTCTAAGCAAGTTGACCCGAATCTACTAAGTGACAAGAGATCATCCAATGATCTCTAATCACAAAGAAATAACTTAGGCTCGGTAGTAGAGATCCATATTTTGTCTACAGGATATGCAGCTACGGATTTAACCAACCATTTTAACACAAATTAAGCGATGCATACATACAGCTGAAACAAAATATTAAACTTTAAAATACTGGGATTAATCATGATCAAACCGCTTGCACGGTGTGTGTTGCTCAATAAGGTGCGGAGGATCGTCCTCGGGGTTGCGCAAATATCGAATCCTAACGATTAACAAAACAAATAATAAGAACGAATAACACCGCAAAACTCAAACATCTAAACAAACACCAACATATACACCAAGGCTAGACTATCACAAAGAATGACAAATAATTGCCGCAGAGACCCATCCACTCATTTGCTAGGTTAACCTCAAAATCAAACTTCTAACACGCTTTAAACTTTGGACAGCTTTGATGGTGATTGTGTGCACATCTATTATTTAATCATCAAGTTAATAAATCAACAACGACTAGGTTCTCTAACTCAACCATTACAAGTCGATATTACAGTAACCTACAAAAGCTATTGACAATCTCGACTAGTCAATTATCCAACTATGAGGTGCTAAACAAAATTCTAATTATGGTTGGCCTTAATAAAATTTCAGTACTAACACACCTAAGCATTACACCAACATATAGGAAGGTTAACAATTACAAGATGCTATCACTACAAGACCTTACTACACCGGTAATGAGAGGAAAGACAATTACAGAGACAAACCACTAGATTCATTAATGACTTCTTTAGATCACTTATGCCAACAAGGGTTTAAAAATCCGTAATCACGAACCGACATAATTCCATACCAAACACTATTTCCTAAGGAACTCATCAAGACCTAAATAGCAAGCATGAAACCAATTTTCGATTCGACAATGTAAAACGCACAACAGGAAATATACAGAGAACTAGAACTAAAATGCTTTCAAACCTCTAATACCAATATTGATCAAGCATGAGAGCGAACTAAAGAACAATCATAATCATGATTAGCAGCTAACTAATTGGTTTTGAAGGAGTGGCCCCACCGCCGCATGCATGCAGAGAGGGAATAATGTAAGAACAGGAGGCTCGGGCTGCTTTGGACCTGAACTTGCCGCCGGCGAGGAAGTGACGGCGCGGGCTGTGCGACGGGCAAAATGGGTCGCTTGAGGACCACCAAGCCGATAAATGGTCGCGGGTTCGCCGAGAAGCACGGTGGCGGCTGCGCGACGAGCTTGGCGGCGGGCAGTGGGGGTGACAAGGCGCGACTGCACTAGAGAGGAAGACAATGAAATTTAGCGCGCGCATGGGCATCAGTGAGTTACCAGGAACTCACCGGCGTGCTTGGCGACGACAGAGAGGCACCGGAGTGGCCCGGCGACGAGCCCACGGCGCGCAAGGCGATTAACGGCGGCAGAGCACAGGGTGAACGAGAGGACGAGTGAGAGAGTGGAGAAGAAAGGTGGAGTCGGTGGTGCTCACCGAGCGAAGAATTGAGCCGAGCTCACCGAGAAGACGCGTCGGTGGAAAAAGGCGGTTTGGCCGGACTTGAGAAGAAAGGCCACGCGCAGCTCCACAGCGATGAAACCCAAATTCCTTGAGGGTTTACTTCCCGAGGATGTGGAACACGCCGTGACGCGATCCGCCGTGTTCGGAGATCACCGGAGGCGAGAACGCCGGAGCGTCGCGGCGCGCCACGGCTCCGGAGCTCGGTGGAGAAGAACGGCAATGGAGACGAAACGAGGTAGGGAAAGCCTTCGGAGGGTTTTGTAGGAGCAAAGCGGAGGCGGCGAGGTGAGACGGTGGGCGGTGAAAAGACCGTGAGGTGAGGTGGCAAGACGCATGTAGCGCGCGGCCGCGAGAGCGCCGCGGCGAGCGCGGCGGCGCCTGAGCTGGCGGCGACGTGGCGGAAATGGCACGGCTGTATGGCCCACAAGTCGGCGGCAGAAGAAAACGGCGCGAGCCCGAGTTAGACTCGATCAATATCGCTCCGACCGCTGGATCCGAGATGGACGGTCGGGATTGATGTATGCATTCGACAGTCGGTTGCAAGACGCAACGTGGATCGTTCGATTTGCATCGGACGGTCACGATCGATTGGACTCACGCGCGGTGCAGCTAGTTGACGCGATCTAGTCAAGTGGCGCGGTCGGACTCGAGCCAGAGGTTGGGTTCGGGCCCGAGGAACAGTACTTTTAGAATTTGATTTAAAAGACAGAGAAGGTTTGGGGAATTTTTAGAGGTAGCTCCTGGGCTCCAAAAATTTCGAAATTTTTATGGTAGCTACTAGAGACAGAGAACAACCTTGTATAATTTTTCCAGAACTTTTTATGCACTGCATTGTTCTAGAGAAAATTCACAAGCTGCTGTACAGGGAGTTTGACCAGATTTCAAACAGAGTTGACTTGGCCATTTGAAATAGCAAACAAAATCTAAAAATTGTGAAATAATTCAGGGAGGTAGATAGGATGATCAAGATGCTAGGAAAAATAGTTTCAGAGGATGATCACAAGTTTGAAGGCTAAGAATTTGCTGACAACAATCTCCATTCACAAGAATTTAATTCTAGAAAATGGAACTTGCTAGGGAAAATGTAGGAACTTTCAAATGATTTGAAGAGACAACAAAAGTTTTTATTTCTCCTCAAGATTTTACATTTGAAATACAAACCCTAAGTTAGGGCTGTTACAGATACAACAGACGTCCTCGTCCTATCGTTTTCCTTTTTAGTTTGGCCCATTAGGAGTGATGACCCAAATTCAGCTCATTTAGGGTTTGTTTGGTTTACGACCCAGGTAGCTATACCAAATCTTTGGTAATACCAAAACTCAGGCAATGCCAAAACCTAGGCAAAAAATTGGTGTTTGGATCATAGCCATACCAATTCACGGGCAATGTCAAAATTGATGTGTTTGGATTGCAGCCACGCCAAAATTTGGTAAAATTGTAAGTATAACACACGGGTCCCACATGACATCTATTTTTTGCCCCAAAATATGCCAACATCGGTCTTGTTTTGTTGATAAAATGACAAAGAACACAACGGTTCAAATAGATCACAAATCGGATACTCAGTTTAGCAAATATGACCATTTGAAATTGATTAATCTATCTAACCATACAATTAATATACTTACCAGGCAAAATTTGATATATGCCACTAAGAAAGTCGCCACTTCGAGATATACCACTCAGTATCACGAAATTAGAAATACGCCACTCCAGATTCTTGTTCATTTGAAATTTACCATTTTCTTTTCTTTTCTTCTATTTCCCACCAATTCCCCATCTGAACTTCCCCTTTTGCCCCTCCCCAATTCAACTATGGTCAGCATATATCCAACTCATCCCTACTGCTCCTTCTATCCAGCTCCCTTCTGATAACCATGCGATGAACACAGGATGAACTAGGGCACGTTGCCCGGGTGAACGGCGCCGCCTCCATCGTGCTTCCTGCCGGTCCTGCCCCCTCCCCGCCGGTCGCCGCATCCTGGCCCTGCTCCTCGCTCCTCTCCCCAGCAGGCCGCCGCATCTTCCCCCAGTAGGCCGCCGCATTCCCCCCCAGTCGGCCGCCCCCGAGCTCCAAGCCCCTCAGCTTTGCATGCAATGTCTGGACGGGCACCTAGGGACTGTTTTTTCACGTCAAGATGTAATTGTAGCAAAGGCTATCTCATTGGTGATGCCTGACATGCCATACTATATGTACATGGCACCTGAAACAGACTGCAAAAAGGAACCTAAATCACCATACTATACCATACATGAGGTGGATATTTTCAGCTAGGATGGAGAACACAATTGAATGAGCGTCTGCATTCTGATGTTCGGGATTATTTCAGGTCGGATGTAGATATTGTTTTGTTCTTGAGGCATCTTTAAAAAACGGTCAATGACAGACGGGACTGTTATTTGGAAATGCATCAAGCGTCCTAGTCCTCCACTCCTTTTTGAGACACCAACTTCTGAATGCATGTTTATGATGTCCTTTCTGCTGTGAGTTGTCATTGTTGCTGTGGGCGCCCCAGGTTATTGGAAATGTACTTAATTAAATTCATACTGTAGCACGATTATTAATGAAGGAACAAGATCGTCCCTTAATTAAAGATCATGCTAAAGATATAAATTTAACAAGTATCAATTCAATAAACAGATCCTGATATATATATATATATATATCTCACAATGGTTCCTGTGATCAACGACCATTGCATATATATATATCCTTCAACAACATTGCATCATACACATACAAGTCATACATTTGCATAATTAAACATAAGCTTACATCATTCGGTTTAGTACTACAATATTAAGTGACTTGGTCACTTCAAAAGTGTAACAGTGGAAGCAAAGACAAAATATTAAAGTCCACCAATGGCCTCATCCACCCGCAGCAATTGCGTGGAGGAAAGAAGTAGCGTTACTGTTAGCGTCACCACGATCGCGCTACTTGGGTACTTCATAAAGAAAACTGTCTCACCGCAACAATAGGTGATAGCACCTTGAGTACGGAAGGTACTCAGCAAGTCTTACACAAACTAATAAAAGAAAGTGTTGATTAGAGCCTACCCAAAGGAGTAGAATTTATATATGCATAAGGTTACAACAGAAGGTAAAATGGTTAAGTTTTGCATAAAGCAGACATCTTAACCTACAAAGACTAAATTTTTATAAAGCGACTTAATAAATCAAATTTGGACCGTAATGTAAGTAAATGGCATAATTGTGAACGATGCAAAGGCATGAATCCTCAGCACGACCATAAAAACCAAACCAGATTTTGAAAATCAAAACTTCTATACAGTGACATCAATCCAAGTTATCGTCCATGACCGTGGACACGGCTATTGAGCAGCTTTATACCTGCAGGGTGTACATCTTTACCCACATGACTTAGCTAGCCCGTTGCCTTGGATGCCTCCGAATGATGACATACTTCCTTTGGTATGCCGACCGGGAAACTAAGATTTGGTATTTTTCAACAAGCTAACACTATTGAGTTGGACCCCATGTGTGAACCGATCCCGCTTAAACAACGATCGATAGCATCCGCTAACGGGCACACATGTTGCGTCGAATGCCGACCCAAACAATTAAATGCGAATCGGGCTCACTACCCATATTAGGATGCAATCGGCACCATTAAGGTATCGTATATGCTACGGAGCACATATACGCCCTCACCCTTCTAAGAACATCCGATCTCGACATACAAGCTCACATGGCATAAAACGCACTCATCGCACTCAAAGCATCTATGCCATACAAGGTCAATACACATATTCTTACTCTCTGTTTCCAACCCAATAGTCTTAACATTTTACTTAACCAAACAAATACCATACATCGCATGTGGAAGTACGTAGGGGACTTGAATTGAATAGTCGAGTTCGGTCCTTAATTAACCTGACAAGTCCACCACAAAACCCAATCTCGTGCACAAAAGCACCATCACTAGCTTTGTTAGGACCCGGGATTTATTTAACTCGTAATACTTTAGCAAGCATTACCAATTAAATAAAACCCGCTCGAGACATGTATACTTCCTGTATGCAAGATACATACCCGATACAAACATAAGCATCAATTCCATTCATCACATAGAACCAAAATATTACAGATTTGAGAAAAGACATACATTAATTAAACAGAGTCACTACAAAGGGGCCTTTCACCAAATGACAATAAGCACAAAAGTAAATAAGCAATGAAACAAAGCGCCATAAGATGGCTGAACCAAAGAGCCAACCGGTGTGCCTTTACCCACAAGGCAACCGACCGGACCGCGAAGCTACTCGCTCTCCCAACCCAAGCACATCTCGCAGAAGTACCTTGGCTTACGAGCAACCTCCTCTGCAACAAAAAGATTAGCATGCAAAGCATGTGAGTACATCAACTTGTACTCGCAAGACTGACGTGTGAGATAACAGAACTATAATGTAGCTATATGCAGGCTGTTTAATTGGAGGCCATATGGTTTATTTAAGCATAAAGCAACATTTATTTGCAATAATGTAATACATTTAAAAGCAAGTTTACAATTCATTTTTAAAGGTTCAAATAATCGCAAGCGACCAAGTATACAATAAGTAAAAGAGCACCAACACTGAAGTGACTCGCTAAGTCACCACAACAATAGCATGAACTCCCGCTCATACCACCCGTCAAGTTTTAAGTTTTTAAACAGGTTATAACACTAGCTCTTGAAAAGCTTACCCAAGCGCCCATAACCTAGGACGAGGCTATTCGAATAGATTTATCCTGCAGGTGGTACCACTTTACCCACACTTCGCATCGCCTTTAAGCCACATGATTCAACCCACTACTACCGTAGGTAGGTTCACACGGCTAAGTCCCACGAGACTTTTCCAATATTGTGTACTAGGCACGACCCGCTCGTATGGACCGAAATCCATACGCTACGTTGCCAAGCCGAAAAAGACAACTGCCACAAAGGCCCAGCTTTTTCGGACAACTGCAACGCTCCCAATCAACAAAACCACCGCCACCCGCCCTAGCACACGCCAAAGTACTCGGTCAAGAGGGTTCCATATGCCCCTAGTGTGGTTAGTACGCAAATAAATGCTCGAGTAACGAGGACTCACAAGATGCTCGGTCCTTAATTGACACTGCACCAATCCGATCACACCCAAGAAAGAATCACACCAACATACCATTGTGCCGCGTCGAAACCAATTTTTCATTTTTAGTTTTGTTTTTAAATGGATTTGCAAAATTAATCGGGACACCAAACACCAAGTGTTGGATAATAAGAGTAATAGTAGTTGTGTGATCCGCACCACCGACGCAGTCGATGATCACCCCAATACTACCGATACTAAGCATGGCTAGGCAATATAACACGTAACTACTAAGTGATGAGGGCCCCACCATGAACCCTAACCACAAACAAATAGCCTAGGCTCATGTAGTAGAGGAATAAACATTTAGCTACTGGGGGATGCAACTAAAGGATTTCTAACCATAATTTAACACAAATTAGCCATGCATACATACTGATTGAAGCAAAGTATTAAACTTTGAAAATAATAGGATTAAGGGGACATGATCAAACCGCTTGCACATTGCTTTGTTGCTCAAGAGGTTACTACGATGTGCTATCGGGCTCAACGGACTCTTCGTCACCTAATCGCATAAGCAAATACACGGCAAAAGAGCAATAAGGCAATAAACCCTAATCACAAAATTTGAGCAAAAAGCAACCAAAAGACACAAAAATTATACACAAGGTAAAACCAGCACCTATCTAGACATAGAATCTGGAAAAACTCAATTTGGATTTTGGAGCAAAAGATATTAAGGAAATAGCTATTTTGGCCATTTTTATTTCTTCAGAGCAAAAATATTTTCCTAATGATTTTGGAGCTGAAATTTTTATGGAAGCTAGCTACTGGTAGAGTGATAGCCCATAAAAATTTCAGGTCATTTGGAGTTATATTGCAAAAGTTATGATTTTTATGATTTAAAAAAAAGTATTAAAACTAAATTTTAGTCCTTATGATTTTAACGACAGTAGAATTTATGAAACTAATTTTCCTAGCAATTAGACTATCAGAGGAAACTACTCCCATTGGATTCATACAAAAATGAGCTATAGATAAAAGATATGCATTTTACAAGTTTGTTAAAAGTTCTGAAAAACAGATTAAGTTCACTTGTTTACTATTTTTGAAAATGGTTTTCGAGGTTTGATCATAGCTGAAACTATTTTTATAATTAAGTTCAAGTTATATGGAAGTTAACAAAATTGGAATCATCTAAGTTGGAGCTAAGGCGACAAAGATATGAAAATGAGAAGGCACTAACATTTTTTGCATTTTGAGACTTGGCCAAAACCGAAAGTTTTCTACTCATAACAGCGTGGGCGCATATGAGCCGTTGATTACGAATCGGACGGCTCGGATCGTCCGGTTCAAACACTGGCTGCGGAGCGGGGCGGCCGCTCATCTCGAGATGGGCGGCCCGCAGAGAGCCACGTCGCTCGGCAGCTGCTGCCGTCCGACAACACGAGCCGAGCGAACTTCGAGCTCGCCGGGCGTGTCGCCGCGAGGAGCTCAGTCAGGTCGGGAAGGAGCTAAAGCGACACCATCGCTATTGCGCGCCGGATGGCACCGCGGCGAGGCCAATGGTGGCGGGACGCAGCGCGGCGGTGAGCGGCGAGGTGTGCTACGGCCAAACGAAAACAAAGAACCGGCCCGCCACGCGCAATTGGGCGAGTGCACAAGCTACAACGAGGTCCTAAGGACTTAACGCGACGGTAGGAGACCAAATGGTAGCCGGCGGCAGCCGAGGTTAACGGCGGCGCGCGCGATCGCAACAAGGAACCACGGCCATAGTGCGGCAAAGCGAAAAGAGGAGGTGCTTAAGCTCACCGGGGCCTCGGGAAGACGATGGCGGGTCGATGATGCGGCGGAGGCACGAGATGACCGGCGGCGAAGATCGGGGCGGTGCGAGAAGGGCTTCACCGCGGAGGGGACAACTGGGCCAAACCAAGAAGACTGGATATCAAGATAGCACCAGTGAGGCCCAGAGGTGCTACAGAGGGAGGAATTGGGAAGGTTGAACTCACAGAGGAGACGAAGAGGCGGTTTCGCCGAATTGGGAAAACTTCACTCACGGTTCCACTCGATGTGACCTGAAATCGGCGGGGTTAGCGACCACCGAGGGGAGGCGAAGGTGTGGGAGCAAGAGATTGGGAAGGGGCCACTGGGTACCGCTTCACCGAGGTCCCGAGCTCCAACAATGGCGGCCGAAGGTGACAGAGGTGCTCGGGGTTCGCTCGAGCTCGAGAAGGTGAGAGAAGGTGCGGGACGGTGAAAGGATGCTCGTGGAGGAAGTGGGAGCTTAAGTAGGCCCGAGGAGCAAGAAGAGCACCGTTGGCGCCTCGGGCTCCCTCTGCGCCACGATCGCCGTGGCGGCGGGAGTAGGTAGAAGGTGGATTTTCGGCGGTGGAGTAGCGGGCATTTAATCGCCGCCCGTTGGCGTCGAGGTGAGTGGACGCGGCCTTACGGCCCACGAGCCTCTCGCCATGGCGCAGAGCGAAGCGCGGCGGTGCGCAGCGGCAGCGAGAGAGCGACGACGGTGGCGCCCGATCGTGATCAACGGCGGACACACGATCGTGTTGAAACGGCGTGCACAACGCCCACCGTCCGATGGAAATCCAACGGCCGAGAAGCGAGAGGCAACCGGAGTTGTCCGGATGCTTACACGAATGACGGCCGTTCGATGGAGATCCAACGGATGACGATGCGCGCGCGCCGCTTCGATCGCGCCGGCACAGTTAATTGACTCGTCGAGCCAAGCGCTCGAGCCCGAGTCGGGTTCTAGCCCGAGGAACGATGACTCGGTTTAGGTTTTGATTTTAGACTGGAATTTTGGAGGATTTAATTGGAGTATCAAACGAACTCCAAATTTGATGAAATTTTAGCTGAAGCTAAATGGTTAGATGATTTATCTCCTAAAATTTTCGAAGTTTTTGCGCATCATATTTTATGTTAGAAATTCAGAGTTGATAAGCGGGGTTTGACCAATTTAAAAATGGGTTTGACTGAGCCAAAAATGGCTCAAACAACCTCTAAAAATCAGGAAAAATTCAGGTGCACAATACCACCCAAGAATTTATGATAAAAGTTTGAAAAGTTTTGGACTTGAGACAACACTCAAAAATGTTTTTGACTCGAGTTGAACTATGAATTTGAAGGTTCAATTTATGAATTTTCTTTACAAGAAATATAACAATAATTCTAGGAGGTGAAGATGTGTTAAAAGTTTCAAAATGTACACATTTTGATACATTTGAAACATGAACCAGTGTTAGGTTCTGATTTGACACACACACCTTATTAGGGTCATTTTGGGGCATTACAAAACCTCCCCTAACAGAAATCACGTCCGAGATTTTGGCTCACTCGGAAAAGAAAGAAGGGTAGTCCGCACGCAGACGATCCTCTCGTTCCCAAGTAGCCTCATCCTCGTAATGGTTCGACCACTGAACCTTCAAGAACTTAATGGAGCGATTCCTAGTTCTTCGCTCGGCCTCCTCGAGGATGCGAGCAGGATGCTCGCGATAGGTCAAATCTTCTTGGGCGTCGAGGGCTTCCAACGAGTTTCCTCGATCGAACACGGAGGCATCTCTTGGTGGGATACATGAAATACATCATGTACCCCTCGAGACCCGCAGTAAATCCAACTTGTAGGCGGCGGCTCCTATCTTCTCGATAATGCGGTAAGGACCCACATATCGAGGAGCTAACTGCCCTTGACACCAAACGCGATGACCCTCAAAGGAGAGACCTTGAGGTAAACATAGTCATCGAGCTCAAAGCTCAAGGGTGGCGCTGCGATCCGCATAGCTCTTTGCGGGATTGAGCCGTGCGTAAGCGATCACGGATAATTTGGACTCGACTCGGCCTCATTGATCGAGTCGGACCAAAGAACGGTCTCTCACAGTCTCAGACCAATACAACGGTTCTCGCACTTTCTCCCGTACAAGGCCTCGAAGGTGCCATGCCGAGGCTGGCTTGAAAGCTGTTGTTGTACGAAAATTCGGCAAATGGCAAGCATTTCTCCCAATGCTTCCCATAATCGAGAACACAAGCACGAAGCATGTCTTCCAAAACCTAGTTGACCCTCTCGGTCTGACCATCGGTTTGGGGATGATACGCGGTACTGAAAGAAAGCCGAGTTCCCATAGGCGCTGCGCACTCTTCCAAAATCGTGCGGTGAATAGCGCACCACCGGTCGGAGACAATCGTCTTTGGTACACCATGCGGGCACGATCACGGGAGAGGTAGAGGTGCGCTAGAAGTTTCACACTAAGGGTGGTTCATCGGCAGAAAATGAGCTACCTTGGTCAACCGATCAACGGCGACCGGATAGCATCATTCTTCACGGGAGACGAGGGTAGACCGGTAATGAAGTCCATCCCGATCGAATCCACTTCCATTACGGTATTGGCAAAGGCTAAAGCGATCCGCGGACGCGATGCTCGGCCTTCAGCGACGGCATCGTCGCGTGACTCGGCGGCGAATCGCGCAATCTCTCTCTTCATTCGGGTCCACCAAAACCTCTGCCAGGAGATCCCGATACATCTTGGTGGCCGGGGTGAATAGAAAGGCGAGAGTCATGGGCTTCGTGGAGAATCGCGCCCGTAATTCCACGACCTAGGGACTACAAGGCGCTGTCCGAACCTCACAATACCAAGGTCATCTACCGAGAATGCCGTGGTTGTTCCGCTCGGACATTCTCCTTAATATGGCCCACTCAAAGCATCATCTGTTTGGCGGCCTTGATTTGATCTACCGGTGTTGGTTGCACCACTAAGGCGCAAGAGAACCTGCTCGACCAAACCTAGGTTGAGGCGCTGAAATGCCTCAAAAGGGTGGGTGATGTTCTTTGAGCAACAATGCATTGCAATATGCTTTACGACTAAGCGCATCAAAGAACGACATTAGCCTTGCCGGATGGTAGTGAATACCCATGTCATAGTCCTTGATCGGTTCCAACCACCTCCTCCGCACGAGGTTGGATCCGGTTGGGTGAACAAGTACTTGAGGCTCCGGTGATCGAATAGACCTCGCAGCGATTCACCGATAAGGTAATGTCGCGGATCTTAAGCGCATGAATCACACCGCAAGCTCTAAGTCATGGGTAGGGTAGTTAAGTTCATGGGTTCTCGTTGCCTTGATGCATAGGCCACTACCTTGCCCTCTTGCATAAGGACACAACCGAGACCCGAAGGAAGCATCGCGATGAATATCGAAGCTGCGATGGATATCGGAAAAACGAGAAGCAGCGGCGTGGTCAAGCGCTTCTTGAGTACTGAAAACTTTCCTCACAAGCATCGGACCACGGGAACTTCTTGTCCTTCTTGAGCAGCTCCGTCATTGGCCAGCGATTTTGGAGAAGTTCTCGATAAAGCGGCGATAATATCCCGCTAAACCCGAAAACTCCGCACCTCGGTCACCGAGCGGTGACTCGAGAAAGTACATCGTTGACTTTGCTAGGGTCAGCGGCTCGCGCCTGGCGAAAGAACGTGGCCAAGGAATGCCACTTCCTTCAACCAGAACTCGCACTTGCTAAACTTCGCGTACAGCTGGTGCTCACGAAGCTTGCCTAACACAAGCTTCAGATGCTCGGCGTGTTCTTCGTCATCCTTGGAGTAGATAAGGATATCATCGATGAAGACCACCACGAACTTGTCCAAATACTCAATAAAGACCGAGTTCATAAGGTTCATGAACAAGGCGGGAGCATTGGTTAAGCCGAAAGACATGACGGTATACTCGTACAGACCGTAACGAGTAGAAAACGCCGTCTTCGGAATATCCTCCGGTCGGATACGAACCTGGTGATAACCAACTCTTAGATCAATCTTGGAAGACACGTGCTCGCCAATTGATCAAAAAGATCGTCGATCCGAGGCAAGGGATACTTGTTCTTTATCGTCACTTCATTAAGTGGACGATAATCAACACACATCCGTAGGGTATTATCCTTCTTCTTTACGAAGATGGCTGGGCAACCCCACGGAGACGAACTAGGCGAATGAAACCCTTCGCTGCGGTCTTCAAGTTGCTTCTTGACTCCACTAGTTCATCAGTGTTCATTGGTAGGGACTTCGCAATCGGGCGGTGCGTGCACCAACTCAATGGCGAACTCCGTGGCTCGAGCGGGTGGCATTCCGGCAACTCGTCGGGAAGACATCCACAAAGTCGCAAACAACGGGGACTTCATGAACCTCGGAGATGGCTTCGCTTCGGTAGCGAAGAGAGCGAGGTCCTTGTAGCCGGTGAGAATCCAACTGCGCCACGGACGGTGGTGAGAAAGACCATCTTCCTAGCGCGATCTATCGGCCTAGATGCCGGGTTAACCAATCCATACCAAGGATCACATCTAAGCTAGCCGAGTTGAGGAGGATAAGATTCGCCCAGAATCTCACTCCCTCGATCTCGATGGGGACATCCCTACACTCTAATTCAGCTCTCAGCTCCGAACCAGGAGAGCGAATCAGAAGCGGGATAGAGAATGGAGTAAACAAAAGACCACACAATGCAGCAAAAGATGCAGATACAAAGGAATGTGATGCTCGAATCGAATAAAGCGATGGCGGGTAGGAGTTAACAGAAGGGTACCCAACACCACGTCGGGCGCCTCGAGCCTCCTCGGCGATGACGAGGTTGACCGGCCACTACCCACTCCACAGGCGTAGGGGCAACCTTACAGTCTGGGACGAACCAGCTCCATGCCGCGTCCTCCATTAGGACGCGGGGCTGCTCTGCTCTGTCCTTTTGGGACGGTTGTTCGCGTAATGCCCCTTAAGGCCACACACAGCGGTGACCTCGCGGTGGGTTGCGGAAGCCACCTGAGAGCGCGCAGGGCACGTGGGCAATCCACGACTGCGACGAGCGTCTGGAGATGCCACCGACCTCACAAGTGGTGCACGAGGTCGGGACACCGGAGTGGTAGGGCGAGGACACTCCACGGGTGATCTTTGAGCCTCCCACTTGCGCTTGCGGGACTCGCTCGACTCCTACTAGAATGCTCACCTGCGATGGCCTTGTCCACCAAGGCACGGAAGTCCGGAAGTCGACGATGGAGAGCTTGTCCCGGCTCAAGGACAAGCCAACCACGAACTTCTCTGCTTGGCCGCATCGGTGGCCACCTCCTCCGGAGCATAACGAGCCAAATGGTTGAACTCGTATAAATACTCAAAGCGTGCGGCGCCCCGCTAGGGCCAAAAACTCCCTCTTCTTGACGTCATCACACCGCGGGATGTGAGAGCGTCGGAAGGCGAGCGGAACTCCTCGAGAGACTACATGGCGGTGGCGCATAGCGTAAAAACTCTCCCACCAAGAGAGAGCTGCTCCCTCCAACTGGTGGGAGGCGAACAGTGCCTTCTCCGGCTCCTGGCACTGCGCGATGCTGAGCTTCCGCTCAACCTGACGCAGCCAGTCGTCAGCGTCGAGCGGGTCCTCAGACCTGGAGAAGGTGGGGGGCTGAGTGCGGAGGAACTCTGATAGTCCCCCACGCGGCTGGTGGCCACCCCCACCTCCCGATCCTGAAGCGCCGGCAGCGGAGGCGGTGTTCCGCGCAATCGCCTCCAGGATCCGCGTCTGATCCATGCGGTTGCGCTCGATCTGAAGCAACACCTCGGCCATGGACGGAGGAGGAGGAAGCTCCTCATCCGGGTCCACGGACTGAGATCTAGTAACACGACGGGGAGGCATCCTGTTTCATTTAAAATTTTATGTTAACAATTAATACTTGAAAAGTAAAATTTAACAACAACAGAAGTAATGAAAGCAAAATCTTTAAAACAACTCTACAACGACGAGAAAGACCAAGGTTAAAAGCCAACTTCTCGATCGACTCCACCCGTATTGAATGAGCAGTAATCGATCAAGAAGATAAAAATTTCAGCACCTCGAACTAAAGCAAACACAATCATAAAACAATAATTAGGTCAACAAAATAATGTCGGATGCTTAGCTAACTAGTATCACTTCTTACCCCTTTATTCCCTTCAAGTTTTAGTTGATTTATTCTCTCATTCTCTACCCTAATTAGAACCTCAGAGTCATGTGTCAGGAAGCGACGCTCATTGTCCAGATTTTGCATCCAAGCTCCTAGTCGTAACCAAACCATTCGGAAGCTTCAAAACCTTGAGCAGGCAGCTCACAATTCAATTTGCCAAACTCGTGGTCCCAAAACCCAATTAACTGTTAACATTATCTTTGAAAAGAAGAGAGGAAAACAATTTTCAAAACTCAAATTAGAGTAAGAGGAGAGAAGAAAGCTAAGGTAGGTAAGGAGTAAAGCGAGAATCAACTTAGGTTTTCACAAAACCATTTGGTACTTCAAATTTGGTTTTCCCAAAATATCCTAAGAGACGACTAGCTCAGGTTACTACGGTCGATGGCTCGATACCAAGCTTGTTAGGACCAGGATTTATTTAACTCGTAATACTTTAGCAAGCATTACCAATTAAATAAACTCCGCCTCGAGACATGTATACTTCCGAAGTGCAGATATACATACCCGATACAAACATAAGCATCAATTCCATTCATCACATAGAACCAAAACATTACTGACGGAGAAAAGACATACATTAATTAAACGAGTCACTACAAAGGGGCCTTTCACCAAATGACAATAAGCACAAAAGTAAATAAGCGTGAAACAAAAGTGCCATAAGATGGGTGAACCAAAGAGCCAACCGGTGTGCCTTTACCCACAAGGCAACCGGCCAGGACCATGAAGCTACTCGCTCTCCCAACCCAAGCACATCTCGCGAAGTACCTTGGCTTACGAGCAACCTCCCTCGCAACAAAAGATTAGCATGCAAAGCATGTGAGTACATCAACTTGTACTGCAAGGCGACGTGTGAGATAATGAGAACTATAATGTAGCTATATGCAGGCTGTTTAATTGGAGGCCATATGGTTTATTTAAGCATAAAGCAACATTTATTTGCAATAATGTAATACATTTAAAAGCAAGTTTACAATTCATTTTTAAAGGTTCAAATAATCGCAAGCGACCAAGTATACAATAAGTAAAAGAGCACCAACACCTGGAAGTGACTCGCCCAAGTCACCACAACAATAGCATGAACTCCCCGTTCATACCACCCGTCAAGTTTTAAGTTTTTAAACAGGTTATAACACTAGCTCTTGAAAAGCTTACCCAAGCGCGTCCATAACCTAGGACGAGGCTATTCGAATAGATTTATCCCTGCAGGGTGGTACCACTTTACCCACACTTCAGACCGCCTTTAAGCCACATGATTGACCCACTACCGTAGGTAGGTAGCACACGCTAAGTCCTCGAGACTTTTCCAATATTGTGTACTAGGCACGACCCGCTCGTATGGACCGAAATCCATACGCTACGTTGCCAAGCCGAAAAAGACAACTGCCACAAAGGCCCAGCTTTTTCGGACAACTGCAACGCTCCCAATCAACAAAAACCACCTGCCACCCGCCCTAGCACACGCCAAAGTACTCGGTCAAGAGGGGTTCCATATGCCCCTAGTGTGGTTAGTACGCAAATAAATGCCTGAGTAACGGGGACTCACAAGATGCTCGGTCCTTAATTGACACGGGCACCAATCAGATCACACCCAAGAAAGAATCACACCAACATACCATTGTGCGCGTCGAAACCAATTTTTCATTTTTAGTTTTGTTTTTAAATGGATTTGCAAAATTAATCGTGGCACCAAACACCAAGTGTTGGATAATAAGAGTAATAGTAGTTGTGTGATCAGACCACCGATAGAGTCGATGATCACCCCAATACTACCGATACTAAGCATGGCTAGGCAATATAACACGTAACTACTAAGTGATGAGGGCCCCACCATGAACCCTAACCACAAACAAATAGCCTAGGCTCATGTAGTAGAGGAATAAACATTTAGCTACTGAGGATGCAACTAAAGGATTTCTAACCATAATTTAACACAAATTAGCCATGCATACATACGATTGAAGCAAAGTATTAAACTTTGAAAATAATAGGATTAAGGGACATGATCAAACTGCTTGCACTGGCTCTTTGTTGCTCAAGAGGTTGCTCGATGTGCTATCGGGCTCAACGGACTCTTCGTCACCTAATCGCATAAGCAAATACACGGCAAAAGAGCAATAAGGCAATAAACCCTAATCACAAAATTTGAGCAAAAGCAACCAAAAGACACAAAAATTATACACAAGGTAAAACCAGCACCTATCTAGACATAGAATCTGGAAAAACTCAATTTGGATTTTGGAGCAAAAGATATTAAGGAAATAGCTATTTTCGGCCATTTTTATTTTCTTCAGCAAAAATATTTTCCTAATGATTTTGGAGCTGAAATTTTTATGGAAGCTAGCTACTGGTAGAGTGATAGCCCATAAAAATTTCAGGTCATTTGGAGTTATATTGCAAAAGTTATGATTTTTATGATTTAAAAAAAAGTATTAAAACTAAATTTTAGTCCTTATGATTTTAACGACAGTAGAATTTATGAAACTAATTTTCCTAGCAATTAGACTATCAGAGGAAACTACTCCCATTGGATTCATACAAAAATGAGCTATAGATAAAAAGATATGCATTTTACAAGTTTGTTAAAAGTTCTGAAAAACAGTATTAAGTTCACTTGTTTACTATTTTTGAAAATGGTTTTCCAGGTTTGATCATAGCCTGAAACTATTTTTATAATTAAGTTCAAGTTATATGGAAGTTAACAAAATTGGAATCATCTAAGTTGGAGCTAAGACGACAAAGATATGAAAATGAGAAGGCACTAACATTTTTCTGTTTTGAGACTTGGCCAAAACCGAAAGTTTTCTACTCATAACGGCGTGGACGCATATGAGCCGTTGATTACGAATCGGACGGCTCGGATCGTCCGGGTTCAAACTGGCGCTTGAGAGCGAGGACGCCGACCGCTCATCTCGAGATGGACGGCCCGCAGAGAGCCACGCCGCCGACGCTGCTGCGCTCGTCGACAACAGAGCGAGCGAGAACTCGAGCTCGCCGGCGTGTCGGCGAGGAGCTTAGTGCAGGTCGGGAAGGAGCTAAATCGACACTCATCGCTATTGCGCGCCGGATGGCACCGCGACGAGGCTAATGGTGGCTTGACGCGGCGCGCGGCGGAGAGGCGGAGGGTGTGCTACGGCCAAACGAAACAAAGAACCGCCCGGCTACGCGCAATTGGACGAGTGCACAAGCTACAACGAGGTCCTAAGGACTTAACGCGACCGGCCCGAGACCAAATGGTAGCCGCGGCGAGCCGAGGTTAACGACGGCGGCGCGCGATCGCAACAAGGAACCACGGCCATGGTGCAGAAAAGCGAAAAGAGGAGGTGCTTAAGCTCACGGGGCCTCGGGAAGACGATGGACGGGTCGATGATGCGGCGGAGGCTGGAGATGACCGCGACGAAGATCGCGGCGGTGCGAAGGGCTTCACCGCGGAGGGGACAACACAGGCCAAACCAAGAAGACGGATATCAAGATAGCACCGGTGAGGCCCAGAGGTGCTACCAGAGGGAGGAATTGGGAAGGGTGAACTCACCGAGTGGAGACGAAGAGGCGGTTTCGGCCGAATTGGGAAAACTTCACTCGCGGTTCCACTCGATGTGACCTGAAATCGGCGGGGTTAGCGACCACCGAGGGAGGCGAAGGTGTGGGAGCAAGAGATTGGGGAAGGGGCCACTGGGTACCGCCTTCACCGAGGTCCCGAGCTCCAACAATGGCGCCGAAGGTGACGGAGGTGCTCGGGTTCGCTCGAGCTCGAGAAGGTGAGGAGAAGGTGCGGGACGGTAAAGGATGCTCGTGGAGGAAGTGGGGAGCTTAAGTAGGCCCGAGGAGCAAGAAGAGCATCGTTGGCGCCTCGGGCTCCCTCTGCCGCCACGATCGCCGGAGCGACGGGAGCGAGTAGAAGGTGGACTTTCGGGCGGTGGAGTGATGGGCATTTAATGCGCTTTGTTGGCGTCGAGGTGAGTGGACGCGACGCCACGCCCACGAGCCTCTCGCCATGGCGCAGAGCGAAGCGCGAGCGAGCGGCGGGGCGAGCGAGCGCGAGGAGGACGACGAGGGTGGCCGCCGATCGTGATCCAACGGCGGACACACGATCGTGTTGAAACGGCCGTGCACAAACGCCCACCGTCCGATGGAAATCCAACGGCCGAGAAACAGAGGCAACCGGAGTTGTCCGGATGCTTACACGAATGACAGCCGTTCGATGGAGATCCAACGGCTGACGATGCGTGCGCCCGCTCGACCGCGCCGGTACAGTTAAGTGACTCGATCGAGCCAACTGGCTCGAGCCCGAGTCGGGTTCTAGCCCGAGGAACAGTGACTCTGGTTTAGGTTTTTGATTTTAGACTGGAATTTTGGAGGATTTAATTGGAGTATCAAACGAACTCCAAATTTGATGAAATTTTAACTGAAGCTAAATGGTTAGATGATTTATCTCTCCTAAAATTTTCAGAAGTTTTTGTGCATCATATTTTATGTTAGAAATTCCAGAGGTGATAAACTGGGGTTTGACCAATTTAAAAAATGGGTTTGACCTGAGCCAAAAATGGCTCAAACAACCTCTAAAAATCTGGGAAAAATTCAGGGGTGTACAATACCACCCCAAGAATTTATGATAAAAGTTTGAAAAGTTTTGGACTTGAGACAACACTCAAAAATGTTTTTGACTCGAGTTGAACTATGAATTTGAAGGTTCAATTTATGAATTTTCTTTACAAGAAATATAACAATAATTCTAGGAGGTGAAGATGTGTGAAAAGTTTCAAAATGTACATATTTTGATACATTTGAAACATGAACCCAGTGTTAGGTTACAGTTTGACACACACACCTTATTAGGGTCATTTTGGGGCTGTTACAAGCTTCCTCTTGTCCAGATCAATTTAAATATGAAGCTCAAGTTTGATTTAAAGAAACTGGACAAAGAGTTCAAAATAACAAAAGTTCATTGGTGATTCCCATGTTTGACAAGATATGCTTGTCAAACTCTAAAATCTCTAGACTGCATGTCTAAGCCAAAACTGGAAATATAGGTTATAATATACAATACTATGCTATGGTTGAGTGTATGGTGACAATTGAGGTAATCCATCATGCTAGGTCATAACTAACTAATAACAGATCACAGTTTGTATTTTCAGAAAAATAGCATGCACAGTTGTCACTGAATTTAGAAAATCTAATTTATAAAATTTGGGATCAATATGGTGCAGAGAGGATGCTTGGCTTGATAATAATAAACCTCATTGCGAGTTAGGTTGCTCAGAGACGATTCAAAACTTGGATGAACCAGATTCTATAAGAAGCAATAAGACCCAATAAATACCAAAACTGACAATAAGTCCAAAATGGAAGAAATATGCATGATCAATCTGGAAATGCATGATTAGCAGTATGCTTAAGTTATATCTACCCTAATAGTAATACTAACCCATATTATAACTTACTATTTTCAAAAAGCGAAACTAGGGTTTAGTGCAAAGTTCCGATTTTGATTTTAAAAGAGCCAAAACAGACAGATTGCGATTTTGGAAAAAAGGAAAATAGAACATGCAAAAGTTCATAAATGAAACTTATTATGATCTTTTAGGGCAATTAATATCCCAAGCTAACCTTAAGCTAACCCTAATCGATTAGATTTCAAAAGCTAAAGTAAAACCTATTTTGTCGGTTGAGTAGACAAAAGAGAACAGAGACAAATTTCTCATTATCAACCTAAATAGATGATAACAAGGATTAAAAGAATAACTTGTTATGCTACTAGGGTCTGGTCTAAACCTAATTAGGATAACAAGTTGTGGGAGAAACCCTAGGTCTTGAAAATGACATGGAAAACCAAAAGTTATAACATCAACTTTTTAGTTTAGAGCAAGTTAAAGCTACTGATGCTTAAAAGAATGATTCACAAAGACTTCTAAGGTCCTTAAGATGCTCAAGATATCGAAAATTAGGGTTTTAGCTTACCAAAGAGAGGAAAGACACCACGGAATTTGAAAACCGAAGTGGATTGACAGAGAAATAAACTCGGATTTAACCTACAAAAGATAACCAATCTTTATTGCAAGGTGGAACCAGAGTTTAGGATGGATAAGCAAAGGGTCAAGAGCAAGAACTCCACTGGGCAACAATGGAGGATGAGCTTCTTGGTCAACAATGGCAACAAAGAAAAGATAGGGTTTATATATGGATGTTGAGCTACAGGCACTGGAGAAGAGTCTAGAGTTGATGAGGTATCCATTTAGGCTAATTATCCCAAAAATTAGTTGTATAATCTTGGGATAATCTTCTCCTCTGCTCTCGTAAATGGTCACACAGAGATAAGGAAGAAGGAGGCAACATCGACATGTGGGTCCCTTTGTCATTCTCACTGCAAGCGCTTCATAAAGGCTCAAAGAATATCAGCCGTCCGATTGGAAATGGGCGGCTGTGATAAATAGAGAGATTAAAAGATTTGAATCGGTACCTTAAAATATGGGCCGTGCGATCTCAATCGGCCGATCGAGATTAAAACATAGCTCAAAAGGAATCTCGGGATCTACTTTCAAATATGGACGTTGGATGGGAATCCAACGGTCAAATAAAAGGATACACGTCACTCGATTAGATGAGATGACGCAGCACCGTCAGATTGGATTTCCACGGTCGAGATGGGAAAATGAACCGGATGGTCCGATTGCATACACTCATATGGACCTTACGATGAAGATCTAACGATCCACCGAATTTGGGCTTTAAAGGCCCACGGTCAAAAAGGCGCACCGTAGGATCTAGATCTAAGGGCTCAAGATAGCCGTGCGCTTTTAATTTCAAAAGAAAAGGGCGGCGCGGTTAGATCAAGAATGGACGGCTGAGATCGTGAGGGGATCCGGAGTCGTCCGAATGCATACACCAATCTGGACCACACGATGAAGATCTAACGGCCCAGAGGAGCGCGGGCCTTAATGGCACGCGGTAAAAAGGAAAACCGTAGGATTTGAATCTAACGGCTCAGATAAAAGCGCGCCTTTAAGTTTAAAACGAAAAGGGATGCGCTGTTGGATCGAGAATGAACGGTGGAGATTGAGAAGGGCTCCGGAGTTGTCCGATTGCACACACTGATCTCGATCGTTAGATCAAGATCCAACGGCGGAGATTAAGGTGTACACGTGGACAGCTCGAGGGACAATGCGGCCTCGCCCGTTCGATTGGAAATCAACGGCTCATATCGCACATAGGGTTCGGGCTCACGCTCGAACGTGCCTGGGCCGGACCACTTGCACTGGGTTGGACCCAACCACAAGGCTCGAGTCGCTACAGTGCTAGGGTTTGGATTCAAGCCACCTTCTTTGTCTCATATTCAAATCAGATTGAGTGAATATGTACTTCAGGCTTTTATGATCAGTATAGATCTCACAACGATTACCGAGAAGGTAATGTCGCCAAATCTTCAATGCATGGACCACGGCAGCCAATTCCAAATCATGGGTGGGATAATTGACTTCATGAGGGCGCAACTGCCGAGATGCATATGCCACAACTCGGCCTTCTTGCATAAGCACACAACCAAGTCCATGGCGAGATGCATCGCAATAGATGTCAAAGTTCTTATGAATATCCGGAAGAGTGAGAACGGGAGCTTTGGTCAAGAGGGTTCTCGAAGTTTAAAACTCTCTTCACATTTAGTGACCATTCAAATTTCCTTTCTTTACGCAAAGGCGAGTCAAAGGTCTAGCAATTTTGGAGAAATTTTCAATGAACCTACGGTAATAACCCGCAAGTCCAAGAAAACTTGGATTTCGGGGACACTCTTGGGAGGCTTCCAATTTAGTACATCTTGTACCTTGCTTGGATCAACAATGATACCTCCTTGGATAACACATGCCCTAAATGCAACTTCTCCGAGCGTAAAGCACACTTGCTAAACTTAGCATCTGATGATGCCGACGTAAGTGTTTCTAGCACAAGTCGCAAATGTTGTTCATGATCCTTATCGGACTTGGAATAAATAAGGATGTCGTCAATGAACACGACAACGAACTTATCCAAGAAATCCATGAATACCGAATTCATAAGGTTCATGAAATAAGTGGAGCATTGGTCGCGGACCAAAGGACATAACAAAGTGTACTCGCACAAACCATAACGAGTAGAGAAAGTCGTTTTAGGATGTCCTCAGATCTAACCTTGATTTGATGATAGCCCGATCGCAAATCAATCTTTGAAAAGACTCGGGCTCCAACCAACTGATCAAAAAGATCATCAATACGAGACAAAGGGTACTTATTCTTGATAGTGACCTCATTTAACGGACGGTAATCCACACACATCCGTAAAGTGTTGTCTTTCTTCTTGACAAAGATTGCCGGGCATCCCCAAGGTGAGGAGCTCGGTCGAATAAACCCTTTGTCAAGCAATTCTCCGAGTTGCTTCTTCAATTCAACCAACTCGTTGACAGGCATTCGATAAGGACTCCTGGATATAGGAGCAGTTCCAGGAACGAGTTCAATAACAAATTCCACTTCCCGATCTGGTGGCAAACCGGGAAGGTCTTCAGGAAAGACATCAACATACTCACAGACAATTGGTACTGACTCCAAAGAAGGAGTAGTATCAGCTTGGTGAGCACAAAGGTGAGAACCCATTGTCCTGGATTGAAAAACGACTGAAGTGCCGCTTTCATTAGTTAAAGAAATGGATTTGTGAGCACAATTAATTTGCCCAAGGTGCTTGGATAACCAATCCATTCCCAAAATAACATCCAACCCTTTAGAATCTATCACAATCAAATCAGCCCAAAAGTCTACCCCTTCAATATTTATATTGACACCACGGCAGACTTGTTCAGTCATAAAGGCTGATCCAGGTGAATGGATGATATGAGGTGGATGAAGATGATGCACAATTGAATGATGTTGAGTAGCAAGCGCCTACTAACAAATGAATGGGATGCTCGAATCAAATAAAGCAGTGCGATCTTTGAAATTAACTAGGAGCATACCAAGCACAACCGGGAGTGACGTTTGCTTCCTCAACGATGTCTGGTTCACCCGCCTCGAGCCGAAACAGCAGGTCGCTTGACCACGATCGGGAAGGTGGTGCGGGACGACATTGGTGGGAAGGTGAAATAGGTGGTATTCCCGAGCCACGCATAACACCGATTGGCAAAATGCCCTGGCGCCACAATGGTAGCATATAACCCCCGCCCGATCACAATAGCCGTGGCCGGTTTCCACTAGGCCTTGGTTGATTAGTGGAAGAGGATGGGCGAGGGCAAAACGCCGACCTTGGTGCAAATGGAGTGGTGCTCGCGGTGGTCTAGGTACCCACATGCGAGGCCTTGGTGAGCCGCCACCAGAATAAATCGAGAAGTCATTTGCCGCCATGCGTGACTCATCCAATGCCTTGCTCTTGCTTTCGCCACAATGGCTTTGTTGACCAAATGAGAGAAATTCGGAAGTCATGCAAAGCTACGACCATCCGCAATTCTTCGATAACCCATTCAAGAACCGGTTTCGACGACGAAGGTCGATCGAAACATCATCGGCGATCGGCAAGGAAGTTGAACTCATGCAGATATTCGGTAACAGACTTTCGCCCTTGCTTGAGAGCGAGAAATTCCTGTTGCTTGATCATCATGACTCCCTCAGGAATATGAGCTTCGCAAAAAGCTTCAACGAACTCATCCCAAGTAGGGACATGCCCAGCAGGCTGAATGGCAAGGAGATTATCAAACCATATGCTGGCTGGCCCATCAAGCTGATAACTGGCGAAGAGAACCTTTTCCCTCTCGGAACACTGAGCAATTAGTAGCTTCTTCTCAATGGTCCGAAGCCAATCCTCAGCTTCCATGGGATCCTGAGAACTAGAGAACACCGGCGGGTTAGTCCGCTGAAAGTCAGCAAGACTGCCCTGCACATGGTGACCTCCTGCTCTGATAGCTGGTGCAACAGGAGAAGAAGTGTTGCGCGCAATCTGCTCCAAGATGCGCGTTTGGTCCATTCGATTGCGCTCAATTTGCATGAGCACATCGGCCATCGAAGGTGGTGGAGGAAGCTCCTCTCCCTGGGAACCACCTTGCGGATCCTGAGAGCTGGAAGGTTCAGTCGGCCCTCCCTGAGAATGGGGCACGGGAGTCGACATACCCTTCCCTTGTTGCGCTTGCGCACGAGTAGTAGGTCCTGTCATCCTGTTACCACACCATGGTTAACAACATAACAAGGATATACTCGGCAAACATAAACAAGGTTGCAATTAGAAAAGAAACAAACATTGTACATATAATGCATCATGTTATGACATGCACTCAAATCAACCCAAAACCAGAAACTTTATATAAACAACAAAAGATATTCGATTCTGACCGCACATCAGAGTCGGCCATAAAGATCATATTACAACCCCAAAAGTCAAACTTACATACTGTGTACAAAATACTACCGCCCTATTACATACATTTTATTTAAGGGCAACTACTAGACTAAAAGACACTTAACCACGAGGGTTCATTGTCGAGGTGCTAGCATAAAGATCCCGGTTAAAGTTCACTGGAAACTCATTCAAAAGATGAGCTCCAGGGGAACCCGTGTCAACAGGATCCAAAGGGCTAATAAGACGCCTCGGGGAACCCAACAGTGGCTGATGACCTCCAGGAGGTGCAGTCCGCAGAGTGCGAGGAAAGCCTGCAGTCATCCGGGCTTGGCGCACTTGTCCATAAATAGGCACGCACCCGGCCACTTCCGGAAGTCGGTAAAGAGGTGGTGCAGCAGCAGCGGGAGAAGTCTCGTTGTCACCATAAAGCACGTTGCGAGGAACGCGGTTCATGTTGACCCCAAGAAGCAGGTACTCCTGGGCTTCATTAAGGCGATGCCGAGTTTCCCATAGCTCCCTCACAAGACAGCGATGGATTTGGTCCATGATGCGGACCATCCTCGCCAACTGTCACACCTGGGGGTCTTCGCCAAACTGTATCTCATCGAACATGCTCACTTCAGAGGTAGGGCCTTGATTCGGGAAGTGGTCGTAGGGTGGTTGAGACAATTCCGTCAAATCATGACGAAGAAGGCTCATCATTCTACTCGCAGCTTCCTGAACCGCCATAGCCTCCGAGGTGGCAAGTGCTTGGACACAGTAGGGAACACTGCCAGCTACATGCCTAGCGATGACGTTGATGAAGGCACGGTACTCCTCCATCCCTGGTCCTCGGTCTCGTCGATAGATGGCGTACTCCGGCTGATAGGTGAAATTGGCTCGCCACATCATGTCCCGAAGTAAGGCTGGAAATCCATCAACATCCTCAGCTCGGGTCTCCTTGACCAAGTACCACCCACTCATCTATAGACAAAAGGACAAGGTAAGAAACAATTCACTTTTAAATAAACCAACAGAAGTTGGGGCAAGAATTGATATTAAGGAAGGTAAGAAATAAAAGATGTCATACTTAAGCTTTCAAAATTATACTACTGTTTGAAAATAGTTTTATCAAAATACTCTCTAATAACTTCGGCCAGGCTACTTCTAACCTACAGGCAAAGTATGCTCTGATACCAACATTGTGGCGCTGTGTTATTGAAATGTACTTAATTAAATTCATATCAGAGCACGATTATTAATGAAGGAACAAGATCGTCCCTTAATTAAAGATCATGCTAAAGATATAAATTTAACAAGTATCAATTCCAATAAACAGGATCCCCGGATATATATATATCTCACAATGGTTCCCAGGATCAACGACCATTGCATATATATATATCCTTCAACAACATTGCATCATACACATACAAGTCATACATTTGCATAATTAAACATAAGCTTACATCATTCGGTTTAGTACTACAATATTAAGTGACTTGGTCACTTCAAAAGTGTAACAACGGAAGCAAAGACAAAATATTAAAGTCCACCAATGGCCTCATCCACCCGCAGGCAATTGCGTGGAGGAAAGAAGTAGCGTTACTCGTTAGCGTCACCCTGATCGGCGCTAACGGGTACTTCATAAAGAAAACCGTCCTCACCTGCAACAATAGGTGATAGCACCTTGAGTACGGAAGGTACTCAGCAAGTCTTACACAAACTAATAAAAGAAAGTGTTGATTAGAGCCTACCCAAAGGAGTAGAATTTATATATGCATAAGGTTACAACAGGAAGGTAAAATGGTTAAGTTTTGCATAAAGCAGGACATCTTAACCTACAAAGACTAAATTTTGATAAAGCGACTTAATAAATCAAATTTGGACGAGCGATAAGTAAATGGCATAATTGTGAACGATAAATTGCATGAATCCCTCGAACACGACCATAAAAACCAAACCAGATTTTGAAAATCAAAACTTCTATACAGTGACATCAATCCAAGTTATCGCCCATGACCGTGGACACGGCTATTCGAAGCTTTATACCTGCGGGTGTACATCTTTACCCACATGACTTAGCTAGCCGTTGCCTTTGGATGCCTCCGAATGATGACATACTTCCTTTGGTATGCCGCCGGGAAACTAAGATTTGGTATTTTTCAACAAGCTAACACTATTGAGTTGGACCCCATGTGAACCGATCCCGCTTAAACAACGATCGATAGCATCCGCTAACGGGCACACATGTTGCGTCGATGTCTGACCCAAACAATTAAATGCGAACCGGGCTCACTACCCATATTAGGATGCAATCGGCACCATTAAGGTATCGTATATGCTACGAGCACATATACGCCCTCACCCTTCTAAGAACATCGATCTCGACATACAAGCTCACATGGCATAAAACGCAGCCATCGGACCAAAGCATCTATGCCATACAAGGTCAATACACATATTCTTACTCTCTGTTTCCAACCCAATAGTCTTAACATTTTACTTAACCAAGCAGCGCCCATACACTGCATGTGGAAGTACGTGGGGACTTGAATTGAATAGTCGAGTTCGGTCCTTAATTAACCCGGACAAGTCCACCACAAAACCCAATCTCGTGCACAAAAGCACCATCACTAGCTTCCTCTTGTCGGATCAATTTAAATATGAAGCTCAAGTTTGATTTAAAGAAACCGGACAAAGAGTTCAAAATAACAAAAGTTCATTGGTGATTCCCATGTTTGACAAGATATGCTTGTCAAACTCTAAAATCTCTAGATCGCATGTCTAAGCCAAAGCGAAAATATAGGTTATAATATACAATACTATGCTATGGTTGAGTGTATGGTGACAATTGAGGTAATCCATCATGCTAGGTCATAACTAACTAATAACAGATCACAGTTTGTATTTTCAGAAAAATAGCATGCACAGTTGTCACTGAATTTAGAAAATCTAATTTATAAAATTTGGGATCAATATGGTGCAGAGAGGATGCTTGGCTTGATAATAATAAACCTCATTGCGAGTTGGGTTGCTCGAGACGATTCAAAACTTGGATGAACCAGATTCTATAAGAAGCAATAAGACCCAATAAATACCAAAACTGACAATAAGTCCAAAATGGAAGAAATATGCATGATCAATCTGGAAATGCATGATTAGCAGTATGCTTAAGTTATATCTACCCTAATAGTAATACTAACCCATATTATAACTTACTATTTTCAAAAGACAGAAACTAGGGTTTAGTGCAAAGTTCCAGTTTTCAGATTTTAAAAGAGCTGAAAACAGGACAGATTGCAGTTTTCGGAAAAAGGAAAATAGAACATGCAAAAGTTCATAAATGAAACTTATTATGATCTTTTAGGGCAATTAATATCCCAAGCTAACCTTAAGCTAACCCTAATCGATTAGATTTCAAAAGCTAAAGTAAAACCTATTTTGTCGGTTGAGCCGATAAAAGAGAACAGAGACAAATTTCTGTTATCAACCTAAATAGATGATAACAAGGATTAAAAGAATAACTTGTTATGCTACTAAGTGGTCTAAACCTAATTAGGATAACAAGTTGACAGGAGAAACCCTAGGTCTTGAAAATGACATGGAAAACCAAAAGTTATAACATCAACTTTTCAGTTTAGAACAAGTTAAAGCTACGATGCTCAAAAGAATGATTCACACAGACTTCTAAGGTCCTTAAGATGCTCAAGATATCGAAAATTAGGGTTTTAGCTTACCAAGAGAGGAAAGACACCACTGAATTTGAAAACCGAAGTGGATTGACAGAGAAATAAACTCGGATTTAACCTACAAAAGATAACCAATCTTTATTGCAAGGTGGAACCAGAGTTTAGGATGGATAAGCAAAGGGTCAAGAGCAAGAACTCCACTGGGCAACAATGGAGGATGAGCTTCTTCGGTCAACAATGGCAACAAAAAAAGATAGGGTTTATATATGGATGTTGAGCTACAGGCATGGGAGAAGAGTCTAGAGTTGATGAGGTGTCCATTTAGGCTAATTATCCCAAAAATTAGTTGTATAATCTTGGGATAATCTTCTCCTCTGCGCTCGAAATGGCTGCAAGCAGAGATAAGGAAGAAGGAGGCAACATCGACATGTGGGTCCTTTGTCATTCTCACCATGCAGCGCTTCATAAAGGCTCAAGAATATCACCGTCCGATTGGAAATGGGCGCCGTGATAAATAGAGAGATTAAAAGATTTGAATCGGTACCTTAAAATATGGGCGTGCGATCTCAATCTACGATCGAGATTAAAACATAGCTCAAAAGGAATCTCGGGATCTACTTTCAAATATGGACGTTGGATGGGAATCCAACGGTCAAATAAAAGGATACACGTCACTCGATTAGATGAGATGACGCAGCACCGTCAGATTGGATTTCCACGGTCGAGATGGGAAAATGAAC
Organism: Ampelocalamus luodianensis; assembly: GCA_036346255.1. Lineage (NCBI taxonomy): Eukaryota > Viridiplantae > Streptophyta > Magnoliopsida > Poales > Poaceae > Ampelocalamus > Ampelocalamus luodianensis. Next base: position 53,142,930 of record CM070634.1, on the reverse strand, counting down.
CGGATGGTCCGATTGCATACACTCATATGGACCTTACGATGAAGATCTAACGATCCACCGAATTTGGGCTTTAAAGGCCCACGGTCAAAAAGGCGCACCGTAGGATCTAGATCTAAGGGCTCAAGATAGCCGCGCGCTTTTAATTTCAAAAGAAAAGGGCGGTGCGGTTAGATCAAGAATGGACGGCTGAGATCGTGAGGGGATCCGGAGTCGTCCGAATGCATACACCAATCTGGACCACACGATGAAGATAGGGGATCCGGAGTTGTCCGAATGCATACACCAATCTGGACCACACGATGAAGATCTAACGGCCCAGAGGAGCGCGGGCCTTAATGGCACGCGGTAAAAAGGAAAACCGTAGGATTTGAATCTAACGGCTCAGATAAAAGCGCGCCTTTAATTTTAAAACGAAAAGGGATGCGCTGTTGGATCGAGAATGAACGGTGGAGATTGAGAAGGGCTCCGGAGTTGTCCGATTGCACACACTGATCTCGATCGTTAGATCAAGATCCAACGGCGGAGATTAAGGTGTACACGTGGACAGCTCGAGGGACAATGCGGCCTCGCCCGTTCGATTGGAAATCAACGGCTCATATCGCACATAGGGTTCAAGCTCACGCTCGAACGTGCCTGGGCCGGACCACTTGCACTGGGTTGGACCCAACCACAAGGCTCGAGTCGCTACAGTGCTAGGGTTTGGATTCAAACCGGTTTAGTTGACCAGAACTCATTCAAAAGCTTTAAGGTTTGACTGGGCTTTTAAAAATAGCAAATAAATTTGTAAAATCATGAAATTTTTTTGGAGGCTCTTGGGATGATATATTTCCAGATAAATTTTAAAATCACACAATCACTTTGTAAAATACATAAATATTTATTTTAGCCCGAAAGTATTCATTTAAAGACAATTATTTTTCTTTAAGCCAATATAATTTCTAAAAATGCAACAAAAATATTTTCAACCAAGATAATTTATCTAGGCTTTAATAAAATACTTCCCAGTCATAATACAAGTTTTATCTTGTATTCCTTTAAGACTTTAAATGGTTATTTTGGATTTTGGCTAAAAAGGAAGGTTTTTAATTTGTAACATACTACCCAAATTGTAGAAATAAACAGTAATGCTATGAACAGCACCTCATTACTATTCATAAAACAGGGTATAAACTGTTCGAATAGCCGTGTCCACGGTCATGGACGATAACTTGGATTGATGTCACCTGTATAGAAGTTTTGATTTTCAAAATCTGGTTTCGGTTTTTATGGTTGTGCCTGAGGGATTCATGCCTCGCATCGCTCACAATTATGCCATTTACTTATCGCTCGGTCCAAATTTGATTTATTAAGTCGCTTTATCAAAATTTAGTCTTTGTAGGTTAAGATGTCTGCTTTATGCAAAACTTAACCATTTTACCTTCTGTTGTAACCTTATGCATATATAAATTCTACTCCTTTGGGTAGGCTCTAATCAACACTTTCTTTTATTAGTTTGTGTAAGACTTGCCGAGTACCTTCCGTACTCAAGGTGCTATCACCTATTGTTGCGGTGAGGACGATTTTCTTTATGAAGCACCGTTAGCGACGACTGGTGACGCTAACGAGTAACGCTACTTCTTTCCTCCACGCAATTGCCTGCGGGTGGATGAGGCCATTGGTGGACTTTAATATTTTGTCTTTGCTTCCACTGTTACACTTTTGAAGTGACCAAGTCACTTAATATTGTAGTACTAAACCGAATGATGTAAGCTTATGTTTAATTATGCAAATGTATGACTTGTATGTGTATGATGCAATGTTGTTGAAGGATATATATATATGCAATGGTCGTTGATCCTGGGAACTATTGTGAGATATATATATATATATCCGGGGATCCTGTTTATTGGAATTGATACTTGTTAAATTTATATCTTTAGCATGATCTTTAATTAAGGGACAGTACTGTTCCTTCATTAATAATCGTGCTACAGTATGAATTTAATTAAGTACATTTCCAATAACCTGGGGCGCCCACAGTTGCATACTCCATGTCGCTCTCTCATATACAATTCAGCTTGCTTTTCAACTGGAGCATCACAATATTGTCAACATTCAGATATTGTCTAATTCAGTATATTATCAACATTCAGATATCGCATTTCAGTGTTTGTACAATGGACATCACAATTCACAGTATTGTCTGGTCACATGCTTCAGCAATGTACAAATGATTAATGCCCCTTCACAATATTGTCAAGAAATACACAAGAACTTGAATATGCTACTGCTTCTGCTCCGGATCCATGCTTCTGCTCCGACTGGGGGAAGGCGGGTTTGGAACGACCGGAGCGGCGACGCGGACGGGGAACACGCAGCGGGCCTGCTGGGGGTCGGGCCCGAAAGGGAGCTCGGGGAAGGCGCGGCTGGGACGCGGCGACGTCCACCGCTGGGGTCGCCCCGGCGGAGCTCGGGGGAGGCGCGGCTCGAACGTAGTGGCCGACAGTGGCGGGCGCCGCCGCTGGGTCGGCCCGGCGGAAGAGCTCGTGAGGCGAGGCTTGACGCGCGGGCGATGGGCGTGGCGGCGCGGCGCGCGCGTGGTGCTCAGGGAAGGCGCCGGCTGGGTGCTCGGGGATCGCTTGAACTCGCTCGGGTTTCTCTCGGGCGGATTGGGGATGGAGCTGGATAGGAGGAGCAGAAGGGATGAGTTGGACACGCTGACCAGAGTTGAATTGGGGAGAGGCAAAAGGGGAAGTTCAGATGGGGAATTGATGAAAAATAGGAGAAAAGAAAAGAAAATGGCAAATTTCAAATGAACAAGAATTTGGAGTGGCATATTTCTAATTTCGTGATACTGAGTGGTATATCTCGAAATGGCTACTTTCTCAGTGGTATATCTAAAATTTTGCCTACTTACCATAGCCAATCACCATGTGACATGTGTTTCTATGCACTGTTTTGTCAAACCAATTCAAGGGGTGCCCAAATTTGGAACCAAAATTTTGCCAAACAAATGGCTAGGCAAAGCTGGGTAAAACCAGATTTTAGTAGACAAAACCAAATTTTGGTATTAAAACAAACGATGGCCAACACCAAATTTTGGTATAATTATCAGGCACACAACCTCCCGGCCTTGTAAATCTTTGCTCGTAACCAGGCCTTGGCCGCGACTTGGCACGCCCCCCACTACGTTCGCCGCCTAGGAACCACGTGTAGCCGCGGACTTGGCACCCGCCCCCTGCGCCACGTGCTCCCTTTCCCTCGCCAGTCTCCCACCGTAGTAACCCCAAGGCCCCGGACCCAGAACCTTCCACTGTTCGACACCGTCCCTCCCTCCCTCCCTTTGCTTCGCCCCCACTCGATCCCCCACCTCTTCTTTCGGCACAGTTGCGAGGAGAGTTCGGCGGCGGCGGCGATGAGGTCGGCCGCGACCCGACTGTTCCGCTCCTCCAGCTCGGTCTCGCCCTCCCGTCTCAGGTGATCCCAGCGCCTGCCTCTTGTCTCACGCGTTTCAATTGGTCCCTGATGGGGACATGGGAAAGGACAAGTTTGGGGAAGGGAGAAATCCTTAATTCGTGTGAGGTGTAACATTGCGGTGGTTTTGTTGGGTTAGGCAATTAGTTTAGCAATGGACTGGAGCTCGGGCCTTTTTGTTTGTTGCGTTTTCTCGGGGTACTATGCGGTTTATGCGTAGATGTGCGTGGATGCGGTTTCGTCATATTGCTAGTTGTCTGGTTTTACCTTGTGTGTGGTGTTGCGAACAGCTGGTTGGTCTTGTTGAAGAATGTCAAGGCGTTCTCGAGCGATGTCACGCCCGGCGATTTAAAACGGGTGGAGGAGGCAGAAACCATGAAGGTGCCGCCGCCTTCTCCGGATAAGGTAATAGTGCGACGAAGCTATACTAGTTTTCCTGCAATGCAACAGATGTGCATTTTCTTGTGTTGACTGGTTTGCTGGTGATTCTGTTGCTACAGGCTTACGGCTTGGTAGTTATATCATGTTCCTACCCATATGCTGTTAGGTGCATCAATTTTTTCTTAATTAAGCACTGTGTGCCCCGGATAAATCTGTCCTAGTGTTGAATAGTTTTTTCATCCAAACTGTCAGGTGGTTAAAATATTGTTACACGATTATGTCTGTTGTAGGTTAGTAACATTGCACAAAACATGGTATGGTTATAGCCTGCTCCTTGATCTTTATATCTCTGGACTTTTGTCCATCTTGATGGTAAAGCAATTCCTCAATCCCATCAGAAAACAGAAAGGTATTAGGGGAGAAATAGAGAAAATTGGATATTCTTATCGAGTTTCTACTATCTCCTTGCTTCATTAACATGAGTTTGATTTTTCAGAGTGATAATAATCTTATATATAGATGTATGCACGACGGTTCTGCATGGAATGGTGTTTTCTGCATGTACTAATAGTCTAATATTCATTTTAAATATATATTTCTTGTGATGGTAACTGAGTTTTAGGTACAACTGATGTAGTTAACTATATGCCATTGGGGCTTTCAGCTCCATAATTTACTTGCAATGGTTGTTCTTATTTTCAATCGTTTTTTAAGCTTACTGAGTTGCTTCTGACATCAGTGTTCGTATAGATGCTTGTGCTAGGTGGAAGTGGTTTTGTTGGTTCACATGTTTGCAAGGAGGCTTTGGACAGAGGATTTATTGTCTCTAGTCTTAATAGGTGATTCCTTAAGCTATTTTCGTTCACTGGTTCTTCGATTTTGAGATATAATATTTCATTTGTTTGTATTTTGTAAGCTGCCAAAACCATTACAAAAGAAACTAGAATAAATAAAAAAATTGCTACTTAGCCTGGATATGTACTGAAAATTCAACATGTTGTTTTGTCCTCACATCTTATATGGCAAAGCTATGAATCTAACTGTACATAAGATGGCATAGTCCTCCAAGTTTCTGTTGATGCTTCTGGCTTTAGCATTACATGGAAGCCTCTCATTCCCCCATTTCCAAGGTTCTTTATCGTTGTTCTAAGGACTGTTTACCTAGTTTGGACTTTGGAGTATGGACTTCTTTAATAGCTCCAAATTTGAAGGATAAATGGTGAACAAAACTTTTTAAAGCTGCTTGAAAAAATTCTACTTACACGATGATATCCATTTATCAACTGTGGTTTATCTCCACAGTTTAGGAAACCATAAAGTCAGCTTGATAGAATTTTGCTTACAAGCTACAAAAATCTCCCTATTTAGCTTTAGCTTACACATGGACTCCAACTCTTAAAATTTTATCTCTTAACTTTCTTACATCTAACTGTCACGACCCGCGACTGATTCTGACGTTGCTCAGGAAGATCGGAATCAAGGACGTCGAGTCCGAGATGAGATTAGGGGGATTTGGGGAAGAACAGATGTGAGAGAGAGAGAGAGAGAGAGAGAGAGAGAGAGAGAGAGAGAGAGAGAGAGATAGGGATTTAGGAACATTGTATTTCTATCGATTGCCTTTACAGGAGCTGGTTCCAGAATCTATATCCTTTCTCGGCAACTCAATCAATCAACAGTCTATTACAAAGCCCAACTGGCCCAATACTCTTTTCTCACACCGGCCCATGTAGAGAATGGGAACTCTTCAGGTTGATGGCGTGACATGCCCCTCCCGATGAGCACCAGCTTGCCCCAAGACTGGAAATCGAGCACTGAGATCATTGACATTCTCCTAGGTAGCCCACTCCGGCGGCAAATGAGACCAGTGTACCAGTGCACACAAGGAAACACCATTACCCACTTTACATAGACGAGTCCTCAAGAATGACCAGATTCAATGCAATTTAAAGACAGATCAGAGCCAACAAATGTACCTGGTTTGAGTGCCTTCTTCAATTGTGAAACATGAATAACAGGGTGGATCTGACTGGATACTGGAAGCTTCAGCTTATAAGCAACCTTCCCCACTTTGTCCAGAATCTGATATGGCCCAAAGTACTTGAAACTAAGCTTCTGGTTAGAACGCTTGGCCATAAGGCTGAAGTTTCAAATAAACCCAGTCCCCAACATTAAAGTCACGCTCAACTCTTTTCTTGTCAGCTTGATGTTTCATGCGTTGTTGTGCTCTAAGCAAATGTTGCCACAGTAATTGAGTCATAAGTGTTCTTTCTTGTTGCCATTTGTCTAACTCAGGAACAGAGCATTGGTTGCTATTGAGGATCCCAAAATGTCTTGGAGCATGACCATACATGACTTCAAATAGAAATTTGTAAAGAAAGTAAAAATAGAACCAACTTCAAATACTTATTTTATTTCGTTCGTATTCTCCTATGCATTTTGCTTGAGTGGTGTCAACAACATATGTTTCATTCGTATGATTTAAGAATGTATTGGCACTTCCCAAATATAATAGATTCAATAGCTGTGGTCTTGTGCTGAATTGGTCTATTTTGACAGTTTAGTCATTTATCTGATAACTGATGCGGAGTACTTCTATATATTTTCAAAATGATCTATTCTTTATTTATATACCTTCCACAACTGCCTATTCTCACCAAACTGTTTGACTTCAGATCTGGAAAGCCATCAATAAGTGAATTGTGGGCTGACAAAGTTATATGGAACCAAGGTTGCTCACTGCTGAGGTTAAATTTCTTGTGCTTATAAATGGTCATGGAGCTTAACATCTTCTTTCTTCTCTTGGACAGGCAATCTCCTTGAACCTGCTTCACTGAAGGATGCTATGGACAGTGTTTCTGCTGTGGTATGTTCACCTTTTTATTGAGTATTTCTAACATGTTAATTTCATGTATTACTGTATTTCGTATTCTACAGTCATGTGCAGGCTGCAGTAGCGCTGTTACTGTTCATGTGAACATTATAGCGTGGTACTGTAGCGAGATAGTTATCTTTGGTTGCTAGGAGATAAACATCGTATTTCCATTTAGTTACATTGCTTAGCTCTTAAGCCATTTGATTAGGGATAAGATTGGATTGCATTATGTTAGTTGTTGTTAGGGTCTATCTCTATAAAAGGGTAGGCAGCCCATTGAGATGAATTAAGCAAGAAGATGAATTAGTCTTGAGCCTCAAGTTCCTTGTTCCTCTCCCTAGTCTACTTTCTCTCTACCCCAGCAGGTGCCCTCTTCTCTTAAGAATAATTCTTCCTTCAAACCATCGCCATCGTTCTCTTTTCTACGGTGTTTATCCCCTCGATTTATTAGCGTATATCACATTTACAGATTTCTTTTTTGATAGTTTGTTCAGTTGATATTGCACAGTTATGTACAATTGTGCACTTTGTTCTGGTATGTCATGATCATCCAGCACAATACATTATAGATTGGCAATGAAAATCTTTTGATGGTACACGTAGTCTGGTTGGCACCTTATGCATCAAAGTCCAAGTACCCAACTTTTCCAGTATTAAGGGGGAGTTTGGTTTTTATTAACAGCTGCTACGCCATATTTGTGATGGATGCCACAGTTCTGGCACAATGAACTTATGTATAAAGCTGATCTTCACAGATTGGGCACAGTTTTTATTGGCGAATGGTTAAAATCCAGCGACAAATGGCATGGCATTCAGAACTTTGGTAATAAACCAGACAATGGGGTAAGAACCAAGGATCACAGAACCGGTACCGGACCTAATCCTGGCCAGCCGGTGGTAACGGTAACCGGCCGGTTACCGGAATTCCCGGTGGAAATCCGGACGAAAGTCGCACGAATTCGATTAAAAACCAGCCGAATTTTGAAATTTGAAATTTGAATTTGGTAGACCGGAGAGAACCCGCCCGGGATTGGATCTCCCAGACCCCACCAGTAAGCTCGGTTACCGGCGGTGACCGGCCGGTTTTTTATTCCTTGGTAAGAACCTAAAACAACGTGGCAATCACAAGTCTGGAATAGCAATTTCTGACATTACACCAATATCAGCCATACTTTGCCGCACACAGGAATCACTGCTCAACGCGGGTACTGCATGTGGCACTGTTCACTGCGGGTGCTGGTCACGTGTGGTTTCCTTTGTTAGGGATTATATTGATTTAGTTAGTTTGGATGATTATCTTGTGTAGTTTGTTTCTTTAAATTAAAGATTATTTCTTAGGGTCAAGTCAAGTCATCCCTTTTTTGGAATAAGTTTCATCCCTATGGAAGGGATATCATTGTATCTTCTTTAATCAAGCAAAACAATGAATAAACAAGGTCCTGCTATAGTTTTTCCCTTGACCAGCTATTCTAGACTTATTCCCTTCTTAATCGGTGCTCTCCTTCACCTAGTGTCGTTCCATCTGCCGTCCGATCTCCTTTCGACGGTTGTTTACCCTCCTGGTGTACTAACATACGTCACATTTGGCATCAGACCAGTTTATCGTTCATGACTTCTGCTGCCTTCATGACTTCTATTGCCAAGTTACCAAGCCATTGGCGGCTCAATGACGGACAACCCTAAAGCCCTCACGCCTTCGCCATCAATTATCATCCACATCTTGCTGATCTCTCACGTGAGGTATCACGATTCCTTGTTGAAGTGGGGCTACCCACGGACTGCAACCATGCCCCCACCACAGCTCGAGGGCGAGCTATCACTGAGGGGGAGTTAGTCACACCTAAGCGGAAAAAGGGGAGAGCTCCCCGTTCCTGGTTCTCCTGTAGCTGGATTCCCCGGAACCACAAGAATCCTTAGAATGGGATTCCATCTTAGCACCTTTTGTTGAGATTTTGAGAAGAGTTGCTTTTTGGAGAGTACAGTACGATGAAAGTTGTAAGCTGTGTTCCGGGGGGGGTGGGAGGTTATTGTCTATCATTGGCCTCTATAGAATAGTCATAAACCAAGCACCTCTTCCGGAGATTTGCTGTAGTTCAATACTCTTTCTTTTATATGAAAAACATCATACTGATTTCGTCACTGGAGAGCCACTATTCAATGATATACAAATGACATCGTCACATCACCCACTACTCTTCTTTGAACCCATGAAAGGTCTGTCTCAAAACTTAGATATGCAAGCACGAGATTCCCACTACTGCAATTAAAAAAAAAATAGAATTCTAGTTAATGGTTCCAATTTGTTCTGAATTTTGCAGCCTGTGATTGGAAATCGACTTTTTCTCTTTTTTCATCTCAATAGAAAGAAAAGGGAAGTTTTCTAGTGTTAGCAATGTTTAGGGATTACTGTTTACCGTTGGTACTGTTCGCACATGGTTAGTTTTCTTTGTTAGGGAATAAATTGATTAGGTTAGTTTCGATAATATCTTATGTTAGTTTGTTTCTTTAAATTAAAGATGAGCAAATTTCGCAAAACCACACTATGATTTGCATAACTATTACATAACTGCACTTTTAAGGACATATATCGTAGAACCACACGTACTTTGACAAAACATTTCACAAAACCGCATTCCTGTCATATGCAATGGCACTAACATCCCGTGCCCACTGGTTAGTCGCACATCCTTACAACTGTCCCGTTTACTTACATGGACGCACTTGACACATAGGCGGCATGTCATCATGTTTGATAAGTCAGTGCACACGTGGGTGACCTTGTACCATAACTCAGCGTACCTATGTTTCCAGTTTTATAACTCAGGACGCACTTGACATGCAGGCGATACATCATCATGGTTGATAAGTCAGTGTACACACGGGTGACCTTGTACGATAACTCAACGTACATGTGTTTCCAGTTTGATAACTTAGTGTACATGTCTTTAAATAACCACTCAACCATGATGACTTGTCGCTTGCATGTCAAGTGCGTCCATGTCAATTGATGGGGGCGGTTGTAAGGCTATGCGACTGACCAGTTGGCCTGGGATGTTCGTGCTGTTGCATATGACAGGAGTGTAATTTTGTGAAGCATTTTGTCGAAATAAGTGTGATTTTGTGTACATGTCATTAAAAGTGTGGTTTTGTGATTGTTTTGCCAATTGTAATGTGGTTTTTCAAAATTTACTCATTAAAGATTTTTTCTTAGGAGTAGTCAAGCTATCCCTATAAAAGGGATGTCATAATATCTTCTTTAACCAAGCAAAAAGGTGAATAAACAAGTCTCATCGTCCCTAAAGTCCTAGTGTGGCCTTTCAATTTACTGGTAATTCTTGATCTATTCCTTCTCTAATCAGTGCGCTCCTTCACCTAGCGTTGTTCCATCTCTCATCACCATCCGACCTCTCTCTGATGGTTGTTTACCCTTCCGATGTACTAACGTACATCACAAACTTCTAGTTTGGTTATTGTACCATCTTCTATTCAGGAAAAATAAAAAAATACATCAGTTATTTTGAAGTTATTCTAATCTCGTACACACAAAAATTTGCAATTATTCATCTACTACTGGAATTTGGATTTATTTTATCGATGAAAATTGGTTTTGGATAGAAGGATACATTTTCTTCTATGCAAAAGAAATATCTTGCAAGTTGTAACAAAAAATCTTGGTTTAATGCAACTTGGAAGTTCCTATGGGGGAATATCTAGTGCATCTTAACTCCTGGTGCATTTCTGTATATCCTCTTCAAAACACGATGTAAATGGTCATGAAAAATTCCAAAAAAAGTTGACAAGAGTGACACAAAATTAGTCTATCATACCACAAAATTTCAAATCTAAATTCAATCTACACATGGAGAAACAAGAAAGACAAATCCTGCTGAAAATGAAATCCGAAAATATAAGAAAAGATAAGGCTACTATTCACTGAAATTTGTCTTTTTAAAAATCCTAATATACATTGCGTTTTCAGTAGATTTTTTGCAAAATACTTGATTGTATCATGACTGATCTAAACCATTTTTTTTTTGAAAATTTTCATGACTATTTGCATCGTGTTTTGAAGAGAATGTGCGTGGATGTACCATAAGTTAGGATACACTAGATATGCCCTCGTTCCCGTAGTATATACTGATCTAATGAGCCAAACATCCTAAATATAAACAAATGTTTGTTGACAATAACGTCTTTGCATGTCTCTTTTCTAGTTATGTAGCATCACATTAAGTTATTTGGGTCATGCAACTTTAGTTAACACCAAACTTACAGTCCAAACAACCCTATGAATGTTAATGGTTCTGAGATGTGTTACACTAGTGCTGTAGCACCTTAAGCTGTTCAGGGCAATTCTGGGCACACTCCATCCTCACACACTAGTTAAAGCTTGTATTGTGTGGAGGAAGTAGGTGATGCTTAGGCGTGGGCCAATCCTTGGATTGAGGTGACATTTGGTGCTGAGGGAATGTTGTTACGGCCATTATAAGATGATCTTGTGTAAGGAATGAATTAGCTAGAACTCACACCAACAATTGGCACTAACAGCGTGGGTGATGGCGACAAGCTGCAGGGATGCAGCGACCATCTTCCTACAACAGCGGCGGTGGAAATTAGCTGGAGATGGGTGTAGGGGCAGTGCAAGTGAGTTGGAGTGGGGCAGCGGCGGCCTCATCCCCAGCCTCAGCCCCAGATCTGTTCTCTCCCTTCCTTTCACACGATACCCTATCCTTCAAGAGTTTTTTTTGCCTCGAGTTGCTTGCCTAGATCTCCATGGACGATGCCTAGGTGGCCATGGCGTCGCCTAGTTGGCCCATTCGCTCGCCTAAGTCCCTTGGCAGGGGCAAAGGACCCCGGCGTCTGCCTCCTGCCAACAGACGAGATGGCGTTGACTAGGCGACGCCGCAACAACCTTGGTTCAAATCATTTCATGGAAGCATACCAATTACTCACATTTGTTTACTATCTTGAACTTAAAATTATCACTAGTTTTGCAATGCGAAGGCTGGTGTTACAAAGTATTTTGTAAAATTTGTATGCACATAAGTACTGAAGTTGGAACAGGACCTTACTTGGAATGCAGGAATTTCACAGGATTAATATAATTCCTGATGGAATCTTATGAAATTCTGTTGTTCCGAAAGGAGCCTGACATGGCATTTCTTGCCAGACAGGTAAGAGCTTTTAGTTGAAGAGCGTTATCATCAGTTCTGGTAGGTATGGAGCACATCTGATAAACCATGCACCTTTAAATACAAAGATCTTACTAACAACCTCGAAGCAAATATCACTTAAGGTCTACCCTGCTGCTTGGTGTTTCCTAGGTTTAATAAAAAGGAAATGGCCATCGATCAAGGAAGATAAAGGAAGAATAAATTGTTTCCTATTGCAAAGGGTGCCAAATAAGGATTTAGATAATGGGAAAAGAACAATATCACAAAGCTATTCCCACCTTAAAAAAGGAATAACTCCATATTACACCCCTAAACTATCGCGCGAGTCAAAAAAACCCCTGAACTCCAGTACGTTTGGTTTGCACCCTCGAACTTTCAATACCAGAACACTCGACCCCCTGATCCGATACTACCTGGTTTCAGGCTGACGTGGCATCCTAATCATCAAACTAGACCCTCGAACATTCAATACTAGATCACCCAACCCCCTGACCCGATACCACCTGGTTTCAGGCTGATGTGGCATCCTAATCATCAAATGGGATAGGCACAGAGAGATCGGGACGGGAAAATAGAGGCGGCGGCGCATGACACTTGGCGGTAGCGACGATGGTGAGCGGTGGCGTGGACTGCTCGGGCGACGTGCAAGATGGGCCGGTGCGACATCGCGGCGAAGGTGGGAGGCGGTGCTGACGGTGAGTAGGACGGTGACGAGGCAGAGGTGAATGGTGGGCTAAGGAGAGGGGAAAACAGAGGAGGCAGCGTCGGCGATGGCGAGCAGTGCCGCTGACGGCTCCCCTTGCTCCTCCAGCCGCGCTTGGGCATTCATCTACTGGATCTGGAGTTCTAACTCGAGAGGATCAATACCAGAAAAGATCAGGGTCAGTGATGCTTGACAAGGAGGCCAGGCGGCGGCAGCGCTTGACGAGGAGGCTGGGGCGGCGGCGCTTGACAAGGACGACGAAAGGTGAGGTCAAGGGTGGCGGTGCTTCATGAGGAGGTCGGGGTAGGGGGCAACAATGCTTGACAAATGATGAGGAGGAGGCCGCGGGCGATGGTGGTTGACGAGGAGTTGGACGGTGGCGGCGCCACGGCGGTCCAGCGAGGATGAGGTGAGGATGTGAGGAACTGAGGAATAGGGGTAGCGGATGTAGCGCTTAGTGGTTTGGAGTTAATAAAGATTTTTTTGTTTCATTTTTTGAGTCATCCGGCCACGTCATTTTTTTTATTCATCCGACCATGTTAGCTCATTTGATGATAAGGATGCCACGTCAGCCCGGAACCAGGTGGCATCGTGTGTGTGTGTGTGTGGGGGGGGGGGGGTGATCTGGTATTGAAAGTTCGAGGGTGCAAACCAGACGAGGTATTGGAGTTCAGGTTTTTTTTTTGACTCGCGCGATTGTTCAAGGGTGTAATATGGAGTATGAACTTATTCAACAAAAAAGAAATAATCTTTCTTGACATTTACATCTATCATCATGTTACCATCAAAGATGACACTGTTCAACAAAAAAAACTAATGAGAGCAATCATACATCAGAATATGCAAATACAAGAGTTCCGAGAAATGCGGTTCGTCCGAGACACGGTACGAGATTTGGGTTCGTAGTTCGCTACTTTTTCTTCCAATTTCCATTGCGAACATGAACCCCTACCCCATACCGGTTCGGGTTCGACGAATCCGGTTCGCGATTCACGGGGTTTTATAGCGAATCCTGTAACTATAGAAAATACACAAGAAACAGTTGATATGTATACGTGTCATGTAACTTAAGCTTACATTATCAGAAACAAAAACTAATAAGTGTATGGAAGGTTTTCTGCATACTATAGCCTTTAAGCAACCATATACTTTAGAGCCTTGATGTTGTAATGTTGGGACCTTCAGCAAATGAAGTAAGAAGTGATGCATCATCCGTAGTGGCCATAAGTTTTTACTTTGCTTTTCTCTTGAGAAATTTTAGTACACGGATGTACTTGCAGTGTAAGTGAAAAAATTCCAACACCCATATGAAAAACAAATAGTATTCATTAGCATAGTGATTGGGCAAGTATATCTCAAGTGTCATGAAACAAAATCCTTTCGCTGATTACACAGGACGAATCATACTTCTCCAATTACGAAATGGACACGTTGCCACAAAACTTAACCGGGATTACTAGACAAATGCCTTACCTTGCTGCTCGTGAAGTACATGAGCTTCTCGTAGTGCTAGTTCCTCCACAAGATGATTTGCCCACCATTATAGACTACTTATCTGCTACCACATCCGCCAAAGATTGATATCAGAATATCACCAGCCAAAAAAAAATGTTGAGCCAATAGCTTACCAGAAACCCATAAAATTAATTTCAGGTAGTACATAAAACAATGACAAAGTGAGAAACTTCAAGTAAGAACTGACCAACCGATGCGTCCATGGCACACACAAAGAGAACAAGCAAGCACACATGCGTCGCTCCAGTCTCGACATCATCCTGTCAACATCCCGTCAGTGCAGGACGACCCGTCGTGGCCCTGGCTTTGCCGACGACATCCTCCACCGCCTAGACCAGATCAAGCGAGAATCTGATGTTCCTGCCCTCCGACCAGGGGCGGATCTATGTTGGGCCAGCAGGTGTCACAGGACACCGGGTCGGCTCTATTTTTTCACTAGTACAACCCATATAAACAATGGTGTGACCCCAGTGCTGAAAGCCTAGTGACACCAGTAGGCTTTGCGTGCCCCCAATTGACTAGCTGAACAGGACAATGCACGGCCTAGACCAGCACGTGGCCCAAGTGGCAGACCAAGGCAACAACATTAGGCAAGGCATGTTAGGTAATCTTCGTATTAGTTTATATGTTTAATGCTTGCCGTATCCGAGACTGTTTCCCTAGATCGAATCCGAGTTGGAGTTGTGCCCGAGTGTGAGTGTATAAAAGAACGTGAACTAGCGCCATGTAAAGACAGAAAAGAGAGTCGAAGCATTGTAAAAAGCAAAAGCAATAGAGAGAAAGTTGTGCTGTAGCGTAGCACCTTAATCCATGTTTGGCTTCTTGCGTTTGTGAGCTTCCAACGGCTTGTGCTTCCAGCGACTACGTCTGTCGAGACGTGAGTCCCAACGCTTGCTTCATCTTCGATTAGCTTCGTCGTGCATTTGTGTGTTCACTGTTTCTGCCAAGCATCGCGAGCTTCGTCTTCAGTTTGTACCAACAATTGGTACTGAGTTGTTAAAAGACTGAGTACTAGTTAAGGCAAAAAAACCTAGTCCAGAGAGTTTAATTTTGGGCTTAGCTTTGGGATTGCTGGCTGGTAGGTCTGCTAGTATGTCCAGTCCAGTATGCATTTTATCTAGTGTTTGTTGTTATCTGGCTGGTGTGTATCATGCCTATTGTAAGCTGGAGTCCCAGCAATAACCAGTTTCTTTTCAGTTTCTTTTGCTTTATTTAAAAGATGGTCCATTTTGACCTTTGGTCAAAAAGAAAAGAAAAGAAAAAAAAACACCTGCGATGCCGACGTGAGACACCCTATTATCCTTCGATTATTCGATTGTTCAACTCAAGCTGCATGAGACAAGGAGCTTGTGGCCCGCCGGCCGATCGGCCTCGCAGGAGATGTTTGTTGCTGGTGTCATGCCACCTAGTCGGCTCTCCCCCACCATGGACTAAATTTGTGAGGTAGGGTTTCAATTTGATGCTCGTTGGTCTTTTTTTGTCAAACAGTAGGCTTAGGGACTTAGGGTTTCAATTATGGTTGACCAATAATCAATAATATTAGTTGGTCTTTTAATTTTTGTAAGCATTTTGTTCGCTATTTTTTATCATCTTATGTTGCCATTTTGGACATGCACTCATGTTAATTGTTAAATTGTTGAGAAAAATTACACACTTTAATTATTTAGTGCAGTGTTGCTTGATAATTCGGTATATCTTGCTATGTATGGTGATACCCGGTTATTTTTGTTCTAGATCCGTCCTTGCCTCCGACACAAGATACGACCTCACCGCCGTGTAGCACATGCCGTTGGCTTCCATGTGCAACTGGGAGCTAGGCCCCACGGCTGAACTCGTTGCCATTATTTTGCCGTAGGTTGCTATTATCCTCCCATTCTGTATGCCCAATTTAGTCACCCTGCACGGCACATGTGCACCAGCACCAGAAGCTACGCGCGCACCACCACCTCGATGCCACGGAAATCTTCTTGTGCTACCATCATATGTTGTAGGCATCGATCGCCACGTCGTCTCCGTGTCCAAGGAGATGGTGGCCCTCAACAACAACCGTGGCGATGGCCCTTCGTCGCGTGTGCTGCAGTCGTCGCTGCCCTGTCCTAGCACCACTTGATGTGGATCCGACAAGGAAACGCGACAGGTGAAGGGGATGGAGTAGGGAGAGGACTAGAGAAGGGTAGGGGTCCTAGGGGAGACGTAGGGCGGGTGCGACGCTGGTTGGGAGCTGGAGAGGGAAGAGAGGTGCGCGGTTGGGGCGTGGCGAGGTGTCGAGGGGATAGTGGTGGATAGTTGAGGGCGAATGGATGAGGAAAGAAGTTGACGGAGGCCCATTTGTCGGCGCGTAGAAAAGCAGAGAAGGTTGCACGGACGATCGTCCCACTGCACCAAGGTAAACTCCTTTTAATGTTATTGAAGATATATCAACAAATTAGCATTTTCCATATTATGTTAGTTCTCATCCTACAATCCTCTATAGACACCTTGGTTGTCCTCTCATGGCACAATTAATCGTCACTGACAAGTCCTGCACTACTGAATATAGATTCACGCAATGGTTATTAAGTCGTCGACTAGTCGACAAGTCGGTGGAGCATGTTCGACTGGATCCAACGACTCGACTTGCCAGGTTCCCATCTCGCCGCCGTCGCCCATCGTCACCCTCGGCCGCAGCTCACAGCCGACGCCACCCTTCCACTCCCTTGGCGGGAGCTGAAGCTCCTAGCTAGCCGACGGTGGAGTTGGAGGCGACATGGATCCGGTCGGGGAGGTGGAGGCGAGCTCGATGTGGTCGGAGATCGCCGCCTCGGCTCTGACTCCCGGCCCGCGCGCGCCTTCATCTCCTCGGCGGAGGCTGAGCTCCTGTGCCGCTGACGGCGGAGGTGGAGGCGACCTGGATCCGGCGTCGGGGAGGTGGAGGCGAGCTCGATGTGGCCGGTGGCTCCCTCTCCCTGTCGCCATCGCCGTAGCCGCCGCCCTCTTCTGCTCCCTCTCCCTGTCGCCGTCCCTGTCGCCCTCTGCTCCCTCTCCCCGTCGCCCTCCTCTGCTGCCTTGCGCGTGGTGTGTGTGTCGGTGGGTGGGTGTGGTGTGATGTGTGTGTAGTCGACTAGTCGGCCGACTAGTCGGCTAGTCAGCTGCTAGAAGAGTAGTGTCGACTTACCGACTTAATAACCTTGATTCACGCACTAGATCTAAGCACCATGTTTACATCTAGGGCTAATCAATTGATAATCATATTAATATAAGTTACCGATTGAAGGTTACACAAGTTATATAGCAGATACAATCCGAGCACAAAGTACAATAATCCATAAGTTTAATTATACAACAAGATCCCCGTACCTAGGGAGGAAAAGGGTTTACCCTTAGGTCCCCTACTAGTTAGGTATATGTATATGGAGATGTTGAAGAAGACCAAAAAGCAGCGTTGCTCGGGTGGTGTTAGCCCTCAGTGCCTTGGCTTGTGCGGGTCGGTGCACTCTCGGCATGTTCATTGGCTAGCCCTAATTTTTCTCTTGGATGCTTTGGATTTCGGATCCCCATAGTGTCCTTCAGGCGTGATAGGACCTTCATTAGTTAGGGATAGGAACTTGTGTGCCAAGAAGAGTGGTGCCGCCATCCGACTCCCAGACTTTGCACGAGTTGGCACCGGCGCAGGATGGCGCCAATGTCTGGCAGATGTATCTATGTATGGGTTTCCGCATTCTTATTACATATCTTCTGAAATCCACCCTTCACTCACCTTGCGTAAACTACAGATAAATCTTTGTATATTTTCTTGCCGGAAAAGAACTCTTTCTTTCTTGTCCAATCTTTTGGAACATTTTGGAAAACCCTCTTTTTAGGTCAAATCAGTTCATTTCCTGCGCTTCATTCAGATAGCAAAGTATCTTCAAGAATTGCTAAGGTTAGCCGCTAAATGGCACAGTTAAGCACAAATATCATATGAAAAAGGGCGAGAATAATGTAATAGAACGAGTGCCAATGCTATCCATTCTGTAGGAATACTAGAATAAATTCCTGACTTATGCTGATACTTTTTCATTATGCACTAACATGTAAATAGGACAACATATCTATCAAATGTTTTGTGCTAACAAGGACTGTTAATTCTTGAAATATTTCTGATAGCGGAGGAAAATTGTCATAGGTGTCATGTGTTGGAGGCTTTGGGTCAAATTCTTACATGTACAAAATTAACGGGACTGCAAACATCAACGCCATCAGGGCTGCTGCTGAGAAAGGTATTTTACATTTGAAGCGAAATCTTCATTGTGGCATGTCATGCTATCTTCTAGGTTATGTTTGCAGTTTTTGTCAACCCTTCTACTTTTCCACCTAGTTTTGATGTGCATAATGTTTTTTGGGTGAATAACCCTATGGTTTTGATGTTCATAAAAGTGTTTTTCTTGGTTATTTTTGTTATATTGTTGCAGACATCAAAATGATAGTTTCCCCAGTCTGCTCAGATTCAATAAATATCAATGCATTTCAGGACATCAGCTTGCTAACCTTATTGATTTAATTGTATTCATTTGCCTGTCCTGATAATTTTGGACTTGTAATCCCCTTTTTCCATAGTGATAGCTGATAGAGATATGCTCTACATGGAGTGAATTTTGGCCTTTCTTGACTTACCTCTCTTCTTTGACTAGTTCCAAATCAATGAAATTCTTTATCAACATATGCTCAATGCTTAGATCAAGGCATGGTAGATAAGTAGATATCTGTTAAATGGGTTATAAATGTTATATGAGTATTACAGTTTTGGTTGGTATTAGTTTGGGTTTAGTACCATGTTTGTTTCGGTCTAGTTATAATCTGTCCCGTGGTCTACAAGATCGAGTAAAATGCATGGCGGGTAACAATTTGGGGTGATCTAGGTGACTAGATCATTGTACTTTCAAAATGCACATCTAGGTCATTGATGTGATTTAAGTGGGTCATCAGTCCATCATAGTTGCCCACACAAGTATATTTCGTACGCATGGCATGCCACGTAGGCGAACTTCATGCGGGTTATGAAAATTAACACAAAACCCCTGTACATTTTTTTCCTATTTAGCCCTACCAATGTGCCCTTGTGAGAATTCGGTCAAACCAGGCCAAATCCACTCGAGCCAATCTCTCAATCTAGTCCTCTTCCTCGATCCTTTTGCAACTGAACCTTAGAGGAAGCGACGGCGGAGTGTGGCGGCAGCAGAGTGAGGAAGCGGCAGTGGTAGAGGCGGGGTGAGGTAGCACAGAGCGAGGAGGAGGTGATGGAGGTGGCGGTAGAGGTGGAGTGTGGTGGCGGAGTGAGGAGGCGGCGGCGGCGGCGGACGGCGGAGTGTGTCATCCTCACGCTCAAGCCAGCACAATCAGGTGTCGTCGTCGCACTATTGTCCTCAGTCCTCATAGACAGGACCAGTTTTGGGTAAGGGCATAGGGTAGGGCTAACGGGAAAAAAATGATTTTGGGGTTCATTGCAAATGTTCTGCAGCTCCATTGAATCCATGTGGCTACGTGGACTACAAAATATGCCTATGTGGACTACTATGATGGACTGATGACCCACTTAAGTCACATCAGTATCTTTTGTATCTCCCGAGAGTGGCATGTAGAAAACCCTAGACTATGCATCTTTTTTCAAATTGATATTGCTGCCCTTTACAATTTCATGGGCAAGCTGGCAGTGGATCGTATCGGCGCATGGCATGTGACGACGGGTGGCCAGCGGTGGGGTTGCAACTGCTGGCCACTGCTTTCTGCATGCAGAGTGGCAGCCGATGATGACCCGAACCGGTGGTGGCCAGCGAAGCAATCTAGGTGTTTTTTCCTTTTCAGACATTGGTCTTTTTCAATTACCAAAACTAATCTAGAAACCAGTCTAGCATATGCAATAACCAATGATCGAGAACAGGGCAAACAGACCTAACATCTTGGTCTAGACAATAGATTAACAGCGAGAAAAAAAATGATATTTTTGTGAGTGGATTTTGACTACATACCCGGGTAGGAGCACATCATGTTGATAACTTGATGTAAATCAATGTGTTGTCGCCTTGCCGACGGGGCATAATCAATCCACATGAGCAATCACATGAACCATGAGACAAAATATGAGAGAATAGTAGATCGTAATTCTTTGTTGATTGATCTATCTTTGCAGGGTACAATGCTTTATATAGGCAAGTACTAGGGTTGCCCTAAGGGCAGTTTCGGTAATGTCCACAAATAATTCCTTTTAGAAGTCCCCTATATATAATACAGGTCTAAAACACTAATAATTAAACTAGACCATGGTTATCAAGTCGTCGACTAGTCAACAAGTCGTCGGAGAAGCACCGACTAGAGGCAGCGACTCGACTTGCGCCGGCAAGTCGGGCGACCGGTCAACTAGTCATCGACTTGCCCGTCGACTAGTCGACCAGGCGGTGGCGAGTCGGGCGACTTGAAAGAGGGACGTGGGGCCCGGCTGTCAGAGGCAGTGTCCAAGAGATAAAGAGGGAGTATGGGAGGTAGGGTAGTCGGGGGTTCTCACGCGTGACTCGGAGGCAGCTCCAGATTGAGAGAGTCGGGGGCTCACTGACTCTAGATCCAGCCGCCGCCGCCGCCCTCGGAGACAGCTCCCACCGCGTTGCTGGCCTTCGTCGCCATCACCCTCTCCCTTCGTCGGAGGCTCGCAGCAGCTCCCGCCGCCCTCGGCCACCGTCTCGCCTCCATCTCCGTCGCGGTCGTGGCGCTCCGGATCCAGGTATGCCCCTCCGCCTCCATCCTGGTTCCCCTCCTGGCCTCCACCTCCATCCCCGGCACCCCCCCCCCTCTCAGCCTCTACCTCCCTCCCCGGCACTCCCTCCCTCTCGGCCTCCACCTCCCTCCCCTTCTCCCCACCTCCCCTCCCAGCGGCGACGGCCGGCCTCCCCCTCCCCCAGACTGATCCAAAATGAAAGGCTAAGTCTAATGATCCGGGATGGAAGTATGGCTTTTGGCCAGTTATTGGCAACCGAGATTTGGTCCAATGTTTGCTTTGTGACCGGAAGATATCAGGGGGAATCAAAAGGTTTAAGGAGCATCTTACGGGTGGGTTTGGAGATGTTCAAAAATGTGCCAAGACTACAACAGCAATTATGAAAGAGATACGAGATGCTTTGTGGAAGTACAAGAAGGGCAGACCACTCTTCCTAGATTGTGATGATGAAGGAGAAGATGGTGATAGAGAGAACATGGATGCTACTACTAATTTAGATGAGTTCGAGATGGATGACTTTTGAGAGATGAGAGTTGGACATGTTATTGTTGTGGATTTATATTACGTCATTAGATTCTAAGCTTGTGGACTTATTTTATTGTTGTGGACTTACGTTGGTTATGTCGTGCTTATTATGTTGCTCATGATTCGTGTCATATGAACAGTACCGGTCGACTAGTCAGCGACTAGTCGGCAAGTCGGTCACTAGGAGGATAGTGTCGACTTGCCGACTTAATAACCTTGAACTAGACTAGAGAACTCTAATACTTGGACCTCAAAACAGATCAAAACTCCTAGACTTGAACCTTGGACTCCAATTCTCCCAATATACAATCAAGAGCAGGTTAGCAACTACTCTGATTGGGTTGAAAACAAACAACTCAGATTACTATTCAATATTTGTGCAACTGTTACATGCGGATGCGGGGCACTATAGCAATCTGAACTGCTTGCTGAGCAACACTTATTTCTTCTCCGTTGGCCAAAAATCTTCCGTCCAACTCAGACATTGATTCTTGGCAGTGTGTGTATCCAATGTAGGACTTCTAGCATCTAAAGTAACACATTGGTGCTGCTGGATTGCATTTAAGCCTGAGTAACAATACTGACTTGGACTTCTAGAAATTGCTGTGTTTGCGCCCTACTCTGTGTTAGAGATATGTTAGAGAGAGATATGTTAGAGATAGGAATCTTTTTGTATTTCCTTATCTGCCTTTTGTATTGTCTTATCTGTATATGACATACACCCCTTATACCCACTATATATATTGCCCATTGGGTCTCTTTAATATACATAATATTCATAACATGATATCAGATCAGATCCCAAGCACAATGCACAGACAAGAGATGAGAAGGACACAGCACGCGGCTCAGTGCCTTGACCAGTCAATGGGGTGACCTTTATGTCCCCTCCAACTTTTCATCTCTTATCGTCAATATGAGCTTCCTGAAAGAATCTTTGAGTTCCTCGGCTATTGATTATGTGATCCTCCACGACTCTTGGTCGCCTGACAAACTCGGCCGGCGCGTTGCGGTCGAGTCCTCCTTGCACTCCCTCACCCTGAGCCGCTCGCGGCAGCTGCAGAGCCCGAAGCAGCACACGAGCACCAAGGCAACAGGGACGCTCGGATCCGGCACCAACGGTGCGAGGTTGGTTGGATCCGGCGAGGAAGAGCAGGAGAGGCCCAGGGAAGATGAGCGTCGGGGAGCTCGTCCCGGAGCAGAGGAGCGTCGAGGAGGCAGCTTGGGGGCCTGTTGGATCCGGAGTGGATCGCTCGGGGTTGCTGGAGAAGAAAGCTGCTGAAGACGATCAGGGAAGAGATCGGCGACGACGAGGAGGCCTGGATCCGACGGGATCTGGTCCTGGCGAGCTCCGGAGATGACGAGGTCGACTTGATCCGGCGCTGATGAGGAGGTCAAGCGCCGGGGATGTCGGGCAGAGACGACGTCGGATGGCCGCCCCCGAGAGTGGAGACTGCTCCTCCCGGGGGCACCGGGCAGTGGAAGACTAGCGAAGGCTAGAAGGCGTCGACGGCTACAACAGTAAACCCTAACCTGTGCTCTGATACCATGTTATGAATAATGTGTGTATTGAAGAGGCCCAATGGGCAATATATATAGTGTGTACAAAGGGTGTATGCCATAGACAAATAAGGCAATACAAAAGGCCGATAAGGAAATACAAAAGGATTTCTATCTCTAACATATCTCTATCACCATATCTCGAACACACTGGACATATTGTGCAGCTTCCTTTTGGGCAACATCGTAGCTCTTTACCCAGACCTCAAAGAATGCACTATTTGATACACGTGAAACTAGATTCTATGAATATTCAAACAATATATATAACTTGGAGCACTTGAAATTGAAACCTCTAGATTGGTCCAGAATTGACCGGAAAATCGCTGATCCGTATTGCTCCAATATGCTGGTGGATTCAAACATGCAATTTCTTCAGACCTCAGCCCAGGTAATGGTTCTCAACAAAAGTGGGCCATTATTGGGTATTGAACTCTTTCTTGGCCTTCAATACTGATTCTTGTCTAGTTAGAGCATATTCCTCGTCTTGATTCACCTCATTTTGGGAGCACACTTAATTTATTTGAGATTTTCTGATACGGGCTGCCCTATCTTCTCGACGTAGGATCAAGGATAATAGGTGATCTGTGTAACCTGACAAACCGATGGTACTAACCACTGTCTTGATTCAACAACCTGCGACAAAAGATTCGTCTAACCACACGCTTTGATCAATGTCTACTAAACCACGCGAAGGTAGACGTGCAATCGCTCCTGCTATCACTGAAGAAATCACAAGAAAAACTACGCAAAGAGATAACTCAGAGATACTCCCAATTCCCAAGGGGGCAGCCAGTGGCTTTGCACAAACCTTAAGAGTAAGAGCAATAATGCTTCTCTAAATAATTATCATAAAATTTGTGGTTAAACAAAAAGGCATGCATACATAGGCTTATATAGCCCAAACTGACCCTAACTCATCCCTACGTTGTTTTGGACTGAAACTCAAACGAAAGGAAACACTGATTTTACAACCGTCGTATTGTTTAGGACACAGCGGCGCACACATGTTGAATCTGAGACTGAGAGTGGATCCATTGCGTCGAGCTTGAAGTTATCTTTCCAATAAGTACAAGAACACCCAAATTAGACTCCATTTATGAAAGTTATGGACTTTTTAATGTAGGTTGTGCTGGATGTGCCGAACAGAATGAACCGAATCCGAATTGAATCCAATCCTTGTTATCTTCAATTTTTCTTGTTTCAAATGACTAGAGTCCGTGAGAGACATGTAAAAGTAAACCCTTTAAACCTTTGGAAAGTCTTAGGATATTAGGAGATAACCCATTAGTGCCCGACAAGCCACCGACCCCCCTTATTAAGCAATCCTTGCATAACTCCTGGACAGCCTATGCAATCTCCAATCAACTTGCCATAACTTTGTGTGGAAAGCTCCAAATTACATGACGTTTGATCTATTGGAAAGTAGACTTGATAAACTTTACAAATATATGTATTGTGCACGCTTGAACCTTCTAAGTCACTGTAGATATCTTCGTGAACTTCATGAATAGAACTACGCCATCTTTGGTTCCTCTCATGCGCCCCTGCCTTCCACAGCTGCATGCTATGTTTGTGAGCATGAAAAGACACTGAGAGGCATCATGTTCTTGATCTTTCCATGAACCTTCTCCTTTGAGCATAACAGCAAACAACAACCCCCTATTAGATAGTATAAAACTCTCATTAAAATTAAAAGAAAATTCGTTAAGGAGCAGATTCACCTGTTCATTAAGTTTCTCTTGCTCTTCAGCTATTTTAGTGGGCTTATGCTGTTCTAAAGTACTTGATGGATTGAAAACACTATATAGAACAACATAGTTAAGGATGTCCGCATTATTGTCCCTCGTTGATTCATATCAAGTTCCCTCTTTTTAAATATTGATACAAAACATGACTTGAGTAGTACACTATAACTTTTGTATGTTTGCTTAAAGCACTTGTACAGTGCAACCTGTGACTTGTTCAGATGTAGGTACGATGCCATTAATATAATTTGCATTGTATATGTTTGTACTCTACAAGCTGATGCAGACAACATAATATTCCAATCATTCTTAAAAGTTCATGCATTGCAAATTTAACTGGGATTGGGAAAGATGAAAACTTTTCAGTTGAGAGTTGGCCAATTTACTTCCATTTTCTACTTGCAGGCATAAAGAGGTTTGTG
This sequence comes from Ampelocalamus luodianensis, assembly GCA_036346255.1. Classification (NCBI taxonomy): domain Eukaryota; kingdom Viridiplantae; phylum Streptophyta; class Magnoliopsida; order Poales; family Poaceae; genus Ampelocalamus; species Ampelocalamus luodianensis. The sequence goes on along the minus strand of CM070634.1, from coordinate 53,117,853 downwards.
TATGTGTCAGCTGCGAACTTTGGTTTAGTGAATTACTTATTGAAAGGTTATTATGAGGGCAAGGTGAGTTTCTCTCGGTTATTGACATGATTATGGACCCATGCATATTTAAAGATTAGTTTTTATATTTTTGTTTTGTATGATGTCCATTGTTTTAAACTTTTAATTGTTATCACTGCCTTGAGAAGATACGAGATACAATGCCTTCTAAATACTTCTATTTTGGTTTATCGTAGATTCTAGTAGTACTTTTTTGTTCCGTTGTTTACATTTGGTTAGTGCCTTATCAGAAATTACATAGGAATTTTCTGCAGGATCCTCACATGTTTCCTTTTTAATATGATAATTGTTTATTATGAGAAGGACAGGCTAAATAATTTAAAATTAAATATACGAATTGAGAGTTTCACACATCATAGAAAAGCACTAACTAATGTATATAGGCTACTATTTTTGTACTTACATTTCAACACATTAGTGTTCCTTCCATTACATTGAAGTTTGTGTTCCCGACCCTGTAAGCACATATTCTTTGGCAATGAATTGATCATACTATTGGGCAACGAACTGACTTTATTTTATTCCTTAAAGAGAGCTGCTGAAGCTGAATTGCTGTCGAAGTTTACCTATGGAGGTAAGTTCACTTTTACTGTCGAGCCTTCTTTTTCTCATGCAATTCAACAACATTGTGCTAGTGTTCCCTTTCTTTTTTCCTGTCCTTTCTTAAGTAATGTTATAATTGGCATCATGCTTCCTTCAACTGATACTAGACTTGATACATACGACCACATACACTGCTGTTGAGCAGGTTGCTGGTGCCAATTGGTTATATCTTATATGTACTGACTGGGATATTAATGCAAATGCCAGAATATTGGATTGAAACAGCCAGACTTTGACTGGCCAGTAAAAGTGAAATGTGTGTTGATCAAAATTATTTGTGAAACTATGTGCAAGGATAACCTTTAATGCCACCAAATGAAGTAAATCCTGCACTGAAGTCACTAAATTGGTGTAAATAAGCTCATAGCTTCCCCTCGGTTGAAAATGGTGCTTGAGATTCTTTTGGAGTACAATATCATCTTGATTCATATTTCTAATGGTACTTCTCTACATGAAATTTTCTTGATGATTGCATATCATTTTTTCATATTTTTATAGGAGTGATATTGAGGCCCGGTTTTATTCATGGAACTCGTCGAGTGGGTACCGTAAAGATACCTCTTGGACTTGTTGGTTCCCCAATGCAAATGGTAAAGTTTCTCTCTCCTTCATTTTCCATTCTCATAAAAGAAGCAGTGGAACCCGTTATAATTGCAATCCTTCCAAACAAGTAGTACGGACGATAAGTAAAGAGCAATTGTGGTTGACAGTAGCATCTAAAGGTTATTTGCAAATTATTCAGTGCTGAACTAAAAAAGAATGGGCGAAGAAAGGAGTTTAGCAATGAGCAAACAGTGTGTATCTAACATCAGATCTTCTTAGGAATTCATACTGGTAAGCATTAGAATTGCTATAATTGATCCTAGTTGTTTGTAGATGCTTCTGCCTAGTAGGGGCTGTGAAAAGATCTGTGAAAGAACTTGGGATAAATAAGCTTGCTCAGAGTGATAATAATTTAATAGGAAGTTTCCTACAAAGGGTTGGATGGATAAAAAGGCTTGGACAGCTGCCTTATCGAGATCATACAGCTTAGATTAACTTGAATGTAAGTGCATGAAAAGCGTTTCATGCATGTGTCTGCTATTGCTGGTGCCATCTTCCAACATCTCATAGTTGTGACTTGTGAGTCCTGAGTCTTGACATTACTCCCACAGTCTGTATGATTGTATGGAGTTCCATAGGCAAGGTTATTAAGTCGATAAGTCGACACTACCCTCCTAGTGACTGACTAGTTGACTAGTCGATTAGTCGGTCGACTAGTCGCTGACTAGTCGAAAGGTACTGTTTATAGAGTACAGACATCACACACATCACAACACACACAACACGATTTTTTTTTAAATAATCTATATTTTATTATAAATTACAAATATAATCTTGCTTTTTTTTTATTACAGGAATATACCCTTGTCGCCACCCCGTTGGGCGACAGGACCCAGTCGCCCAACCGTAGGGCGACTACATGTCTGCCGCCCAACTGTTAGGCGACAGCTGGCAGTCGCCCAACCATTGGGCGACAGGCTGTATCCTGTTGTTTTTTTTGAAAATAATATTATTTTTAAGAATCAATTACAAAATATATGTAGTCGCTAAAAAAAATTACCAAAATATGGAACATATCGCTAGTTTAGCGTTCCTAGTCGCATTATCACTTAACCTTCCGTTTACGAATCGTGCATACCTCAAACGTTGTCGATTAATTCTCCAAAAATTAATCATAGTACAATAACATACTACGATGACAAAGTGTTATTGTGAGTGCAACAGATTTGGTACCATTTAAATTATATGAAAATCAAAAAGTGGCTAAGTGGAACATGAAAAATGAAAAACGGGTGGATATATGTGAATATATTTTTAATTTATTTCGTGTATTGTTGTAGTAAGGTGAATATTGTAAGAATTTTGTGAGGGACGATTGCGGTTTTAATGATTAAATGCGTCTGAAGGCAAGCGATATTACAATAAGAGCAGAATGTTTCATCGAATAGGGGTTACATGGCACGAAGAACAACGAGCAGGGACGATACGCGCATGCCTTTAGGAAATAGAAATACATGCGATATGTGGGCGAATAGGGTAGAACTACGATGGCGAATAGAGGCGAGAACCATTGAGTGGAGCAGGGCCATTTGCCCTTCTTCGCCTAGCTCGGCGTTATACTCCTCGCCTTGCGCCTTAGCTCGCGCGCGATGGCCTCTTCCGCTCCTCTCGGCCTCCGTCGCTGGCATGCTCACGCTCCTGCTCCTCGCGCTGCCTGTCCAGCCTATGTTGCTCTCCCTGCTCAGCTTTCACCTCTTTGAGGCGCCTTTCACGGGCCTCGATGTCCTCCCTGGCCCAACTCTTGCGTGTCAGCAACCACCACATGTCGTAGGGGTGGATCTTGTCGTCGATCCACTGGCGGAAGTCGCATAGGGGTGGCGGAGGTTGCAATAGGTGAAGATAGTTCGTTACGCCGTTACGCAAGGAAAAAGAGCATTGTACCGAGATACGGTTTCATTCAGGGTGCACGTCGTTGTAGTCCGCGGCGTAGTTTGGGCGGCACCAATAGCGGCCAATGGTCCACTCATCGGTTGATTTGAGCGACTTACAAAGCGTCCGGCACGGCATAGGGTGGCGCCACCTATCGGTGGCCCTTCCGAGGGCGTTCGCGGGCATTAGTGAGGCGCGGCTCGACCACGAATCATTAGGCGAACTACGAGGCGACTTCCTCGCATCCACTAGTTACGGAAAAGTTTGGTGTGTGAAAGGTGCGACTAGCGGCACGATCGCGGCAGCGGTCTCATGGGAGACACCGATCCTTCAAAAGTTTGCGGATTTTCTCCCATTCCTTCTCCTTGTCCATGTTTTCTACTTGGTGGTGCTTTGGTGTGGAGTTCTTGGATGAGTTGCAATTTGTATTTATAGGTGCAATGGAGGAGTGGTAGCGGGGCTCGAGAAAAAGGCGCTCGTTGGGTCACATTGTCTGCAAAGCTTACTTCGTATGGTCATGTCCTGAGAAAAAGCTGGGTCGTCAGGTTACATCGTCCTGAAAAGCTACCTCGTCTAGTCATGTCCTCAGAGAAAGCTGGGTCGTCGGGTTACATCTGATGGATAAGTCTCTGTGTTGGCTTTTGCCGCCCTTCAAGGACAGCATCCTTGACTGGCAGTTAGCATCTCTTTAGGACAACATCTTTGGACAGAGCATCTTGGACTAGCTTTAGGACTAGCTTTAGAGGACAGAGCATCTAGGACAGAGCATCTTAGACTAACATCTTAGACTAGCATATGCTTGGCATATGCTTGGCATATGCTTGGTTGATTAGCCCTATAAATATGTATCCCCAACCCCTCAGGTTGGTATGGCATTGTGAAGAGTAATATACAAGAGAAAATTGCCCCATCTCCAAGTGTCATCCTCTCCATGAGAGTAAGGATCTTGCTATCACCAATAGTAAGAGTCCAGCGACTAACAAGTGGTATCAGAGCTTGTCTATCCTGTAGTCTGAGCATCTCCTGCTCATCTCCTTCTCCGGCCTCGCAGCAGCAGCGGCCAATGCAGTGCGCGATAGCTCGGTGCCCACGCCACTCCTCTCCGAGGCGGCGGCTCGTCGAAGCGACCCTCTCTCCACGCAACACCCCGATGCGCGCCATGTCCGCAGAGCGATCTCGGCGTTCGGCCGCCTCGAGCACGCGGCGTCGTGACGGCCGAAGCTTCGCCGCAGCAAGCGGCGAGCGGCGGCGGCGACCGCTGCGCGGCGCAAAGGCGTCGAGCTAGCAATGAGGAGGCGGCGGCGGCAGGCGGAGGTGAAGCAAGCGGCGGCGGCGATGCATGCAGCGCGCGCGCGCAGAGGTCAAGGTCTGCGGCGGCAGCAGCGGCTCCATCTCTCGCGATAGCAGCGCCGCGCGGACCTTGAGCGGCGGAGAGGAAGCGATCGCGGCGGCGGCGCGATGGCGGCGCGCGACGCCACGAGCTTAGCGGCGATCGAACAGCGCGTCGCGCTGATGGCGCTCTGGAGGAGGCGCCGCGGCGGTGGCGCTCTGGAGGCGCGCGCGGCGGTGGCGCTCTGGAGGAGGCGCTCGGCGGTGGCGCTCTGGAGGGCGCTCGGCGGTGGCGCTCTGGAAGAAGCGCGCGACGACAACGGCGGCGAGCGGTCGATAGAGCGCGGCTTTCCGCGCGTGGTTTCTCCCGGACGTGCGCGTGGTTACCACGGGTTCGTGTGTTGTCGGGACGCGGCCCCGGCGGTGGGTGGCCTACCTCACCAAGGCCAACTTCGTCGAGTGGGCGCGGTGATGAAGGTGAGCTCAGTGCGGCACATGTGGGAAGCGGTCCGTGCGGCGGCGTCGACCACGACGAGATCGACGGACGCTGGATGCCCTCATCGCTGCGATCGCCGAGATGCGATTCTCGCTCTCCAACAAGCGATCGCCAAGGAGGCTTGGGACGCCATCATTGCGGCGCGCGCCGGCGGCGGCCGCGCGCAAGTCCACGCTGCGCAGCGCCGCGCGGTGGGAGACCACGGCCTTCAAGCGGTGAGGCGTTGATGACTTTGCTCTCGTCTCAACACTCTGCTGCGAGGTTAGTACGATTCGGCGGCGACACCTACGGCGAGGAGAGAGGCCGAGAAGCTCTTTATTGCGTCCCAGAAGTACAAGCGGATGGCTCGATCGATCCGGTCTCTGTTGGACCTCTCCACGATGTCGATCGAGGAGGCGATAGGTCGCCTCAAGGTCGTCAGCGATGATGAGCCACGATCTCTCTCGGGACCCGTCACCATTGGCGGAAGCTCCTCTCGCTCGGGAGGAGTGGGTGCCGGCCAAGGTGGCGAGGAAGAAGAGCCTTCTTCCACGACAGCGACGCATGCGTGGCAAGCGCGGCAAGCGCGCAAAACGCCGAGCATGGGCACGAGGGCGTCGCCGAGGGTGATGGCCGTGGGCGCCCGAGCGGCGCCCGGCAAGCAAGCCGACGCGAGGCGACTCTTGCTACAACTACGGCAAGCTTGGTCATTGGGCGAGATTGTCGGATACCACGACTGCGGCCGGCCCGCGTCACGCGAGCGGAGGAGGAGCGGCGGCTCTGTTCATTGCTCAGCGAGCATCGAACTACCTCCGGCCTGCCGCGCGGCGGCTCTCTCCGCGCTTGCGAGCCAAAAGCACACGCCTCTTCGCGAAAGTTAAACAGCAGCAAGACCGGCGGGTGGTGCCTCGACACCGGCGACACCCACCACATGGCCGGCGGCGGGAGTTCTTCTCGGCGTGACTCGAGCGTTTGAGGCTCGTCAAGTTTGGGGGCGCCTCGGCGTGGAAATCAGAACGACGCTCGCTCTAGGATCGGGATGGCTCAGATTCCTCACAAGGAGACACACAAGACTTAGGGGAGATTGATGGATAAGTCTCTGTGTTGGCTTTGCCGCCCTTCAGACAAAGCATCCTTGGTAGCGGTTAGCATCTCTTTAGGACAACATCTTTGGACAGAGCATCTTGGACTAGCTTTAGGACTAGCTTTAGAGGACAGAGCATCTAGGACAGAGCATCTTAGACTAACATCTTAGACTAGCATATGCTTGGCATATGCTTGGCATATGCTTGGCTGATTAGCCCTATAAATATGTATCCCCAACCCCTCAGGTTGGTATGGCATTGTGAAGAGAAATATACAAGAGAAAATTGCCCCATCTCCAAGTGTCATCCTCTCCATGAGAGTAAGGATCTTGCTATCACCAATAGTAAGAGTCCAACGACTAACAACATCGTCCTGATAAAGCTACCTCGTCGGGTCATGCCCTCGGACTGAATATCTGCGTCGTGTGGTCACACCGTGCAGAAAAAGCCGGCTCGTTTGGTCACATCGTCCGTAAAAGCGGGCTAGTCGGGTCCGTCGTCGAAAAAGCATTCCACGAACACGTGTTGCGAGCGAGTGGGAAGTACAACGCGAAAGTATTACGTGCATCACGTGCGCAAAAAGTATGACATGCATCACATACGCAAAGTATTACATGCATCACATATGAAGTGCAAAATTTAAGTATGACATAACGAACAAATGTACCGTAGCATCCTCCCTACCAGCCCCATACTAGGCCCCGCCAACCGCACCCATCATCCTCCTCCATCACCACGGCCCACTCCACCTCCGTTTCCTCCCCACGGCTCGCTTGGGCCCCCTCCTCTGTTGGGTGTCGGGGCCTCGGCCGACAGGAAAGACGATGCAGAGCCCCAGTCCGCGAGGACCGAGGCGAAGGGTGGGCGAGCGGCTGTGTGTGGGTCTTGCGCGATGCCAAGCTGTGTGAGAGAGAACCTCGGGAAGTGGGGTGAGAGCCGTAGTCGTCCACCAAGAAGTCGTGGCTTCAGCCATGTAGCCGGAGAGGACCCTTGGTCTTGCGGAATTGGACCTACGATAAAATATTGTTAGTCAATTAACAAAAACACGATGTATCTTGACAAGCGGAGATGTTACGTACTCGGCTAACGCCATAAGCGTGCGTGGCGTCGCGTGGGGTAGTATGGCACGCCCGTCTGCGCCGCGCCTGTGTGTACCGAGTGTGGAAGGCAAAGGGTTGTGGAGGACCAACGTGAAGCGGCGTGTCGGTGTCGAGGCGTGCCAGTGACCCCACCTCCTCGAGCCTCGGCGGACGGGGCTGCTCGAGCATCCGACCTCGTCGGCGCGTGCGTGTCGGGCGTGGCCTCGCCGACCTCCGTCTGGCGGCTTTCTTTGTCGAACGATGCAGCGCAGCGGGCGTAGGGCTGTCGACACGGCAACCAGCGGTATGAACCTCCGTAACTGGCGCGCGACAACGGCCGAAATCGTGCGGCTTGATCGGCCACACGGCGCACCATCTGGACCGTCTCTCGCGTGTGCCCTCGACCGTCAGATAACCTCTGAACCCATGACCAACGATCGTCGTAATCTCTGCTGGCGATGCTCGCCTACGGAAAACAAGACACGGTGAAATATGTAATGGCAGAGGCTGGCGAAGTATTCGGAGTAGGATGTAACGCATCGCGCGTGCACGTCCTACGCGAAATGCACAAGGTATGTGTGCATCGGTCTTGGGGACACGTGGTGCGGCGCATCTGCGGCAAGTCGAGCACAGTGCGTGTCGAGGCGTACGAGAGTGCGCGTCGTGGGTCGTAGGGTCATAAGGCGTGTCCTCCTGCGCACACGGTCATCTAGTGCGCCGCCCCGGCTGGTCCACGATCGTTCATCCTACCACCCGATTCGCATCGCGGCGAACTCCCTTCCCTCGAACTCGCAAGGCGTAACATGTAATTAGAAGTCATGCGCGCTCAGGCGGCGACAAATAGCGGGGATGTTTGCCGATTTCTCACGCGTGCCTGTTTGTAGGCATCGCGTCGGCGGTACCTCTGCCGTAGGCGAGCTGCCGCATCACGCGATGTGCCGCGTAGTCCTCAACGTAGATGTCGAAGGCGAGCACCTGCGGTGAGCGAGAGTCCCGTCGCGCGAGCACGGGGAGAAAGCCCGTGAGGCGCGGGCGACTAACTCCTCGGAGTGCGGCCGCCAACGAGCGTCATCGCCGTGGCGGTCGAGCGACTCCACGAGCGGCTCAAATGCGCGCGTGTGACTGTGCGTCGCAAAGCGTACTGCGAGGAACACAAGGCGGCATATTAGATTGAGCGATCGATAATATTAAATAATAAGTCACGAAAATAATACGTGCCGTCGCCGGCACCAAAGGAGCCCATAGTCGGCCGATCAACCTCGCCTCCGGTACATCTCACGCGTAGGAGAGGCGTTGATCAACAAGGGTCGTCCAGGCTAAAGCGCTCGAGCGACCACAAGCTGCAGCAGGAGAGGACACCCGTGAGTACGGAGTTCGCCGCGATCTGAAGCACGAGTCGCACAAGCCGCGATAGGTGGCAGCAAGTCTGTGAACCCGGTGATCTGCGGGGCCTCTCGTCGGCGATGGCCTTAGCGTCTGTGATGAGCCGTAGCGTCGGCGGTGTCGCCGTGGTGGTGGTAAATAGGACCCGCCCGAATAGCTACGCAAGTCGCCTCAGTCGTGACACCGCCGTCGTCGCGTCGAGTCCATCCATTGGGCTGTGTACAACAAAAAGAAAGTAAGATCGTACTACAAAAAGAGCGCAGCGGTTGGCGAACATCGTCGAACACCTACCGGGCTGCGGCGACCACCGTGAGATGGGCGTGCCTCGGGTCTCGTGAAGATGTAGTACTGGCGCGGCCGCGGCGGAAGGACTCCACGAACACGCGAGAATGTCCTCACGCCCGGTTCTCGAGGCTCTGCAGAAGCGGCACCTCCGCGGCAGAGAGGCCAAGTAGCATGGAGGCGTCCCCAGAGTAGGGTCATCTCCCGAACGGAAGATGAAGCGTGTGAGTCTCCGCCGCACCGGTCCACAAGAGCATCAACAAGGACCGGTCGAATGGAAGCGTCGGGGCGCTCTGGCGGCATGGGCGTCTGCGGTCTCGCTGGCTCGTCCTCGCCCGTGGCTCGCACTATCCGGCGAGTGGTAGTATCTGCGCGTGAGCTCGCAAAACAACAAAGGTTAGTACGACATGTGCGTTTCGTGATAACATAGTGCCAGCGAATGCTAACACAGGTATCGGCGTGGGTCTAGCCTCCGGGCCACCCGAGGTGTCGGTGTGCGGACCACCCCAACACTGATCGCGTACCGCGCGCGAGGATGAGGGACACGACGCGACGCGCGATGTAGCCGGTCGATGCGCTCTTCCAAGAGAGCGAAACTCGATCCGTCCGTGAGCCATACACGCAAAACAAAATGCGTGGAAATATTACATGAAATGTAAAGCAGAGTAAATTTAACTTGTAAACAATGAAACGATTACAAAGTACGGTGCACGAAACGATTACATAAGCAATACGAAGTACACACGTACCCACGACAATACAAATTATATAGTAGCGAAGCGTTACATAAACTTTCAAAATTACATAGTGGCGGGACGATTACATGAACAATACAAAGTACACATGGCAATACAAATTACATTGTACGAGCGATGGCGAAACGATTACATAAATAATACAACGCGTACACAAGGTCCCTTTCCACATCGCAAGAAGCGGTGCGCAAGCCATGGCGAGCCTACTCCTGGTGGTGCCTTGCATCGTGCGGTGTGTGGCCTCGCCGCAGAGCCCGCGGCGTTGACCCGCGCCCGGCTTGTGCCGTCCATATCATTGGTATCTACAGACTCTGCCGACGCCTTGCCACCCGCCGGCATGTCAAGGTCGAATCCAGATCCCGTTTGCAATGTCCTCGGTGGCGAAGTTACCCGACCACAAGCCCCTAAGCTCACGGTCAAGCTCGCACCACCGTCCCCAGAAGTACTCGACACAAAGTTGGGCGGGTCCATGCGCACAATCCACGCCGGCGAGGACATGGGAGCATGGCTTGTGTAATAGCCTCGGTTTGTTGCATGTCAATGAGGTTCGTTCACATGATCTCCAAGCCATACCTCATGCGTGACAAGAGAACGGCCGTCCCAAACCGGCTCTATCCGGAGGAGCGCGTCAAAGCGATGCTCGTATTGCCCATCACGTGCGGTGTGCGCGGCCCTTCTCTCGTCTTCGCTGTATGTATGCCGTAATCTTGAGCGATCGTTGTTTGAGGTTCTTGGCATGAAGTGCGGCATTTGAACGCCTCTCACGAAATACCCGATTGTCTTGTGCGAACACCTTCCACGATGGCGACGAGGTCGAAGCGAGGCCACTAAGAACCCGGTTGTACACCTCCGCAAGGTTAGTCGTCATTATTCCATACCTCGCCCCATCGGTGTCGTGCGGCAGTGACCACTTCTCCAATGGCACGCCCTCGATCGGTGCAAGAAGGACTCGATGTTCCTCAAGGTCCTCCCTCGCTCCAGCGAGTTGGACTACAGTCCGTGGTTCATCTTTGTCGCGTGTTTCTGCCTTTGTGCTCATCGGTAGCACCCATAAGGCGTCAAATTTTCGTTCTTTGGTTACGCATAGCGACCTCTTGAATAACTTCACTAGCGGTTGCTTGGGGAACTTCTTAAAGAAGTTCGCCCTAAGTGCCGAATGCACCATCTACTCCTCATATCCGACCAAGGAGCGGCTCATCGGGGTCTTCTTGCGTTTTCTTATGGCCTTGACATCCCGCATGGCGATCGTGGATCACGCACACACCAAGGCGACCTCCAACAACTCCCGCCTTAGATGTCGAAGGAACCACAACCGGTATCGTAATTCTCACCTTCGACGAATCGCGATGGCCAATGGCGTAATTTGATTATTCGTCAACGCCTATGCATTGTTAGGATTTGCCCTTGTATTTCCCGGTCAAAAGGTCCGTCAAGCGAGATCACGGCAAGCATATGCCTAAAAGCTCTCGCACGCCCGAAGGCTAAGAAGGCCCTTTGCAATATTAAAAAACCCGTGGTTTTTAGATGGCATGTCTCTTCTGGCGATGTCGTTCTCGGGTTTCTCTCTGCGGCACCTCCAAAGATCGGGGAAGGTTGTCATACGCCGCCTCAAAAGATCCAAACCGTCTTTCTAAAGCCTTTTTTCGCACGCCACGCCAGCAGAATGATCTTGTACTTGAATTTCTTATCGATGGCCACCATAATGTGCTTGGCCTCCACATCCTTCTTCTCTACTATCTCTCCATACATCAAATTGGCTACGAAGGTCGGCGTTAGGTTACGATGTCCGGACAAAGCGATGTTGAGCATGCGAGTGCGCCTCTACCTTAGAGACAATCCGGTGAGTCTCATACTTTGGTCTATGTGCGTGCACTCGCCGAGGACAAGCGGCTTGCTCGCACTTGACGATGTCTTGCTCTGGCTAGATTTGATGACCCGAACGTCCATTGCATGGACATAGCCCACAACAATGGCATCTGCAAGGATGTCTTATCGACAAACATTGAGTGCAACCGAACCTCGGTAGCATGGTACTCCCACGGCGATTCGTGCTCGTCGTGCGTGCCACACCCTCAGCGTCAAATCTATTCCATTCACGGGATGGGAGCTCCGTCCTCATCGAACTATCCTCGTCGGCCTCTGTAGAGCTTCCTCTTGACCAAGGCCATCCGGTCATCGCTATCCATTTGACGCAATATGTACTCCATGTGCTCTCCTTCATCGCCTTGTCTGTAGGCTCACCATGCGGTGCCGATCTTCTTCTTACGCATCTATCGCGTCGGGCTCATCACAAGCAACATCCTCGAACCCTTCCTAACGCCTTCCTCCACCTCCTCTTCTTCACCAACATCACGAGCACCCGAGCCGCTTCCACCGCGAGGATGATATCCGACAACGGGTCCTCGCACGGCTTCTTTTGGGCATGGTTGCACAAGCACTACACACTCGTATCCACGCGCCTCTGACCTTCTATGAAGCCCTTCCACACACCGCGCATCGGTGTTCTCAACTCCCATCGATGTCCGTCAAGACCGGCTCCAAAGCTCTTGTATGGCGACGCACACCTCGGGGTCAAGGAGAAGCTACGGGTGAGCCAGTACATCACATCTGCGATTCGTGCATTCTCGCCGTGCAGGTGTACTAGAGTGGCTTGAGAAAAACTACTCAAGTCAACACCGCACGGACCTTCACGAGCGGTGCCAACACCGTAATGCACTTTCAATGTAGTGGAGTGCAGGCATGACTTCATCGTATATATCCGCAAATATTTTTAATATTACAACTAGTCGATCACAACGCACGACATGCAACCACTACTACATTGTATTTTACATTTCTAAGGCTCTTCGTCTATCGCCTGCAACTACACTACATCATGATCAACACCTGTTCATTCCAAAGAAGTCATCATACTAATTTACCTCTACTACGTTGCTATTCAACCTCTGCTAATTTGTTCATACTAATTTACCTCTACTAATTTGTTCGTACACCTAATTCATAGTCTACCCTAAACCTAATTTTTTCCTCAACCTAATATCCTAATTTTTTCCTCTACCTAACATCCTATTTTTTTCCTCTACCTAAAATCTCTACCTAAAATCTCTAATGACTAAAATCTCTACCTAAAATCTCTAATGAGACTAAAATCTCTACCTAAAATCTCTAACAAATTAAACTACATAAGCGATTACCTACTACAAAATATACATTACAAAATCAAAAACTTACCTCATGAATCTTCTTCTCCTTCCCCCTCCTCTTCTTCTCTCTTTTTCTTTCTTCTTTCTTCCTCCTCTTTCCCTCTTTCCTCTTCCTCCTCTTTCCCTCTTTCTCTCTGCTTCTTCCCGAGCGCAGGCGTCGAGGGACCGTGCGCGCCGTTTATAAAGCCCTCCATCGCCCAACCGTTCGCGGCGGAGGCTCTTATCGCCACCGTTGGGCGATCGCATTGTGCCCAAGCGGTTGGCGATCGCATTATTGCCCGCTTGGATTAGGCGGATCGGGTCTGTCGCCCAACGGGGTGGCGACTAGTCCCTGTCGCCCAACGGGGTGGCGACAGGGGTATATTCATGTAATAAAAAAAAGGCAAGATTATATTTGTAATTTATAATAAAATATAGATTATTTTTAAAAAAAATTCCACACAACACACACACAAAGACTCCACACACGGCCCGGCACACAAAGACACAAAGACAACAAACCAAACACCACACAAAGACAACACACACAAGACACAATCTAATAAAGACACACACGCAAGAGTACAAAGCACACATACCGACAAGAGCACAACACACCACAGCCACACATAGCCACAGCCACGATCGGCCACAGATAACCAAAGACGCGCAATGAGAGAAAGAGGAGAGGAGAGGGAGCATGGCGGCGGCGGAGGAGCATGGCGGCGGAGGCTGCGGCGGCGGCACGGAGAGGAGGAAGGAGGGCGAAGCCGCCGGCGGCGCGGTGAGGCGGCTCGGAGGCGAGGCGAAGGCGGCGGTGCGGTCGGAGCTAGCTCGAGGGCGACGAGACCGGATCCGAGCTCGGCGGCGTCGCGCCTCTCGAAAGCTCACGCGCGTGGCGAAGACGGCGGCGTGGAGGAGGAAGGAGGGCGGCGCCAACGGCGCGGTGGTTCTTTGGTCGCGGCGCGGCGGAGACCGGATCTAGGAGCAACCGGTGCGCTTCTCGAGGCTCAGAGCTCGCGCGTGAGGTAAAGCCCACCGCCTCGCTCCGCCCCTCACTCCACCCTCTTGCCTCTTTGCGTCACGCCGCCCTGCGGTCGGCCCTGTCCCGATCGCGGAGCTTGCCTCCGATCGTCGACTAGTCGGCCGGCAAGTCGGCGACTAGTCGACCAGTCGCCCGACTTGCCGGCGTAAGTCGAGTCGGTGTCTCCAGTCGGTCGTTCTCCGGCGACTTGTCGACGACTAGTCGTCGACTAGTCGACGACTTGATAACCATGTCCATAGGCTTGCGGTTTTTTTAACCCAAGCCCCCTGTTAGTTTCCTATATTAGGCCCTTGTTTTCTTTGTTGGTATCTTAATCTTACTTTCAAGTGGAAGTGCCACTCATGTATGCAGCTGAGGCATCCTAACGAACGAACGAATTTGAATTTAGTTCCTATACAACCTGATCAAATCGATCAGGCAGTTGCCATATATCTTCAACTCTATGATGAAAAGATGAAAAAACCAGAAAGAACCGCAACCAAGTCCTACCGTATGCCAGGAGTTGAACTGGAGCTGCCCAAGGGCCAGTTTGGCATAACTGTGATGTGCTACATTATGCTCCAGAATCTAGTTAACTGTAGGGAAGTTTTACTAAATGTAGTAAAGTGTTTTCCTTTATGGTCCGAAAAATAGGTTATGGATTAGTATATAAAACCCTGAAACAGAAACTAAGTGGAAGGCGGCAGAGGAAACTAAAAGCATGTAGGACCAGTCCCTCCATATCTTTCTATAAGGCTTGACTTGATGAGTAGAAGTGTAGAACATCATGGGAGTTTTGGTTATCCTGCTTGATGTGACAATTACTGTGAGGACTCAGGGTATTCAACTCGTAATACTTAACCTCCAACTGGTTCTAGTATTACCAATTAAATATCCTAAGCCTCAATGGACATATGCTTCCCAGAATTGCAGTACACATACATCTTTACAAAATCATGCATCATTTCCATACATCTTACAATCCTAAGTCTAGCAAAAGACATACATAATATAGAGTTATTACAAAAGAGCCGATCGGTCAGATGACATAAGAGTAGCATAAATGACAGCGGAAGCAAAAACGTCATAAGATGGTAATAACAAAAACTAACCGGTTAGCCAATAACCCACAAGGCAACCGACCGGACCACCAAGCTAGTCGTACCCACCGCAGCAAAACTCACAAAAGTCGATCCCTTGAGGATCCACTTCCTCCTCTGCAACAATAAAGCAATGCAGTTGAGTACAAAAATGTACTCGTAAGACTTACGAGTAACAAGCCTATACATAGCTACATGCAAGCTGAAACAAAAGAGATAGTTATATGGTTAATTGGACGCATAAAACAATTTTCATTTGCAATAATGTAATAGATTGGAGGCAATTTGTCAAATCTATTTTTAAATGTTGAAATAACAGCGAGGTAACCATAAATAACAGGAATAATGACCTAGAGGTGACCAACCCAATAGCCACCACAAAATAGCACGAACTTCCAATTCGTACCACCCATCAAGTTTTAGTGAAAAGGTTGTAGTCTAATTTTTGCGGGAAATAACCAAGTGTGTCCATAACCTAGGACGAGGCTATTCGAATAGATTTAACCCTACAGGGTGTACCAATGTACTCACACTTCAGACCGCCTTTTTGCCACAAGATTAAGCACACTTCTGAAGGTATGCCGGCACGGCTAAGTCCTACGAGATGTTTTTTAATATTGTGTATTAACCACGAGCCGCCCGTGTGGATAGAAACCCATACGTTGCATCGGAGTCATTGTAAAGTCAGGAGTCAATACCCATAGAGGGTAAAGCAACCTGGACAACTACAATGCCCCTTGGTGTGGAGAACCTAGAAAACATTCCACTCCCGTGCACCCAACACATAAACATCATCTCATTTTACCACAACACAACACACACACACATCCTCCTGCGACTCGGAGCAAACACACGCCAAAGTACTAAGTCAAGAGGTTCCATATCCTTCTAGTGTGATTAGCACGCAAAAGTGCTTAGATCAAAGACGCAAGTAATTCGGTCCTTGTTGACTGGGGCACCAACTATTCACACCCAAATGTACACCATCTTACCATTGTGCCTAAGTCTAAAACATTTTGTTTTCAGTTTTAGTTTTCTCAAATAAATATAGTACAAGGTACTAAACATGAAGTCATAATAAGTTTTTATGTGATCAAGATTATCGACTAAGTCGACAACCGCCCAATTCTACCGGTGGCTAAGCATGACTAAGCAACATTACTCGTAAACTACTAAAGTGATAAGGGCTCATCCAACGAATCCTAAATCACAGCCAAATAATCCTAGGCTCAGTGGTAGAGGATAAACATTTGCCTACAGATCATGCATCTAATGGGTCAACTAATCGACAATAGTTTAACAGCAAAATAGCAATGCATACATAGAATTTACAAACAATATATTAGACATTGAAAATAATAAGAGCAATATGATCAAATGATGCTACATCTGCTTGCCTTGCTGGTAGTTCTCTTGCTGCAGAGGGTCACTCTCAGGTTCAACAAGTTCTTCGGAACCTATCGTAAGAACACGAAAATCCAATAAGAACGAAGAACACCAAAAAAGACTCAAAAATCAAAGTAATCCAAAATCCATGAAATTTACACAGCAGGAAGATCATGATTTTAAATGAATTAAGCAACAAGAATCAATCAATTTGGCATGGTTATTAAGGCGGTAAGGCGAGGCGAGGCGACCTACCCCCTTCACACCTTTTAAGCGGTAAGGCGTAAGGCGAGGCGACGCCTTACTCTCATCCTAAGGCGCTAAGGTAGCGAATAAAATGAACATTTTAGCAGCACATGTACCTTGTTGTTGCCAATTCTTGAGCTGATGTAGCACCCATCCCTCCTTTCCAATTGCTCTCCTCTCATGTAGCATCCATTCCCCTTGCAAGTTTTAATATATAGATTGTTATGAATGTAATAGATACAAATTGTATTCTAATTAATTGAGTAAATACGGATTGAGTGACATACCTTGTTGACAATCTCTCCTCTCCTCTTCTCCCAAGCAACAACGCCGTTTTTTCCGACTACTGCATTACATAGAAGTAAAGCAATGCTTCAATAAATAGCACAGTAGCAGATATGAATATATGATTGAATCATTGAAGCACAGTAGCAGAGCCGGAGAGACCGAGAGAGCATAAAGCAATCTCGGCCTCCCCTCCCTCCAGCATAGTAGTAGAGAGTCGGTCGCGACTTCTATCAATTAGCGGCAGCGGCGCAGCGCACATTTAGCGAGAGAGAGAGCGGAGCTAGTGAGGCGACCCGGCCTTCTCCCTCCCTCTCAGCGGACCCGGCTGCATCCCCGCATCCCGGCCTCCCCCTCCCTCCCGGCGGACCCGGCCTTCTCCCCAATCCCCGCATCTCGGACTCCCCCTCCCTCCCGGCCTTCTCCCCGCATCCCTGCATCCCGGCGTCCCCGCCTCCCTTCCATCTGTCCGAGGTCTGGGAGGCGGGGACGCCGGGATGCGGGGAGAAGGCCGAGAGGGAGAGGGAGTTCGGGTCGCCGCCAGGAGAAGGGAGGGAGGGGGAGGCCAAGAGGAGGGGAGAGCAGAGCGAAACTCTGTTGGTACCGAGGGGAGAGGAGGGTTTACCTTGCTGGGCGACGGGGAGAGGGCGATGCCGAGACCGCAACGGCGAGATGGAGGCGACGCCGACACAGGGAGGACCGGAGGATGATCGCCAAGATGGGAGCGGCGAGATGTAGGCACCGCCGCCGCGGGTTCCAGCTTCAGGTGAGTCGCCTTGAGCCTTCCCTCTTTCCCCCTTCTGGCCTTCTCTCTCTCTTCTGATTCGCGCGCTTTTCTCTCCAGTTTAGGGTTCAGCTGCCTTTTATTCCCACGCTCCTCCTCTGATTCGCACGCTCCTCCTTTGCAAGGCGTCGCCTTGACCCTTCCCAACACCATCGCCCGCCTTGGAGGCGCCTTACGGACGCCTTACCGCTGAGGCAGACGCCTTACGCGCGCAGGGCAAGGCGAGCCGACGCCTTGCCCCTCGCCAACGCCTTGTCGCCTAGGCGACGCCTTGAGGACGCCTTGATAACCATGCAATTTGGATTAAGCATTCAAAAGTTATAGCCTAAACAATTTCAGTCTGCTAGAAATTCAAATTAAATTGCTTTCTGTTACTGTTTATTGCACAAATTTCCAGAAAGTTTTTGAACATGAAGTTTTTATGGTAGGCAGAGCATGGCATTCTAAGAACAGCAAAATTGGGTTTACTTCATTTGGAGTTAAATTGATCTACTCATGATTTTTCTAAATTATGAAACTAGTGTTCAACATTTTTTCAGAGACTAAGACCTAAATAAAACATATTCTATATTACAGCATATTAACAGAGGAACCTAACACATTTTAGTTTGCTCAATTTGGAATCGCAGAGAATTACTTACGTATTTTACAAGGTTATAGTAATTTCTAGAGCACTAATTAATGTTAAAGCAAGTTAATACAATATACACAATTTTTTGGTACAGAACAGTGTCTAAATACATTTTTAGATTAAAGTTCAATTTAAACCAGAGCTAACACAATTTGAATCACACTAAAAGGAGTTAAAATGAATTAGTTATGCACTTTTGAATGCACTTTTGAAAGCTGTTAAGACCCCGAGGGTGGTCTTAGGGGTGGTTTTGCGAAAAGCCCAAAGGAAGGTCTTTTTGCGAAGAGAACCCAAAGGGTGGTCCTGAGGGTGGTTTTCGCAAAAATGACCACGGTGGTCTTTTGCGAAAACACAGAGGGTGATCCTAACTGTCAAGATTAAATCCAAAGAGTTCCTTAACGGCTAGGATCTAACCTAAGAAGTCCTGACAACTAAGGTTTTCACAGAGGGAGATCCTACGGTTAAGATCTAACCCAAAGAGGTCTTTAACGGCTAAGATCTGAGCTAAGAGGTCCTGAAGTTTGTCTAACTTACGACAACAGGACAAGGTACTACGCACTTTGCCCGTCGGCTTGTCGCCGACGACTCCGGTCACGACGGGGCAAACCAACAGCGGCAATACGTTCACAATATAATTGCGCACACGATGGGAGCACTTTCAACGGCGGAGCTGGCCTAAAACGCCGGCGAGCCGAAAAGGGGCGGAGGTGCACGTACGGCTAAATACGAAAAATAGCGAAAGGCTCCGCAGAGGTCCAAGATGGCAAGTGCCCGAGCACTAGAGGACTATCGCGAAGGTATCTGGGCACAGAGGAGGTCGGAGGTGCTCTGGCGACGGAGGAGCTCACCGGAGCTGACGAAGAAACCAGTAAGGTGTGGCCTGAGCAAAAAGGAAAGCCACTGGGTGTCAAAAGAGCTTCATTAGGACTCACAGGAGGTCCATGAGCAAACAATTGACCAAAGAAGCCACTTACCGGAGTTGGGAAAGAAGGGAATGATTTCGGCCGTAAGGATCCAAAACTCAATTAGGCTGCTCCTGCGAAGGCAACCCAAAATTAAGTTAGGGGACTTGCTCAACATAATGAGGTGGTCCAGGCGACGCGAAAAGAAGAGCTAGTGAACCACTGGAGCACCGTCGACGATGAGGAGCTCGAGCGGCCGACAATGGCGAAAAAAGGGGCTCTCGGTGATTTGCGCACAAACACAGAGAGGGAGCTGGGGTGACAGAGAGGTGCTAAAGAGGAACCAAGGGAGGAGCTCGGAGGTCCTCAAATAGCTCGAGGGTCAACGGTCGGACCAGGACAAGGTTTAATGGCGACAAGACCTAAAGCTTGCTCAGGACAAAGCGGAGATGACGGGAGCAGGTATGGACAAAAGGCTACGGGGCTAAACACTGACACGCGCTGAAAAAACGGGCTCAAAGCCGTTGAACAAGACGTCCGGAGGTGACCAGTGCCTGCCCGCCTTTACCTGCCATGGCGCACGCTTGTACGGGCACGAGGAGGGAGGTCGTGGCGGTTAGATCTGAGAGGGACGGTTGCGATTGAACAAGACCTTCGGTGGTTCGAAACGGCACAGGAGATCTAGGGCGTTGGATCGAGATTCAACTGCTGAAACACCCGCAGCCAAACGACCGCGCCCGAGTGCATTTGAAAGACTTGGCTCGATCGAGTCAAGTAGTTGGGCTCAGGTCTGACTCGAGCTCAACAGTGACTTGACTAGGGTTTTGAAATGAGAATATAAACTTTGAGGAATTGTTTAAGGTAGCAAACTAACTCCAAAAATTCTGAAATTTTTACAGGAACTTGCTAACTTTAGGGTTGACCTTGTATAAAATTTTCAGAGGTTTTTATGTAGTGTATTTTTCTCCAGAAATTCTGCAAGGTTCTGAGCTAGGGTTTGACTCAAAGTCAAACTGGTTTGACCGACCTCTTAAAATATTCAAACAATTTCTAAAAATTGTGAAATTTTTCAAAGGAGTCACACATCATCCCTAGAACCAAGGAAAAATATTTCCAAAGAATGATCACAAGAATGTCTAGAAAAGTTTTCAAAGGTCAAGACTTGGTTAAAAGTGACTTGTGATTTTGGATTTCCATAATTCCTTTATAAGAATTTTCAGAACATCTAAATAACAGTAAGATGTAAGAAAAGTTTTAATTTCTACACATTTTCTTACATTTGCAACACAAGTTAAGACTTGGGATGTTACAATTACATTATGGACCATTCATATAGTAATTAATAAGAGAAAACTTGCATTTATGATTTATATCATCTAAAAGTGACAGCGCTAATGGTTGATAGTTTTTTCACTACGAGAGTACTAAAAGGATTAGTAACATTAGTTTGACGCTCAAAAGGGCAAAGTGCAATGGGAAACAACAAAAGAAAGTAATCAGACTTCGCTCAAACATTTTCAGAGTTCTCATCAGGAAACTATCACAAATGGCCAAGATGTGCATTGTTCTAAAAATGTCGAATACTCGTAACAGGTCGTGTCCCTAGTTATGACTTACGAGTATGCAGAATTGGGTGGTTAACAATTTTGTCGGGTTTAATCGGGAGCTTACAAGGTGGATGTTCACAAGTGCGATGAGGTGTTCCGGGGGTCTGCATTGACATGGACTTGTTGAGAAAGCAATGGACACAGCAGAGGCCTTGCAACCTAGGAGTTCTAGAAACACTCCAAAGGTGGGTTCATCTTCAACAGTAGTGAGGCGTTAGAAGAGATGGAGTTTGACGGTACCAAAAGTGAATAATAAGATGACGACAAATTGATGCTTGATAACGATGAATTGATGCTTGATAACGATGATTCGGAATTTGGACTATGTTGGTGTGTTGCTAGTGATGTGGGAGAGTAGGCTAGGAGTCTAGCACTTATTAGTATAGTTAATTATTTGATATCTATAAGCTTTAGTACAGTCATACGATAGCTTTTGGTTTGGCTGCTAATTTGCTACATAGAAGGCAGTTAGGCAACTAAACATTTAGTGAGAAGACACTAAGAATAGGTGTAACTTTTGTGAAAGGGGTTTAGTGACAAGGCATAGTTATGTCACTGTGTCAATGCTTCTTTTTGTGGACCGGTTACAACTATAAGGGCGATTACCGTACACTCGCTACAGGGTGAGGTGATCTAGCGAGTACTCTATTACCGAGGTTTGGAACGGTTGGGTTTGCCTAAACATTTGCTTGTCTTGTACCTTATGATGCTTTAATACAAATGAATAAATAATCCACCTAAAAATAGCACGAATTTGCGATGAAATTTTAAACAAGTTTTCAGACGTGGGGATAAACGTAATGGGATTAGTACATGAATTCTAGTGTCAAAACGGGTTGCTGACTAAGTTACTGGATCTTGTGAGAAGGAAAGTAAAAAAAAAATGTGGTTTGAGCCAATGTTCTTGCTTCATGTGAAATAGGTGGGAAGAGAAACTTCTTTTTCGACTAATATTCAAGTTCCTAGATCCAGAAGCATGTACAGCAGAAAAATTGTAGGAATAAGAATCCTCCATTTTTTGTCCAATCCGAATGAGCCCTTACATTTACTGCCATAAAACAAACACCATATTCAGGCCTTACCTAACGACGAGACCTGGTGACCACTATTGTTGATTATATTTGTAATGCTTTATGCAAATTATTGCTTTAATTCTCTATATAATTTAGTGCGATATTATTTCCTTCTCAAGGTAATATGACCTAATTTGAGAACCATCTACATCTGCAGGTGCTCCAAAATGCAAAACCATTGACCAGATTACCGCTCGTTGGCCCACTGTTGACTCCTCCCGTGAGTGTTACCTCGGTGGCGAAGGTCGCTGTAAGAGCAGCGACAGATCCAGTATTTCCTCCTGGTATTATCGATGTTTATGGCATCATGCGATACAGTGAGCAAAAGTAAGCATTTGCTTGTACAGGATGATATGAACATCTGGCTGTGCTTCCTTATCTTTTGTTACCAGGTGTTTTACGTCTTTACTCCAAATGAATAAGCAGATGTCGCACATGAGACCTTGCTACAGTCGTTTGTTTTTTCAGTGGATTTTACAGGTAGTAGTATCCTTGCATGACCTTGTTTATCTGATACGCTTACGAGCGAAGAACATTCAATAAAGAAATCGCTTCATAAGCATGTCGACTAAGGGGAGTGATTTGACGTGTTCTCGTTATGTTGTGAATGCATTGCCCTGCCCATATGGACTATCGCATCAGGGCTTATGCTTGATTCTCGCTACGTCTCAATCCTTTCGGACACAAGCTTGTTGCCTTTTGTGAGGATGCTCTCGGTCGGACGATACTTCATCTTGGACGGTAGTCTGATGTTGGCATTTGTCGACAGATGCAGATCCGAGACGTACACCTTCCATTTTTTGATGGGGAGAGATGACGGTCACTCTTCAGGATTTTTTTTTCTTAACTGGTCTTCCGATCAGGGGTGAGCCACTTGTTCTAAACTGTTTACCGGCGGATTGAAAGGCTTGGTTGGGGCATCGGTTCAGCATGCTTGTCTCAGACAACTCCCGCAGTGTCCCTTAGACATGGCTAAGGATTTTAGTCAAGGTTGTTAGGACAAACCTTGTCGTTGAACTTCGTCATCTCTTCGGATGGATCCTGTTTCCCATTACACATGGAGATTGGGTGTACTCTACCTTCGTCCGTATCGTCGAGTCTTTAGTTGACGTGGAGGATGGGAGCGATATACAGTTGGGGATTAGCCGTCCTTTGCGCTACATACAGGGGTTGTGTGATGCTTCGCGATGTGACATCAGTTTGAAACCAGTTCTTGTCGTTTGCTACGTGCTTCTAGAGCTGTAGAGTTGGGAGCACTTCCTTGTTGGACAGCTCTCTATTAGGACATCAATACACCTATACCCCGAGTTGCATGACTCGATAGACGAGCCCAATTTGGGCACCTAGTGGATTGCTGCCAAGTTACACTGGGCTAAGGACAGACCAGTGAGGTGCTACCCAATGTTCTACAACGAGTTCAAGTCGTTGCACCATCACATCATATGGGCTCCATAGAGCCCAGATTTCGTGAATAGGATAGCGTCGGACGGACTGTCTGTGCATTGCACGCAGGACGTTAGATTATGGACGACGACCTGCCACCTAGTGTTTTCCCATATGATGGAGCCTTACGCACCGTAGCGCGTAATGCGACAGTTCGATCTATACCAGCTTGTGCCCCTCCTGACGGCAGAATCCTGCAATGAGCTGTCTACTTGTGTGTCCAACTCCATCCGAGTAATGTTTATAGTTCATACCTATATCTGTTGTTCTAACATCAATCCTTCTTGAATGCAGGCAATCGAGGGCGGGCCGACATGCTGAGGACTGGTAAGAAGTCCAAATGAGTGGGTTACGGCTACAGTGGATCGCAAGCGCATCTGAGACCGCCATCTGTAGCCTAGGGTACACCGTACTAGGGCTTCTCAGTATTACCAAGTACAACTTCGTGGAGTCCAAGAATATAATAAATAACATAAGTTACAGTCGGTCGAGAGACGACATCCTACACGCTGCGCAACGAGTTGGCCGACCATGCTCACTTGCTAGGTCAACACGACCTAGCCTTTACCGTGTGATGTACCAGGGACCCGAGAGGAGCTCTGGCCTTGGTACGATACTCCGTACTGGTCAACGTACGACAGGGGTGGGCGCCCTGGGTGCCACGGTCCAAACCCTGACGCCGTGTACCGCTGTCTCCTCATCGGTTGACAGATGGCTGTCACCCCCACGCTCAACTGAAGGTTGGAAGATGGAATGATGTTAGCCGAAATCAAAATTCAAGACCTAAGTTGAACATATGGTACCACCTCAATGTGTAGTGCGGATGACCGAGGGGGAGCACCAGTCTGAGTAGGGTGTGCAGGCGGCAGATGTTGATGCAACAATGGGTGTCCCGATCTTTCGATGAGATGGATAATTCGATTTTGTGGAGACGACTCACGATTCGACTACCAATCACACACGACCAATATGTGCGGCAATCGCTGAACTAACTCCAAGATTGTTATCGACCTTACTCGAAGCACGATCGACATGACCACGAAGGTCTATTCCTGCATGTAATCGAAGAACACACAAGAACAAGATAATATGCAATCTGAAATTGCAAATAGGATTTAAATATTTGATAAAGTTGGGATTCCAAAAGCGGTATTATGGTTGGTCTAGTCGACACAAGCCAATACACGAAGTTGCATTGTAGCTAACTTTTAACTAAACAAAATCCGAGAAAAACTAGAGGGGTGCGGTCTCCTTAAATAGGGGAGGGGGAGCCGCACATAACTAAGGCCCTATTTGGTAGAGCTCCATATTTTCATTTTTCAGATTCTGCTCCTGATTCTCTAAGAATCCACTTCTATGAGAATCTGGAGCTGGCTGTTGAAAGCGTTTGGCTGGTAGGTTGGCTCTAAAAACCATATGAGGGAGGATTAGAGGAAAATAGACTATGTTACCCCTGGTTGTAATAATTCAATTGTATTTGTGTCTTTCTCCTATTTATTTGTACACAAATTATAGAATTTTTCTCCTAAATTTGTTTAGACCATGTGAATGTATATACGTTGTATCTATACGCAATGCCAGGTTACATTGCATTTACACTTAATGATGGATTACAACTGTGTATAAGAAGCAAAAAATTGGAGATGAAAGTGCAGAGGCAAACCGGCTTATATATTTCACTCAAAACCATTGCATCACGATCCACGAGACACACCGATAGTTGATACACGTAGCTTTGATCACAAGTTCACAACTCCACAAGCCGTCGATACATGATACACAAACTCTGGCTTCTGGCGAGAACATTCTGATAACATACAAGCGTAGTCGGCGGACACACAGACTCGAGGCATCACACCGTCTCCTTAGCAGTTTCAGGGGTTGCACTTGCAGTCGGAGCCGCAACTACAGCCATGCCCAGCCTCACCGGACTCGATAGCCTTCTCGAACCCCTCCTCGAGGCGCCTGTGAAAGAAGCAGAGAGGTTTAGGCATTGAAATTGGGATCATGTTCAAGTTTGAAGCACAGCTAGGAGTTTTCTTTCGTTAAATTTTCCAAGGTGAAGATTCATGCATACACACCCCTTCTCAGGTGCAACACCAAGCACCATAGTCGCCGAGGTGGTAGCAGTGCTCTTCTCAGCCAAGTCAGGGTACATCTTTCTGCATCCGGCAAAAGTAGCACATAGATTTTAGTGGCTAGAATTAGAAAGGACAATATTTGCTCATCTTACATGCAGCTTTGTTTGAAACTATGAATATGAATCATCAGCTGCTACCATTCTGAAGCAGCTGTTACAAACTTATAGCTTTGAAGCAACAAGAGAAAACAATATGGAAGGGTATGTTCTTGCCACTAAAAATCGGTGAAATTGCTCAAAATTAACTAGGTGCTACCTCTGAACAGCTTATCTCAGTTTAGCTTGACAACACATGAACAACATATTCGAGATCATCGGTAGATGATAAACATATAGCCGCAGCCACTACTGCAGCTGCAGCTTGAACAACAGTTGCAACTTCCACCGCAGGACATCTTGATCTTCTGGGTCTCTTGCAACCTCACGGAGTTGTATGCAGTGAGAGAGGAAACTTGAGACGAGCACAGAGCAATTGCCAAGAAGAGCACATATCTACCTTATTTATATTGCTTGAGAAGCAAGTGCACATTTTGATCAGCCCAGCCCTACATCAGTTCTTGATGCATCATTTGAGGATGCTATTGAAAAATCCCCCAGTTCACAGACCGCTTGAGACCTGACAGAACCTGAACTTTGCCGAAAACTCGTGTTTTCGCAAACCTTCAACGTCATTGCCAATTGTCACATCATCCTAAGATCATGAGCATATCCCCATGATATCCACAGTTTTGATAGATGGAGAAATTAGGAAGTTGGCGTATCTCTTTGACCGTCTCGGGTCCGTACGTGACGTACGCAACGTCTGGTGTGTTCTGTTGCTAAGTGGTAGCTGAGCGATTTAAAGCTTGGGATTTCATTAAAGACATTGACCATCGAGTAAGGTCTTACCCTCGATCCTCCTCTGATGAGTGTACCTGGAAAGGTTGGGTTGAGTGATAGGACAAATGTCATTGTACGTCTTTGTGTTGTGGTCTCGCTAGTCCGAGAGAGAGGCCACTTGGGAGTTGGAGTTTCAGATGCTGTGGCGTTATCCGGATTTGTTCACTTGGATACGTGGTTACCGTTGATAGTTCTCAGTTGTAGTTGTTCTTTCGCGTAGTGTTGTGTGAGGATTCGGGGTCGAATCCTGTTTAAGGGGGGTAGAATGTAATACCCCGAATATCAATTTGAGAGAATGTATTATTCGGGGGAGAGAAATTTATTCAATTTTCGAGTGCAATATAGTTTAGAGAGAGATTTCTCCTAACAAGGAAAGTATCCGTCAGCGATTATGTAATATCCTGTTTAACATTAGAGAATTAATTGAAATGAGAACGGTATTTAACAGGAATTAAAAAGAGAAATCAGATTTTTAGAGGAGAATTAATCTTGGGCTTTCGGCCCACGTTGTTTGGCCCAAGTAGGAAGTTGGTTTAAGAAGGGGCCAACCAAAACCCTAGGTCTTTTTACTGTAGCACGCAGCTACAGTACCACGCCGCCACTGTAGCAACCCTCCTCCCCCCCTGCTGCCTCGCCCTCCATGTCGCCCCTTTGTGCTCCTTGCTACCGCCATCGGGAGGTAGAAGAAGGAGAGAAAGGAGGAGGAGGAAGATCGTCTTCTCCAACGTTCTTCCGCCTACATCCTGGTTGCTGCAAGGGTAACGAATGCCGGGCCTCATCGTTTGATTAGTGGTAGATGTGTTTTGGTTCATTTTTTATTAGATCGCATTGCTGCGAGTAGAAACTTAAATCTGTCCAGAAGGTTGCGTGGACTGTTGAGGGGTCTTAGAGGCCGAATTTGAGTTGTCCATCTCCTAGAGTTCTGTAGGTCTGGTTCTTATCTTTCAGTAGCCACGAAGATCACTCAATTCCGAGGTCTGAGTCAAAAGTTATGATCGTTTTAGTATCTGCTGCCAGAAATCTGACGAGAATAATCTGTCTGGTTATTTCCTAAAATATGAAAGGGAAATTGGTAGAATCTGAAAGTTCACACAACTAGGTTATTGTAGATAATTTGATAACCTTTTCAGATTGATAAAGAACGATCAATTCGGAGTTACCTGTTAAAAGTTATGGTCATTTTAGTTTTGCTGTTCGAATGTGTAGGCAGTTTCTGTACTGAAAGTTCAAACAATGGTTAGCCTATTATTTTGGCCGAATTGGATTATCGTGTCAACTAGAGTATTGTAGATTAGTCAGTTAAGAATCTACAGAAATTGGGTTTACCTCTTGTCGACTTCCAGTTCATGAGTTATGTCAATTACCGTGCTGCTGTCCAGAAACGGTATATGGCAGAAAGCGTTGTTTTCAGTTTCAGCTTTGAAAACTCGACTTGAGACATCGGGAAGCGGTGTAGAACGCCGATTAGTAGCGCTGGGTATATTATGTCCTTATTGAAATTATTTTACTTGTTTAGGAGGTGAAGCCTCGGGTTTAGGAGTATCATCTTTGCCGCTAACGCGTCGCATCGTGGAAGGCAAGTAATTGTAGTGATGTTACTACCGTTTAATTGGTTGTTCTTACTACTTGCAATCTATATGATTCTCGTATTTTGAAGTATTGTGCCATGGTTGGTTGACTTACAAATGAGGTGATAACAACAATTAATAATTGAATGTTTTACTTTGGATATCTTGCGTGTAGTCATGAGGTGGTTGCTTTAGATGCCGAATGTGGATCATGGATATATTTTCCATAGTGACTATGTGGTAGTAGTATAAGTTGATCTTGTTGGTGCCCTTATGAAGATGACACTTATGTGGTTTATGAGTATCATATTATTCATAACATATCATGACATTGCATTGTGGATGTCGCCGCTTATGGCCGCGACCGTACCGGTACAGCATCGTACATTGCCGTAGTACGATGCACACTCTTACCTTGATGGGTAAGAGTGCAGTGGAGCATGGCATGCATTTGCATTAAAATTGTGGATGGAGGAAATGCATACTTATGCCAATGTTTGAAATCTTATGAGGCAGGACTCATGTTAGTCCATGTGGTTTATTGAATGAGAAAGTGGAATGTGGTTGCGGTCATGCAATAATATAAATTGTGATGTAGCTTGCTTGTTATTTGAATAACCTGTTAATCAATTTACTTGCTGAGATTTTTCTCACCCTTGTTGTTTCTTTCCCCCTTCAGGTGATTCTTAAGCATTCTGGGATGGGTAGAGCGGCACCACAATTATGCACTCAATTCATAGTTTTATGCTGTAATAAAGTTGAGAGGAAACTATCCTAATGACTAGCTATTCGCGAGTGTTCTTTTGATTTATTAATGATGAATTTGTGGACTTCTCTTGGATTAAATTGCTAGTAGTTGATTTAATTTATTGAACTCTATCCGTTATTATTGTGTCCATTAGTTGTTTTTGCTTCCGCTTATGTTCGGCTGTAGAGTGGTTAGTGGCATTCCAGGGTAATGTGGGTCCTGGGGTGTTACAAATATGTTGTTTGCAAATTCTACGTATGCATTGCTATCTTGTGTTAAACTATTATTAGTTGACCCATTAGATGTATAATCTGTAGGAAAATGTTTATCGTCTACTACTGAGCCTAGGATTATCTTACTGTGATTTAGGGTTCGTTGGATGAGCCCTTGTCACTTAGTAGTTTACGAGTTAATGTTGCTTAGTCATGCTTAGCTACTGGTAGAATTGGGCGGTTGTCGACTTAGTCGATCACTTTGATCACACAAATGCTTATTATGTCTTTATGTTCAGCACTTTGTGCTATGTTTAATTGAGAAAACTAAAACTGAAAATAAAATGTTTTAGACTTGGGCATAATGGTATCTTGGTGTGCTTTTGGATGTGAATGATTGGTGCCCGAGTCAGCAAGGACCGAACAACTTGTTACACTAAACCAAGCATCTTTGCATGCTAACCACACTAGAGATATATCTGACTTCTCTTGATTTAGTACTTTGGGAAGTGTTAATTAATGAGTCGCTGGTGGTAGTGATAGAGAAAAATATTCGTTTTGGGATGAGAGGGATAGGTTCCGGTTAGATTCTCCATACCCAGGAACACCCGCAGTTGCTTCAGCTGGGCTGGTATTTCCGACTCAACGTATGGGTCCTTGTGATTTTTGTCGCTGACAAATCACTAAGGGCTAAACCCCATACGTGCGACTCTTAATTAATACAATCCATTGGAAATATCTCGTAGGACTTAGCCGTGCCGGCATACCAAAGGTAGCGTGCTTAATAGCTTGGTAAAAAGACGATCTGAAGTGTGGGTATGTAACATCCCAAATTCAGGCTTGTGTTTCAAATGTAAGAAAATGTGTAGAAATTAAAACGTTTCTTTCATCTTGTATTTCGTGTATGTTCTGGACAATTCTTGTAAAAGAATTATGGAAATACAAAATCACGAGCCTTTAATTTGACCTAAATCTTGCCTTTCAAAAAATTTCTTGTCTAACCTTATGATCATCCTCTGGAAATATTTTTCCTTGGTTCTAGGGATGTTGTGTGACCCCTCTGAAAAATTTCACAATTTTTAGAAATTGTTTGAATATTTTTAGAGGCTGGTCAAACCAGTTTGACTTTGAGTCAAACCCTAGCTTTCCTTGCAGAAATTTTGGAGAAAAATGCACTACAGCAAAACCTCTGAAAATTTTATACAAGGTCAATCTTAAAGTTAGCAAGCTACTGTAAAAATTCTAGAAATTTTGGAGTTGGTTGCTACCTCTAAAAATTCTTCCAAGTTTTCAGCTCAATTCAAACCCTAAATCAAACCTTTGGTTGGGTTCAAGTCGGACTCGATCCAAACTCGTCTTCGGGTTCGACCCAGCCCTTTCCCGCACCCGGCTCAGCCCTTGCTAATGTGCGATCGTTCTCATCCGTTAGATCTTCATCGGGCGGTCCATGTTGCTGTGAACGTTCGGACCTCCAATCGCGCTATCGCATTGTAGCCGTTGGATTTAAATCCAACCGTTGCGGTGCGTACCCTTCGTGCTCGGTCACCTTTTTAAACTGGCTCGCGCCAATTGGTTCAGCCCAGTCAACTAGGTGCACTCGGGCTCGAGCCACTCCGACGCGTGTGATTTGGACCGTTGGATTTCAATCCAACGATCAAGATCGTCTGGGCCGTTCGGACCTCCGACTGTCCCGGTCAATCTCAGCTGTTCGAATTTGATCGGCCCACCTTGATTGATTCAAACGTTTGTGATCCCTCCAAATGACCAATTTAATCGTGGCCGTCTATTTTCTATCCAACCGTCAGGAGTTTGGGTCCGTGCCTTAGGGTTAAGCTCAACCCACTTAACCCTTTGGGCTCGAGCCATTTTGCTTTGTGTCACTGGCAGGTGGGCCCTTGACTGCTCCTAGTCATCTTCAACCTCTGGATTGCGTGTGTGTACGCCATGGCAGGGAGTGGGAGAGGGCAGTGCTGTAAGATCGAGTAGGCCGACTAGAGGGGGGTGAATAGGCGTTTTAAAACTTTTATGAGCTAAAACCGATTTCTAATATGGAAGTTAATACAAATACGATTTTGCACAATTAAGACCTAAAACCACTAGTCTCAACTAAGTGCACCAACAATACAAGTCTAATGATAATAAACAATTGAGCGGGAACTTGTAAGCAATTCAATTTAGGCAATGTAAATAGCACATAGCTTGGAAATCATTCATACACAATGAATGAGCAACATAATTATATGAATGTAAATTGCAATAAGGTAAAGCTCAAGAATGCAAACCACAATATGACACGTCGATGTTTTACCGTGGTGCTCGGAGACTTGCCGGTCTCCCCTAATCCACGTTGAGGGAAACCCAAACCAATTGGGCCGGCTCCACGTATTAAGCCTTCCTCCGAGGTATCAACCACCTCGCTCCACTAGGGTTGCTCTTACTCCACTCCGTAGATGGCGAGCACCAAGCCACTCACAAACGCTCGGGTCTTCTCACAAGCTTCACTTGAGAAGATCACCGACGCACGATGCCTCCACGCCGCCTAGGTGTTGGCAAACACCAAGAGTAACAAGTCTCCAACTTTCACTTGAACCAATCAAGTGTCAAAGCTCTCGTGGAAACTAAATCCACCACCTAATGCAACACATGCAATAGGATTTGCCTCTCAAACCTCAACAAGTGCAACACATGCACAAATGGGAGTAGAGGGCTTGCTCTTAGCGCAAAGGAACTCAATGGGGCACCAGCAACCTACTCCTCACACAGCCAAGGTGGGTATTTATAGCCCACACACAAAAATTAGCCGTTGGGAGAAGATTCTAGAGAATCCGGACTGAAACCGGTCAGACCGCCAACTAATGGCCGGTCGGACCGCCCAAGTGCCAACGGCTATAAAACTAGCCGTTGGACTTACAATCGGTTTGACCGCCAACCAATGGCGGTCGGATCGCTCACCACCGTCGAGCGCCGAGAGGCGGTCGGGCCGCTCAACAGAGCACCGAGCAAACCAGAAAACATCTCCTCTGGAAAATACGTACCGCCAAACAAATATCGGTACTACCGCACTCCGGTAGTACCGTTTCAAACTCCCGGTACTACCGCACTCCGGTAGTACCGTTTCTTACGGCCGGTACACACGAGAATCGGTCAGACCGCCCAACCCATGGCGGTCAAACCGCTACCACCGGTCAGACCGCTACCGGAGGCGGTCAGACCGCCAGCAGTCACCAAGACTGAGATCAAACTTTGTACATTTGCTTCAACTCAATTTGCAAAACATATTTGC
This sequence comes from Ampelocalamus luodianensis, assembly GCA_036346255.1. NCBI lineage: Eukaryota > Viridiplantae > Streptophyta > Magnoliopsida > Poales > Poaceae > Ampelocalamus > Ampelocalamus luodianensis. Next base: position 53,085,837 of record CM070634.1, on the reverse strand, counting down.
CAAATTGATGCAAAATGTACACAAGAGATGAAAGCTATATTCTCAACAAGTCACAGAAGCACATTTTGCCGACTTTTAGAATCATCGCCACAAGGAATAAGGTACATGGACTTAAACCGTTTGCAAAACACATTTGCAAACAAGAGTCACATGCTACAAGGAATAACCATGAGCCACAACTATTTGCAAAACGCATTCGCAAATATAGGCAACATGTTAAGTTGAGCTAGAGCAAACACAATGAGCTATCAACACATGACTAACTCAAGTTACTAATTAAGACCCCTCTTAATAGTACGGCAACCTATTCTAGCAATCCGGTCTCCAACCAAACACCGAGACCGGTAAAAGACTAGGAACAAATCCTTAGCCCTAGCTAGTCATACCTTTTCCTTGCGCAACCACTTGAAGCTTGATGACGCATATCCTTGCTTCAAGTCTTGACATACATCAACTCATGATGCACTCTTCACTTGACCTCCATCAACACATGATGGATTCTTCTTGTCTTGATGATCAACTCATGATCATCTCCTTTACTCCAAGCTCTTCACTTCAATATCATCAACCCATGATGATGTTCTTCTCTTGATATCATCAACACATGACGATATTCTTTTTCTTCAAACACTTGACTTGATGATGATCAACTCATGACATCATCTGAAGTCTTCAATCACATGGAACATAGCCTATTTCACCAACTCATAGAAAATTGTTAGTTCCACAAGGTGATTGTCAATAATTACCACAACAAACCATTAACCAATAATGGTGGGACAAGATACCGCAATCTTTCCCTCTTAGGTAATTGATGACAACCAACACAATTACAGATAATTGAATAATTGGTATGAGTATATGTGAACTACATAAGTTATATATATACTCAAAGGATATACGAGCATATATGAACTACGCAAGTCTCATATGCTCATATGAATATATACGAACTACACATGTTGCATATATTCAAGGATATGAGTATATATAAACTTACACAAGTTGCATATACTCATATGAATATATTAACTACACAAGTTAAATATATTCAAGGATATATTTCAAGGTAAAGATCCTTAATATATGTGGACACGGAAATATGGATCAATACTAATGAAACCACAAGATATAGATTGAACTCCCCCTAAATGTGTGCATACACGAGTGTATAAATAAAACATATGCACATATACAAGTTTTCCTTTTTGGTGAAGTTCAACCTATGTATTGGATCCGAGGAATGCAAGAAGATATAATAAGATGTTGTTGAATGCATACCTCTTTGATATTTAAATCCGACTGAGACTAAACAATAGGTATATCGAAAAGAGTGTTAGTCTCATAAATAGATTTGTCATTAATAACCAAAACTCCATTAACACATAATGGCGGATCTAGATTCTTCAATCTCCCCCTTTTTGGTAATTGATGACAAATCCTTTATCAATAGCAACATTTGAATATTATCAACATATATTGAGTAATTAAGCTATTGAAATGTGAATCATGCATATAATGAATTCTTTAAGCATATGAGGAAGACATGTATAATATTTGATACACAACCAAATGTGGAAAAATATTGATCCAACATTCTCCCCCTTTTGGCATTAATCACCGAAAACTCAAATCAACCTTAAGCAAAATAAAAGATTTTGCATAATCAAGAGCTTGGCAAGAGAAGATATTTTATTTAGATCAAATAAACATTCTCCCCTTTTAAAGATAGGTTGGGTTCTTAAGAGATTTTTGAAAGTTTCTGTAACCAAGAACCAAACAGAGATAAAACTCCCCCTAAACATGTGCATTTAAGATCTGAAAGGAATACATGCACAAGAATATTTTATGAAATTTTGACGGAGTTTTCTCTAAACAATGAATCCAAGGAAGCATGACAATTTATAATCAAGATAAGAATATTCATGCAACAACAATAAGGATTCAATAACATAATTCAGACAAGGATAATAAGCATAATCCATAACATTAACAATCACATATCCAAAGTGTCTGACAGCAATTAAGATCATACAGGGTTCAATAAGCTCATAACAGATAACAAAAGATAACCTACAGCTTATCCCACAATACAAGGTCTATCGACCTATATATGAAAAGATAGAATCTAAGATGGAGGAGCAGCTGATGTGGATGGAAGATCGTCCTGCTGAACGCCTGAAGATGTATGACGACGTCTCCCAAACCTCTGATAAACAACTGGTACATGCTGCTGATGATACTCTGTGAGTCTCGCATCCATACGACTGACCCTCAAGTCCAAAGTATCCAACCTAGCTGAAGTCTCTGCATGCATCTGATCATATCTTCCATCCATGCGATCAAACCTAGCATCCATGCTCGTCTGAAGGCGCAAGATAGCTGCCAGAACTGCATCCTGCTCCTGAGGACCCTGCTGTCCTGGATGTCCCTGAGAGGATGATCCCTGTCCCTGATGCTGAAGAGGAGGTGGAGGAGGCACCTGAGGAGGAGTATCTCTAGGTCTGTACTCCTTATGCTCCATGTCACAATCCTGATCAAAGTCTATCTTGCTCTGAATAAGCTTCATAATATAGGGAGCAAAATAAATGCTCTTGGTCTTGTCTCCCTTAGAGGTAGCAATCTCTCTAATAATCAAATCTCATGCCATCCATAATATACTTGATTACATTCCAGGCACGCCCATGTATCTCATCATTATTCCCACTCCTAGGAAAGAATGATGCTCTCATGATCCTATTAATAACACTGGGCAAGGGAAGAAGTCCAGTTACTCTTCCTCGCACAAACTGATTTGCAGGATCATAAAATTCATCTACCTGAGTTAGGTCAAGAGATTCCTGAAGATGTACCTTTAGACCACTTGAATCTCCTAGGCTCAGGGCACTTATGAAGTCATCTTTAGTTGCTTCCAACTTTTGATTTCCAGTCATCCACTCAAGATAGTCATGATCAGGAGAAATATAGACTGTAGCATAAAATTGTCTGATGGCTTTTGCATGAAAGTTGCACGTAAAGAAACCAAAGATTTCAATCTGACAGCTCTAAACAATCTGAGCAACCCATTGTAGACTGGATTCTTGCCAATGTAGCTCCACTTCACAAAGCGATAATTAGCAAACCTTTTCTTAGCATAAATGATCTGATAGACATGCTGTTGAAACAATATGTGGAATATAGCCATGGTGGCATCTCTTGGAAATCTGAATTGGTTAATATGCCTCAGAATTGTATATTGTTCACTTTTGATCGTTGACACATCAAGCCCAATAAATTGACTCTGATCAGGAGCAACATCTTCATTCTCACCCTCATCATCATCCTCATCCTCATACTCATTGTCACTGCTGTTATTGTCGCTGTCATCACTAGCATCTTCTTCCTCTTCTCCAACTTCTTCTTCTTCATTCTCCATATGTTCATCTTCTGAGGGGGAAGGAGGTGCAGAGCGATTCGCAATCCTTTTGTTCGGCATCGTCACTGAGATAAGATAGCAAAGAATATCAAACGAGTTCAAGAAATAAATTAACAAATATTCATATGGCCATCATCATCATCGCCATTGTCACGGTGGTCGATCACGCTGCCTGGCCGTCGGACCGCCAGAGGATCGGTCGACCGCCACTTGCGGCGGTCGATCGCCGATGACAAAGACGATCTGAAATTTTGGAAAAATCCAAAATCTCCAACTTTTGTACAATGGCATAATGGATACTTCTTAATTTACTCTTAGGCTACTTGTAGGTTCAAATATTTCACCAATTTGAATGAATTTGGGGACAATTAAGTCAAACCCTAGAAATTGGGAAATTTGCAATGTATGTAAATTGCAAGTAGAGAATCAAAGGTTTACCGGCTAGGAATGAAGAGATTAATCCAAGGAGATGAACCCTTGAAGCAATTTGGAAACAAATAGCCGGATGTCAAAAGAACACCTCCACCTAGGGTTTAATGGCATTTGAGAATGAGTGACTTAAAACTCAAATTAAACCGTGGAATAGAGAGAGGAGGTGAGGGAGAGGATCTAGGTTACCTCAAACCACAAAAGCACCGGCCAGAGAGGTGGATCCGAGATCCTAAAGGAGAAGTCGGCCGAAAGAGAGAGAGAGAAAAAAGTTTTCGGTTTGAGGAGTGTAGTGAGGAAGATAACTGTCGGGTGGAAGTTAAACACTCCACGCAAAACCGGTCAGACCGCTGGGCATGGCGGTTGACCGATTTCATCGGTCCGACCGCTTGGACGGCCGGTCAGACCGGTAATGACTGAAACTGACAAACAGTTCAGTATTGGATTTTGGGAATTGAGAGAGTTGTTCTAATTTGCTCCAAATTTTCACACAATCAATCAAACAAATAGTTTTGGAGCATTTCCAACTTATATAGCCCTTTAAAATCCAATCCTCAAATAATTTTTATAAGATAAGTTTTAGTTTTCGCAAATGAAATTGTATTTTCGAGAACTTTCACAAAACGAGCCAAATTGAGCATTTGAGGTAAACTAAAGCATCCAATTGCATGTATGAGTCATAAATACCATCATGGACCTATTTATGTGAATAATTTAGGTTCAAATGGCTAAACTCACTTAAGTGCTAGAAAGTGACTTTTATGGTTAAGCTTGTATTTTGAATGAGTTTCGAAATCGAATAACCTTTGATGAGTTGGTCTTTTGGAGATCATTTGAATACCAAAAATGTTTAGTATAACCAACTCTAGGATTTTCCTTTTGGGACGATAGTCAAATTCCTTTTAGAATAGATTTTACACAAAAATCTAGTTTAGGTCAAAAACAAGATTCTATAATCTAGAATTTTGGAAAGAAACTTATTTTCACTTAAAATATGTTTTTCTTGAACCAAATCCTTTGGTAAACCTTTGAAATGCATTTGTATACATTTTGCAACTAATTTTTCAAAGGATATACTAATAATTTCAAATTTTTGACTTTTGGCTAAATGGTTCAATTTTGAAAATCAATATTAGCACTTAATTAATTTGGGCACATTTTGGGACGTGATATACATGTAAATGATTTAGCACTCCTCCATAATGTACCACAACCATCTTGCTCAAGATTTGAATACTCAAGATTAAGCGCAAGAGCAAGAACAACCCTTTTTATAAGATTTTTATGAAATGCAACCTACACAGGGTAAAGGGTCTAGATACTTCAATGTAAATACTTGTTACGGAGATAGCATTGGCTCATGATATGATTTGATTATCCTCATACTTGGCTTCAATTTTGACACATGGTGGAATACACCTCTTCATGAATAAGCCAAGTCTCCAATGTCTCTCCAAGTACCTATTAATCATTTAAGCGCATTTTTGGTACCCAATACTTGGTTGGGTCCATAAATGTTAGTCACTATACTTTTGGGCACCCAAATTGCCCTAGCATTAGTTTTATGTAAACTAACATTCCTAGCAAACACATTGCCATTCTTATCTTTCCTAAGCAAATAATGATTATTATAAATAATTGGCTTAGGAGAGATACCTTTAGGACAATCCTTACTAAAATGTCCTTTCTCCCGGCAATTGTAGCAAGTAGGGCTTTTGCTTCCCCTTAGTGTCTTCTTATCTTGCTCATTGCCGTCTTGCCTCTTCATTGAATGTCTTGGCTTGACATCCTTTTGATTTGGACACACCGAGGCAATGTGTCCCTTCTCATAACATCCAAAGCATTTGATATTTGTGTATATCTTCCCTTTTTGCTTTGGGATGCTCTTCACCTTCTTCTTGGCGATGAAACCAAGTCCTCTCTTATAATCTTCCTTGTTAGGGCATTTGGAGGAGAGGTGACCCTTTTGATGACAATCAAAGCACTTGATGTTCTTGTTGTGTCTTTGATTGTGTCTCATCTTGCTATTTTCCCTTTTCTTGGGAGTGAAGCCGATTCCACTCTTATCACTTGAGCTTCGTTGCTTGCTCAAGATATCATCAAGAGTGATCTTCCCTTTGTGGCTTCTATCCAAGTCATTTTTCAAATTTGCGACTTGGGCCTTGAGCCTTTTGTTTTCCTCTACAAGATTAGTTTCAACAAGCATAGAGGAAATAGAAGCATTTTCACAAATGCTACAAGGCATATCAATTAAATCATCACAAGATGTGGATATGTTGACTTTAGATGAATTGCAAGAAATAGGAGCTATGCATGGTAAATCATCTATTAGATTACATGTTACACCTATATCCATCTTGGAGCTAGTATATTCATTTAGGAGGAGCTTTTCATGTTCATCTTTTAGAACATCATAATTATTTTGGAGCAAGACATGTTCTTTCTTCAAAACTTTGAATTTAGATTTCTCCATTCCTAAATATTCATTTATATCTTCTAGCATATCTATCAACTCATCATAAGAAGGATTATTGTCATCATCATTATTTACCTTCTTATTACCTTTAGCCATGAGGCAATGAGTTGATGTGGAGGGGTTTGTGATCTCATCATTGTCGGAGCTTGATGTTGAACATTCTTCTCCCGACATCCATTCTTGCACATAATCCTCATTTGTTGAAGTAAATGTTGTTGAGGATTCTTCGTTGTCGAAGTTTGAGATTGAGCATTCTTTTTCCGACATCCATTCTTCTATGAGATCATTACTTGTGAAAGTGGACCTTTCATAATATTCTTGAAGATGGATCCACATCTCATGAACGTTCTCGTGATCGCATATGACATCAAACACATCTACACTCAAAGCACTAAATAAAGCGTTAATTGCTTGAGCGTCGAGATGTAAGCATTTCTCTTCCTCAATTGTTGAATCAAGCCTATCCAATGGAGGAGAAAAGCCAACATCTACAATCCACCATATATTTAGGCCCATAGCCTTAAAATAACATGACATGCGTATTTTCCAATGTGCATAATTTGTGCCATTAAATTTAGGTGTTTCACCTAGGTGCATAAAATCTCTAGTCGCCATCCTTTACTCTCTAGACGGTTAAGTCTAATAAATGAGAGACCAAGTGTAATACCCTGTTTTCGTTTAGAAAGACCTTTGTTCGAATTTGAAATTCTTAAAAGAGAAAATTCGACGATTCGTCGGTTCTTCTAGTTTTGGACCTGGGCCTTTGGGCAACAGGTCCAAGACTACACCTTGTGGGCCTAGAGGGGCTGCCTTAGAGCCCAAAGAGGGGCCAGCAATGGGGCCCAAGCCCATCTAGTGGCCGGCCAAAGGGGGGCTTTAGGGGGGCGGCCAAAACCCTAGTCTCCCCCACACTTCCACCTTTCCCCTCCCTGCAGCCGCCACTCCCCTCCCCCTCCATCTTGCGCCACTTTCCAGCAGGGAGCCGCCCCTCCTCCACCTCCCTTGCTGCTGCCCAAAGTCATGGTGGTACGTCCCCATCTCCTGGAGCTGCCCCGTGGTGTCGATCTTCCCTTTGCCGGCATCTCGCGAGGAACGGAAGGGATCTTTGCAAGGTCGCTGATCAAGAAGGTGGGAAACATCTTTGCGGGTCAATCATCGTCGTCCCGGGGTGCTCCAAGGTAAAGATTCTCAGTTGTCGTTGTTGGATTAGTCGTAGAGGAGAAATCGTTTCGAGTTGTTTAGATCAGAATCGGTCTGCGGTATTTTTCAATATGTCCAGTTTGTTGCGTGGACGATTTCGGGTTCTTAGAAGACGAATCAGAAGTGTTGATCTGCTAGAGTTATGTAGGTTTTGTTCTTAGCTTTCGGTGGCCGCCAAGAACACTGAATTCCGACTTTCGAGTCAAAAGTTATGATAGATTTATTATCTGCTGTCCAGAATCCTGACGGGAATTAGCAGTCTCTGTATAGATTGATATATGGCCTAGTTAGAGGGTGATTCAGAGGTCTTGCCCATAACAAATTTTGAAGGTGATATCACTAGCTTTCAGGATTGATAAATAACACCTCATTTGGATTTATAGATCAAAAGTTATGCACTTTTCATTGTGACTGTCCAGATTGTAGGTCAGTCTGTCCAGATTGTATGTCAGTTTCTATCTTTAGTTTTGACCCGTGTGCCACTTTTTGTTAAAGAAAAAATATGAATGTCGTGCCAACTAGGTTATTGTAGGTAATTCCATAACCTTTTCATATTGATAAAGAACACTCAATTCGGAGTTGAAGTTTAAAAGTTACGGACGTTTTAGTACTGCTGTTTTTATGTTCGCACAGTTTACGTTCTGCTGTTTCGTTTGATGATTAGCAATTTAGTTTGGCGAATTGGGTTATCTCGTCAACTACAAAGTTGTAGATATATTTGTTAAGCTCGTGTAGGATCTGGGTTCATCTCTTTTGGAGTCCCAGATCATTAGTTTTGGTCTTTACCGTGCTACTGTCGGATGGGATTCCATGTTTCTTTGGAATTTCAGATTTGGGTTATGACTATGTTTTGGGTGTGCAAGAGGGTATTGTAGAATATTATTTCATGTTGGGCTCTATGTTGTTCTTATTTCGGTTATTTAATTGTTTAGGCCGCGAGGCTACGGGTTTGGGGCGCCATCGTTGCTCGCTAACGCGTCGTAATACGTATGCAAGTACTTTGTTGATTTTAAGTTTGTGATTGTGAATGTTTACATGAATATAATGTGACATATTGTGTTACCCGAGATCTTTGAATCTGGTTATGTTCTTTCATTATGTGGAGTATATGAGAGATGGTATTATCACTTGTTCATGTTCATATCATGCATCCTTTTATTCATGTTATGTCCACGGGAGTGGATTGTAAGTCCCACCATTCCAATGTGGGCGATTTGGACATTGTCATGTCCGCCCACGGAGTGGATTGAAAGACCCATCAATTCCGGTATGGGCACGTAAGACCCATCAATTCCAAAGATGGGCAACCGGACACCTATATGAAACGTTCTTCATATAGGACTTGGATCCCCGCACTTTTGTTAAGGTGCGGGCTTAAGTGAACACCGACGGTGTGTCACTCGCTATACCAGTATAAGCATGTGTACAGTCCATCCTTGAATACATTCATTCATGCTATGCATTCCTAAGTTTTCATTCGATGTATGCTCATATTCTCTTATGATGATGATTTGTTCATATGTGTGTTATGTCCCTTTTACTGTACTTGCTGAGCCGTGGACTCACTCTTGCGTTGTTTGTTTATTTTTAGGTAACCCCTGATGTTGGCTCACTTGGGAGGGAGTAGACACGCACTACTTGTTCACATCATCAAATTCATGTTCAAGATTAAATTTTAGTTCTATCTTTCATTCGTTAATGATGAACTGTAATAATTAAATTCTAATTGGTGAAGGAAGGATACCTTCTCCAGTTTATGTTGATTTATTACTGCATGTGAACCTTCTTTATTGATGATCAGTATTAAATAACTTAGAAGGTGAAGGAAGGATACCTTCACCATGTCCTGCTTATTTTAATGCTGTCATTAGTTGATATACTTATTTCATATTCTTCCGCTTTGTGTAGATTGTTAGAGTTTATAGGTGGCATCTTGGCTTCCGAATAGCCAGGGTGTTACACCAAGCTCTGATACCACTTGTAAGATCGAGTAGGCCGACTAGAAGGGGGTGAATAGGCGTTTTAAAACTTTTATGCGCTAAAACCGATTTCTAATGCGGAAGTTAATACAAATACGGTTTTGCACAATTAAGACCTAAAACCACTAGTCTCAACTAAGTGCACCAACAATACAAGTCTAATGATAATAAACAATTGAGCGAGAACTTGTAAGCAATTCAATTTAGGCAATGTAAATAGCACATAGTTTGGAAATCATTCATACACAATAAATGAGCAACTTAATTATATGAATGTAAATTGCAATAAGGTAAAGCTCAAGAATGCAAACCACAATATGACACGTCGATGTTTTACCGTGGTGCTCGGAGACTTGCCGGTCTCCCCTAATCCACGTTGAGGGAAACCCAAACCAATTGGGCCGGCTCCACGTATTAAGCCTTCCTCCGAGGTATCAACCACCTCGCTCCACTAGGGTTGCTCTTACTCCACTCCGGAGATGGCGAGCACCAAGCCACTCACAAACGCTCGGGTCTTCTCACAAGCTTCACTTGAGAAGATCACCGACGCACGATACCTCCACGCCGTCTAGGTGTCGGCAAACACCAAGAGTAACAAGTCTCCAACTTTCACTTGAACCAATCAAGTGTCAAAGCTCTCGTGGATACTAAATCCACCACCTAATGCAACACATGCAATAGGATTTGCCTCTCAAACCTCAACAAGTGCAACACATGCACAAATGGGAGTAGAGGGCTTGCTCTTAGCGCAAAGGAACTCAATGGGGCACCAGCAACCTACTCCTCACACAGCCAAGGTGGGTATTTATAGCCCACACACAAAAACTAGCCGTTGGGAGAAGATTCTAGAGAATCCGGACTGAAACCGGTCAGACCGCCAACTAATGGCCGGTCAGGCCGCCCAAGTGCCAACGGCTATAAAACTAGCCGTTGGACTCACAATCGGTCTGACCGCCAACCAATGGCGGTCGATCGCCCCACCGATCGAGCGCCGCGGGCGGTCGGATCGCTCAACAGAGCACCGAGCAAACCAGAAAACATCTCCTCTGGAAAATACGTACCGCTAAACAAATATTGGTACTACCGCACTCCGGTAGTACCGTTTCAAACTCCCGGTACTACCGCACTCCGGTAGTACCGTTTCTTACGGCCGGTACACACGAGAATCGGTCAGACCGCCCAACCCATGGCGGTCAGACCGCTACCACCGGTCAGACCACTACCAGAGGCGGTCAGACCGCCAGCAGTCACCAAGACTGAGATCAAACTTTGTACATTTGCTTCAACTCAATTTGCAAAACATATTTGCCAAATTGATGCAACATGTACATAAGAGATGAAAGCTATATTCTCAACAAGTCACAAAAGCACATTTTGCCGACTTTTAGAATCATCGCCACAAGGAATAAGGTACATGGACTTAAACCGTTTGCAAAACACATTTGCAAACAAGAGTCACATGCTACGAGTGTAATACTCCGGAAGTGTGAGAAGTCAATAATCGGGATAAATCAATTTAATCGGTAGCGCTTAATTTTATTCGGGAGTTGGAAATTTTATTAAATTCAAAGTTTTGGGGATCTTTGGAGTATGGACCTCCGGCCCAAGCTCATCCATCCCTTTGGCCGGCCCGGAGTGGGCCATTAAGGGGGGAAAGGTGCCCTAGGGCCCAAGGCCCAAGCCCCTCCTTCTAAACCCTAGCTGCCCTTACCCCACCCCTTGGCGAATTCTTTCCCTCCCCTCCCTCTTGCAGCCGCCACCCTTACCCCTCCCTCTCCCTTGCGCCTTCCATCTCCTCCTTGGAGCTGCCCATCCATGGATGAGCACCTCCCATTCCTTGATGCCGATCTCCCGCCGCCGGCCTCGCGAAGGAAGGGCTGGAGCTTGCGGACTTGTTGATCAAGAAGGGGGATTGAGGTCATCCTCTACAAGGTTCTTCATCGTCTTCCTGGTGCTCCAAGGGTAACGGTTCTCGGTTGTCGTTGTTGGTTAATCGTAGAGGCGAATTTGATTAGGTTTGATCGGTTCATGTGCGGTCTGCTGTAATTCCAATTCTGTCCAGTTTCTTGCGTGGCTTGTTTCGTGTACCTAAAGGCAGAATTAGGGAATTTGATCTCCTAGAGTTTTGTAGGTCTTGTTCTTAGCTTTCGGTGGCCGCCAAGAACACTGAATTCCGACTTTCGAGTCAAAAGTTATGATAGATTTATTATCTGCTGTCCAGAATCCTGACGAGAATTAGCAGTCTCTGTATAGGTTGATATATGGCCTAGTTAGAGGGTGATTCAGAGGTCTTGCCCATAACAAATTTTGAAGATGATATCACTAGCTTTCAGGATTGATAAAGAACACCTCATTTGGATTTATAGATCAAAAGTTATGCACTTTTCTTTGTGACTGTCCAGATTGTATGTCAGTCTGTCCAGATTGTATGTTAGTTTTTATCTCTAGTTTTGTCCCGTGTGCCACTTTTTGTTAAAGGCAAAATTTGAATGTCGTGCCAACTAGGTTAGTGTAGGTAATTTCATAACCTTTTCAGATTGTTAAAGAACGTCCAATTTGGAGTTGTACAACAAAAGTTATGGATATTTTATTTTAGCCGATATTTCTGTCAATTAATTCAGTCAACAGATTTGAGCCGTGGGCCAAATTTATTAGAGGCAAAATCTGAACTTTTGCCCAACTAGAGTATTGTAGATATGTCAGTTAAGAATCCATGGAAATTGGTCTCACCTCATTCCGAGTTCCAGACCAATAGTTATGTCAATTACCGTGCTGCTGTCCAGAATTAAGTTATGTAAGAAATTGTTGATTTCAGTTTAAGCTTTGTTTTAATGACTAGAGTCATCGTGGAAGCGATGTTTAACGTCGATTAGTAGTGTTGGGTATATTATGTCCTTATTGAAATTATTTTACTTGTTTAGGAGGTGAAGCCTCGGGTTTATGAGTATCACCTTTGCCGACTAACGCGTCGCATCGCGGAAGGCAAGTACATTGCCACCCTTAATGATTGTGATTGATGAATGTTTATGGTCATGATGTGATTTTGTATGATACGAGAGAAGATGGATTGTCTATGTTCTTTCATATGTGTTGAATCCATGTTTTGTTATCATGTCTTTCAATATTCGTATTTCATTCTATGCATTCATTATGCATGTTTCATCCACGAAAGTGGATTACAAGTCCCACCATTCCAGTGTGGGCAGTGTTGGACATTGTCATGTCCCGTCCACGGGAGTGGATTTGAAAGACCCATTAATTCCAGAATGGGCATGTAAGACCCATTAACTCCAAGATGGGCAATGTTGGACGCCCGTATGAAACGTTCTTCATACGGAAGTAGATCCCGCATTTTTGTTAAGATGCGGGCTTGAGTGAACACCGACGGGTGTTTCACGGCTATACCGGTATATGCATGTGTGCAGTCCATTCCTTTGATTTTGAGCATTCATATCATGTCTTCATATGTAGTCAGTTGGGATGTGATCGAACGATGATGAGTTTGTCTTATTCATATTGAATGATTATCTTATTGATATATGTACTTGTTGAGTCGTGGACTCACTCTTGCGTTGTTTGTTTATTTTAGGTAACCCCGATGTTGGCTCTTGCGAGGAGTAGACACGCACTACTTGTTCACAACATCAAATTCATGTTCAAGACTAAATTTTAGTTCCATATTTCATTCGTTAACGGTGAACTGTAATAATTAAACTATAATTGGAGAAGGAAGGATACCTTCTCCACGGATGTTGATTTATTCTGCGTGTGAACCTTCTTTATTGATGTTCGTATTAAATAACTTAGAAGGTGAAGGAAGGATACCTTCACCATGTCCTGTTTATCTTAATGCTGTCTTTAGTTGATATACTTGTTTCAAGTTCTTCCGTATTATGGATGTATGTTAGATGTTTTAGGTGACATCTTGGCTTCCGGATAGCCAGGGTGTTACAGTTGGTATCAGAGCGGGCTTTAGGTCCGTGGTAATTAAGTTATTAAAATAACACACAGTGCACAGTATGTGGGGTTGGAAAATTATCATTGCTTCCGCAATATCTGTTATTATGTTTCATTTTGTTGAGCAATTGTTGAATTGCTTCTGTACTATCATCCTTGTTGGTAATATATGATCTGCTATGATATTCAATATCTATGAACTAATTTTATGATTGTCATGAGATGACCCTGTATATTCATAATTGAGTATTTTGGTGAAGCGTGTTGTAAACGAATGATCAGAAGTGGAGGTCGTGGTTGTTACTCGGGATTCACTGGTTACACCACCGTTCGCGATGACGTGGTTAGAGGAGTAGTTACCCAGTACCATAGTTTGGTGTTAAGCGTGAGTTGCTTTAGAAAGTTATTCTCTTTCTTGATTTCGAATTTGCCAATTCTTGACTGTGGTGGTCGATGAATTTCTCCGGGTTTGTGGTTCATGATAGTTTATGGTTTTCAATAGATCCTCTTGGTTCTCTGAAACAAATATTGCTTTTCAACCGTTGAGTTGCTTTTACCACTTGTGGTCGTTGTCAATTGGCAAGATTGATGTTTTCATGGTTGCTCCTTCTTTCTCATTGAAAAGAATGACTCATTTAGTCGTTTGATAGCTTGGTTAGTGAGAGTTTCTCTGTAAGTTTGTTTGCATGGAAAGCTTTGGCTTTATGCGTTCTTTTGAATTACTTGAGCGTTGAAGTTTGAAGTCTCTCTTTTCTTTGTAGTAAGGTGTTAGGATTCTTTTGTGATGTTCTGCCATGCTTAAAATTAGAAGTTATAACTAAACGAATAAATTGTTACCATATGAGTTACCAAGTTGAGTTATTAGCATGGTGCAAATCAATTATTCTTAACTATCATCCATGAAAGTGAAATTGATTAATTTGAAATGTCCTTGTATTTCATACATGGTGTATGTTAAATAAAGATTGTCCATATCCGTTCAGAACCTATAGATCTTACGTAAGAACTAGGTTTGTCTTTTTCCAGTATGCTAAAATTGTTGAAACTTGCATAAAGGACCAGATGGGTGTTGGTGTATCGATTCGTGAAACCTTGTTTATAGAAAATTATGTTAGTGAATCTTTAATCATGTTTTGAAATGATTTCTGAACAAAGGTGAAATGTAAATCTATGTTTACATATGGTTATGTGATTGCAAATGGAATTAGTCTTTGTATGTACACACATGATTAATACCATCATCGATTGTTAATGATTGAAGAAGGTGCTAAGCAACACCAATAGTTGAGTAGATTAATTTCGTAAGTAGTCTTTGCTTTCGTGCCTTATGATATGGATATTGCTTAGCATAATCTTGTTACAATAAATTTGTTTCAACCGTGTGGTTTGTATTCTCTTTGGGAAGTTTTAGGATGGAGTAATAAAGTTTGATGATTCTCAGTACTAGTGTATGTTGTCGATGTTATTAACTCGTCTAAATGTGAGAATGAGGTTAATTCTCGTAGTAATTTGATCACCTATGGTGATATTCTCTAATTGGTCAAATTTCAAGTTTTATGTTCATGATCTTTTGAGGGTTCAGGCCTTTATGTAGTAAATGAAGTTTATCGAGTCACGTTATGTTGCAAAGTTATAATGGTTCTTCAGTGATGCAAGTGCTTCGATTTTGAATACTTATTTGTTCTTATCTGTTAAGATTCGATATTCTCTTCTTGTGAGGCTTATGCTTTCAACTGTGGACTTCACTTATGTTCTATAAGTTCATTGCTTAATTGGTTTCTTCCTTGGTCCCGTGTTCAGTGCGAGTGGTAGATGAGTTTTCTAGTTGGTGAAAGTCGTTTCTATTTGTCTCTTCTTTTGAGAAAGAATCAACCCATTCTTTTCACGTGGGTCTTTTGAAGTGTTTTCTAATTGTTGTTGTGAAATTGATGTTAATACCCATAGTAAATTTGATCGCCTTTGGTGATATCGTTCAGATGAGCATATTTCAAGTTTAGCTTTCGTGATATTTTCTTTGAGCTATTGAATCAGCTGGTAGCTGAAATTATTTTAAATAAATTGAGGTATTGAATTGTCTTGTTGCTTCTTAAGAGATTCATGTGATTGAATCTTAACGGATTTTTGGTTTGAGTTGGCAACGTGAAGCTCAATTAAAGAAAATTATGTTGGTTCCCTTAAAAGGAGATGAATCTGCTTGCTATTCATGAAATCCCGTAATTGGAAAAGTTTGAGTTTGGTGATTGAGATTATTTGGTCTCATGTTTCTTGTG
This sequence comes from Ampelocalamus luodianensis, assembly GCA_036346255.1. Taxonomy (NCBI): domain Eukaryota; kingdom Viridiplantae; phylum Streptophyta; class Magnoliopsida; order Poales; family Poaceae; genus Ampelocalamus; species Ampelocalamus luodianensis. The sequence continues at coordinate 53,070,111 of CM070634.1, read as the reverse complement.
TAGTTGAACAGTTACGAACAAATATGACGTATTGAAGAATTTCTTTGGTTCTTAATTAGTCCTCGTGGTTTGGACTAAAGATCTTATCTTGTGCGTTGTGGCAAAGCGATGTTAGTCAAAGAATTAATTACGGTGTTAATGGAAAGAGCGCAGTAGGAATATTTGAGAATTTGAGTCAAGTTTTGTAACTTGTGGTTATTTGAATTGTTCATAAACTTTTGCTCTTTTCACTCAAGAGTTGTCGAGTTTCAATCGCAATGTCATTCTTCTTGTTGGTGGTTATTTGCTATTCCTTTTCGAGGAGGCGTGCACTCCACGGCGAACTCAATTTTCGTTTTCCGGATCTTCGTTACAAATTATCTCTTTTGGTCTCGTGCTCACTTGTGAGCAGACAACTTTTCTGTGTGGTGAAATTTGTTCTTGTTCGCCTCTTTCTTTTGAGAAAGGATCAACCGTTTTGTGTCAGAAAGTTTTACAACTCGTAAGTTGTTGTTTGTTTGGTGGTGGTTAAGTAATTGTAGGGGTGAGATTTTGCTACCAGTTATTGGAGGAGTAATAGAAGAGGAGTTGGTTTTGACTCGAACCTCTTGGAGGAAGTTGATTCGAGATGGAATGTATGGTTTCAAGTAAAATTGTATAATGTTCGACTAAGTAGGACCTATGGTATAGTGTAGTTCCGAACCTTGGTTCATGTTGAAATGTTGGGGATTATCAAATGTATGGAAACCGTAATCAAATTTTATAGAGTAACACTATTGAAGTATCGCGATGTTGTATGAGTGATTCCTAATGATGTCAATGAGTGAGTATGTCGGAATTGTGGGGATCTTAGAGATTTAATCTGAGGATGTCATTATTTGCTATAAGAGGAATTCATTGTACGAGAGTTGGAGGTCGAATTTGAGCTTTGCACTTTTATGCTAGACCTTGGGTCGCTCGATGATCGTGTGTAGAGAAAGGGAATTACTGGCGTTTCTGAGCAGTAGGATGTTCATTGATAGAACCCTTGATGAAGTATATGATTATGTGTGCTGAGGATTCCGATGTGTTATTCTTGAAAGTTGGAGGTGATGATGTAATTCGGTGTAACCCTAACTTGAGGATGTTAAATGAAGATGGTTGAGACCGTGTGGTATGCGATGAATTCGAATTCCAAGGTTGGAGAGATGTTTTATTCCAAAAAGTGAAACTAAGGAAAAAGATGTCTTCTTGATTAGTGAAGCGTTTTCTTTATTCTCGCATGAGCTTTGTGTTGTTGACCAATGTCTTTCGTAAGTTGAGTTTGACTCGATTTTGGTATGTGTAGTTCTTATCGGTTCAGGAAGAATAAAAGAAGTTTTTGATTTGGGCATTCTAGTGTTTTCCCTTTGGTTTTCGTGGACGTTTATTCGCAAACCGCCACTTGGAAAGTGGAAAGGTTTTCTTGATGAAATTCGATTTCGATTTTTTTACTCTTGATGACCAGGTTGGTAACGTATAGTTGTGGCGTGAATCTTTCTTATTCAGATATGTTTTGCGGAAAAGAGTTTGCTTAAAAGAATTCGATTGTATGTTTAGGTTAAAGGAGGTGATCCTTGTTTTGATGAAGAGTTCAATTTGAGAGGTGGAATAAGAGTTACGTGTTCTTTGTGCTTGTCGTGTAGTTCGGTGTCATTGGGTTGTTTTCGCTAGTTGGCATATCGCCAGGACTGTCTCGAGTCCATGCGTGGAGTACGTAACGTCTTGTATGTTCTCATGTTGAGTGAGTACCTGGGAGATCCAGAGTTTGAGATTTCGTTGGCGCCGTTGACCATCGAGTGAGATCTTACCCTCGAGTTTTGTCCGATGAGTGTACCGGAAGTGCCGGGTTGAGTGTTAGATCGGGCGTCGTGTTACGTTGTTGTGTTGTGTTGTATTTTCGGTCGAGGAGATGCTACTTGGGAAGTTGGAGTTTCGCGTGCGTGAGATTTAGCCGATGTTGTTCACAGCAGTGCGTGGTTACCGTTGTTCGTTCTCGATCATGGTTGTTCTTTCGCTTATGTGTTTAGATTCGGTCGAATCTCGTTAAGAGGGTAGAATGTAATACTCGGAAGTGTGAGAAGTCAATAATCGGGATAAATCAATTTAATCGGTAGCGCTTAATTTTATTCGGAGTTGGAAATTTTATTAAATTCAAAGTTTTGGGGATCTTTGGAGTATGGACCTCCGCCCAAGCTCATCCATCCTTTGGCCGGCCCGAGTGGGCCATTAAGGGGAAAGGTGCCCTAGGGCCCAAGGCCCAAGCCCCCTCCTTCTAAACCCTAGCGCCCTTACCCCCACCCCCTTGGCCGAATTCTTTCCTCTCCTCCCTCTTGCAGCCGCCACCCTTACCCCTCCCTCTCCTTGCGCCCTTCCATCTCCTCCTTGGAGTTGCCCATCCATGGATGAGCACCTCCCATTCCTTGATGCCGATCTCCCAGCGCCGGCCTCGCGAAGGAAGGGTGGAGCTTGCGGACTTGTTGATCAAGAAGGGGGATTGAGGGTCATCCTCTACAAGGTTCTTCATCGTCTTCCTGGTGCTCCAAGGGTAACGGTTCTCGGTTGTCGTTGTTGGTTAATCGAGAGGCGAATTTGATTAGGTTTGATCGGTTCATGTGCGGTCTGCTGTAATTCCAATTCTGTCCAGTTTCTTGCGTGGCTTGTTTCGTGTACCTAAAGGCAGAATTAGGAATTTGATCTCCTAGAGTTTTGTAGGTCTTGTTCTTAGCTTTCGGTGTCCGCCAAGAACACTGAATTCCGACTTTCGAGTCAAAAGTTATGATAGATTTATTATCTGCTGTCCAGAATCTGACGAGAATTAGCAGTCTCTGTATAGGTTGATATATGGCCTAGTTAGAGGGTGATTCAGAGGTCTTGCCCATAACAAATTTTGAATATGATATCACTAGCTTTCAGGATTGATAAAGAACACCTCATTTGGATTTATAGATCAAAAGTTATGCACTTTTCTTTGTGACTGTCCAGATTGTATGTCAGTCTGTCCAGATTGTATGTTAGTTTTTATCTCTAGTTTTGTCCGTGTGCCACTTTTTGTTAAAGGCAAAATTTGAATGTCGTGCCAACTAGGTTAGTGTAGGTAATTTCATAACCTTTTCAGATTGTTAAAGAACGTCCAATTTGGAGTTGTACAACAAAAGTTATGGATATTTTATTTTAGCCGATATTTCTGTCAATTAATTCACCAACAGATTTGAGCCGTGGGCCAAATTTATTAGAGGCAAAATCTGAACTTTTGCCCAACTAGAGTATTGTAGATATGTCAGTTAAGAATCCATGGAAATTGGTCTCACCTCATTCCGAGTTCCAGACCAATAGTTATGTCAATTACCGTGCTGCTGTCCAGAATTAAGTTATGTAAGAAATTGTTGATTTGGTTTAAGCTTTGTTTTAATGACTAGAGTCATCGTGGAAGCGATGTTTAACGTCGATTAGTAGTGTTGGGTATATTATGTCCTTATTGAAATTATTTTACTTGTTTAGGAGGTGAAGCCTCGGGTTTATGAGTATCACCTTTGCCGACTAACGCGTCGCATCGCGGAAGGCAAGTACATTGCCACCCTTAATGATTGTGATTGATGAATGTTTATGGTCATGATGTGATTTTGTATGATACGAGAGAAGATGGATTGTCTATGTTCTTTCATATGTGTTGAATCCATGTTTTGTTATCATGTCTTTCAATATTCGTATTTCATTCTATGCATTCATTATGCATGTTTCATCCACGAAAGTGGATTACAAGTCCCACCATTCCGGTGTGGGCGGTGTTGGACATTGTCATGTCCGTCCACGAGTGGATTTGAAAGACCCATTAATTCCGAATGGGCATGTAAGACCCATTAACTCCAAGATGGGCAATGTTGGGCGCCCGTGTATGAAACGTTCTTCATACGGAAGTAGATCCGCATTTTTGTTAAGATGCGGGCTTGAGTGAACACCGACGGTGTTTCATCGCTATCCTGTATATGCATGTGTGCAGTCCATTCCTTTGATTTTGAGCATTCATATCATGTCTTCATATGTAGTCGGTTGGGATGTGATCGAACTCGATGATGAGTTTGTCTTATTCATATTGAATGATTATCTTATTGATATATGTACTTGCGAGTCGTGGACTCACTCTTGCGTTGTTTGTTTATTTTAGGTAACCCCGATGTTGGCTCTTGGGAGGAGTAGACACGCACTACTTGTTCACAACATCAAATTCATGTTCAAGACTAAATTTTAGTTCCATATTTCATTCGTTAACGGTGAACTGTAATAATTAAACTATAATTGGAGAAGGAAGGATATCTTCTCCACCTGGATGTTGATTTATTACTGCGTGTGAACCTTCTTTATTGATGTTCAGTATTAAATAACTTAGAAGGTGAAGGAAGGATACCTTCACCATGTCCTGTTTATCTTAATGCTGTCTTTAGTTGATATACTTGTTTCAAGTTCTTCCGTATTATGGATGTATGTTAGATGTTTTAGGTGACATCTTGGCTTCCGGATAGCCAGGGTGTTACAACGAGCATATATGAACTACGCAAGTCTCATATGCTCATATGAATATATACGAACTACACAAGTTGCATATATTCAAGGATATGAGTATATATAAACTTACACAAGTTGCATATACTCATATGAATATATTAACTACACAAGTTAAATATATTCAAGGATATATTTCAAGGTAAAGATCCTTAATATATGTGGACACGGAAATATGGATCAATACTAATGAAACCACAAGATATAGATTGAACTCCCCCTAAATGTGTGCATACACGAGTGTGTAAATAAAACATATGCACATATACAAGTTTTCCTTTTTGGTGAAGTTCAACCTATGTATTGGATCCGAGGAATGCAAGAAGATATAATAAGATGTTGTTGAATGCATACCTCTTTGATCTTTAAATCCGACTAAGACTAAACAATAGGTATATCGAAAAGAGTGTTAGTCTCATAAATAGATTTGTCATTAATAACCAAAACTCCATTAACACATAATGGCGGGTCTAGATTCTTCAATTGCCTTGTCCCCTCATACGTCAATGGCTCTTAGTGCATTAAATGCACACCAGGCTTTGGGCCCCAAAGTCATGGTCTTCAACTGCTCCCGTCGATTCTTTTTGTCCATGGCAGCCCCATGAACCGAGCTCACCCTAGGACCTTATTCTTGCCAAACCCTAGTTCTCCAGCTATATAAAGCCCCCAAAGCTCCTCCTTGAGTCCCTTTACAACACCCCTAGCTCTTTCCTTGTTCTTGGGGCTCAAACCACTGAAAACCCCCAAATCTGCCATTGTTGGTCGTGGAGCTCTGTTGGTGGCTTTGGTGCTCCAGTGGTTCTTTCGCCCTCCTTTTTGTACCCTTTTGAGCTCCTTAACCTCCTAATCATTTCCCCTAACTTAATTTTGGGTTTCATTCACAGGAATCACCTAATTTTAAGTTGGGATCTTTTCGGCCGAAGTCACCCCTTTCTTTCTCAGCTCCGGTAAGTGGTTTCATTTGGCAATTACTTGCTCATGGACCTTCTGTGGGCCCTAATGAAGCTCTCTAGACCACCCAGTGGTCTTCCTTTTTACTCAGGTCGTGTTTCATCATCTTCTTCGACTCTGGCGAGCTCCTCCGTCGTCAAAACTTCTCCGGCCATCTTTGAAGCTCTCCTTGGCTAAGGTAGCTTCTTATTAGTCCTTAGATGCTGTGGCACCCGCTTCTTTGGACAATGCAGAGCTTTTTAGCAGTTTTCGTTTTCGGCCGTTTTGGTCACCGTCGTTTATCTCTGGCTCGCCAGCGTTTTAGGCCATCACCGTCGTCGAGGTTACCTCCAGTGGGTGCGCAAGGTTATTGCGTTTCTATTTTTGCCTTTAGTTGTCGTCGCGGTGGACGGAGCTGCCGGCGACGAGCTTCCTTTCGCGCTCGGGTTTTGTCGGACGGGCACCTCTCTCTCTCTGCTGTTTTCATTTAGGACACAGATCCAGTCATTATTGCTAATCATTGTTAATCATTGTTTTAGCAATAATGGCGGTCCTAAATGACCCACTGTGCCGCTGTCATGTGGGCCTGTGTGCTTAAACCACAACAGCGTGGTCCTTAGGACAAAATTTGGGTTCATTAATCACTAATCATTGTAGTAATTAATGGCTGTCCTAAAAGCCTTATATGTCACTTCATGTGGACCCGCACCCACTTAAACCCTCTATGTGCATTTTAAACCCACATGTGGAAGTGCGCAGCACTGGGTTGATCTTGAACCGTCGATTTTGAGATCAACGACCCAAATTTGTGGGAACATTCGGACCCCCGAACGCTTCGAGTCCCTGTGGACCGCCCATTTCCAGATCTGTGGCTCAGATCACGTGGACGTTCGGACCTCCGAACGTTACTGCGCTCTAAGCCCTCCATCTTTAGATCAACGATCGAGGTTGATTGGGACGTTCGGACCTCCGAATGCCGCGATCGTTGTGAACTGTTGGATCTTGATCCAACAGTGGGGTTCGGCGAGTGCGCGTGCGCTGTGTTTCAGTGCGCGTGGGCCGTTAGATCTGATCTCACCGGCCCACGTTTGTCCATGTCGTTTTCTTTTAGTTAAGTTTGTTTATTTTTCGGTGAGCATTTATTTGTCAACTAAAAAAGGTATTAAGCTTCGAAAATTCATAACTAATTCATTTTAACTCCATTTTAGATGATTCCAATTGTGTTAAATTTCTATTTAACTAAACCTTAGTCTAAAAATAGGTTTAGGCATTGTTCTATTCCAGAAAAATTTGTTTATTGAATTAACTTGTCTAGGTATTAAATATTGTCTAGAAATTCAGTTTAAACTTGGAAAAAGCATAAGTAGTTTTCTGTAGCTCCAAATTTAGCAAACTAAAATTTGTTAAATTCCTCTGATAATGTATTTTAACATAGAATAGGTTTTGTTAGAATAGGTTTTGTTCATGTATTTGCCTCTGAAAAATGATATGTCCTAGTTTCACAACTTAGAAAAATCATAAGTAATTCATTATAACTCCAAATGAAGTAAGTCCAGTTTTGTTGTTCTTATAATGTCATATTTTACCTACCATAAAAATTTGAAGTTCTAGAACTTTCTGGAAAATTGTGCCATGAACAATACCCGAAATTAATTTAATTTGAATTGTCTGGCTGAAAGAAATTGCTTAGGCCATAACTTTTGCATGCTTAGTTCAAATTGAATAATTCTTGTTGCTAAATTCATTTAAAATCATGACCTTGCTGCTGTGTAAATTTCATGGAACTTGGATGAATTTGGATTTTGAGTTTCTTTCAGTGTTCTTCGTTCTTATTGGGTTTTCGTATTCTTGCGATAGGTTCCGAAGAGTTTATTGAACCCGAGAGTGATTGTAACATCCCAATTTTCAGAGCTTAAAAATCTTTTAAATAGTTAGTAGGAAGAAAATTCACCATTTGGATTTTATTTGAATTTAATTCAAAAGCTTAATATTGGACTTTATAATCAAAAACATTTAATGTGAATAATCCCAACATGAACAATAGCCAAAACTATTTTATTTGGGTTCTATGTGCTCAGATATATTTTCTAGATTTTTCTAGAATTTTTCTGAGTTCATTTGCTATTTTCTATTGCCTATTTGAATTTCTGGTATTTTCTAAAATAGAAAATCTATTAAAATCTCAGAAATCTTCTTGGGCCGAATCTCTCCGGCCCAACTCCTATTCCGCTCTCACCCGCTCGGCCAGTATGCATGCAGCTGCTCGCAGACCGACAGTGGACCCACTTTGTCGACCTCTCTCTCTCTCCGCGCCCCCGTTCACTCTCCGCCGTTGGATCAAGCATGGACGGCTGGATGCGCGTGAGATAACCAGACGGTCCGAATGTTTCTTTGATTGTGGACCGTTGGATCAAGATTGGGCGCTCAGATCAAATCGGTCGCGCACGCGCTCCGCCCCACTCGCTGACAGGTGGGCCCGCCGAGGTCGTCGTCTCCGTCTCGGTTTCTTCCTCGCGCACGGCCGCCTGCGTCCGCCATGCTTCCGAGCTCCAAGCTTCGTCCGACAAGACACGTTTCCAAATAAAACCTTTCTAGAAAACACGTAGAATCTTATCCCTAATCTCCCCGCATCTTCTCGGATCAAAATCAGATCTTGTTTTCGTTTCTATCTCCAATTTCTCTCGCAACCGTCTCGGACTCTTTTTAGGGTTCATCGCCGCACGCCGCCCTAGCCCCTCCCGACCCCTATAAAAGGCACCCCCGGGATCGCATTGACGTCCACACCAGAACCCCTCAATCCATTGCACCACTTAAGACCTAGCGCCGCCGCAATCCGAGTTCTAGGGTTTTCGCCGTTCGTTCTTCGCCTTTTCGCCGCCATCGTCTGCCGCGTCGTCGCCGAGTGCACCACCGAGATCGATGACGCCAGGCTACCTTAGGACCCTTCGCGTCGCCAAAACCTCGCCGAACTCCGGTCCGACAAAGCCGAAGCCCTCGCGCTCAACCTCGCGCGCGGCCATCTTGAGTGTCTCGCGCTCGTGAGTGCACCATCGTGTTCGCATAACACGGGCTTCAATCGTACCATCGGACCTCGCCGGAGCGCCGCCGCCGTTGTTGCGTGCGGTCGAGCGCCGCCGTCTTGTCGTCATCCACGTCGGTGCGCGGCCGCCCGTGCGCAGCGTGGCGGCAGTGGCGCCGATCGGCGTCACGTGTGCGCCACGCGGCGATCACCGGACCCGAGTCTCGAGGCTCGGTGGACCTAGTCCATCTGAAGCCTAGCCTCGACATGTGGGTCCCACATGTCGAGATTTCTTTATTATTTCTTTTCCGAAATTCCTCCGGCGTCGATTGCGCAATAATCTGATTTCCCTTTAGGAAAATAATTCGGGAAATTCATGAAATACTGATTTTCAGCATTTTATGTATTTTCAATCTTCCAAAGGTCATAACTTTTGCATCCTAACTCCGATTGAGCCCATTCAAATTTCTAAATTTGTCTAAATTCGAGATCTACCTAATTATTATTTTTATTTAATTTTTGGAGTTTGTTTTGCCTCTGTTATTTATTTGTTTTGGTTGTTTTGCTTCGTTTGTGCGTAGACGTCGATACTTCGGGGGTTTTCGTCGAAGAAGGCTTCAACCAAGTTCAAGACCAGTACGTAGACCTATTCCAAGGCAAGTCATACCTTTGATCATATTGAATCCCAGTTTCCCAAATTATATTGTGTTGAACTATTGCATTTACTTTAATTATGTGTTTAACTGCTTTTGGGTTAGTTATTGATCCAATCTGTTATGTTCATCTTGCCTACTTGTATACCTTAACCTTTTGTCACCCTAGATTGGTTTATTATTTAGTTGGTATTAACATATTGCCAACACGGTTGGTTAGACCGACTAGAATTGCTTAGCCATGCCACGAGTCATCATCTCATGTGAGTGCAATTATGAAATTGACTAAGTGATTATGGAACTGTGTGATAAAACTGTGTGTGTTGTGTGCTATTACTCGTGATGGCATGTGTTGCACTAAACCAACTGGGTGGTAAAAGATTTAGACTGAGGCAAGTGGTGGATACTGTGTGAACTGGTGGCTTTGTGATTGGGATTTATCTGTGTGGTTTAGTTAGAAAAACTGGAAGTCTTGCCTTGGTCAATTAAGGACTTAACCGTGCGCCATTGAATCGAGCTATCTTTGTCACGACCGCATGTCCGTAACAGCCTAACTTAGTAGGTTACGGAGTTTCAACATTGGGGTTGGTGGATAGGTTAAGCTTTGTGATATGGGGTGTGTGAATAAGAACGTCAATGTTGAGGCGAAGTTGCCGAGCTGTTATGTTACGATTAGTGCTAGCTACACTAGTTGTATCGTGTGGGTAAAGTGTACAAACCTCTGCAGAGTGTTAATCAATCTATTCGAATAGCGCGTTCGCGGTCATGGACAACGCTCGGGATTTCACATAAGGGTAGTGTTCATAAAATGTGGGATTGGGAGTGTGTGATCTCAATCATATGGTGTGTGAATCAATCGGTTTATTTGTGTGTCTTTGTGGAAACAATCTGTTAAATTAATATTGCTTATTTGTTTTAAATTATGCTTTCAATCTATTATTTGTATTCAATTACAAATGTTGCATTTACGCAAAATAACCACGAAGCCATTCCTTTGGAATAAGCTCGCATCTATATATTGCATTACGTGGTATGATTTGCGAGTACGGTTGTGTACTCACGCTTGTTGTAAAACTTGCGTCCAAACCTCTGAAGTGGAGGAGTCTTCGCCGCTTTGAGGAGAAGTTTGTGGAAGAAGGTTGATCGCTAGGTCATCGATCCCGATCGGTTGCTGTGGTGTCTTGATTGGAGTTGCGAGTTTATTTCGTTCATTGCAGTATTTCTTTAGTGTTAGCCTGCGTGGCTTAATAAGTTGTAACCCCGACCTTAAGGTCAAAACTCTAAGTTGTTACTCAAACTATTCGTTTATGTTATATTTCGCTTGTGTGGATTGATATTCACCTATGTTACATTGTGTGCACTAGCGTGATCTGGACTAGTGCGAGAATACAGAGGGTCCGATTGCATTTTGGGTCCCGACGGTGATCCTCGTGATGAAGATGTGATCTTGACATGGCAAGCAGATGCAGCATCATTTGATTATATTGCTCCTATTATTTTTAAATTCTAATTTGTTGTTTGCAAATTCTACGTATGCATTGCTATCTTGTGTTAAACTATTGTCGATTCGTTGACCCATTAGATGCATAATCTGTAGGTAAATGTTGATCCTCTACTACTGAGTCTAGGATTATCTTGTTGTGATTTTGGGTTCGCTGGATGAGCCCTTGTCACTTAGTAGTTTACGAGTTATTATGCTTAGTCATGCTTAGCTACGAGTAGAATTGGACGGTTATTGACTTAGTCGATAACCTTGATCACACAAACTTATTATGACTTTATGATTCAGCCTTTCTGCTATGTTTAATTGTGAAAACTAAAAATGAAAACAAAATGATTTGGATTTGGGCACAATGGTATGTTGGTGTGCTTTTGTGTGTGACTAGAATGGTGCCTGAGTCAACAAGGACTGAATTACTTGCGCTACTGTACTGAGCATTTTGCGTGCTAACCACACTAGAGGGAAATGTGACCTTTCTGGACTTAGTACTTTGGGGGTGTTAATTAATGAGTCGCGTGGTGGGTTGTATATTTCTATATGCAACAAGGGTCACGTGAAAGAGGGGAGCACCCGCAACGGCTTGAGCTAGGCCGGTGCATCCTACTCTACGTATGGGTCCTTAGTGGGAGCTGTGATGGTGGTCCGCTAGGTGATAACCCCTATACGTGCGGCTCTTGATTAGCTCACTCCATTAGAAAGTGTCTCGTAGGACTTAGCCGTGCTGGCATACCAAAGGAAGTGTGCTTAATAACTTGGCAAAAAGGCAGTCTGAAGTGTGGGTACATTGGTATACCCCTGCAGGGTTAAAACTATTCGAATAGTCTCGTCCTAAGTTATGGACACGCTCGGATACGCCCCATGAGAATTAGACTACAACCTTTTAAATTAAAACTTGATGGGTGGTACGAATCGGAGATTCGTGCTATGTTGTGGTGGCTATTGTGGGTTAGTCACCTCTAGGTTGTTATTTATGTTACTTATTGTTACCTCGCTGTTATTTCAATGATTAAAAACAGATTTGATAAATTGCTTTTAATCTATTACATTATTGCAAATAAAAATTGCTTTATGCGTCCAATTAACCATATAACCATATTCCTTTGTTGCAGCTTCCATGTAGCTATGTATAGGCTTGTTACTCGTAAGTCTTCCGAGTACATTTTTTTACTCATCTGCATTGCTTGTTGTGTGTAGAGGAGGAAGAGGATCCCCAAGGGATCCACTTCTGTGAGCTTTGCTGCAGATCGTGCGACTAGCTTGGCGGCCTGGTCGGTTGCCTTGTGGGTTATGTGGCTAACCGATCGTATTTTGTTTATAGCCATCTTATGACGCTTTTGCTTCCGCTGTCACTTGTTACTTTGATGTTATTTGGCCGGTCGGTTCTTTTGTAATAACTCTATATATTGTATGTCTTTTGCTAAACTTGGCAGTATGTGTTGTATGAAAATGATGCATGATTTTGTAAAGATGTATATGTGCTATAATTCTGGGAAGCACATGTCCATCGAGGTACGGTATATTTTGTTTGTGATGCTAGAGTCAAGGAAAGACTAAGCATTACAAGCTAAATACGTCGGGGGTCTCATAGGGTACATTGGTACACCCCTGCAGGGTTTTGATCTATTCGAATAGCCTCATCCTAGGTTATAGACAAGCTTGGGGAGGTCTTTCAAGAGTTAGACTACAACCTTTTTATTAAAACTTGAACTTGGGCGGTACGAATAGGTAATTCGTGCTATGTTGTGGTGGCTATTGGGTTAGTCACCTCTAGGTTGTTATTTATGATACCATTATTGTCTCGCTGTTATTTCAATGATTAAAAACAAATTTGCCAAATTGCTTTCAACCTATTACATTTTTGCAAATGAAAATTGCTTTATGCGTCCAATTAACCATATAACCATCTCCTTTGTTTCAGCTTCCATGTAGCTATGTATAGGCTTGTTACTCGTAAGTCTTGTGAGTACATTTTTGTACTCAACTGCATTGCTTTATTGTTGTAGAGGAGGAAGTGGATCCCCAAGGGATCGACTTTTGTGAGTTTTGCTGCGGTGGGTGCGACTAACTTGGCGGCCCGATCGGTTGCCTTTTGGGTTATGGCTAACCGGTTGATTTTTGGTTATTGCCATCCTATGGCGCTTTTGCTTCTGCTGATATATGTTACTTTGATATCATTTGGTCGGCCGGCTCTTTTGTAATAACTCTATATTATGTATGTCTTTTTCTAGACATGGTATTGTAAATTGTATGGAGATAATGCATGATTTTGTAAAGATGTATGTGTGCTGCAATTCTGAGAAGCACATGTCCATCGAGGCTTAGGATATTTAATTAGTGATACTAGAACCATGTGGAGGTTAAGTATCACTAGCTAAATACCCCAGGACCTCACAACTACCTTAGCGGCGGCCATATGCACGCAGTTTGATGCTACCGCCCAGTACTTTTGGCATCGTGATGAGGTGATCCGCATTCAACTAGAAGTGCAAATTCAAAGGGTGCAAGACACGCTGAACATTCGCCTCAATGAGAACGAACAACGTATGACGGAGAGCTTCAACAATATGAACCTAGCTATCCGTCACTTGGAGGAGAGGCTACCACTACCAGGAGGAGGCCATGCACTGATGCTGCCACAACCACCACATGCTCATGCACAACGTGTAGCACGCCATGTGGAGGTGACTACTATACTGCTAATTCGAAGGAGTCCATTTCCAATGACCGTGGGAGACATCAACGACATTCACAACGCGATTACTTTGATCATCGAGGTATTGGGCATGGAGGAAATCATGGTGGAGGTGTTGAACGCAAGGATGACGGTATTGGGAGAATCAAAATCATCATACTGGAGTTCAAGGGCAGATATGATCTGAGGGCTTATTTGGAGTAGGAGATGCATGTCAATCAAATTTTTGACAATCACAACTCCGAAGAGAAAGAATGTTCGTGTTGCTTCGATTGAGTCCACTGAATACGCTATTATTTGGAGGGATCAATTGAATCGTGAAGGGGATCATCCTCACACTTGGGAGGCGATAAAATAAGTTATGCAGGAATGATTTGTGCCTGCATACTATACAAAGACGCTACATACAAAGCTACGACGGCTTATTCAAGGTACCAAGTCGGTGAGCGAATATTATCAAGAGATGCAAGTGCTTATGACCTGTACAAGTGTGCGTGAGTCATCGGAGGCGACCATGACACGCTTCTTTGAGGGGGCTGAACGATGATGCGTGGAATCCGGTTGATTTGATGCAATATAACACTATCAAGAGCTACTTCATCAAGCGGAGCATACTGGATAGTGGGTGAAGGACATGCAATATAGGGGTGGCCATACCACTTCCAACACTTGGAGCCACACAACTTCGCATGAGGGAGATGTGTGATCAGTCCCAAGCCGGTTGCATCCACTACACCAGTTCATAGTGTATTCAATGAAGCTTCGAAGGTTGTAAGTGCAACGGGCAAAGATGCGTGACATGACGATTCTAGTGCATTCTCTACGACTAGAACTAGTAACATTGAGTGCTTCAAATGCAAGGGTAGGGGTCATATGAAGAAAGACTGTCCAAACATGAAGACGGTATGGCTTACACATGACGGCTATTCAATGAAGAGCGAAAGCAAAGAATCTAAAACTTTTTGATGAATCTGAAAAGCTAGAACCAATTATTTGTGAACCAGGGGTTGGTATTAGCTTTATGGCTCAAAGGGTGTAAAGTGATAACACCGTTATTGCCGGGAAGAGACAACGACATCTTATCTTTCAAACCGATTGTAAGATCAAAGAGTGGGTATGTAAACTGATTATTGATAATGGGAATTCGAACAATATGATTGGTAAGGATGTGGTGGAATCACTCTCATTGTTCACATGGAGGCATCCTAAACCATACAACGTTTAGTGGCTCAAAAACATCGATAAAGTTAAGATCACACATAAGGTGAGAGTGCCTCTTACTATTGATGGCTATGTCGAGGACCGTTTTTCTTCAAGAAGGGAAGGATGATGCGACCACAAGAACTATAAGGCATTGCTTTGCATGGAAGCTAGCCAAGGAGCAAGCTGACTTGCTGCCAAGAGGTGTGAAGGGCCAAGGTCACATGGGCCAGGTTGGCACCAAGGAAAACAGCCAACAGTGCAAGGTCCAGGAGAAGGCTTCTACGTGGGCTCTCTCTGTATGCCAGTTGTTGCGTTCGAATTAAACGAACAACTGTTAGAGTTGGTCTTTTAGAGTTTCACTAAAAAACAGTCCAATTTATTTGAGGAGTTTTCAGTTTTAGGGAGGAGCCTGAATTGGACACGTTTGGGAGTTTTAAGTCGAGTCGGTTTGTGCATAAGGGTTTGAATCAGCTTCGGCCAGCGAACGTGCTTGTGAGGGGGCAATATAACCCCTTACCCCACCTTGTGGAAGGAACAAGTTGAATTTTGAGAAGAAAATAGAAAACACCAGATGGCTTTTGGCGGCTAGATGTTCTTATGGACCGAACCCATGTAGGGTTTTGATGTGTTGTGCATGCATTAAAGATAATGTGTTCTTCAAGCTTGTGGATTGTACTTATTGGTTCAGTTAAAGAGGAGAGAAAGCTTACTGATTGGCTCGACAGGCAGATCAAGGTGAAACCAAGGTCTGCTGGTCTCCCCTTATGATTTATCAAGTACCATGAAAGATTGGGCCACACAACACAAGTGTCATCTAGAGGAGCTAGTTGACTCGTATCATCTCCCCTTATGATTTAATAAGCAATATGAGACTAAACTAGACAGATATGCCTCATAGATCTTAATGGGCCTTAACCACTAATGAGCCTTGTTTAGGTAAAATATTGGGGCAGGTCGATATTGAAAAAGACATGCAAGATTTATTTATTTTATTTCAGAAAATTTCTTAGAAATATAAAATTAGGAAATTCTATTTTTTTTTTCAAAAAGATGGAAATTCTTTAATTTTATTTTGAGAGGATGGAAATTCTTTAATTGGGATATCAATCCAATCTCGAGACCAAAGTCTGATCTCCTCGTACCAAGATTGGTCCAGCCAGCATGTAACATCCCAAGTTTCAGACTTGTGTTTCAAATGTAAGAAAATTAGTAGAAATTAAAAACTTTTCTTACATCTTGTATTTCCTGTATGCCTTACACCACTATTGTAAAGAAGTTATGGAAATACAAAAATCACAAGTCATTTTGGCCAACATCCTAGTCTTCCAAAACATTCTTGTCAAATCTTGTGATCATCTCCTAGAAATATTTTCCTAAGTTCTTGGGTTGATGTGTAACCCCTCTGAAAAGTTTCACAATTTTTAGAAATTGTTTGAATATTTTTGGAGGTCAGTCAAACCAAATCAAATTATGGTCAAACAGAGGACCAGCACCTTGTTAGATTTTTGGAGGGAAATGTATAGCACAAAAACCTCTGAAAAATTTACACAAGGTCAATACCTCAGCTAGCAAGCTCCTGTAAAAAATTTATAATTTTTGGAGTGAGTCTGCTACCTCAAATAAATCCCTAAATGTCAGGTCAGTTTGAAATCCAAATTTAGGGCTGAGCTAGACTCGAGCTCGAGTCAGACCCAGCCTTTGGACTGGGTTGAGCCAGCCCCCTATACCTCCTCGGGCTCGCTCCTCTTGGGCCGTTGGATTCCCATCCAACACCCCAGACCTCCCCCGCGCGCTCAGGTCTCTAGAGCTCTCGGGCACCATCGGCCGTCCGATCTTCATCGTGGGGCTCACGACCCCCCCACCTTCTCCGTTGTTCTTCTTCTTCCTCTGGCTCTCCGTACCGCGCGCATGCGCTGAAGAAGCGGTGGCGATCTGAGCCTTCGTCATCTGGCGGGCCCCATTGCGGCTCGAGCCTCGCTTTGCCCATGTCGGGAAGCGTGGACCCCGCTGCTCCTCTCCTCGTTTTCTCGCGCGGCAGCCACTTTAGGTCACTTCGCCATTAGAGCTCCGTCCTCGCGCTAACCTTGACTCTGGGGCTACTTGAGAGCCTCAGTGCCGCCCTTGAGTCCTCTTCCACGCTCTCCATCACCCTTAGCCATCTCTCTGTGTGTTGAGTGCAAACCACAGAGAGCCTCTTCCTTCGCCATTTCCGGACCTCTGAGCTCGGTGGTGGTGTCGGTGTTCCAGTGCTCCTCCCGCCCCTCTTCTCGTTCCCTTTGGGGCTTAGGATCACTGCAAGCCTTGCCCTGATACCAGCTTGGGTTGTTTTCCGCAGGAGCGGCAAGAATCGGAGCTTTCGCGGATTGCGGCCGAAAGGGCACTCCGTCGTCCCCATCTCCGGTGAGGTTCCTCCACTCGATTCCCTGGTTCTGGAGCATCCTGAGGTCATCGCGAAGTGCTCCTCATCATCCTTTTTGTCGATGTTTGCTCAGGAGCTGCTGTTGATGTTGTCTTCCTCCTCTCTCCGGTTGCGGTCTCCGCCGCTGGGCCTCCTCCGTGTTCCTTCGAACCCCTCCCGTGCACCGGTGAGTTCGCTATAACCTCTTCGAGCTTAAGCACTCGCTAGATTAGGTCGTTGCGGATGTGTTTGCCGTTTTCGGTTTCCACCGAAAAGCATCCTCCACCCCTCCCCGGCTCGCCGGCGATTTAGGCCCACTCCGCCGTCGAGAATACCTCCGTTAGGGTCGCATTAGTATTGCGCTCGTTTTGGTATCTTTAGTTAACTCCGCCACGGGTGTGGTCGCCGGCTATGTGCCGGCGAGCAAATCGCGGAGTTCTGTACTTTGTCGGGTTTCCGACAAATCCCCAGACCTCCTCGGCTTCGTCTCAACCGTTGAGGACCTCCCTAGGAATAGATCTGGGCCCTTAGATCTTTTCCGTAAAACCCTTAAGTGCAAGACCTCTTTAAACTCAATCTGAGCCGTCAGGACCTCCTCCTCGAGTCAATCCTGGCCGTAGACGACCTCCCCAGGTTTAGATCTGAGTGTTAGATCTTCTTTGATAAGTCCTTAGTCTCAGGACCTCCCTCCGCGTCGATCTGGACCGTTCAGGACCTCCCTAGATCTAATCTGGGCCGTCCAGATCTCCTCCCGTTAAAACCCTGTCGCGTAGGACCTCCCCGCTTAGATCTTGGTCATCCATGACCTCCTAGGCAAGATCCCAGCCGTCCAGGTGTCTCTCTGTTAACTTACCGCCCAGAACCTCCTTCGCTTGATCGTGACCGTTAAGACCTCCCCCGTGAGATCTTAGCCGTCCAGACCTCCCTCCGTAGATTTAGCCTTAGGACCTCCCTCGAAGATCAGGACCGTCAGATCTTGATCTAACGATCCCGACCTCCCCTATGCGCGTCGAGCACCTCCGCGCGGGATTTTCGTGTGTGCTGTGCTACCCCTCGTCAGGACCGTTGGATCTGATCTCAACGACCCAGACCTCCCCAATGCGCGCCGCGTGATGCGCTGTGCTTCGCGAGCCGTAGCCGTGCGATGCAAGATCGACGGCCACGACCTCCCCGGGTGTTTCAGTTCTGTTGGACCTCCCCGAGAGTTGGATTTTCGAATCATTTTAGTGTTCAAAATTTCAAATGTGTATATTCTTGTCATTTTAGTTCCTTCTTGAGTAATTTAAGTTGCAATAGCTTTGTAGTAGTATAGACTTTAACTTGAGAACGAATATAGCCTCTTTTCTGAGCTCGAAATGGTTAAATGTTGTGATAGATGTCAAACATAAAATTGATGCTCTAAAATCACTTCAAAATTTGTAAATGGTATAACTTGTTCTCTGTACACTCGACCTGAGCAAACTAAAATCTGTAAAATTCATCTAGTTATGTACCTTAGTATAGTATAGGCCTTGCTCTTGTTGTTGCTACTGAAAAATGAGATGTGCTAGTTTTACAACTTAGAAAAATCATAACTAATTCATTTCAACTCCAAATGAAGTGAACTCAACTTTGCTGTTCTTAGGATGACCTTATCTACCCACCATAAAAATTTCAGGTTCCAGATCATTCTAGAAATTTTTGCCATGAACAGTAACCAAAATTAATTTAATTAGGATTTTTCAGGCTGAGAGATTTTATTTCTGCCATAACTTTTTCATGCTAAGTCCAAATGAAGTAATTATTGTTCCTAAAATTTTCTAAAATCAACCTCTAGCTGCTGTATAAATTTCATGGGATTTGGATGACTTTTGCTGTTGAGTTTTGTTTGGTGTTCTTCGTTCTTATTGATTTTATTGCATTTTCGCGTTAGGTTCCGAAGAGTTTATTGAACCTGAGAATCCTCCTCTGCAGCAAGAACAATTCCAGCAAGGCAAGCAATTTGATCATGTTAATCCCTGTATTTTCAAGTATTTATGTTGTTTACAAATTCTATTTATGCATTGCTAGTTTGTGTTAAACTATTGTCGTTAGTTGACCTAGTAGATGCATTTCCTTAGGCAAATGATTATCCTTTACTCCCATGAGCCTAGGTTATTCCTGTGATTTAGAGTTCGTGGATGAGCTCTTGTCACTTAGTAGTTTTGCGGATTAATTGCTTAGCCATGCTTAGCTTCCGGTATAAATAGGCGGTTATCGACTTGTCGATAATCTTGATCACACAAATGCTTACTATGTATCTATATTTCGGCTTGGTGCTATGTTCAATTGCAAAAACCAAAACTAAAAATAAAAGGATTTGGACTTGGGCACAATGGTAAGACGGTGTGATTTTTAGGTGTGACTGGAATGGTGCCCAAGTCAATTAAGGACCGAACATCTTGTGAGTACCTGTTATCCATGCAATTTATGCGTGCTAACCACACTAGAGGGTATGGGACCTCTCTTGATTTAGTACTTTGGCGTGTATTGGCTTCGGGTCGCAGGGAGTCGCAGGAGGGATGGTGTTGGGAGCATTGTAGTGTCCGAAAGGCTTCCCCCGTGATGGCTGGTTGTCTTTCGGCTTGCAATGTAAGCGTATGGATTCCGATCCATACGAGCAGCTCGTGGTTAATACACAATATTGGAAAACGTCTCGTAGGACTTAGCCGTGCCGGCATACCTTCGGAAGTGTGCTTTTGTGGCTTAAAGGCGGTCTGAAGTGTTGGTACATTGGTACACCCCTGCAGGGTTAAAACTATTCGAATAGTCTCGTCCTAGGTTATGGACACGCTTGGGTAAGCTTTTCAAGAGTTAGACTACAACCTTTTAATTAAAACTTGATGGGTGGTACGAATCAGGGATTCGTGTTATGTTGTGGTGGCTATCGGGTTAGTCACCTCTAGGTGGTTACTTGTATTTATCATTATTTCGCTGTTATTTCACCAATAAAACAGATTTACAAACTTGCTTTCAAATGTATTATATTATTGCAAATAAAGTTGGCTTTGTGCAAATGAGACATATGACCTCCACTTAAATAAGCCTGCATGTAGCATATGAATAGGTCTGCTATTCCACACGTCAGTCTTGCGAATACATTAGTGTACTCATTTGTCTTGCTTAAATGTTAATTGTTGCAGAGGAAGAAGGTGAGCCCCAAGGGCCTCACTTTTGTGAGTTGTGCTGTGGCAGTATTCGGGGCGACTAGCTGGGCGGTCCAGTCGGTTGCCTTGTGGGTTGTGTTGGCTAACCGGTCGACTTTTGTTCTTAGCCATCTTATGGCGCTTTTTGCTTCCGCTGTCATTCTTGTATATTGTGTCTTTTGGCCGGTCGACTCTTTTGTAATAACTTTACTTTATGTATGTCGTTGTCGAGCTTAGTGTTAATTGTTGTATGGAAATGATGTATGATTTTGTGATAATGAGCATGTGCTGCAATTCTAGGAAGCACATATCCATCGAGGCTTAGGATATTTAATTAGTAATGCTAGAACCATATGGAGGTTAAGTGTTACTAGTTAAATACCCCGGGTCCCCACACAGTACTTGGTTTGTTACCAAGATTTTGTATTACCCTTGAAATTTTGGTACCACCCTGCACTATTTTTGCCAAAACACTTGCAATGCGCTGATGCAATAAATGCTTTATTATTTGGTTAACAAGCTTCAAATGATCATATCTTCTAAATCGTGCATCCGATTTGTAATCCGTTTGAATCGTTCTATTTTTTGTGATTTAATCAATAAAACAATACCACGTTAGCATATTTTGGTGCAAAAAATAAAATAAAATAATTACCATTTGAGACTCATGTGCCGTACTCACGACTAGAAATTTTGATATGATTGAAATCCAAACCTCTCTACTTTACCTATTTTAGTTGTACCCTAATTTTGGCATTAGCAAAATTTTGGTGCGGCTACGTCGTTACTAACGTCCTCTTTCCCCTCGCTCACGTCCATATCCATTCTCTCATCCCATTCGGCAACCACCAAAATCCCGTCTCTCTCTCGCCCCACTCTCATCAGTTTTAGCGGCGACGCCTCGGGAGCTCGTCCTCCTCGACTGCTCGCCCCTCTCCGGCGGTCCGTGCCGGCGCTCGATCCGACACCGCGAGGTGAGATCCGCGGCTCCCCTCTGACCTTACCCCTCGCCCTCCCCCTCCCGCGCCGTTAGATCTGCGGTACGAGCTGGAGCGGTTCGCTCAATCTCCGCGGCCCGGCGCTTCCGCTCCTCGATCCCGCCGAGGGTGCTGAGAATCAGGTTTTGGACAGCCGCCGTCCGGTTTTTGGGGACGTTTTTTATTTCGTCGCCGTGGTTCCCCTGCACAGATCTGTGCCATTTTGGTTGGGCTGCGCCGGTCTCGACGCGATTGGTGTTGGGTTTGGGGATTCTTCTTCGGGGGTGTGGTTTTGGGTGGATTGGGGGAGCTATTGGTCGCCAGATGGGTGGGATATGGTGTAACCGTATAGGTGCTTGTATTGTGATATGTTTGTGGCTTGTTTGGATCGTTGCTTGATGTGCGCTGTAGGTGATGGTAGTTCTGCACTCGTTCGGTCCGATTTGCTTCTTATATTCATCTCGATAAATCACTTGCAGAGTGGAGATGAGCAGATGGTGCCGTCGTAGATGGCGTAGTTGTGCTAAGATGAAATTTACTCTTTTTTTTATTAGAGTTGTAAATGTGAAACTGTGGAGTCGAATCATGTGGTTCTAGATTACAGGGACTGCAGTATTTCGTTTTGAGATTTCTGTGCAACATGTGGTGTTTAATATGTTGTTAGAAAGGTGAAAAATTCGAATAAGATAAATTGAAAACCATAGAAAAGTTGAGGGTCGTCTTGGATTTTGATGAAATTCGGTTAATTTGTATCAGCTGCTTTCATCCACCAGCAGAAACTCGTTCTAAGCGTTGGATGTAGATCTGTTGATGACAAAAGTTCTTTTCTCGAGTTGTCTTTGATGCAGTTCATGAGAATGCTGAAAGGGTGATAATTGTTTTCCCCTGAAACCATGTGTAGACAATAAATTGCATCTTTGTTTGACATTTGAAGAAAGCCAACAAATAATTATTATTAGGAAAGAAAATATCTTGTCTGTTTGGGTTGACTGAAGCATATATTAATTTAATGAGGTAGTTTAGCCTTGCTTCTTAAGTTTTGTGCATTGAACGTCTGACCTTTTAAATTAATTGTGCGATGAAACATGGATTTGTTTCTCTCATCATGACCCTGTCCAACATGATAATGATTACACGTGTATGTTGTTCATGCAACTCAAACCAGGCACACCTTTGAGTGTACTACCTCCGTTTCAAAATAGATGTTGTTTTAGAACACATGCTGTCTTAACCTTTTAAACTTTGACCACTAATATACATAAGTGTATCTATAGTTGTCATATGAAAATATTATTGGTTGATTTTCATCAAAAGTACTCCCAATGTATTACTTTTTTATAATTTGTATTTTTTATCAACATATTACTATAAAAACTAATGGTCGGATGTGTATATTGGAGCCGTTTCGATGTCGAAATCTACATATACATTGAAATGAAGGTTGTAGCAATTGATATATCTAATCTCTGATTGCGTAGTATCTGCCAATAAATGGGAGGATCTGGTTGATGTATTGTGGATTGAAACTCCACTTGGCCTTTTCTAACTTGCTCTTGGCTTTGATTATGCAACAAACTTTGTATTAAAGGACATCTCTCTCACACACTCTCTCTCTCCAGAAGTACAATGTTTGTCCTAATGGCCACATTGCCTAAATGTTCTTTGTTGATTTACAGTTGTAGGAATCCTTGATAGACCTGATGGCTATGATCGATGAGCCTCTGTATCCAATTGCTGTGCTGATCGATGAGCTTAAAAATGAAGATATTCAATTGCGTCTGAACTCCATCAGAAGACTTTCCACAATTGCACGGGCACTTGGGGAAGAAAGAACTAGGAAGGAACTGATTCCTTTTCTCAGTGAAAACAATGACGATGAAGATGAGGTGCTTCTTGCAATGGCTGAAGAATTGGGTGTGTTTATTCCTTATGTCGGGGGTGTAGATCATGCTCATGTTTTGCTCCCGCCATTGGAGACATTGTGTACGGTGGAGGAAACTTGTGTCCGAGACAAGTCAGTTGAGTCACTGTGCCGTATTGGAGCACAGATGAAGGAAAGTGACATTGTCGACTGGTTCATTCCAGTAGTAAAGGTAAGAAATTTATTAATAGTGAAATATTCTGTTAATTTTTTATTCTAAACGGTGCAAAAATTTGACAAGTATGGTGCCAATATTACTGTATCAGATTTTTTGTGGGTGCTTTCTTTGGCTTCAACATTATATTTCTGGATAATATGCATTTGCTTGGTATTTGTACTTATGCTTGCCCTTCAAATGCATTTGTAACGTATTATTCTCCATAGGCTAGCATTATACAATTGTTCACTAGAAATACTGCTGTGGTCAGATGAGTATAGCAGTATAATTTCATTTTCCTTCTTGTTCCTTTTACCATCACCAGTCATGAATATTTAATTGTGTTCTTGCAGATTATTTTCTACTGGTATCCTTATGTCCATTCAGTTAACCATGCTTTAATCTTTTCAGAGGCTAGCAGCTGGTGAGTGGTTTACAGCTCGCATATCATCCTGTGGTCTTTTCCATATAGCCTATCCAAGTGCCCCCGATCAATTGAAAGCAGAATTGAGGACCATTTACGGCCAGTTATGCCAAGATGACATGCCTATGGTCAGAAGGGCAGCTGCATCGAATCTTGGGAAGTTTGCTGCCACAGTTGAACAGAGCCATTTGAAGACACAAATCATGTTGATATTTGATGATTTAACACAAGATGGTACTTTCTTATACATGTTTGACATATTATTGTGTTACTTCATGCTTCTTTTGCATTCGTAATGGAATAGTTGTTTATCGATCCATGCACTAACTATTCCAAAAAGGAAATTAAAAAACATATACTGTAACCGCTGATTTTGCTATCAAACAGTTGCTTTGTTGCTTCAATGAGTTTGTCTGTAACCATATGGTGTCTTCCTTAATTTGTTGTTGAAATGATTCTAAAATTGTTAGTTTGAATTTTCAATTAGTTCTGTGTGACATGACCGCTCAAAAGTAATGAGTACCAATACCCATACATCCAAACTTTGGATTCTGCTAGTTAGCACCATTATGGTGTTGGATAGTTGTTCAGGGACCATATTTTATCTGCTGTGGAGCACAGTTGTCATCTTCAGCTTTGACAAATGAAGATTCCTGCCATTTTGTTTTGTGAACTATGCTAACATGGATTCTTAAAATAATATGCTGGAAATGTCTTTTTTTTTCCTCTAAATTATAATGGAGTACTATTCACAATATTGAGGAAAGCATTTTTTAAATAAAACCCAGCTTTATATTGAACTAAATTCGATGGTTGTAATCGCTGAATGTTGATTGCTACTTTATATGTTGGCTTTGAGCTGATATGACTGATGTCTTATATCTAAGATCAGGTAAAAAAGTATCTTGCTTCTTAGTGCTCACTGTTGTAACATCTGCTACGTGTAGTGATGCGGATCGAAACTCTGAGATTAAATCCTATAGGTTGCTCGATCTTTCGAGGTGGAACAGCGGCAAAAATGCATTAACACTCCTGCGGTTGTGTAGTAACACGTTGTCTTTCGTACTACTACATTCTGGCGGTAGTGTAGTAACACGATGTGTTGCGTGCAATTAGTGGTGTAGTAACACTTAGTCTTTTGAGTAGTAACACGACTTCCGTAGTGTAGTAACGAGTTTGATAACGTGGTTGAATCGCACTAAATCAGCAGGAACAAAAGTAGAAGCGATTAGCCGTGGCCTCTCAAACCGTGAACAATGATTGATCTCGAATTTGAAGATTGAATCATATAGATTCCTATAGGCTTATATAGCCAACACACACACTAAGGCCTTAAGGCCGATTAAGACCCTCACACACGTACATAATTAACGTGTTTGACCTGAACTCTAATATAGACTTCCTAAACCATACGCTTCAATGTTCCTAACTTAAACACTAGCTTTAGTTCCTTTTACATCCCGAAACCAATTAAACATAGAATTAACTAATGCAAACTGACTCAACAATAAACATTGGTGCGCCATTTGATCGTAGTTGACATGGCAGCAACAGGTGGCCCCCATCCAAGACCACACAAGGAAAGAAAATCATGCAGGCCAAACTTTTCATGCACCGACTGAAACCAACTTGGGAAGTGCCTCCTGGTTTCTTGCGTTCCCAACAAATAACCTTCCTTCTTATACTCTAATCTTTCCATTGAATACGTATCCGGGTAAAACTCTTTCTAGCTAATACCAACTGAATTGAATTCATTCCGAAACCTCTCGCCAATTTCCGAACAGTCTGAATTGATCTTCTGGTTGGAAACGTGTGCAACATGGACTTTTGTAGGGATAGTAGTACGGATGGTAGTCGTGGCCGCATCATCCTCCCCTCCTTCAAGCGACACCATCCTCGGTTTCGAGTTCAACTCCAAGCCTTGATCGACAACTTGTACAGGGCCGAAAAAATTCTAGCATCCCCGGCCTCCACTTTTCTCCTAGGCTTGCGTGATGGTGGTGTGAATTGACATTGCGTCAACACCTTCATCTCCCACATGGTGCAGAACAAATGCCTTGTTGATCCTAGTTCCATTGCAAGTCAATCCACCACCGTAGCGCGTCGCCGATCAGCGCCGTCTTGGCCAGTTTCGTCTTGTTAGAAGAGAGGTTCCATCCCTAGAAAGTCTTCCAGATCCTCCACCCAATTGCAGTAATCCTCTGGAGTGCTCTCGGCGAATAGCGGCAGGATGTGCGCCAGTAGCCTCAACACACGCCTATCAGCTGGCATAATCATCTTACTCCATGTGTGAGCAACAAAAGCTTTGATACCAACTGATGTGGATCGAATCTCGAGATGAGATTAAATCTAGTAGGTTGCCCGATCTTTTGCGGTGGAACAGCGGCAAAAGTGCAGTAACACTCCTGCGGTCGTGTAGTAACACGATTTCTTCCGTACAGTAACACTATGGCGGTGGTGTACTACATGATGTCTTGCGTGCAGTAACGCTTTAGTGGTGTAGTAGTAACAGTACCTCTTTCGTGTAGTAACATGACTTCCGTAGTGTAAGTAACGAGCTTGATAATTTGGTTGAGTCGCACTGGATCAGTAGGAACAAAAGTAGAAGCGATTAGCTGTGGCCCCCCAAACTGTGAATAATGATCGATCGTGAATTAGAAGATTGAATCATATAGATTCCTATGGACAATCTCATGAACAACACGTTCTTGATCTGTGCTAACTCACACAAACCCTAGATGGAAAAACCTCAACACACAATACATAGAGATAAACTCTAATGGCACTCGGCCAAAACACACACATGTTTTCAACTCATAATTCAACTCCCCTCTACATTGGGCGCACGTCGTAGGCTTATATAGCCAACGCACGCACTAAGGCCATAAGGCAGATTAGGATCCTCACACACGTACATAATTAACGTGTTCAACCTGGACTTTAATATAAACTTTCTAAACCATACGACTCAATGTTCCTAACTTAAACTAGTGCTTTAGTTCTTTTTACATCTCGGAACCAATTAAACATGGAATTAACTAATGCAAACTGACTCAACAATAAACTTTGGTACGCCACCTGATCATAGTTGACACGGCAGCAGCAGGTTGCCCCATGGCCCATCCAAGATTCTACAACGAAAGAAAATCATGCAGGCCAAACTTTTCACGCAGTGTCCGAAACTAACTTGCGAAGTGCCTTCTGATTTCTTGCGTTCCCAATAGATTACCTTCTTATCTCCTAATCTTTCCTTTGAATACTTATCCGAGTGAAACTCTTTCCAGCTAATACCAACCGAATTGAATTCCTTCCCAAACCTCTCGCCAATTTCCAAACAGTCCGAATTGATCTCCTTGTTGGAAATGTGTGCAACATGGACTTCTGTGGGATAGTAGTCATGGCCGCATCATGTAGCTTTTCCCCAACTGTCATCACAGTTACTAATCTGACATATTTATTCATAGTACATGAGAGTTGTTTGCCTATTTGTGCTGTAACTTATGTTGCAAATCCTTAAATTTTGCTGTCTTTGATATCAATTTCATATGGGAGCATAGCACTCCTGTGTGCCAGCGTAGTGGCTCATCTTCTTCTCTTTCACTTTGCTTGGAGATAACTGTTTGTGTGTATTCATTGTTATTTTCATAAGGTTGCTTACACTTCTGTTAAGAATTCTTGAGGCCTGGAACCCAAATTAATCTGCTTTATATTACCTTGACTTTTGCTGTAAACATGATATTATTTTCCTTTTATGCTTGAAGATATCAAACTAAACTCTTAAAACTCAAAAGCCATTCTTTTATGTATGAAAGTATAAAAGCAATATAAAATCACTTTATAAGCCCGAAAATGGACTTCTGGATGTTTTGGAACAATTCATGCATGACCGAACCAATTGAGACATTGATTACATAGTCATATACACATTTTGCACATTATCAACATTGTGTCTAACAGTATTGCTGGCCTTTATTTGCAGATCAAGATTCAGTGCGCTTATTGGCAGTTGAAGGGTGTGCCGCTCTTGGAAAATTGTTGGAACCCCAAGATTGTGTAGCACATATTCTTCCAGTCATTGTCAATTTTTCCCAGGTACATTACTCCCATACTTGGTACCATATTTTCATTGATTTACGTAGTCTTGATAGGTTCTTTGAATATATATGTAATTGCTAGATGTTCAGGATTACTCAGAATTGCTTCTTAATTTGTAATTAGGTGTAGTTGCAGTTAAGTGCAGTACCATAGCTGTGCTACCAGTCTACTACTTATACTCCTTTTATATAACTCTTTGAATAGGATAAATCTTGGCGTGTTCGTTATATGGTTGCCAATCAATTGTATGAGCTTTGTGAGGCTGTTGGCCCTGAGCCTACAAGGTAAGTGCCCTCTTTCATCAATTGTTACATACCTGGCTTTGTCATATCAGTACATGGTACTTAGACATAAGTTGGGCAAGTTATAATGTATATATGTAAATACATAAATTTTAACCTGCTTGATTCATTATATGTTCATATATTCGGTAATAGAGCGGATCTGGTACCTGCATATGTTCGTCTCCTTTGTGATAATGAGGCTGAAGTGCGGATAGCAGCTGCCGGAAAGGTTACTAGGTTCTGTAGGATATTATGTCCACAGCTTGCAATTCAGCATATTCTTCCGTGTGTTAAGGTGGGGGCAAAGCAGTTACTGAACATTATATGTGGGTTTGCCACTTGTCATTTATTCTCAAGAAACTAACTAATGCCAACTGCATCTGCAGGAATTATCATCGGATTCATCTCAGCATGTTCGTTCAGCTTTGGCTTCAGTCATTATGGGAATGGCCCCTGTCTTGGGGAAGGTGCGAGCAGTGATGCGACCATATTTTTCTCAAATTCCTTTAATGTTGCAAGGATGTTTACAGAAAACAGAAACAAATCAATGTGCTATACATATGAATGGATACCTGTGTCTTGGTTTAAAGAGCTGCGGACCTATTATGATTTCACAAAATGTCATTAAAAAGTCTGTTTCATTGCCATACAGTTGTCACTGTACTCTTGAGTCAGCATACCATTATTTTGTTCATACAATAGTCATGATTCATGATATATACTGAAACTTGATTGGTACTTGGCTTGATCATTGTCTATCTGAATAGTTTTCCTAGACCAACATATCTGAAGCTATTCCAACATATAATAGCTCCACTCGGCATGTCAGCTTGAACATGGAGAGGGAGGTTTCTGCAGGAATTTCGAATGTTTTTTTTAGTGATTCTGTTTGTGTTTCATATGCACTGGTCCATTCGCTAATTACCTGTAGATATTTTGAGACGATCTGGTGGACACTGGATAGAGCACTTAACTGTATTGCCTTTACTCTTGGAGCGCTACTAATCCAAATAATTAATTTCATATATCTGTATGATACTGCAATTATTTGTTGGCAATAGCTTCCACTCTTCATACATTTATGATTGGCAATTCAGCACCCTTGGTAACCTGATCTGCTTCATTTATGGTTTTCTGCAGGATGCTACCATTGAACAACTTCTTCCTATTTTTCTCTCTTTGCTTAAGGATGAATTTCCTGATGTTCGACTCAACATAATCAGCAAACTTGATCAAGTTAATCAGGTCAGCGCCATTTTTCCTTGTTGGAGTTAGTTTGCTTTCTCTTCCGATTCCTGAATTTTATATTGGCTTGTTTTTTGTCAAGGTTTTTTTATTAGGCCTCATTCGGGTTGAGCCGACCCACCAGCCCATCATTTTTTTTGCTTCACCACCAATGTAAGGGCCATGTACAAATGAACCACTAATTTAAGCCATTAATCAAGTGGGATGGGTCTAATCATTTTGCTTTACCACTAATGCAAGAGATTTTCTAATGCAAAGGCCATTTGCAGAAAGTGAACCACTAACTTTTAGTGGGAGGGATGGGTCATGGGCTGGCCCACTTGCATCCCGCTAACCTTTACTGGTATTGGGCTTTACTTCCCTGAATAGACTAAATAGCAGCTCTCTCCCCTTCCATCAAGTTTATCTCTTACAAACTGAAATATCAAGTACTTTGCCTAGCTCATTTCAAATTTACTGACTTTGTAGCAATCTTTCAGGTTATTGGAATTGACTTGCTGTCACAATCTCTATTACCGGCCATTGTAGAACTTGCAGAGGATAGGCACTGGCGGGTTCGACTTGCAATAATTGAGTACATCCCTCTGTTGGCGAGTCAGTTAGGTGTTGGGTTTTTTGATGACAAGCTTGGGGCACTTTGCATGCAATGGTTGGAAGATAAGGTCTGATTTTACTAATGCGAAGATAGTTTCTTTGGAAACACGGAAAAACAAAGCAGTACATGCATGCGGTTTTATCTTATCGTCTTAAACATCTCGTGCCAGCCATTAAGTTTGAATAGGGCATTTGATGTAATCAACTTATCTTAGGGCGCCTCCTTTTTTTACCAGTTCAATTCTGGCATCCCAATTCACAAGAACTAAGCCGCATCGACATTTTATGCACGTCTAAATAAAAAAGTTTTACATTGGCTTGTATATCTGCATTGTTTGTTATAGAATATTATAGCAGTTACATTGCATGTTATAGACATCGAACACTGTGTTAGCAATGTTAAAAAAGTATTTATTGCAAGAACTGTAATACAAGTTGCTGCACTAGTCTGATGTAAGAGTTGCTTTAGTTTAACAAAAGAAGTTACATAAAACATATGTCAACAGGATTTCTACATTTCTTACTAAAAAGTCACTGCTATCAATGAAAAATACTGTGACTATGGCAAAGCATATATGCCACATTAGTCACACAGATAGGTAGTCGTTTCTTCAGTTGTTTTATGTCTTGTTGTTTAAGATTGCTAGTGTAAACAAAATATTATAATACCTGTTTATATGAACATAAACCAAAAAATGTTTTGTCAATTCTTCCTAAAAAAAGATTTGTCATTTAATATTCCAGTTTGCTACGGCCATACAAATCTGATTAAGCAATTAATATTGGAGTCAGGCTATTTCGAGGGTAGTTTGATTAGTTTCTACTAGGTGCATTCCCAAATTACCTGTTTAGTTAATCATGAATATAGAAACAATATGATTTGGGTTATGATTAATTAGTGCATTCGTGGATTATTAAATGGTATTATTGTGTTGAATGAATAAGTTGTGTTGAGGGCCAGTTAAGTACGATTGGTTAACCAGAGTTTGAATTTCAGGTTTTCTCTATCAGAGATGCTGCAGCTAACAACTTGAAGCGCCTAGCAGAGGAGTTTGGTCCAGAGTGGGCAATGCAGCACATAATTCCTCAGGTTCTTTATGTACTATCAATAGACATGATATTTGCATGTACTAAAGCCTACTCACCACAAGTCACAACTAAGCAGGTTTTCTGGTTGTGGGAGTTTTATAGTTATGCACTGAGCAGTTTTGATTGTTGCCTAGTGAAAGTTAATGATCATCATTTTTGTATGAATTATGTTAGGTTTTGGACACATAGGTTAGAAAATGTGTACTTTGACTTCTCTAGAAGTGAGCAAATATAGTTACTGTTTTGTGGGCCTGCTGAGAATTCCTTAAGCTATGCTGTTGATAGCTGGAATTAATTTACACATGGTACAACTTACTACATGTTAATTAAGTTTGTCGGCAAATACGGTTCACGATTCGCGGGGTTTTATAGCGAATCCGGTAACTATACTTTGATCAGTGTGGAAGTACAGAATGAAACGAAGTCATTGTTGCAGAGAGAGCTCTCCATTCTTCCGAATTCTATATTGCTTGAATCCATCTAGGCTGAACTAGAATTGAGCGTAGTAGTATGTATGTATAAATTCTCCTTGCTGTGATGGCATGGAATTTCTGTTAGTCTTACCTGTTTCATTTATAGGTGCTGGAGAAGATAAACAACCCACATTATCTGTATCGCATGACCATCCTGCAAGCTATTTCATTGTTAGCCCCTGTCATGGGTGCAGAAATCACATGTCAAAAGTTGCTCCCTGTCGTCATTAATTCCTCAAAGGACAGGTGAGTGACAAATAACATACAAACACAGCTCATCAGGTAAAGGCCTCACTAACATATGCCTAAAATTTTCAGGGTGCCGAACATCAAGTTCAATGTTGCAAAAGTTCTGCAGTCGCTTATACCAATACTTGATCAATCTGTGAGTTCCTTAGTTTTTTTGGCATGCTTCTATTTTCTTAGTGCTATAGTTCTGTTACGGGTTATTGGAGAATATCATGAATACTTACTTTCCAGGTGGTCGAGAAGATTGTGAAACCATGTCTTGTCGACCTCAGCGAGGACCCTGACGTGGATGTAAGATACTATGCAAACCAGGCCCTTCAGGCATGTGATCAAATCATGATGTCAAGCTAACTAGCTTCTGTCCAGTATTTAGAACTTGATTCTTCTTAGTCCAATTTTGGAATACATGTATTTGCCCGTTAGCTTGGAGAGTTCCTTCTAGCCCTAGTAACCGACCAACGCTTCCATGCTGATAATGGATGGTTCCGTTCCCTTGTTCTGTGTTATTAATGTTGTAATTGAGCAAGGCAGGACACGTTATTACTATCGTGTGTTTACATGGTAGCTTGGACTTAGGTTTTTGTTATTGAATGTAATGTGCCTGATGTGATTTTACTGTATGCAATCCGCTGTCCGTTGGTTTTGGGTTTCCTCTTGCAACTTGTAAGTTTATTTCAGCAGTGGTATGAGTGGCTACAAGCCTACAACTTGCATCTCTTGCTAGTTGTTTCCCAGTGCCATTGATCGACCTTGGATCGGGATAAGGCTGTTAAAATCGTGATCTAGTCATAGAATCGTACAATCCTATGTTCCCACCAACACTAATACGACTTAAGTTGTACTTAGTCCTACATAGTAGGATTGCAGTAGAATAGCGATCCTAGTTGTAGGATCATAATAATAGTTTTGCAGTAGAATTGTGTAGGATCATATATCTTCTCAGTTTATAGGAGACAAAAACCAATCCTATGTTCCCACCAACACTAACACGACTTCAGGGACGGAGCATGTTAAGGGCCAACAGGGGTTGTGGCCCCTCTAGCAAGAAAGGAAGAATATCAACTTATAATACATAGCTGCGAGCAGACAACGGATGGGTGGAGAAAGATCCGTACGATGCGAAGTTAAATCCTATAGTTAATGGTCAAGTGTTTGATTTTAAAGTTTGATATAAGGTTTTGGTAATTGCCCTTTGGCAGTTTGGCCCTCCTTAAAATTTGGCTCAAGCTTCGTTATTGTATGACTTAAATTGTACTTGAGTCCTACATGGTAAGATTACAGTAGAATTGCGATCCTAGTTGTAGGGTCACAATAGTATCACAGTAGAATAGATCATATATCTTCTCAGTTTGTAGAAGACACATAAACTTAGGTGTTTGTTGGTGTCATAGCCTTCAATTCAAGTTGTATGGTAAGTACTAAGCAATTAATAGTTTAGACATCAAGATCCAGAGGTTTGGAATAATACAAATTAATTTGATTATTTATTTCTTTTACTTTTTAGTGTAAAATGGCCATGATACAGATCAATGTGTGGTTGATGCGTAACGTAGCCTAATTTTCCATGATACTTCAATTTCAATCTTGATCGAAGCAAAACCCTAGCTTTCCTCCTTGATTCGGCAAAAAGGAATAACAAGTGTATTTTCAAAGTTTGTAATGATACTTGGTTGATGTTGAATCAAATCCAAAAATAAACAAAATCAAACCCAAAGAACAATATCAAACCTTAACTCTGTGAGCAATTGAGGATGCCACGTATTGGTGAGATGATCCACAAGGAATCACGGATCTTTGAAGAAAAGTCATCCTTCAATATTCACGCAATCACAAAACCTTATATGGGAATTTTCGAAACACATATACTCATTATGCGCCACATAAACATATGACTTCATGTATTTTCTTAAACTCAAACATGCTAACAATGGGTTCTACCCCTTAATATACAGGACTGGTGCGTGGACATCAATCCGAGTCGGTGAACAGTGTCACATGAACAGTACTTCGAGGTGGTGAACAATATGAAATCTACTCCTATTGCAAACTTGAACTTTAATTCAAAATTCAATGTACTCTAATTGCTGCAAATAAATTAAATTATCCTATTACAAGCAATTTCGGAATTAATTTCTCTTTTAAAGAAAGATCCGAATTGGAATTGCTCCAATCCAAATCCATTTCGGATTCTTAGGCTGAAAATGCATTAATTTCGGATTTGAGTTTGATTTTGGCTCCTTTGTCTTGTCTTTGCCGAATTCTGTTGCAAACTTTCCTCCATGCAAAGCCCTCAGTCCTTATGTCTTACCATGTGCCGCATGCTTTTCATGTCCATGCGCTTGCCTAGGGTTTTCTCCTCTTGGACTAGGGCTTCCCTCATGCACCACATGCCTTTCACGACTAGTGCTTGGCTCATGCACTATAAGCTTCCCATGCATGCTCAAGCTCCCCCTTCGGCCTACCTCCCTCTCCTCCCTCTTGGCCGAATCTAGTTCTTATTTCTTTCCCTTTTGATGCAAAATAGGATCAACTTGAGGTTTAACATAAACTTGCAACTTAGAGATATTTACTATCGTAGTAGATGCATCTAGGGCCTCGTGATCCTCTCCTTCTTGAAGCAAAACTGTCCTTGGTTTTAGTGTAGTCTTCACGACCATCTTCTTGCTAACCACAACCAATTCACTCTTGATTTCTTCATCGATCTTAGACAACAAAGCATGGAATTCTTGTGCATGAAAGTGTATCGGTTGAATCATCCTTGATGTTTAGCATTCTAATCAAATTGCTATGGACATCCTAATAGAATATGACCAGCATGCATATGTAACACATCACACTCAACCTTATCGATATAGCCATCAAGAGTAAGTGGCACTCTCACCTTGTGTGATATTGACTTTGCCGACGTTGTTGAGCTATTGGATGTAATATGGTTTAGGATGCCTTCATGTGGATAGTGAGAGAGAATCCACCACATCCTTACCAATCACGTTGCTTGTACTCTCGTTATCAATGATCAGCTTACATACCTTTTCTTTGATCTTGCAATCGGTTTGAAAGATATGATGTCGCTGTCCTTTCCCAATAATAGCGGTGTTATCACTTTGCACCCTTTAAGCTATTAGGCTAATACCTTGTTCCGGATAACAAATGATTGTCTCTAGCTTCTTAGATTCATCGGAAGGTTCAAATTCATCATTGTCGCTCTCCGTTGCATAGCCGTCATGTATAAACAATATCGTCATGTTTGGACAATCCTTCTTCATATGACCTCGGCCCTTGCACTTGAATCATTCAATATTGTTAGTTCTAACTGTAGAGAATGCACTAGAATCAGCATGTGATGCTTCTTTGCCCGCTGCACTTACGACCTTTGAAGCTTCCTTTATTGCACTCTGAACTGGTATAGTGGATGCAACCGGTTTAGGAGTTGATCCCATGATGAGGACATCCCTGGCTCACCTCATTCATCATCTACTCCATAAGATTCTACACAGCTGCAAGTTGAAGCTTCTACAAAAGAGGCTTATTTGGGTCCCATGACTAGGAACCGTGCTAAGTAAATACAACAAGAGGTGAATGCACTCCTAGCTGAATCTAATATTGTTGTGGATAAGAATTATATACTGCCTAAGTCTCGTATGCTTATTTTACTCAGGTTTGCACCTACGGAGATAATTCAAGTAGAAGGAGCACATTGCAAGGATCAAGACGTAGCTATCGGAGTATATTACTTGAGAACATCCACCTATGACCAGTTGAACATGAAGAAGGCTGAGCTGGACATCAAGAACACTAGCAAGCTGTTTGGGCCATCAAACGTTGCATGCGTAGCCTCAAAATTTGTCTACCAACTTCCCACCTAAACCCACATAAATATGGGCGTGTCCAGCATGCATGGGGAGCAGGAATGGATAGGAAATTAAGTCCTTTTTTCAGCACAACAAACAGGTGCATCATTTGGAGGCTTGAGTCAAAAGATATGCAAGTTTCAAGACTAGCTGTCCATGGCAATAACTGCAGCGCGAGGCCACACAAAATTACTCCCTCTCCAAGCCTAGGGAACCCATAAGTCACATGAAAATGGATCCCATTTTGGAGTGTGTTCACACCTAGCTAGGAGGGTTGTTCCTAGTATAAATACTTCTTCACCCTTTCTCCAAAGAACAACTTTTGGCAATATGATTTCAGAATAGGATAGCTAAGTGCTACCAAAACTTGAGAATTCTCTCTTCCTTTGCTCTTGTAATTTTCCTAGTAAGATTGCAAAATCGGTCATTCGACGGCAACCTTTCTGTGCTTCCAACTTCGTGCGTGGTTGTGTGGATTGGGAACTTAGAGTGTGGTTAGGCGAATACTTGTTGCAGGTCATTGCATAGGCAGTGGTTGGCCTTAAGAATCGTCGGGTTGCATTGTTATCTTGGCTGCTCGCAGCTAGTTACCGAAGAGTGCTGTTGTTTGGAGTCGGTGGTCTACATCGTCTCCCTCAGGTGGCGCTAGTTATCATTACCTCACATTTTCTCCTCCGTGAAGATCGGGCATCCCCCGTATCATCCCACATCGCCTTCATGCGAAGTTGCATGCCTCCAAGTGCTATGAGTGGTTCGGCCACCCCTTGCTTGAGTGTTCTTAATCCATTGTTCGGCACACTCTGCTTGATGAAGTAGTTCTTTCACAGTGGTGTATTGCATTAAATCAACACAATTCCACACATCTTCATTCAGCCCCTCGAAGAAACGTGTCATGGTCGCCTCAACCGACTCAAACACACTTGTACCGATTATGAGCACTTGCATCTCTTGATAGTACTCGCTCACCATCTTAGCACCTTGAGTAAGCCGTTGTAGCTTTGTATGTAGTGTCCTTGTATAGTATGCCGGCACGAGTCATTTCTGCATAGCTTGCTTCATTGTTTTCCAAGTGTGAGGATGCTCCCTGCACGATTCAATTGATCCCACCAAATAATATCGTATTCGATGAACTCAATTGAAGCAACACGAATCTTCTTTTCTTCATAGTAGTGGTGGTTGTCAATGATTTGATTAACACACATCTCCCACTCTAAATAAGCCTCTGGATCAGATCTATCCTTGAACTCTGGTATGGTGATCTTGATTCTCCTGATACCGTTGTCATCACGTTCTTCACATCCACCACGACGTCCCCCATGTCTACCACCTCGACGATCAAAGTAATCATGTCGGGATGTTGTTGATGTCTTCCACGGTCATTAGAAATAGCCTCCTCCGAATTAGCAATGTAGAAGTCATCTCCATCACGACGTACAACACGTTGTGTACGTCCATGTTGTGATTGGGGCAGCACTGGTACATTAGCTCCTTGTGGCGGTAGTAGCCTCTCCTCCAAGCGATGGATAGTAAGGTTTATATTGTTGAAACCTTCCATCATACGCCGTTCGTTCACGTTGAGACGATCGTTCAACGTGTCTTGCACCCCTTGGATTTGAGCTTTAAGTTGATGGCAGTATATGACATCTATGGTCATTTTGCAAAAAGCAACTGTTGCAATTGAATATGAATAATAGATTAAAAGCGTAAGTTGAAACAGTGGTAATAAATGGTAACAAGAGTTTCCACAAAGTTCACGTAGCTTTAACCAGTTCTTGTACATAGCTACCATTCCACTTTGTTTTTTTTTTTTTTATAAAATCTACCCTTCGTATAAAATGTCGAACCTGGGAGTAGAAGGATCCCGAATTATGTGTGTTTTCCACACTAGTCCAAGAATAGCTAGTGTATACAATTCAATAAAAATGATAGCAAGTCTGTATCACGCATTTTATTCATATTATTAGAGTTTTATTACAAAAAGGTATGAGGCCAAAAGAAAAGTACAACAAAAACATAAAGTAGTAGTAGGCTACACGATATGCCACAGGCAATCGTCTGGGACACAGCCTAGTCGTCCAAGTCCTCACCAGCAATGTAGTACTCCTTCTCTGATCGATAGTATTAAGCAAGGTGAGTACAAAACGTACTCCACAAGTTACACCCAAATAATAAGATATAATATATGAAGGTATGACAAAAATGGTTAAGTTTGCATAAAGCGATATTTAGTTTAAATATCTTTACTAAGTTTCAAGGCAATTACACTATATCTAGAAATTGATTTTAAATCTATAATCATCATTTTGAGTGTAGGATAAACCTCCCTACACGATTGGTGAAGCAATAACCCCCTTAACACCAGGCTATCTGCCCAATTTCCCATTTGGATAAACTAATAAACATTATGTTAAGTCATTTTTAAATCAAAATCCAAAATCTAACTTTGAGTGGCTTTGCTCAACATGTCTATGATCGTGGACACGACTATTCGAATAGTTTTCTACTCTGTAAAGTTTGTACTACTATATACCCACAAGAGATAGTCTGCTTAATATATTAGCCAAGACATGCTTCAGTAGACGTACGACTAAGCAACTATCACAAGGCCTTTACCCCACACTATCCCAACGTAGTTATGCCTGCTAAGGTTTTGTTACCGTAGTTTCACACCAACCGGTAACCCCCTCTTGCGCCTATGTGGCTATTAAAAGTAGGTCTTCACGACACCCACACCTCATAATGACACAACTATGATGAAATATTGTAGTTTAGTTAGGCAGTTCTGTCCCATTCTAGACTTGTGGTAGTACAGTGGAGCTTAGCAAAAAAGTCTCTCAGACTAATCCTTATTTAACTGGGCAACTTCCAACTAACCCCTGGGTTTCAACCATTCGCTGAATTGATCCCGAGCATGAACTTGCACCCACCATCTATCCAAGTTAGCCTAGTCTAAATCAGTTTTTAATTTATTTTATTTCACAAATCATTTGTAAACCTCTATGGCAAAACAATGTCATAGACTCCTTGTTAAACTTAGTTGAAATTTGGCTAAATTCCCAAATTAAACATTTTTTGGTCTAAGCGTGTCTTTGCATAATATTTTTCCAAATGTTCCTAGTTCATACTATTGCATCAACTAGGCTTTATCTATGGTGAAAATATATTCGATTCAATGTCAATATTGGCCATACAAAAGATTTAGGCATAACTATAAATTCAAAACAGGAGTTTAAATTAAACCGAATATAAATAAGCATGCAGTAATAATTTAGAACATAATTTTAATAATTTAAAAAATTTGGATCAAACATGATCAAAGAATGTAACTTGCCTTGCTCAAATTGTTGTTGATCGGACTCGTCGAAGAATTCTAGCTCTCCGAAGTCGCCAAAGTATATACGCAAAAAAAAAAACCAAATTCAAATAAAATTTAAATGAACTCCAAATTTTATAATTTCAGTGTAGTTAGCTAGATTATAATTTTAGATGAATTTAGAAATTTGAATAACTGGAATCGAAGCTCGTATGAAGGAGAACGAGTCCTCAAAAGTTTGAATTATAAAGAAATTACCCTAAATTCAATTTTCCAGAATTACTGAATTATTTTCTAAAGGAAAATCTAAATATTGCGCAAGCAGATGAATTTCCATTTTTGACCCAATTATTTTTCTACGGGAAAAAGGGGGTGTTTCTCTAACTTGTGGGCCCACGGTCCATAAACCGGGTCCACAAGAATGCCCTAGTGCATAGTGGAATGGGTGAGCGGAACAGTGGCTAGCGCCACGCAAGCATGACACGTGGGTGCTTGAAAGATCTAGACCCGCCATTATGTGGTAATGGAGTTTTGGTGATTAATGATAAATCTAATTGGGAGACTAACACTTTTATTGATATACATATTGTGTAGTCTTATTTGGATATAAAGGTGAAAATCATGAAGGCATGCAAAGTGATTAAGTGATTAATGACAAATGCACTTGTGAGACTAACACTCCTATTGTTATATCAAGTTTAGTCTCAGCTTGGATATAAAAGCAAAAATCCAAACAGGTATGTATTCATTAATGACAAATCTATTTGTGAGACTAACAATTCTATTGATTATCTATTGCTTAGTCTCGTTTGGATATAAAGATGGAAATACAAGAGGTATGCATTCTACTTCGTTTTATTATATCTTGTTGTATTCCTCGGATCCAAAATATAGGATAAACTCCACCAAAAAGTTTAACTTGGATATGTGCATATGTTTCCATTACACATTTGTGTATGCACACATTTAGGGGGAGTCCATTCTATATTTTGTGGTTTCATTAGTATTGATCCATATTCTCTTTCCATATATATTAAGGATCTTTACTTTGAAACATATCCTTGAATATATTTAACTTGTGTAGTTAGTATATTCATATGAGTATATGAGAACATATGAAACTTGTGTAGTTCATGGATGTTCATATATCCTTGAATATATTTAACTTGCGTAGTTAATATATTCATATGAGTATATACAACTTGTGTAGTTTGTATACACTCATATTCAGTATATACAACTTGTGTAGTTCGTATATACTTGTAGTATATATAACTTGTGTAGTTTATATATACTCATGGCCTTGTTGTTTCATTAGTATTGATCCTTGTGATCTACTTTGAAACATAACTCTTGAGTATATATATAACTTCGTGTTTATATATACTCATACCAATTACATTCAATTATTTGAAATTGTGTTGTGGGACTAACATGTGTGCTAAGATGTTTCAAGGCTTAGTCCGGAGTTTGAGTGATGACATAAAAAGGAAATGCAAAGGTGATAAAAGATCGACATGACTCAAGACAAAGGAGTCATGCATTGCATTTCGAAAAGCTTCTGAAAGAAGTTCAGTGGAAATCGGTATGACCGCATTTGGTAAGCGGTACTACCGATGTGCGAGTATCCGGAGTTCATGTGGCGGAACTCTGCGTGGCGGTATGACCGCAAATATGTTGGCGGTATGTAAATTCCGAGAGAAGGTATTTTTCGTATTTCTCGAGCCTCTGGAAATCGGTAGTACCGCATCGAGAAAGCGGTACTACTGGAGAGCGGTATTACGGATGCTAGTTAGCGGTAATACCGCTTTGTTAGTAATGGCTTGTTCAAAAGCATTTATGCGGTATATCTTGTTAATTAATGTTAATGACATTGTGGGACTAACATTTTCCATGAGTTGGATAAATAGGTTATGTTCCAGGGTGATGAAGACTTTGGATGACATCATGAGTTGATCGTCATCGAGTCAAGGTTCAAGAAGATGATGCATCATGTGTTGATGCATATCAAGATCTCGAATAAGAGATGATCATGAGTTGATCATCGAGTCAAGAGAAGACTCATCATGTGTTGATTGAGGTCAAGTAAAGGATGCATCATGGGTTGATGCATATCAAGACGATGACCCGAACTTGAAGTGAAGATGTGCGTCATCAACCTTCAAGAAGATACTCAAGGCAAAGGTATGACTAGCTAGAGCTAAGGATGTGTTCCTAGTCTTTTACCGGTCTCGGTGTTTGGTTGGAGACCGGATTGCTAGAATAGGTTGCCGTACTATTAAGAGGGGTCTTGTCTAGTAGCTTGAGTTAGTCATGTGTTGATAGCTCATTGTGTTTGCTCTAGCTCAACTTAACATGTTGCCTATATTTGCGAATGTGTTTTGCAAATAGCTAAGGCTCATGGATAATCCTTGTAGCATGTGACTATACTTTG
The DNA here is from genome assembly GCA_036346255.1 of Ampelocalamus luodianensis. NCBI lineage: Eukaryota > Viridiplantae > Streptophyta > Magnoliopsida > Poales > Poaceae > Ampelocalamus > Ampelocalamus luodianensis. The sequence goes on along the minus strand of CM070634.1, from coordinate 53,028,888 downwards.
CAAATGTGTTTTGCAAACGGTTGAAGTCCATGTACCTACTCCTTGTAGCATGATCTAAGTTTGCAAATATGTTTTGCAAATTATTGAGATTCATGTATTTTCCCTTGGCATGGTCTAAGATTGCTTGTTGCTAACTCTTTGGACTTAGACCATGGTAGTGGCTCTTTGAAGTTGTGCTTTTTGATTTGATAAAATGTGTTTGAGATCAAATCAAATAGGTGGGTTGAGTAGCCCACTGAATAAGCTTTCAATAGAGTCCAAGATCACTCTATTCCGACATCGGAGTCAAAAGTTATGACCTTTTTACCGAGTGTGGTCTGATACCACTTGATGGAGACGGGGTGCCCGGTCTTTCGATGAGATTGATAACTATCGATTTTGGGTGGAGGTGACTCTCGCGATCCGACTACAACCGTACGACGACGCTTGCGCCTTAGCAATCGTTGAACCAACTCCGAGACGTTATTGACCGTGATGGAAGCGCGATCAACCTGAACACGAGGTTCAATTCCTGCGAGCAATCGAAGAACTAGCAAGAATAAGATGTATGCAATCTGATATTGCGAATAAAATTGTAGTATAGATGGTATTGAAAACAAAAGTGGGATCCCGAAGGCTGTCTTGACAGGTGGTCGTCCGACACAACTGAAGAACAAAAGTTTGCACAATGGCTAAACCTAAATTCAACGAAATCCGAGTTCTAGCCAGGGGGACGGCGGCTCCTATATGGGAAGACGACCAGGGGTGGCGGCCAGGGAAGTGGACGCACGCCCCTAGGGTTACAAGGCCCATGGGCCCAAGAGGAGGTGGCGCAACACCCTTTTTGACTCGGTAAAAAAAATAGACGTAGATTGTTTTGTTTATTGTGGTCAGCTCGGTTGGAATTTGAAGCTGAAGTTGGATCCATTGGAAAGTAGACTTGATAAGCTTTCAATGAAGTCCAAGAACATCCCAAACGGAGTCTGTATGAAGAAGTTACGGCCGTTTGAACTTAGTGCTGTCGCAGCAGTCCGAACTCGAATTCAGAACGAGCCCAACTCGAACTCTTGCTTGGCTCGGACCCAAAGTGACGTGATGTCCTCCATTATGCCTCCTATGCTTGTCCATGACTCCACATACCTTTCCTTGGTCCTTTCCCATGTTCCTAAGCACAATTAAATCACTTGCATTAGGTAGCGATCTATTCTCAGTAATATATAACCCTATGAACGAATTCACCTGGTGATTAAGTTGGCGAGCACGAGCTCGAGTAATTGGTCCTTGTAATATTGGTTGTGGATCAGCTGTGTGTGTAGGCGCGGTTGTATCCAAATTAGGGATGTCCTCATCATCCTCCCCTTCTTGCATTTGAGTCGTCCTCGACTCAAGCTCATCCTCTTCTCCCAAGTATGGTTTCAAATCTGCAATGTTAAATGTGGGACTAACCCCAAAATCTACAGGCAGGTCAAGTTTGTATGCATTATCATTAATATTTTCTAACACTTTGAAAGGACCATCAGCTCGAGGCATCAATTTTGACTTTCTCAATTCAGGGAACCTATCTTTTCTCAAGTGCAACCAAACAAGATCTCCTGGTTCAAAAGTTAAATGTTTTCTCCCTTGACTACCAGCAAGTTTATATTTAGCATTCATGCGCTCTATATTCTCCTTAGTTATCTCATGCATTTTTAAAATCAATTCAGCACGTTGGTTAGCATCAAAGTTCAATTTATCCGAAGATGGAATAGGCATTAAATCAATAGGAGCACGAGGCACAAAACCATAAACAACTTCAAAAGGGCACATCTTTGTATTAGAATGCAATGAACGATTATAAGCAAACTCAATATGAGGCAAGCATTCTTCCCACAATTTTAAGTTCTTTTTCAACACCGCCCTAAGCATTGTAGATAAAGTTCTATTCACAACTTCAGTTTGTCCATCAGTTTGGGGATGACAAGTAGTAGAAAATATGATTTAGTCCCCAATTTAGCCCATAAAGTTCTCCAAAAGTGGCTAAGGAATTTAGCATCACGATCTGAAACTATAGTATTAGGCACACCATGCAATAGAACAACTTCACGAAAGAATAAATCAGCAATATTGGCAGCATCATTGCTCTTATGACATGGTATAAAGTGAGCCATCTTAGAAAATCTATCAACAACCACGAATATACTATCGCTCCCCTTCTTTGTTCTAGGCAATCCTAAAACAAAGTCCATCGAAATATCTTCCCACGGAACGCTGGGAACTGGTAGAGGCATGTATAAACCATGAGGATTAAGTCGTGACTTAGCTCTTTGACATGTAGTGCAGCGAGCAACGTAACGCTCGACGTCTCGTCTCATCTTTGGCCAAAAGAAATGATCAGCAAGTATATCCTCCGTTTTCTTCACGCCAAAGTGTCCCATCAGCCCGCCTCCATGCGCTTCCTGTAACAACAACAAACGAACGGAGCTAGCTGGAATGCACAACTTGTTAGCTCTAAACACAAACCCGTCATTAATGACAAATTTGTTCCACGTTTTTCCTTCTTTACAATTCAACAATATATCTGTAAAATCAGCATCATGCACATATTGCTCTTTAATAGTCTCCAATCCAAAAATTTTGAAGTCAAGTTGTGAAAGCATGGTATATCTCCTAGACAAAGCATCAGCAATAACATTCTCTTTTCCCTTCTTGTGTTTTATGACATAAGGAAAAGACTCAATAAATTCAACCCACTTTGCATGTCTACGGTTCAATTTACTTTGACTTCGAATATGCTTTAAAGATTCGTGATCAGAATGTATAACAAATTCTTTGGGCCATAAATAATGTTGCCATGTTTCCAAAGTTCGAACTAGTGCATATAATTCCTTATCATAAGTAGAATAGTTCAAACTAGGCCCACTCAATTTCTCACTGAAGTATGCTATAGGTTTACCTTCTTGTAGCAATACGCCACCTAAACCAATTCCGCTAGCATCACATTCTAGTTCAAAAGTCTTATTAAAGTCAGGGAGTTGGAGTAGTGGTGCATGTGTTAACTTATCTTTCAATGTGGTGAAGGCGTTCTCCTGTGCGGCGCTCCAAACAAATGGCACGCCCTTCTTGGTGAGCTCATTCAATGGTGCAGCGATGGTGCTGAAATCCTTCACGAAGCGGCGGTAGAATCCAGCAAGTTCTAAAAAGCTTCGTACCTGTGTGACCGTGTTAGGAGTCGGCCAACTCTGTATTGCTTCAATCTTGGCTTGATCAACTTCAATTCCTTGTGGAGTAACAACATATCCAAGAAACGCGACTCGATCGGTGCAAAAGGTGCACTTCTCAAGGTTACCAAATAAACGTGCATCACGTAAGGCATTAAAAACAGCACGTAAATGGTCAAGATGTTCCTCTAAGGATTTGCTATATATAAATATATCATCAAAATAAACCACCACAAATCTACCAATGAAAGCACGCAAAACCTCGTTCATTAGTCTCATGAAAGTGCTAGGTGCATTAGTTAATCCAAAAGGCATTACTAACCACTCATATAACCCGAACTTAGTTTTAAATTGTAACACCCCAGGACCCACATTACCCTGGGATACTACTTAACCACTCTACAGCTAGCCAATAATTTCATAATAATACAAAATTTCGGCAGCAACTCTAGGCAAGAATCAATAAGCGGAAGCATAAACCATTACGGGAATAAAGATAACAGTTACAAGTTCAATAAATAAACAACCTCTAGCAGATTAATCCAAGTGTAGTCCACAAATGCATCAATTATAAATCAACAGATCATTCGTGAATAACTAGTCAATAGGCTAAATTCCTCTCAACTTTATTACTGACATTTAACTATGAATTGAGTGCATTATTGTAGTGCCGCTCTACCCATCCCAGAATGCTTAAGAATCACACGAAAGGGAAAAGAAACAACAAGAATGAGATAAAATCTCAGCAAGTAAGTTGAATAACGAGTTAATCAATTGACAAGCAAGCTACAACACAAGTTATATTATTGCATGACCACAACCACATTCCACTATCTCATTCAATAAACCACATGGACTAGCATGAGTCCTGCCTCATAAGAATTCAACCATTGTCAAAAGAATGCATGTTCTACATCCACAATGCTTAATGCAAATGCATGCCATGCTCCACTGCACTCTTACCCATCAAGGTAAGAGTGTGCATCATCTCTGACAATATACGATCTTTGTCTGCAGTCTGATCGCGGCCATAAGCGGCGACATCCACAATGCAATGCGATGATATGTTATGAGTGATATGATAATCATAAACCACATATGTGACATCTCATAATGGCACCAACAAGATTAACTTGTACAACTACCACATATTCATTATGGAGAAATACATCCATGATCCACATTCGGCACATAAAGCAACCATTTCATGGCTACACACAAGATATCCAATGTAAATCATTAAATAATAATTACTGTCATCATCTCATAGGTAAGTCAACCAACCATGGCATAATACTTCAAAATACGAAACTCATAGGGATTGCAAGTAGTAGGGACAACCAATTAAGCGGTAGTAACTCTGCTACAATTACTTGCCTTCCACGATGTGACGCGTTAGCCGCCAAGGTGATACTCCTAAACCTGAGGCTTCACCTCCTAAACAAGTAAAATAATTTCAGTAAGGTCATAATATACCCAGCGCTACTAAGCGGCATTCTACAATGCTTACTAGGCGACTCAAAACGAGTTTACAAAGCTGAAAGCGAAAACAACGTTTACTGCCATAATCTGATTCTGGACAGCAGCACGGTAAATGACATAACTCATGATCTGGAAGTCAAAAGAGGTAAACCCAATTTCTGTAGATTCTTAACTGACTAATCTACAATACTCTAGTTGACACGATACTCCAATTCGGCCAAAAAATTAGGCCAACCATAGTCTGAACTTTCAGTACAGAAACTGTCTACACAAACGAACAGCAAAACTAAAATGACCATAACTTTTAATAGGTAACTCCGAATTGATCGTTCTTTATCAATCTGAAAAGGTTATCGAATTACCTACAATAACCTAGTTGGGTGAACTTTCAGATTCTACCAAAACCCCTTTCAAATTTTAGGAAATAACCAGACAGATTATTCTCGTCAGTTTTCTGGCAGCAGATACTAAATCGATCATAACTTTTTACTCAGACCTCGGAATCGAGTGATCTTCGCGGCCACTGAAAGCTAACGACAAAACCCACATATCTCTAGGAGATGGAAACTTAAAATTCAGCCTCTAAACATACGAAAAAACCCACGCAAGGTTCTGGACAGAATTGCATCTACTGCAGCCCAACAATTAACCATCAATTCTAATCGGTTTTTGCATCTAATAAGGATTAAACAGCGGGGAGGGCATCTCGTTACCCTTGTAGAACCACTAGAAAATGCTGAACCAAACCCGGCACAAACTCTTCTTCTTCTTCTTCTCCTTCTTCTCCTTCTTCTCCTTCTTTTCTCCCTCTCTTTCTTCTTCCTTGCGCAAGGGGCAGCACCTTGGGATGGGGGGAGATGCAGGGGGCAGCACCTTGGGAGTGGGGAGGTGCAAGGGGAGGAGGAGTCGACCAAGAGGAGGAAGGAGGCGGTGCCAAGTGGGAGGAGAAAAGGGAAAGGGGCGGCTAGGGTTTGGGAGGTGGCCTCCCCCTTTGGCCGGCCACCACTAGCAAATGGGCCAAGGCCCAGCCCCAAAAATGAAGCGAAAACGATAGAAAAGCCCTCTCTAAAGCGGGTTTGTGGCGAAAAATAAAACTTCCCGATTAAATTATTCTCTACCGATTGATTTTAATTTAATCCGATTCTTGACTTCTCACCCTTCCAGGGTATTACACTCTTCCCACCTTAAAAGGATTCGCCCTCGAATCCAATTCTACAGTCCACAAGGAACAGAACAACAAGCAAACAGCAACCCAACCATGAGTACTCACCACCTCGAAGAGCTCGGGTACTTTTTATAAATGATCCTCCGGCTCCCACGTAGCCTCTCTCTCAGACTGATTCGTCCAAAGGACCTTCACATACTTGATGGTCTTATTCCTCAAGACCCGCTCCGATTTATCCAAGATACGAACTGGACGACTCTCCACAGTGAGATCTGCTCCTTGTGACTGCTCCGAGTCAATCTTGTGTTCTGGATCCATAAGTATTTCCTCGGCATAGACACATGGAAAACATTGTGCACACCACTCAATGAGTTTGGCAACTCCAAGCGATAAGCCAAACTACCCACCGGGCAACCATCGGAAAGGGCCAATGTACTGCGGGCTAAGCTTCGGTGGTACCAAAGCGAACAATACCCTTGGTTGGAGACACCGAAGGAGCACAAGGCTACCCACCGCAAACTCCAACTCTCGGCGCGAACATCCGCATAACTCTTTTGTCGGCTCGAGCGACCAACAAGTTCGCGAACCTCCGCACTTTCTCCACGGTCTGTGAACAAGATCCGGACCAAGCAACGACCTCTCACCCTTTGCATCCCAACAAAGAGGAAACACACCTCCGACCATACAAAGCCTCAAAAGGAGGCATCTTGATACTCGCCTGATAACTATTGTTATAAGCGAACTCTGCCAAAGCCAGATAATCCTCCCAACTACCCTTCCAAGATAGCACGCAAGCACGAAGCATGTCCTCCAGGGTTTGAATGGTCCGCTCTGACTGACCATCCGTCGAGGTGAAAAGTCAGATCTTGAGGAAGCTGTCGTGCCCAACGCGACTGAAGACTCTGCGAACTTAGAGACGAACTTGGCATCTCGGTCGAAACAATGGACTTGGGTACACCGTGCGGTCTCACCACCTCTCGATGTACAACGGGGCTAGGTCTGCTGTTGTGTTGGTCGTTTTATCGGTATGAAGTGTGCGGACTTGGTAAGCCTGTCCACCACGACCCAAATTGCATCTCGTCCTCGGGGCGAACGCGGCAACCCAACCACAAAGTCCATAGTGATATGCTCCCACTTCCACTCAGGTACCTCCAAGGGCTGCAACAAACCAGCAGGACGTTTGTGCTCAGCCTTTACCTGTTGACAAACGCCACACGCAGCGACATATTTAGCAATATCCACCCTCATCCGCTTCCACCAAAAGATTTGTTTCAGATCACGATACATCTTGGTCTCTCTGGATGTACCGAATACGGGTCCGGTGAGCCTCACGAAGAATATCATCCTTCACCGGTGATTTACGGGTACACACACCGCCTTTGAATCGAACCGCACCGTGTTCATCCACACTAAAATCTCGGAGCGCCTTCGAGATCCTCTTCCGCACCTCTGAAAGGAGCCTATCGTCTTTGTTGAGCTTCAAGAACGCGCTCGGGGATGGCGGTGGATGATCATTTGTGTCTCGACTGCGTGAGAACCGATGAAGACAGAAAGATATACCCATCTTCTCAAACTCGAGACCAAGGACAACGCTACGAGGTACCCCGTCCCGCTTAGGGCATCGGCCACCACATTAGCCTTACGGGGTGATATTGGATAGTCGGTCATAATCCTTGATTAACTCCAACCACCTCCATTGCCTCAAATTTAGCTCTCATTGTGTGAATATATACTTAAGGCTCTTGTGATCGGTGAAGATATCATGACTGTTCCCCATACAAGTAATGCCTCCAAGACTTGAGCAAACACAGCTGCCGCCAACTCGAGATCATGAGTGGGATAATTCGCTCATGAGTCTTCAAGCTGTCTAGAAGCATAGGCGATTACTCGGCCCTCTTGCATCGGACACATCCGAGTCCAATCAGAAGCATCCGTGTACACAGTGAAGCGCTTGCCACTCTCGGGCAAGGATAGAATAGGTGCATTCACGACTTGTCCTTCAAAGTGCGGAACCCGACCTCTGGCGTCCGTCCACACAAAGGAACCCCCTTTGCGTGAGTCGGGTCATTGGTTTAGCAATGCTAGAAAAATCTGCACAAAACGCGGTAATACGGCAAGACCAAGAAACTCGGATCTCGACACATTGGTTGGCCTCGCCTGCTGAACCACTGCGCCACATTCTTGGATCCTTTGTAATACCGTCTTGATCGATGGTATGACCCAAAAATCCTACCGGATAACGAAAGCACACTTCTTTAGCCGCATAGTATTTATTCTTAGAAGAGTATCGAGGACCAGGTTGAGGTGCGATTCGTGGTCCTCCTCCGTTTTGGAATAAACAGGATGTCGTCGATGAAGACCACCACAAAAGAATCCAGTACTCATGGAGCATCCTTTCATAGCTTCCATAAAGACAGCGGGAGCATTAGTCACCCAAAAGACATAACGACATATTCGTAATGCCCATACCTTGTGCTAAAAGTCGTCTTCTCTATATCCTCCTCACGATTCGCGATTGATGGTAACGCATCGCAAATCAATCTTGGAAAATATTTTGGCACCTCTCAAGCGATCGAAGAGATCTTCAATACGAGGCGGGGATACTTGTTCTTGATTGTCACTTGGTTGAGTGCTCGATAATCCACACAAAGCCTCTTGGTGCCATCCTTCTTTCCCACAAACAAAACCGAGCAGCCCAAGGTGGCGTGCTCGGTCTAATGAACCCCTTAGCTAAGAGTTCATCCAAGCGCTTCTTTAATTCAATCTGCTCAGCGGTGCCATCCGATCGAGGACTTATAAATAGGCGCGTGCACGGAACAAGCTCAATACGGAAGATCGACTCCGCTCGGTGGCGGTCGGGAGCTCACTGGGAAAAACATCCGGTACTTGCGGACTACGGTATGTTCTCTAACCTCAAAGCGACCTCGTGACCCTCCACCAAAGCCCACAACACCCGACTTACGCATCCGCCGATTAGGAAACAAGCGGCACAACAACGAGAGAGTCTGCGGAGCACTCCTTGAAAACAACTTCACGCCCGCATCGAGAAGCGCAAGGTGACCGTCTTCCGAAACAAGAGATAATGACTTGATACCGCGTGAGCCAATCCATGCCAAGGATCACATCGAAGGGCTCTAGGGTATAACCACCAAATTCGCCACGAACTCCTCATCCGCTAGAACCACCACACAACCGGGGCAAACACGGGGCTGGATATAAGCCCACTAGGAGAACTAACGACCACCGCCCTCCCAAATAAGCATCAGAAAAGCCGCCCGCTCAACAAAATTCTCAGAGACAAAAGAGAAGCGGCTCCAGAATCAAAAGTACGCGAGCATTGAAAGAGTCAAGCGATAAGGTACTGTCACTGCGTCTCCACGATCCTCGCCATCCGATGTCGGCATGGAGAATGCCGCGAGGACAGGTGAAGAAGAAGGATCTCCCACACTGGTAGGTCGGCGCGGTGTCCACCGAGGTACGGGGTCGATGGAGTAGGTCTTGAACCCAGTATCCTCCGGTGGGGCGCCAAGACGATCGATGAAGGTGTTGGAGGCGCGCAGTAACGCGGTGTAGGAACGCGGTAGGGGCTGCGGTAGGAGCCACGGCCATCATCTGAACGGTGCCATCAGGACGAGAGAATCCCGCCGAAGATGTAGGCGCCAACTCCCACTGTAGTTTCCCCTTGGGATTCTGCCTGCATACCACATCCTTGTGATTTTGACCACAGATAGCACACTGCCCCCTCCAAGAGCGGTCACTCGCTGTGCGGATCCCACAACGAAACACACCAAGCCCATTCCGGGTTTCGAGGTGGCACTGATGCTGAGACTCCTCCAGTGAGCTGGTGCGCCCGCGCTACCACGGTAGGGCTGGTGACGACGACCCTTTGCCTTCTTAAACATAGGGCCCCCAGAATGGCCCCTCCTCTCGCTATGACCTCGGTGATCTCCTCCGAGGCCTTGCGAGTGTCCTCCGTGGCACGCATCTCGCATCTCGATCCCCAATGCTGCTCCACGAGTACGAAAATCTGTGATCGAAAAGCACCAGCCAGTGGCGGATCGAAGGCCTAAGCCCATTTAAAGCTGCTGGCCTTCTCGCATCATCCCGAGCCACATGTGGGACGGCGGACTATCGATTGAAGCCCACCTCATACTCGCCCGCATCGCTTGTCTTGAGTGTATTTGCCCAAGTCAATTTTCATCTTGTCCGAAAGGTCTGGATAGAACCGCCTCTCAAGCTGCCGGACAAACTCCGCCACGATGGGAGTCCATGGGTAGCCGTGCGGCAGCATCGCACTCCTTTCCACGGATCTGGGCCTCTCCTTCAGCGATTGCGCCACATAGCGCACGCGATCGGAAGCCACTACCTCAAAAGCCTCCATCTTGTCCTCCACGTGGGACGACCGGTCGGCGGCACGGGCGGGAGTGGCGCCGCGTCGGCCGCCGGCCTCAACCCTACCCACTCACGAAGTGAGATGCGCATCTTGCCCGGTGCCGCAACCTCGGGCACGGGCGGCATCGCACCGAGGGCCACCGCCCGCTTCAAAGCCCTCAACTCTTCTTTGCATGGCCCGACCACGACCAACGGCTCCTCTTGGGTACCACCCACCTGGTGAGCATCCTCGGCCTCCTCAAGCGCGGTTCTTATGCTGCGGCGTAGCGGGACGAACACGGCCACTACCCTTAGGTGGCATTCTGCACCACCGCAACCACAAACAAACAAACAATAATCTCGGACAAGTGAAGCACAAGCAATAAATTAAAGAATTCAACAAGGTATATGCAAGATATGCAAACCCTTCCCCATCCTACATGTGCAAGTGTGTCAATTTCCTTACTTCTCCTAGAACCTAAAGCCTAGGCTCGATACCAATGTAACACCCGGGACCCACATTACAGGATACTACTTAACCACTCTCTGACTAGCCAATAATTTCATAATAATACAAAATTTCGTGACAACTCTAGGCAAGAATCAATAAGCGGAAGCATAAACCATTACGGGAATAAAGATAATGATTACAAGTTCAATAAATAAACAACCTCTAGCAGATTAATCCAAGTGTAGTCCACAAATGCATCAATTATAAATCAACGGATCATTCGTGAATAACTAGTCAATAGGCTAAATTCCTCTCAACTTTATTCTGACATGAAACTATGAATTGAGTGCATTATTGTAGTGCCGCTCTACCCATCCCAGAATGCTTAGAATCACCTTAAAGGGAAAAGAAACAACAAGAATGAGATAAAATCTCAGCAAGTAAGTTGAATAACGAGTTAATCAATTGACAAACAAGCTACAACACAGGTTATATTATTGCATGACCACAACCACATTCCACTATCTCATTCAATAAACCACATGGACTAGCATGAGTCCTACCTCATAAGAATTCAACCATTGTCAAAAGAATGCATGTTCTACATCCACAATGCTTAATGCAAATGCATGCCATGCTCCTTCGCACTCTTACCCATCAAGGTAAGAGTGTGCATCATCTCTGACAATATGCGATCTTTGTCTCCGTCTGATCGCGCCATAAGCGGCGACATCCACAATGCAATGCGATGATATGTTATGAGTGATATGATAATCATAAACCACATATGTGACATCTCATAATGGCACCAACAAGATTAACTTGTACAACTACCACATATTCATTATGGAGAAATACATCCATGATCCACATTCGGCACATAAAGCAACCATTTCATGGCTACACACAAGATATCCAATGTAAATCATTAAATAATAATTACTGTCATCATCTCATAGGTAAGTCAACCAACCATGGCATAATACTTCAAAATCTGAAACTCATAGGGATTGCAAGTAGTAGGGACAACCAATTAAGCGGTAGTAACTCTGCTACAATTACTTGCCTTCCACGATGTGACGCGTTAGCGGCCAAGGTGATACTCCTAAACCTGAGGCTTCACCTCCTAAACAAGTAAAATAATTTCAGTAAGGTCATAATATACCCAGCGCTACTAAGCGGCATTCTACAATGCTTACTAGGCGACTCAAAACGAGTTTACAAAGCTGAAAGCGAAAAACAACGTTTACTGCCATAATCTGATTCTGGACAGCAGCACGGTAAATGACATAACTCATGATCTGGAAGTCAAAAGAGGTAAACCCAATTTCTGTAGATTCTTAACTGACTAATCTACAATACTCTAGTTGACACGATACTCCAATTCGGCCAAAAAATTAGGCCAACCATAGTCTGAACTTTCAGTACAGAAACTGTCTACACAAACGAACAGCAAAACTAAAATGACCATAACTTTTAATAGGTAACTCCGAATTGATCGTTCTTTATCAATCTGAAAAGGTTATCGAATTACCTACAATAACCTAGTTGGGTGAACTTTCAGATTCTACCAAAACCCCTTTCAAATTTTAGGAAATAACCAGACAGATTATTCTCGTCAGTTTTCTGGCAGCAGATACTAAATCGATCATAACTTTTTACTCAGACCTCGGAATCGAGTGATCTTCGCGGCCACTGAAAGCTAACGACAAAACCCACATATCTCTAGGAGATGGAAACTTAAAATTCAGCCTCTAAACATACGAAAAAAACCCACGCAAGGTTCTGGACAGAATTGCATCTACTGCAGCCCAACAATTAACCATCAATTCTAATCGGTTTTTGCATCTAATAAGGATTAAACAGCGGGGAGGGCATCTCGTTACCCTTGTAGAACCACTAGAAAACGCTGAACCAAACCCGGCACAAACTCTTCTTCTTCTTCTTCTCCTTCTTCTCCTTCTTCTCCTTCTTTTCTCCCTCTCTTTCTTCTTCCTTGCGCAAGGGGAAGCACCTTGGGATGGGGGGAGATGCAGGGGGCAGCACCTTGGGAGTGGGGAGGTGCAAGGGGAGGAGGAGTCGGCCAAGAGGAGGAAGGAGGGGGCGGCTGCCAAGTGGGAGGAGAAAAGGGGAAAGGGGGGGGGGCGGCTAGGGTTTGGGGAGGTGGCCCTCCCCCCCTTTGGCCGGCCACCACTAGCAAATGGGCCAAGGCCCAGCCCCAAAAAATGAAGCGAAAACGATAGAAAAGCCCTCTCTAAACTGGGTTTGTGGCTGAAAAATAAAACTTCCCCGATTAAATTATTCTCTACCGATTGATTTTAATTTAATCCGATTCTTGACTTCTCACCCTTCCGGGGTATTACATAAATGCTGTTTTCCATTCATCGCCTAATTTCATGCGAATTTGGTGATATCCACTACGCAATTTGATGCTCAATCCCTCGAAGTGGTGGCAACCCCGGCGGTATGTCCTTCGGAAAGACATCGTTGTACTCCTGCAAAATGTTAGTGACAGCAGGAGGCAAAGAAGAAGGTGTATCCTCAAATGAAAACAAAGCTTCTTTGCAAACTAATGCATAGCAAATAGAATTACTAGCATCCAGTTCAGTCATATCAGATTTGGTAGCAAGAAAACTAGCACCTTTCAATTTAATTTCTTTATTCTTCACATGAGTAGATTTAGGTTCTTTCTTTTTTATGTTGCTGAAGTTCTTTTGCTACAATCTGATTTTCGCTCTTAGCATTCTCCTGATTCTTCTCTCTACTAGCTCTAGCAAGTTCATCTTTAACAATTTGTTCAGGAGTCATAGGATGCATCACAATTTTCTTTCCCTTGAACATGAGAGAGTATTGATTATTCCTACCATGATGCACACAATCGTGATCGTATTGCCAAGGTCGTCCTAATAACAATGAACAAGCTTGCATAGGAACAACATCGCAATCAACATAATCATGGTATGAACCCATAGAAAAGTTTACTCTCACCATTCGTGTTACCTTCAACTTACCATCGTTGTTGAACCATTGAATATGGTATGAGTGGGGATGAGGTTGGTCGGCAAAGCAAGCTTCTCCACCATATCCATACTCGCCAAATTGTTGCAACTCCCACCATCAATAATTATGCGAATCGAGCGTTCCTTGGCAACGCCTTGATTTGAAACAAATTATGGCGTTGATTTTGCTCAAGACGAGAAACTTGAGCACTTAGTGCGCGTTGCACTATAATGCTCAAATACTTGTCGGCATCTTGGCGCCAACATGTTCCTCCTCATGATCGATTCGTCATCAAGTCCTGCGAGGTCGATTGCAAGCATAGCATATGTTTCATCATCAAAATCACTAGCAGAGGAATATCCACCATCATCGCGTATGATCGATGACGCGCTTGTTTGGACAATCCGCATGATGTGTCCATAGCCTTTGCACCGATGGCATTGAATATCCTTAGTTCGTCCGTCGAAAATCCCGAGGAAGTTTTTGTAGGCGCTTGTGGTGCTGATTTGGTTGCTTCGAAACTTCGTGGTCTTGAGTTTGAAGTAGCGGGCGCGCTTGTTGTTGAAGGGTGGCGGTGGGGTGCGATGGCGGGGTAGTAGATGTGCGTGGTGTCCATGAGTTTGTGCGACTGCGGAAGAGTTAGATCGTGTCCTCGTCGGCGTCCTGTACTTCACGTTCACTTTGCAAGCAAGATGAAACAATCTAGTAATGGAGTTGTAATCTTTATAGTCAAGGATGTCTTGAATTTCTCAATTCAACCCTCCCAAAACCTAGCCATTGATGCCTCCTCATTCTCATCTAAACCACAACGCAACATACCAATTTGCATTTCTTGATAGTAGTCTTCCACAGACTTTGTACCTTGTCGTAAGCGTTGCAATTTATTTAACAAATCACGAGCATAATATGAGGGAACAAATCGATGCCGCATAAGCAATTTTAAAGCCTCCCAACTGTTAGGTATGTTATTGGGATGTTGACGGCAATGTTCTTTCCACCAAATAGAAGCAAAATCGGTAAATTCACTAGTAGCAGCCCTAACTCGTCTAATCTCAGGAACTTCATGGCAAGCAAATTTTTGATCAACAGCTAGTTCCCAATTAAGATAACCATCATGATCATATTTACCATTAAAAGAGGGCATAATGAATTTAACCTTAGCGAAAGAATCATCGTGGTCACGTACCTCACGTCGTGGGGGGTCTCGTCGCTTACCTTGTCGATTAAAACGCAACTGTCGATGAGCTTGATCGTTGTTATTGTTACCCATGTCATTGGCCTCGGTATCAGTCACATAGTCGAATTCATCTTGTCCCTCTACCACCGGGGCAGCAGGGGGAACACCAGTGGATGCATGGGCCATCT
The DNA here is from genome assembly GCA_036346255.1 of Ampelocalamus luodianensis. NCBI lineage: Eukaryota > Viridiplantae > Streptophyta > Magnoliopsida > Poales > Poaceae > Ampelocalamus > Ampelocalamus luodianensis. Next base: position 53,013,878 of record CM070634.1, on the reverse strand, counting down.
CATCAAGGCGCGCCATAATACCTGCCAAAGAAGTGTTAGTGAGGCCTTGCGCTCTCTCCATCGCGCGGCGTGGCGTTTGCCTCAATTTGGGCGCCCTCAAGTTGAGCAAGTCGCTCATTCGTGACGACATCTTCCTCAAGACCCTCCGTCGAAGGTTCATGAGGCGTCGGAAATGTTGTGCGATTCCTTCGTGCGAGGAGTATGAGATGTATCCTCATCCGAAATGCTCATGAATCCGCCATTGTTAGCAAATCACAAGTATATGTCCCTAGCAACTACTAGGATGTGGTGGTTCAAAAGTCGCTCACACTCAAGCCTTCTATCGAATTCTTACCAATTCTTACCAAGCAAGCGGGGTGATCGGCGACCAGCGGTGTCAATGTATCTCGAAGATTGGATGGAGCGATTGCGGTGAAGATTAGTGCATGCGGTTGTAGAAAAGGTGTAGTGGGAAGGCTCAAGTATGGTAGCAATGGATTAGCAACTATCAAATCGAGAATGCAAGTGAAAAATCGTTCAACGCCGGTTAGTCTTGGTCCTAGGCTAGGCGGACTAGAGACGCGAGCCTAGAACACAAGCGAAAGCACAGCGCAGAGCTAGAGAACGTGGCACACGGAGTTCGGAGGCTCGAAAAGGATGTCGTCTGACGGGAACCTTAGAATCACTTGGAGAGGACTCTGTCAATTTTGAGCGAATTCTGAGAAACTTGATTTTTTCTCGGTTTGCGGGCCCGTTTTGAGGCCCTAAACGACCTTTTTTGGGGTTGAAGTTGCTGCGCGTGTGCCCGATGGCTTACGCGGATCTAAAATCCCCAGATTTCCCAGACTTCCTTCTTTTTTGCCTCTATTTTCCCGTTTCCTTTCCAACGGATCAAGAATCGCCTCAATCGGAGGTCGTATGCAAAAGTTGTGTTTTTTTTCCTTTTTTTTTGATCGCGTTGCCGAAGTCAAATGAATCTCAGGTTTCCTTCTGGCAGCACGAAAATTAACCTCTTTTTCTCTCTCTCTCTTTTTGTCACAAACTGAAACGAGCTTTTGTTTTTGGTTAGGGTTTTCCTTGGAGTGGAGGCGGCAGGAGGATTGTAGCTTGCCGCGACAGGAGGATGGTGGCCACAGAAGGATGCGGCAATGGATGGCGGCGCGGGTGGTCGTGGTAATGGCTCGTGGTGGAGGCGGGGCGATTGAACCCAACCACAGCGGTGCGACCAAGCGTGGCGAACTCGAAACTCTAAAGGAACTAGACACTAAGACCAGCAAAGGACACGACGATGCAATCGAAAGTTCAACAATGCAATGCACTGAAAAGAAAGATGCAATGGCGCAATTGGTCTTGGACAGATAGGTGATCTAATCCTATAGTTTTTTTTTGGCTTTTTCTGGACTTTCGGAAATAAACAACCTAACTACGAAAAACAGTAAATTCTCACCGAGCAACCTTGGGCTCTGATACCACTTGATGGAGACGGGGTGCCCGATCTTTCGATGAGATTGATAACTATCGATTTTGGGTGGAGGTGACTCTCGCGATCCGACTACAACCGTGACGACGGCGCTTGCGCGCTTAGCAATCGTTGAACCAACTCCGAGGCGTTATTGACCGTGATGGAAGCGCGATCAACTGAACACGAGGTTCAATTCCTGCGAGCAATCGAAGAACTAGCAAGAATAAGATGTATGCAATCTGATATTGCGAATAAAATTGTAGTATAGATGGTATTGAAAACAAAAGTGGGATCGAGAAGGTTGTCTTGACAGTGGTCGTCCGACATAGCGAAGAAAGCAGTTTGCACAATGGCTAAACCTAAATTCAACGAAATCCGAGTTCTAGCCGGGGACGGCTCCTATATGGGAAGACGACCAGGGGTGGCGGCCAGGAAGTGGGCGACGCCCCTAGGGTTACAAGGCCCATGGGCCCAAGAGGAGGTGGCGCAGCACCCTTTTTGACTCGGTAAAAAAAATAGACGTAGATTGTTTTGTTTATTGTGGTCAGCTCGGTTGGAATTTGAAGCTAAAGTTGGATCCATTGGAAAGTAGACTTGATAAGCTTTCAATGAAGTCCAAGAACATCCCAAACGGAGTCTGTATGAAGAAGTTCTGACCGTTTGAACTTAGTCTTCGTCGCAGCAGTTCGAACTCGAATTCAGAACGAGCCCAACTCGAACTCTTGCTTGGCTCGGACCCAAAGTGACGTGATGTCCTCCATTATGCCTCCTATGCTTGTCCATGACTCCACATACCTCTCCTTGGTCCTTTCCCTTGTTCCTAAGCACAATTAAATCGCTTGCATTAGGTAGCGATCTATTCTCAGTAATATATAACCCTATGAACGAATTCACCTGGTGATTAAGTTGGCGAGCACGAGCTCGAGTAATTGGTCCTTGTAATATTGGTTGTGGATCAGCTGTGTGTGTAGGCGCGGTTGTATCCAAATTAGGGATGTCCTCATCAGTTTCGTCTCCAAACGGCTAGTTTTTGTTGTGGGGGCTATAAATACCCCCTTGGCCGGTTGAGAGACAATCTTTGGCATCCCATTGAGTTCCTTTGAGCTAAGAGCAAGCTCTCTACTCCCATTTGTGCATGTGTTGCACTTAGTGAGGTTTGAGAGGAAAAATCCTATTGCATGTGTTGCATTAGGTGGTAGATTTAGTATCCACGAGAGCTTTGACACTTGATTGGTTCAAGTGAAAGTTGGAGACTTGTTACTCTTGGTGTTTGCCGACACCTAGACGGCGTGGAGGCGTCGTGGTCCGGTAATCTTCTCAAGTGAAGCTTGTGAGAAGGCCCGGTGTTTTGTGAGTGGCTTGGTGCTCGCCATCTCCGGAGTGGAGTAAGAGCAACCCTAGTGGAGTGAGGTGTTGATACCTCGGAGGAAGGCTTAATTCGTGGAGCCGGCCCAATTGGTTTGGGTTTCCCTCAACGTGGATTATGGGAGACCGGCAAGTCTCCGACCACCACGGTAAAACATCATTGTGTCCCATGTGCTTCTTGTGATTAGCTTTCATATGCTTTACATTGTGCAATTTATATACCTTGTATTAAATTGCTTATTCATTGTGTATGATTGCAATAGTATCATTTACATTGCTTAAATTGAATTGCTTACAAGTCAATGCTTGACTGATTATTATCAATAGACTTGTATTGTTGATGCACTTAGTTGAACCTAGTTGATTTAGGCTTTAATTGTGCAAAACCGTATTTGTATTAGCTTCCGCATTAGAAATCGGTTTTAGAGCATAGAAGTTTTAAAACGCCTATTCACCCCCCCTCTAGTCGGCCTCCTCGATCTTACAGTGCTGAAGGGGCAAATGGAGCCAGCGTGGCCCACACATGGTTGCCAAGTGGCACCACCTGGCGGCCACGTCATGCTGGCGAGCGGCAACTCTCTAGACCATAAGGTCGCTGGCGCTACTCGCCACAGCGACGATCATGAATGGGCACAAAAGAAAGAGGGGAGTGCTGGGAGAAGGTGCACTCCAAAACGGAGGCAGGATGTGAAGGAGTGGCCGACGACGAGGAAGAACGCGGCATCGCTGTTAAGCTTGCGATGGCGTTGGTGCTCCGGTGATCCTTTGGCGATGAGACGGTGCGAACGACATATAACGTGGTTCGGCGAAGCTTCCCTTGCGGTTGATGATGTCAAAGCTCCAATGATGGCGACACAATCAACGTTGGCGAGGCTCAGGCAACAGTGGCTTCAAACTTCGATTCTGGCGTTGTGAGGGGGATTGAGGAGCTAGGGATACGATTATGAGATGAGGGGAAGGTTGCGAAGGAGGTGCTCCCTTTAATATGGTGAGGGGATGGCCTAGGCGGTGAGAACGTGTGCGGCGGTTTTAAGCGGGCGCAGGCAGCGGTGCAATTGCGAGATATTGGGAGTTAAAGGTGAAGATCATAGCCAGAGTGAAGGCAGGAAAGAGTGGCGACTTAGATGCGCTTGATTGCCCAAGAAATTAGGAAGAAATGATCGCTTAATCAAGAGCTTGCGGCGCGTGTAGGATCAATGGAGAAACCCTCACTAGCCATCCTTTTCTCTCTAAGCGGTAAAACCTAATAGATGAGAGACCAAGCTCTGATACCACTTGTAGGATCAAGGATAACCGGCTAGAGAAGGGTGAATAGGCGATTTTAAATTTCTTTTGGCTAAAAATAGATTTTGCCAAATTAAACCTATGAAATACGATTTCATAAATTAAGGCCTAAATATTCTAGGGCTATCTAAGTACACTACACTAACAAGATAAGCTAAACAATTTAGACAAGATAAACGAATAGCTTATAAGAGTAAATGCACAAAGTAAAAAGCGAGAGAATAAACCACACTACGAAGACAAACGATGTTTTCCTGTGGTCTTGGAGACTTGCCGGTCCCTACTAATCCACGTTGAGGAAGCTTGATCAACTCAAGCTGGCTCCACACATGCACTTTCCTCGATCACTAATGGTAGCTCTTCTCCACTCCGGATAGGCGAGCTCCAACCTTCACAAATGCTCGGGTCTTCTTACAGTCTTCTTTGAGAAGATCACCAACGTAGCTCCGAACTGTTTAGGAGATGGCAATCTCTAAGAGTAATAGACCAATGATTCTTCGCTTGAAGATGCTCAAGTGCCACAAAGATCAAAACTCCAATCAAAGCACTTGGAAAAACCTCAACAAGATTTGCAAGATGATTTTGATGCTCTCAAAGAGTGGAAGAACAAGCAAAGGACTCAAGAGTATTCAACGAGGTTCATCAAAGCTCACTTCCTATAGTGGGTTAGGTATTTATAGCCTCCACCCACTGTATAACCGTTAGAGCACAAAATCCTGTAATATTAGTAGGTCCGGTCAGACCGCAGGTATGTGGCTGGTTATTCCAGGTTGTAAAATAACGGTCGATTGCTCTGCATTTAATGCACATAAACTATCCATCAAGACATGTCCGGTCAGATCGCCATTTGGGGTCCGGTCAAACTGGTCTACAAGAAATCCAAGCTAGAGAAAAAAATGTGCTACTGTAAAAAGCTGACCGCACAGAAGGACTAGAGATCCGGTCAGTTTGGGGTAGAACTTGCAGTCAGTCTGGCTTTAGAAATTTAGTAGCAAGACAAAAAAATACACTTCTTTGGAAAATGCTAACCGGGATAATTGACCCGGAGGTCCGGTTAGTCCGAACCTATTACGGTGGTTAGTCCGGCCCTTAGCAAAAGCACAAAAACTCCTTTTTCTAGAAAAAGCTAACTGGGACACTCGACCCGAAGGTCTGGTCAGTCCGAACATAGACTACGGTCAGTCCGGCCATTGAAAACGCAGAAAAGGAGCTCTTTGGAAAAAGCTGACCGCAAAGTTGATCCAGGGTTCCGGTCAGTCCAACCTATCAACTACGGTCAGTCCAGCCATGAAAATAAAACACATATAAATTAAGGCCAGACAATTTCAAATGAAACCGAGATTTAAACCATGAAAGATTGAGCATGTGTGTCATCATTTGCTTTCAAGCTACTAGTCATTTGATCCCTCTTCGTAGTACGGTTTCCTATTCTAGCCCTCCAGTCTTTTATCCTTCATTTTTCTAGATCGGTAAAATTATAAAAATGCTCCTATTGACTAGATACCTTTGCCTTGAGCTAGATGAGATCCTTTAGCACTCTTTCATCTTTGTCCGAGAATAATTCTTTTAACTTCTTGAAAAAAACAAGTTAGTACAAGACACATGGTTGTCTATAATTACCAAAACATTGCAAATAGGTCCTAGATTCTTCAGCGCAGCAATGGAGGCGAGAGGCACGGCTGGAGGAAGCAGATGGAGCTGATAGGGCGGGCCCAACTGTCAGCAAGGGGGAGAGGGAGGCAGGCGCGAGCAGGCCGGTGCGGGAAAAGGCCGTGAGTTGGGGAAAGAAAAATGGGCCACGAGAAAAGGGTTTCGGCCCGAAGGTTATTTCTGGATTTTAATGCTTTTCGATTTACAAAAATTGTAAGAAATCAAATAAGTTTTTAGAAAATAGCAAATAGAGTTCAAAAATTCTGGAAAAATTCACAGAAATTCCTAGGGTTATTTTGATCTTAAATAAAATATTTCAAACTCAAAATTGGTATTTAGATTTGCAAATAATTTATTTTTGCTTTAAAATAAATAGGAAAAAACCTTTAAAATCCAGAAAATTCAAGGACATTAAATAAATTTTCTTTTTAAAAGAAATGAATTTTTCGGATGTTAAATAGAATCACTGAGCATTTCCATAACCAAGGACATGGCTATTCGAATAAATTATTTAACACTCTACTGAGGTTGTACAGTTTTACCCACAAGATATGATCATCATTTACTATCGGCCAGTTACATGCTTCCATAGGCATGCGACGACGAAGATCATAACAAAGCCCTTTTGGAACTTCATATCAACAATTGACCCTCCCGGTGAGCATACAACCGGTAATCAACCTCTCTAAGCCTGTTGGGCCGACGCACACCATTGGACCTGGAGACAGCGAACCGCCCATAGATGCGACCCATCACAAAGGAGTCCACACCTTCGCCCAGTCACAAAGCTTAACCTACCTCCTGAGGTAGCCAATACCAAAAATTTGTAACTTACTAAGCTAGGCCTATCCCATACCAGGCATGTGGTGGTAAGATTAAGTCCTCAATTGACCAGGGTGAGACTGCCAATTTACTACACTAAGTCACCAAGATTCACACAACACCCTCACACAGTCCATCAATTCACACAGAACTTCCCACTCGCCCCAGTCTAAATTATTTTCCACCCTGTTGATTAAGTGCAACACATGCCATCAACAGGTTACAACATACATCACATAACTTTTCATAAAGACATTCCATATTCACTTAGTAAAGTATGAGATTACCATTTCAAAATGATATCAATAACTCGTTGCATGGCTAATCATACTAATCGTGTCTAACGAACCCACGTTGGTGCTATGATAATTACCAACTAATAGTTAACCAAACTAGGGTCACAAATGACCATGGCAATACAATTCACAAGGTAGGTATAAATAAAATAGGTCACTAATCCCAAAATAATAAAGCATTTGATAATTAAATTAGCATGCAATAATTCGAATCAAAGTAGTTTTATAAAACTAGGTGCAATATGATCAAAGCACAACTTGCCTTGGAACAAGTCTTGCTCTTGGCCTTTGTCTTGGTCTTGAGTTAATCCCATTTCCTCGTATGCTCCCAAAGTATCAACGTCTAACGCAAAGAGAGAGAAGAAATACAAATAAATACAAAATAGAGCCAAAATAAACTCCAAAAATTATAATAAAAATACTAGAACATGGGATTCAATTTTAGACGAATTTAGATATTTGAATGGGCTCAATCGGAGATTGTGTGAAGAAAAACATGTTCTTGGAAGTTGGCTCGGCTGAGAAATCCAGGAAATAAACAAGGGAGAGAGAAAACAGTGGCTGATAGGTGGGACCTATAGAATATTCCGAGAATCTTTCTTTTTTGGAAATTTGAAAAAAGGTTGAAGGGCTGACAGGTGGGTCCCATGGTCTATGGATCGGGTTCACGGCTTGAGTTCACGGTCTACGGTGGACCAAGTCTGTGAAACATGACTGACATGTGGGGTCCACATGTCTGCGGCTCGGTGCACCGTGGACTAGGTCCACGTGGATTGAATCTAGGGTTTGGGTGCGGGAGGTACATGACGTGGCGGTAATGCTTGCACACATGGCGCTAAGGGGACATCCACAGTAATGACATGTCAGCGGCTGACGCGACGAGATCAACGTCGCGGCGGGTTAGCGACGACAAACAGCGGCGATCGGCGGCAAACGGCAAGGACCATCAGCAGCACTGTGCCTCGGTGAACTCATCCCACGGCTCGAATTGGATAGGATTAGCCAGTAAGGTGGTCGATAGTGAGGTTGGCAGCATCGCTAACTCTGGTGGAGAGCGGGATGGTGACGGCGAGCTCCTTCGGTGGCTTGATGGCACTCAAAGGGATCCTTGGGCCTCGGCGATGCAGACGGTCAGTGTAACGTCCCGTTTGTCTAGAGTTTTTGAAAATTTTCAAAGTAAAAAGAACCATTTGGTTTTGATGAGAATTCAAAGCTTAACTTGAGATTTTAAAAGGGCCTTAAATGACTAAACCAAACTTCAACTAAATCGGCTCGTTTTCTTTTGGAATTTGCTGGAGTTCCTTCTTTTCTTTGTTTGCTCCATGCTTTCCCTCGGCCCAGTTCTTTCTTTCTTCTCTAGTCCAGACCTCCCTTTTGTTTGAACCCTCCCTTTGTTAGATCTTGACCATCAAGACCTCCCTTGACGTCCCCCTTTGGACCCCCTCCTTTGGAGAACCTGCGTGGCTCGATCTGGACCACTTAGGAACACACTCTTGATCTCCTCAAGACCTCCTGTTGGCCACAACTAGTCTCTTTGAAAAGACCACCACCTTGGTTGGACCTTGTGTCCAGACCCCCTTGCCCGAGGGACCTCTTTGTCCTTCGGACCTCCCCTTGGTCTTTTTTGCAAAGATCACCTTTACAACCATGACCTCCCCTTTTGTCAAGACCTCCTTGTCAGCAGGACCTCTGCCTGGTCTTTTCGCAAAGACCACCCTCTTTTGTCATGAACACCCTATGTGGTAATGACCTTTGGTCTTTTTGCAAAGACCACCCTCTTTTGTCACGACCACTCTATGTGGTCATGACCTCTGGTCTTTTTGCGAAGACCACCCTCTTTTGTCACGACCACCCTATGTGGTCATGACCTCTGGTCTTTTCGTAAAGACTATCCTCTTTTGCCACGACCACCCTATGTGGTCATGACCTCAAGTCTTTTTGTAAAGACTACCTTTACGGGTTGAGACCACCCCTTTGACTAGTCTGTTCGCCCAAGTTTGACTGACCCCATTGTCAGTCCTGACCCCCTGCTATTCTTGACCTGTCCCACTTGTCAGTCCTGTCAGTACCTTTTCTACCTCTTGTCACATCATTTCTAATACAAAAGTCTGTGCCCTTTTAATGTTGTCAGCTCCCCCTTGACTTTCCCTTCTCTTGTCCCCTCCTTCTCCTATTCTTATCCTTTGCTGTACTTGCTGGCAGTGTACCAATACCTTGAACCTGGTTACTCCCCCTTGGTGGTGTTTCTTTCTCCTTCCTCTTTAAATAGGACACCCGGAGACACCACATCCTTCTTGTTCTTCATTCAAACCTCCTCTTGATATCTCTCTCGGTTCTGGAGAGCTCTCCTTGCTCCTCTGGTTCGGACCTCCTTGGATTTGGACCTCCCCCTTGTGGGACCTCCCTCCCAGTGGACCTCTTCCCTTTTTGGTTCTAGTTGAGTTCTTTTCGGTTTTCTCAAGAATTTTCTTTATTCATTTAGTTTCCTTGCGGACGTGTAGATTCCGGTCTCGCTGAGGGGTTCAAGGATGTAATACCCCAAAAGTATTCGAAAGAATATTCGGGAGAGAACAACTAAATTAGAGAGAGAATTAAATAAATCAAATTTAGAAATTCAGATTTATGAGGGAGAGTAAGAAAACTTGGGCTTTTGGCCCATGGAGTCTTGGCCCATTTGAGTTAGTCAGTCTTAAAAGGAAGGGGGAAGGCCACTCCAAACCCTATCCGTGTTACTGTAGCACCACGTCGTCACTGTAGCGCCTCCCTTTGAGGTGCTGCTTCCTCTTTGCTCGGCCAGTAGAAGAAAGAAGGTGGAAGAGAAAGAAAGGAGGAAGAGAAGAAGGGGAAGAGGGATCATGGGCTGGTGTGCACACTCATCAATGGTTCTACAAGGGTAAACCCCAATCCCCCTTCGATTAGTTGCGTATTTGGTTAATTGATCAATATCGGTATTTAGGTCGATTCAGGATAGATTGGGTTAGACCGACATTTTGATTTGGTTAACGATAGAATCTGATTAGTACGCCTCCTAGAGAATTGTAGGAGACATCGATACCTTTCTGTAGAGTACAAGATCGCGTCGTTTGGACGAGCGGTTCAAATGTTATGAATTTCGTAGCGCTGCTGTTCCGCAAATCTGCTACGTTTCTGACAGTTTTTAGTAATCAGGCTTAAACTGATAGATAAATGAGTTTCTGGGAGGTCTCACTATAACGAAAGTTGTAGATACTTGTCTTAACTTTTAGGGTAGCTAAAGAACACAAAATTTGGATCATTATTCTGAATGTTATGATGGTTTTAAGGTCGCTGTCTAGAACCCTGACGTGAAATAGTTGCTCTGTTAATCTATTTGGTAGGGGTATTAGATGGCCGAATCAGGAAGGCTCACCAAATAGGTTTAGGTGGGAAATCGGATAAGCTTTTCAGAAAGTCTAAGAATGCATCATTTGGATCTTGGATCAAAAAGTATGAATTTTATAGTGTGACTGTCTGCTAAGGGGATAAACAGTAGGTTATGATTTTGGGAGTTGGGTTTGCGCTATTGAACGTAGCGTTTTCGTAATTACTTTTAGTTTTGTCTTATCCAGTATTATTGTCTTAGCGTGCTTTAATTAAATTCAGGTGGGGGATTCGTCCCGGGGGCAGCGCCCTCTTCACGTCCTTCACTCTCGCACGGTTGAGGCAAGTACTTGTTTGATAAATTTATTATGGTGAATGATCTGGTTTGCTAGTATTGTGAGTATATGTGATATTTATGTATGCTAGAGTGTTATGGCTGTCAATGATCATGATTATTAGTGTTGTGAAAATAAGTGTTATTCATGGATGCTTGAATGTTATGAATATCGATGAACTTGAATGATAGAAGAATGAATAAGTTTATTCATAAGTGATGTCGCTGAGAATGCATGATTATGATAATTTAATATTTGTTCATATGTATCATGCTAATATATAGAAGACTTGGTCACGTGGTGACTAAACATTTGTTGAGGTCCCCGTCATGAATATGACGGGCTTATGGTCCCCACACTTGTGGAGTGTGGGTTCAGGTCCCCATACTAGTGGAGTATGAGCAATGATTCCTGTGCAGGATGGCACATGCATGGTTATGCCCTTTGGATTATACTTTAGTTGTTTAGCATGCTATGGATGAAATAGTAATGATAAGCGTAATTTCGGATGTCTATTGATTATGCTAGATGCAGTAATGATTAAATATGTTATAAGTGACTATTGGGACCTCCGGTATAGTTTACTATACAGAGGAGTTTCTGTCGAAATTTAGTAGGACGCATTTGTTTTAAATGGATACAATGTTAGTTGGTAGCACTCTAGGCTCATGTTGGGCTGGGGTGTTACAGAGGATCCAGCAGCCTTCTCAGAAGCTCATCAACTCGCCACCGAAGGCAAGTTGTGAACCTTTGATCATGTTGAACCTATCTTGCAAAAGTAACTTGTTTTAATATAACTTGCATGGCTATTTGTATAAAAATGGTTTGGGCTGTAGCTAATTTCCTATTTTGACATTATGCCTCCTTGAATACTTATGCTCGACATGTTGGCATGTTCCCTTGGACACCTTAGGAAGGGTACTGTTAGTTGGTCTTATATTGTTAAGGGTACTGTTAGTTGGTCTTATATTGTTATTGCTAACCTGGGTATCATTCTTGCTTAGATATGCTTCAGTGGACGTTGGTCTCATCATAATTATCAAATGTTATTCTTACCCCTAGCATACGGGTTGTGGCTTGTGTAGTAGTGTGGCCTATGATGCTGATAATGTGAAGTGTGGCCTGTGTGTGCCACGACATCTGTTGCCTACAACTAAAATTTGTTGTGCCAAGGGCTAGGTGGTCCTCTGGCCGGGTGGAACCCAACTTAATAACTTGTCTAATGAGCTATGGAACCGTGGCAATGCCACTGCTATTAAAAGATGTGTGCTTGGACTGGGGTGGTCCTTGGGTAGGTTTGAACACAAAACCATTTTATGCTCAGGCGGGTAGGCAGGGAATTTGAGTAGTGGGTGCTTTATGCACATTGGGTTGTGGTCAGACTCGCCTGAGTAGCCAACTAAAGACTTAACCTTGTGAGCCATTGACCTGGGCCATATTGTGCAACCACATGTCCATTTATGGGGTGGACCTGGCCAACTAATTAGCAATGTGATGGATTGGTTCTGTTTTAGAGGAGCGTGCTGATTCGCTAGCGTAAGAGGGGGCCACTGGGTGCTATACGCACACTAGTATGGCGAAACCTTAGCGAGCAGAACTGATTCAGAACAGAGCTTTGTAAAGGCCTTGTGATAATCTCTTAGTCGCACACCTCGGAAGTGTGTGAGCGGACAGTATAAGATGATTGCCTCATGTGGCTAAAGTTGTACACCTCTGCAGAGTGTAAATCTATTAGAATAGCCGCGTCCTCGGTTATGGACATGCCTGGAGATTTCGAACGAGGGGTAGACTTTTCAAAAGCTAGGTCTTGTGAGCCCTAGAGTGGTCCAAGGTGCTCCAGAGTGGATGCTCTGGGGTGGTCTTGGAGCTCTAGGGTGGTCTTGTGGAACTCTGGAGTGGGTGCTCCAGAGAGGGTCATGGTTGGTGCCTTGGGAGTGGTCCTGGTCGTAGGGTGCGACTAGGCCCTTGGGAGTGGTCTTGGGAGTGAGTGGATGCTCATGCCCTCCTTTGAAAACAAGTGTACTTATGTATTACTCTTTTAACTTGAGTTTTGAAATCTAGTTATGCTATTCACTATCAAACATTGCTTCCTGCCAACTAACCCTACAACTCTCCATTGTCAAGCCATGCATAAATATTATTTGCATACATTTTCCCACGACTTCGCTGAGTACATTCAAAGTACTTATGGCTTGTGCCCTCTATTTTAAATCAGCATAGGAGGGTAATTCAGGAGGTCTTGTGCTCTTTGAAGAGGAGCTCTTTTGAAGACCTTGCGCGCTAGGAGACGTCCTCCACTCGGTAGCTTGCGGGCTTTCCGAATGGCCCTCCGTGTATTTTGTTTCTGTTGCAGGTTCTCCTTTGAGGTTGTATGCCCTGAGTGGCAATCTTGTAAAAACCTTGTGATGAGGACATCAACCCTTCGGATACAACCACAACTCCACCTCCAATCAGGCTGCTCTACTTCCACCACATATTGATCGAGAAGGTTTACGACCACACGTGGATTGGTCGTGGGAAGACTTCGACTGCGTGGTCGAAGGGAGGTTGCGATTGCCTGGTGAGTGGTCGTAGGGAAGGTTACAACTGCCTGACGAGTGGTCGTAAAATTACTTCGACTACTCGTGGTCGTAGAGTGTGGAGATCCGACTACCTGGTCGAAGATCACTTATATCTGGTGCTGCGCCACCTCACTTTGGGCCGAGGGTCTTGTATCAACACTACCTTAGGGTTTTTGGGCTGGCCACCTTCCTGGCCCATATGGCCACCTAGGGTACTGTTCATGCGTGAACAGTACCCCCGCCCCCTCCCTCTTCCTTCTATAAATAGTGGCCGCCGCCCTTTAGTTCGCTGGGTTTTTCTTAGATTATTCTGCCACTTTGCGTTTCGCCGTTTATCGGTTTGAGGAACCCCACATTGTGAGCTTCATCAAAATCCGCAATATATTTCAGATTGCATCTTCCTTGTTCTTGTGAGTTGCTTCGATTGCTTACAGGAACAATAAACCTCGTGGTAAGGTCGATCGCGTGCGAGCGTGGTCGATAACGACAGTCGTGTGGGTGTAGCGAATTGCGAGGCGACGATCTGCTGGTCGAAAGCCTTAAAGCGTCAACGTCCCCAAGACGAAAACAATCGAACCTATCGGAAGATCGGGATACCGTCGCCATCAGTTGGTATGAGAGCAAAGGTTGCCCATTTGGTAATCTCGTTTATCCCCTTTTATTAGTTGTGTTCCATCACCTAGAGTCCAGAAAATTGCCCCACAAAAAGTTTTAGATCTTAGTTTTTCCGCTGTCCAAACCACGTTGAGCCTTTCGCAATTTTGTTTTCAGTATTCGCGTTGTTGAGTTCGAGTCCATCATCGGTGTCTTTGTTGCTGGTCTAGTCGTCGTGATCTAGTTTCTAGTGTCGAGTCTTTGCTGTTTTGGTCATCGTGTATCTCGGCTTGTCCTTTGTTGTATCTGTTGCAATTAGGGTTTGTCTGCTATAGCCGAGATTGAGTCACCACCCCCCCATCCGACCACTTACTCGTGACAGCACCCCCACCCGACCACCTACTCGAGCCAACACCCCCCATTCGACCACCTACTCGGATTCGACCACCCAGTCGGATTCGACCACCTACATCGAATTCGACCATCCAGTCGGATTCGACCACCTACACGAGTTCGACCACCTCCTCGTGTTCGACTACCTAGTCAGATTCGACCACCTCCTCGAGTTCGACCACCTCCTCGTGTTCGACCATCTAGTCGAATTCGACCACCTCTTCGAGTTCGACCACCTCCTCATCTTCGACCACCTCGTCGGATTCGACCACCTACTCGAGTTTGACCACCTTCTCGGGTTCAACCACCTGCTCGAGTTTCGCCCCGAGAACTCTATCTGTTTCTGGTTGCTGGCATACACCCCACGCACTCATCATCTCGTGATCTTTTTATTACCTTTATACCCCTGCTCTTCGGAAAAAGTTTGTGACCTATATATATCCCTAGGCCTAAAAAAAGGGTTTTGAAGAGTTGTGAGTCAAGGTCACTTGCGCAAAAAAAAAAGAAGAGGAATCCTAGGTTGGGTTTCGTCAGTCAAAAAAAAAGAAGAAAAGAAAAAGAGAATAAAAAAAGGACCACCTCAGTTGGCTCACAACCACCCTCAATTGGTCTACAACAACCCACCGGAGCTCCACGACCACCCACGAGAGATATCGGCTGCTTTGCAAATTTTGTTCCTTTGTGTTTGTGTCTACCCTATCTTTCGGCTTGCTTGAGCTAGTGCTAGGAGCGCGTTTGGGCCAGCAACTGTGACGAGTACTGTGGACTTTGATTTAACTTTGCTAATCTGATTTCATTATTGCTACTCCTTGCTACTAAACATTGCATGTCCGAGCTCCACGTACTTTTGGCCCTCAGATTGGGATCCTCGCATTCGCCTCCACCGTAGTCATACATCGCACCTTTCTCCGATCATACCACCTGCTGCAATTTGGTAAGAAATTCATAAGAGCTTGGTAAGACGCTTGAGAGTGCGTGTTTCCACCTTCCACCACCTAGTAGTTGGTAGGGATAATACATTTGTGTTGCCTTTTGTCTCCTACTAACCATGGCAGGTGAGGAATTGAATGCGCAAGAGTGTGTTGTGAGGGACGAGCTCACTAAAGTGTTGGATGAGCACCGCCATGCTTTTAATGACGACCTTGATAGGAAGTTTACGGCAACAAATGCTACACTGCAACAACTCAATGAAAGTATTGCAATGCTCAATGCACGCATTGATGGTTTGGCCAATCAACCACCGAACCATGGGCTTGTGGATCCTGAAGGTGCAGCCCATGACCATGAGTTTGACAATGATAATAATGAGATGCGCAACCACGACGCCATTGACGCACGACAACGAAACCAATTGAACTTCAACTGTCAAGGTATGAGAGGTAATAACCTTCAGTAACATAATGCACGTGTTAATGATGATCCATATGCTAAGGTCAAGTTCACTATACCATCTTTTGCGGGTGCTTATAATGCTGAAATATACTTAGATTGGGAGATGACGGTGGAACAGAAATTTAATGCTCACTTAGTTCCTGAGTTGCATAGAGTTAGGCAAGCAACAAGTGAATTTCAAAACTTTGCCATCAATTGGTGGAATAGGGTATGCAACGATGGATTAGCCCCTACTACGTGGGACGCTTTAAAAGTTGCTATGCGTAACCGATTTGTTCCACTTACTTTTAAACATCAGATTGAGGAGAAATTGAGAATGCTTGATGATAGAAAACATGAGAACAAACCTGTGTCTATGTCTTTTTTCTATGACTAACAATTTGCAGGAAGTTGAAAACCATGCCAAAGAGGAGAATGAGTTGATTGCACCACCCACCCCATTGATCGAGAAGGAAGATGAGGAGATTGATGCACCTACATCATCTGAGGAGAGCCAAATAGGTAAAGACCGTGGTGCTTTCATCACTGAAGGTGAGTATGCTTGTGAAGAACTACAATTGTCCACTGTTCATGCTATCTTAGAGCAAAAATTAGTGGAAAATAATTCTGATATGCACATGTTTCAAGTAAAGAATTTAGATTGCATTGGGATGAGTGCACCATGTGATAACATTGTTGATTTTCCTGCTGTTGTGAGTACTTCATGTGATGAGTTAATAGCATATAATGATCATGTGGAATTGGTTAGACATAAAGAAGTTTTGACTAGAATATCTCTTGCTAATTCTTTATGTTACATTATGTTGGATCTACCTATGAAATTGTCACATGCTATGGAAAAAGTTTCTGAAATCGCGTGTTCAAAATCCTTGTTTAGTGGCTACACCCCTGGATATAAGTTTTATTTGATTGGAGATTATGGTGTAGACAATCAATTTCTTGTAAATCGAATATGCATAACTTGTGATCACATGGATGAATTGAAGCTTGCTGTTTGGGACAATAATTCTTGTGTGCTGAATCTTGTTCAAAATGAGAGTAAAATGAAATTTAGTGCTCATCCCATTCCTATGTGTTCACCTTTTCTTGCACCACCTAGTAGGGGGAATCTGATTAAAGATGTTGAATTATGGAAGAATTTATAATCTTTTCACCCTTGCTAGATGAATTTGCTCTTGCTCAATTGAAATCTGATTATATGAATGGCTTGTGCTCTTTGAATTCAATTACTGTGCTGCCCATTCACA
This sequence comes from Ampelocalamus luodianensis, assembly GCA_036346255.1. NCBI lineage: Eukaryota > Viridiplantae > Streptophyta > Magnoliopsida > Poales > Poaceae > Ampelocalamus > Ampelocalamus luodianensis. The sequence continues at coordinate 52,997,159 of CM070634.1, read as the reverse complement.
GAGCAATGAATAACTCTACTATATACTTCACTTATACTTGCAAATTGAGTTGCAAACTGAATGTTATAAGAAAATATACCTTTGCTGATTTGATGCATGCACAATCACCTTTAATTTCCAAAGTTCTCTCTATTTTGCCACCTGCAATGGCTAACATTTTGCAGAAAGATGAGAATGCAATGCTACAAGCTTTAAAGCTTTTCTTGCCGCTGGAGGAGGGTGAGCGTGAGTCGAGGATGACTCAAATGCAAGAAGGGGAGGATGATGAGGACATCAACCCTTCGGATACGACCACAACTCCACCTCTAATCAGGCTGCTCTACTTCCACCACATATTGATCGAGAAGGTTTATGACCACACGTGGATTGGTCGTGGGAAGACTTCGACTGCGTGGTCGAAGGGAGGTTGCGACTTCCTGGCAAGTGGTCGTAGGGAAGGTTACGACTGCCTGACGAGTGGTCGTAGAATTGCTTCGACTGCTCGTGGTCGTAGAGTGTGGAGATCCGACTACCTGGTCGAAGATCACTTATATCTGGTGCTGCGCCACCTCACTTTGGGTCGAGGGCCTTGTATCAACACTACCTTAGGGTTTTTGGGCTGGCCACCTCCCTGGCCCATATGGCCACCTAGGGTTTTTCTGGTACTGTTCATGCGTGAACAGTACCCCCGCCCCCTCCCTCTTCCTTCTATAAATAGTGGCCGCCGCCCCTTTAGTTCACTGGGTTTTTCTTAGATTATTCTGCCACTTTGCAGGTTCGCCGTTTATCGGTTTGAGGAACCCCACATTGTGAGCTTCATCCAAATCCGCAATATATTTCAGATTGCATCTTCCTTGTTCTTGTGAGTTGCTTCGATTGCTTGCAGGAACAATAACCCTCGTGGTAAGGTCGATCGCGTGCGAGCCTGGTCGATAACGACAGTCGTGCGGGTGTAGCGAATTGCGAGGCGACGATCTGCTGGTCGAAAGACTTAAAGCGTCAACGTCCCCACGACGAAAACAATCGAACCTATCGGAAGATCGGGACACCGTCGCCATCACCTTGACCATAAGGTCTTTTGCTAATCAATATATGTGTTATTTTGTCTGCTTCATGTGAGACCCCGGTTTATTAAGCTTGTAATACTTAGCCTTCCACTGGCTCTAGTATCACAAACAAAATAACCCGTGCCTCGATGGATATGTGCTTCCCAAAACATGCAGCACACATACATCTTTACAAAAGTATGCATCAATTCCACACATCAATATAACAAGTCTAGCAAAGACATACATAATAATAAGTTATTACAGAACAGCCGACCGACCAAATGACATAAGTATTAAGTATCAGCGGAAGCAAAAGGTGCCATAAGATGGCTTAAACCAAAAGACGACCGGTTAGCCATATAACACCACAGGGCAACCGACCGGGCCGCCAAGCTAGTCGCCCCACACACTGCCACAACACAACTCACAAAAGTGTGGCCCTTCGGGCTCACCTTCTTCCTCTGCACATAACAAGCAATACAGATGAGTACAATAATGTACCCGCAAGACTTACGAGTAACAAGCCTATACATAACTACATGTGAGCTGAATTCAAAGGAGATGGTTATATGGTTATTTGGACGCATAAAGCAAGTTTCATTTGCAATAATGTAATAGATTGAAGGCAATTTAACAAATCAGTTTTTAAGCATTGAAATAACAGCGAGTACAATAAGTAACAAGTAACCTCCTAGAAGTGACTAACCCAAAAGCCACCACACATAGCATGAATCCCTGATTCATACCACCTATCAAGTTTTAATTAAATTGTTGAAGTCTAACTCTTGAAAGACCTTGCCAAGCGTGTCCATAACCTAGGACGAGGCTATTCGAATAGTTTTAACCCTGCAGGGGTGTACCAATGTACCCACACTTCAGACCGCCTTTGAGCCACAAGATTAGCACACTTCCAAAGGTATGCCAGCACGGCTAAGTCCTACAAGACATTTCCAATATTGCGTATCAACTACGAGTCGCTCGTATGGATAGAAATCCATACGCTTACATTGTAAAGCCGAAAAGAAAACTACCCCTCGGGGTAAAGCTTTTCGGACAACTACAATGCTCCCACACATAACCATCTCATTTTACCACAACACAACACACACACGCCCTCCTGCAACTCGTAGCCAACACACGCCAAAGTACTAAGTCAAGAGAGGTCCCATTTCTCTCCAGTGTGATTAGCACGCAAGAATACTTGGTTTAGTGTAACAAGATGTTCGGTCCTTGTTAACTCGGGCACCATTCCAGTCACACCCAAAAATCACACCATCATACCATTGTGCCCATGTCCAAATCACTTTGTTTTCAGTTTTAGTTTTTGTAATTAAACATAGCACAAAGCTGAAATGTATAAACATAGTAAGCATTTGTGTGATCAAGGTTATCGACAAGTCGATAACCGCCCATTTCTACCGATAGCTAAGCATGGCTAAGCAACAAACTCGTAAACTACTAAGTGATAAGGGTCCATCCAACGAACCCAAAATCACAGCAAGATAAACCTAGGCTCAGTAGTACAGGATAAACATTTGCCCACTGATAATGCATCTACTGGGTTAACTATCGACAACAGTTAAAACAACATAGCAATGCATACATAGAATTTGCAAACAATATATTAGAATTTGAAAATAGTAGGAACAACATGATCAAATGATGTTACACTGCTTGCCTTGCTGGAGGGCAGAGTCTGGCTGCTGTGGATCAGATTCAATATCAATATTATCTTTGGAACCTAACGCGAAAAGGCGATGAAACCAATAAGAACGAAGGACACCAAATAAAACTCAATAGCAAAAGACCTCCAAATCTTATGAAATTTATATAGCATCAAGGATAAGATTTTAGATAATTTTAGGAACAAGAATCAAGTTATTTGGATTAAGTATGAAAAAGTTATAGGTAAAACCATTTCTCTCAGCCTGTTAATTCATTAAATTAATTACTGGTACTGTTCATGGCATTAATTTCTAGGATGATCTAGAATCTAAGATTTTTATAGCAGGTAGATATTGATATCCTAAGAACAGCAAAGTTGAGTTTACTCAATTTGGAGTTAAAATGAAATACTTATGATTTTTCTAAGTAGTAAACCTAGCACATGTTATTTTTAAGAAATAAAATCATGATCAAAACCTTTTTCATATTAAAGTATGCTAACAGAGGAATTTAACAAGATTGAGTTTGCACATTTGGAGCTATACATAAAAAGTTATGCATTTTACAAGGTTCACATTAATTTCTGGAATATTCTAAAATGGCTAAAATCAAGTTATTATTATTTACAAAATTCCCTGGCATAGCACAATGTGTAAATGCATCTTTATATAAAACTTTAGTTAAACAAGAATTTATTCCAGTTGAAACCATATAAAAAGGGTTTAAATTGAATTAGTTATGAGTTTTCAAAGTGTAATACAATTTTTAGTTGATAAGTAATGACTTACCGAAAAACAATCAACCTTATCGTAAATAAAGTGACGTGGACGAACATGGGCCTTAGATGCGAAATGTAATGGCCCACGCGCACGGAGAAAAGCGCACGCGTGCAAACCTGCCGAGGCTCACCGTTGGATTTAGATCCAACGGTCCACATGGATTGGGGCATTCGGGCGACGCGATTGCCGTGAACAACCACGGTCGTAGATCTCAGAGCGCTGTGCCCTCCGGGAGTCCCGAACGGCCCAATCCATCTCAGCCGCTCATCTCGAGATGGACGGCACACGCGATTTGGAGCGCGGTTGGTCTGAACGGCCACGCGTTCTGAGCCGAAGATCTAGAAATGGACGGCCCAGATCGATGTGCGCTTCGGGTGGCCCAATCAGCACATTGATCTCGGCCGTTGATCGCGAGATCGACGGTCGCTAGTGACGTGAAACCTTCGGGGGCCCAAAAATCTCAGAAGATCTGGGCCGTAGATCTTGAAATCGACGGTCCACGGTCAGCGCAAATAACACATGTGGATTTTAAGTGCGAGGGAGGTTTAAGTGCGCGGGCCCACATGTCAGTGAGACAAGGAACCAATTAGGACAGCTATTAAATGCTAACTCCAATGATTAGTGATGATTAGCATTAAATGTGTCCAAATGAATATCGCATGGAGAGGATGTCAAGTGGCTGAGGGCCCACATGGCAGTGAGACATTTTGCCAGTTTAAGACACATTAATTGCTTACCAATGATTAGCAATTAATGACCCCAGATTTGTCTTAATGAACCCGCGACTATGGTTTAAAGCCAACGGGCCCATATGGCAGTGACTGCAAATGACAGCTTAAGACACAATAATTACTAACCAATGATTAGGCCATTAATGATGTCCTAATGACAACGGCACAGAGGAGGTTTTCGTCTGGCAAAACCCGAGCGAAAAGAGTGGCTCGCCGCCGGCGGCTCCGGCCAGGCAGCGCCCGCAAAATACAAAAATGGGTTCGCAATAGACTTGCGATCCCGATGTTGGTGACCTCGCCGGCGGCGAAGATCTAGGACGCCGGCGAGCCGAAAAAGAATGACGGCGACAAAATCGGCCGAAAACGAAAATAGCTCAAAAGCTCCGCAGCAGTCCAAAGAAGCGGGTGCCACAACATCTAAGGACTAATAAGAAGCTACCTTAAGCAAGATGAGCTTCAAAGATGGTCGGAGAAGCTTTGACAGCGAAGGAGTCCACCGGAGTTGGGGAAGAAGATATGAAAATGATAACCTGAGCAAAATGAACACCACTGGGTGGTCAAAATAGTTTCATTAAAGCTCAGAGAAGCTCCACAAGAATTAATTGAAAAAAGAAGCCCTTACCGGAGCTGAGGAAGAAAGGGGATGATTTCGGCCGCAATGATCCAAACTTAAAATTGGTCAATTCCTGTGAATGGAACCCAAAATTAAGTTAGGGGAAATGAATATGTAGCTAAAGGGCTCAAAAGGGTACAAGGAGAATTGAAGATGAACCACGGGAGCACCAAGGCCATCAACATAAATGGCGGTTTTGAGATTTTCAGTGGTTTTGAGCTCCACAAGAGTTGGGAAGCTAGGTGGTGCGACAAGGGAGCTCAGAGAAAGTTTTGGAAAGCTTCATATAGATGGTGGGACTAGGGTTTGCTAAAAATGAGGCTCTCGGGTGAGTTCGACTCAAAAAGCAACCGAGGCCCAAAAGAAACGATGGGGACAGGGAAAAGAATGCGAACGTGGCCGAAAACAACACACGTTTCACTGCCCCGACCAGGGATACGCTGACGAGGACGCTCGAAAATACATGGCCATGCCTCCCTCCCTGTTCACGCACGACGCGAGGAAGAAGACGACCGAAAAAGGCTAGGACGATTTTGGGCGGTTGGATTTCGATCGGGCGGCTGTGATCGCTCCACGTTTCTGAGGCTTAAAACAAAAGAAAAGATCGTGAGCCCTTGGATTAGAATCGGACGGTCATGAGTTAATGCGCCCTCCTAGTGACCCGAATGGCACACTTAATCTGGACAGTTGGATCTTGATCCAACGGCCAAAATGAGTGGGCGCTTCGCGGGGTCCGAACGTCTCTACGAACATGGGCCGTGCGATTTAGATCCAATGCCTGAAACGAGGCTCGCGCCAGCTGAGCGAGACCGGGTACGTTTAGTTGGTTCGATCAAATCCATTGGCTTTAGCTCGGGTCTGACTCGAGCCCAACAAACAGTGAAACCAGGCTTTGGGTTTTAAATTGAGCTGGGACTTTGAGGAATTTTTAGGGATAGCAAAACAACTCCAAAAATTCTAAAATTTTTACTGGAGCTTGCTAACTCAAATATTAACCTTGTATAAAATTATCAGAGGTTTTATGCAGTGCATTGTTCTCCAAAAATTCTGCAAGGTTCTGGAATAGGGTTTTGACTAAAAAGTCAAACGGGTTTGACTGGCCTCTAAAAATATTCAATCAATTTCTAAAAATTGTGAAATTTTTCAGACGGGTCACATACCATCCCTAGAACTTAGGAAAAATATTTCCAGGAGATGATCAAAAGATTTGACATGAATGTTTTTGGAAGACAAGGTTTTGGATCAAAAGACTTGTGACTTTGTATTTCCATGATTCTTGTACAGGATTTGTTTAGAACATACAGGAAATACATGATGTAAGAAAAAGTTTTAATTTCTACTCATTTTCTTACATTTGAAACACAAGTCCAAAATTGGGATGTTACAATTCTCCCCCTTACAAGAATCTCGTCCCGAGATTCCGTTTACTCGGAGAAGAAAGACGGGTAGTCAGCACGTAGGCGATCTTCCCGCTCCCAAGTTGCCTTATCTTCGGAATGATTCGACCACTGAACCTTAAGGAACTTGATGACACGGTTCCTTGTTCTTTGTTCAGATTCCTCAAGAATGCGAACAGAATGCTCGCGGTAGGTCAAATTCTCTTGCACATCAAGAGTCTCCACAAGAATTTCCTCAGTTGGGACACAGAGGCACTTCTTCAGGTGAGACACGTGGAACACATCATGTACGCCCTCAAGTGTAGCTGGCAACTCCAATCTGTATACAACAGCTCCAATTCTCTCGATGATGCGATAAGGCCCAACATATCGAGGAGCCAACTTGCCCTTGATGCCAAGACGCTGATGGCCCTTCAAAGGTGAGACTTTGAGATACACAAAGTCATTGGGCTCAAAGCTCAACTCACGGTGATGACGATCCGCATAGCTCTGTTGTCTAGACTGGGCCACGCACAAATGCTCACGAATCAACTGAACCTGGCTTTCGGCCTCATTGATTGACTCTGGGCCGAAGAACTGTCTCTCACCAGTTTCTGACCAGTTCAATGGGGTTCTACATCTCCTCCCATACAAGGCCTCAAATGGTGCCATGCCAAGACTAGCCTGAAAGCTGTTGTTGTAGGAAAACTCAGCAAGCGGCAGGCACTTCTCCCAACTCTTCCCATAGGAAAGAACACAAGCACGGAGCATATCTTCCAACACTTGGTTCACTCTCTCCGTCTGACCATCAGTTTGAGGGTGAAAGGCAGTGCTGAAAGTGAGACGAGTCCCCATAGCCTCCTGCAGACTATGCCAAAACCGGGAGGTAAAGAGCGCACCACGATCAGAAATAATCGTCTTTGGCACACCATAAAGACTCACGATCCTCGAAACATAGAGCTCGACTAAGGGTCCCACACGAAGCTGAGTCTTGACGGGAAGAAAATGTGCCACCTCAGTCAGCCTATCGATCACAACCCAAATGACATCATTCCCTTTAGACGAGCGGGGCATGCCAGTGATGAAATCCATGCCTATAGAATCCCACTTCCACTCAGGCACTGGCAAAGGCTGAAGAAGACCTGTTGGACACTGATTCTCGGCCTTAATCCGACAGCACACGTCGCACTCGGCAATGAACTTGGCAAACTCGCGCTTCATTTGGGTCCACCAGAATCTCTGACGAAGATCTTGGTACATCTTGGTGGCCCCGGGATGAATGGATAAGGGGGAGTCATGGTTTTCGCGGAGAATCAAATTGTGGGGACCCCTATGATGGGCAACGGGTAGGCTACACTAGCGCAAATTAAAAAATTTTACCCGTAAACCAAGATCACTGCAGTTATATATCACGGTCTTACCACTAGACGCGCAGGTGCGGAAGTTGATGCAGCACGTCGGGGCAGTGTAGTCGTACTCAGTTGATACAGTACGTCGGGGCAGAGTAGTCGTACTACTTCCTCGTCCTCGTCGTGGCGTCCCATGTACAGCTCCTTTCTTGCGGTTCGTCCCAACGCCACAGATGCAGCGCCTTCATAGGTATCCACACGTATGGGAGGAAGCGACGCACGCCGGACTACTAGATCCGCGCGGCGACTAGGGCGTGGGAGGGTGGCGCCGGGGTTTGGGGATGTCACGAAAAACTCAACCCTTAACCGATGCGCCCGCCTCCTTTTATAGACGTCCTTATAATGGGCTTCTACGAATAGAGGCCCATTAGGACTCAATGCCCGATCTAGTCGGATCCAATCCGAACTAGGCTTCACCCCTAAGTGTGTGACCTATAGGTTCACGTATGTTTAGACATGACGCAAGTACACATACTTGGTCAATAGTTGGTAGCGACCTCTAGCAAGACGTGCCAACTCCTAAACGCACGTAAAGATCATATCGGACGAACCATCACAACGTTATGTACATGCCAATCCCTTTGCCTCACGATATTCGGTCGAGCTCTAAGCTGACCACTCTTTTCGATCCCGTGATCCGAATCCCTTACTAGGTTAACTCTTAACCTTAAGTAGCATGGCCATGCATTTCTGGATCCGATCACTCGAGGCCCGAGATATCTCTCGGGTAGAGAGGGCAAATCCCATCTCGATTGACCATGCCTCGCAAGCATGCTTCATGACAAACCCGAAAGCTACCTTTATAACTACCCGATTCTGGAGTAGCGTTTGATAGCCCCTAAGTAGGTCGATTCACATCTCAAGTACATGCGACAATCTCGTGTCTAAGGACAAGGCGTACACATTGTGTAGAGAGAACCATAAGTATAAAAGCTATGTCTCATGTTGGGTCGGTCCAACCCCATGTTCTAAACATGTGTCCACATTATTGGTTTGACATCTCCATGTCTATGACACGTGAAACATGGTCATCAACCGATACATGTGCTAATCCATCATTCACGTGTGTCCTCACATGAACTCCGACTAGGGACAACTTTAGAATAACCATACAAGTAAAGAGTTTCACAAACAAGTCACATACTTGTTAATCAACACAAAGGCAATATTCAAGGAACATTTATTAAATCATGGATACAACGAAATATCATCATCAATGTGATTGCCTCTAGGGCATATCTCCAACAGCTCCCACTTGCACTAGAGTCAATCTAGAAGATATCTAATACCCATAGCTCTTGTGTGCGCCTCATGCTTAGGGCTGTGGGAGAGGCTTCACAAAGGATCTCAAATATTCAAATCGTGTGTATTTTGCATATCTTTAAATCTCCTCGATTAAGGATCTCTCGAATGAGATGAAACCGCCGCAATATGTGTTTGTTCTTTTGGTGATTCCTCGGCTCCTTAGCTTCCATAATGGCCCCACTGTTATCACAAGAAAGATCCGAGGATCGCACGCACTAGGAACCACACCTAGTTCGCTTATGAACTTCCTTATCCAAACACCTTCCTTTGCCGCTTGAAGCCGCAATGTACTCGGCCTCGTTGTAGAGTCAAACAATAGTCTCCCGCTTGGAACTCTTCCAACTTACCGCACCACCGTTCAAAAGGAACACAAAACCCGATTGCGATTTGTAATCATCTTTGTCGGTTTGGAAGCTTGCATCGGTGTAACCATTTACAACGAGCTCTTCCTCACCTCCGTAGACTAGGAACACATCCTTAGTTCTTCTCAAATACTTGAGGATGTTTTTACCATTGCCCAGTTGACTCTCACCGATCACTGGTATCTCGCTCGTAACACTTAGAGCATAGGAAACATCTGGGCGAGTACATATCATAGCATACATGATAGATCCAATGGCCGAAGCATATGGAATCTTACTCATGCGATCTCGCTCATCAGTTGTCGAAGGACACTGAGTCTTGTCAAGATTTATGCCATGAGACATGGGCAAGAACCCTTTCTTTGCCTCCTCCATGTTGAATCGTTTCAACACTTTGTCAATGTAAGTACTCTGGCTTAATCCTATTAGCCTTTTTGATCTATCTCTATAGATCTTAATACCCAAAATATATGCCGCTTCCCCTAAGTCCTTCATTGAGAAACTATTTTTGGTGAGGTCTTAACGGACTCGAGCATAGGAATATCATTTCCAATCGTAATATGTCATCTACATATAAGATTAGAAATACGAGTGAGCTCCCACTTGTCTTCTTGTAAACACAAGATTCTTCTTCGTTTTGATGAAGTCAAACCCTTTGACTACTTCATCAAAACGAATGTTCCAACTCCGAGATGCTTGCTTCAATCCATAAATGGATTTTTGAAGTTTGCATACTTTTCTAGCATTGTTTGATCGACAAAACCCTCGGCTGTATCATATACACGTCCTCGGTTAAATTTCCATTAAGGAAAGCCGTTTTGACATCCATTTGCCATATCTCATAGTCGAAATATGCAGCAATAGCTAGAATGATCCGTATTGATTTAAGCATCGCTACAAAGTGAGAAAGTCTCATCGTAGTTAACTCCTTGAACTTGCCGAAACCTTTGCGACAAGTCGAGCTTTATGGATATGAACATTTCCATCCATATCAATCTTCCTTTTATAGATCCATTTGCACTCTATGGTTTTAACACCATCAAAGTGGGTCAACCAAATTCCAAACTTGATTGTCTCCCATGGATGCTATCTCGGATCTCATGGCACTATGCCATTTCTCGTAGTCTGGTCCATCATTGCTTCCGCATAGGTCGTAGGCTCATCATTGTCTAACAATAACATATCTCGCGCATTGCGAGCCTTCCGACCTTCGTGGTGGTGGTGCTTCCTTTGCCATGGGGTCCTCAACTTGTTTCGCCACATGGGCATCATTCGTCGAGTCTTCCCGATTGGTTCATTTTGAACCTCTTCAAGCTGCACTGTTCTTCCACTTGTCTCCTATTGAGAAACTCTTTCTCTAGGAAAACACCACTGAGCGACAAACACTTTGCCCTCTAGTCGGTTGTAGAAGTAATATCCAAAGGTTTCCTTTGGATATCCTACAAAATGCATTTATCCGACTTGGGTGTGAGCTTGTCCGATTGTAGTCGCTGACAAACGCCTCACATCCCCAAATCTTTAGAAAAGACAAAGCGTGACTCTTCCTACCCATATCTCATATGGTGTCTTAACTACGGATTTAGACGGCACCTATTAAGTGTGAAAGTGCCGTTTCTAGAGCGTAACCCCAAAAGGATAATGGTAACTGGTGGCTCATCATCGATCGAACCATGTCCAACAAGGTCCGACACGCCGCCGGATACCCCATTTCTTTGAGGCGTTAGGGTGGTGTTAGGCGTGGAACAATTCCGCAACTCTTGGATGATTGCTAAATTCATGACTCAAATACTCGCCACCACGATCGGATCGCAGAGCCTTAATTTTCTTGGCACGTTGATTTTCAACCTCATTCGAACTCTTTGAACTTTTCAAAAGTTTCGACTTATGCTTCATTAAGTAGACATACCCATATCTACTAAAATCATCGATGAAAGTTATGAAGTAATGAAATCCACCTCTAGCGATCGTGCTCATTGGTCCACATACATCAAGATGTACGATTTCCAACAAGTCCGACGCCTCTCAAAAGAACCTTTGAAAGGTGATTTGGTCATCTTACCAAGCAAACAAGCTTCACATGTCTCGTATGATTCAAAATCAAACGAAGTTAGAAGACCATCGACATGGAGCTTCTTCATGCGCTTTTCACTTATGTGACCCAAACGACAATGCCAAACATAGGTGGGATTCAAATCATTAGGTCGAAGTCTTTTAGCATTTATGTTAAAGATAGGCGCATCATCAAGATTTAAAATAAATAACCCATTCACAATGGGCAAAGCCATAAACATTCCATTTTTAGAGATCAAACAACCATTGTCTTTACTTGCAAATGAATAACCATCTCTCATCAAACATGAGGGGATAAAATGTTTCGACTCATGCTAGGAACATAATAACAATTATTCAATTCCATAATAAATCTTGAAGGAAGCTGAAGTTGCATGGTGCCGACGGTCAACGCAAAGAACCCTTGCTTTATTTCCGACGCAAAATCAACTTCACCTCTTGCGACTCCTCTACTTCTTATTAGCCTCGCATCGAGTTGTAAATGTGAGCAAGCGATCGGTATCAAATACCCAAGAGTTAATAGGAGAATCTGCGAGAAAAATGTCTAAAACATTTATGACAAGTGTACCATGGGTGGAAGTCTTACTTGAGCTTTCTTCTTGCATTCATCGGAATCCATGTACTTCTTGCGTTTCTCTTCCAGTGGCCGTTTCTTTACAATAGAAGCATACTGTCTCACTCCAGTCCAAAGATTAGGCTTAGGCGTTGGCTTCGAGATCATATCTTTAACCTTGCCCTTATTCTTTGGCCATGGCTTCTTACCCTTTTCTTGAAGCTAGACTTGTTCTACACAACCATCACATGGCTAGGCCCCGACACTTCTTAATGTCACTCTCTGTTTTGAGCATCCCACAAAGCTCATTAAGGCCCTTATCCGCCCCATGCATATGGTAGTTCAAATGAAATGCCCATAGCTAGGTGGAAGAGACGCTAAAATGAAATCGATTGCCAACTCTTGGCCAATTGGAAAACCAAGTTTATCCAAAGTCCGATCAGTAACCAACCATTTTGATCACATGTGGGCCTACGGTGCACCTACGCTAACTTGCATTCCGAAAAGCCTTAGAGACATTGAACCGCTCGGTCCGGCACGTGTCCGAACATGTCCTTAAGCGCTATGATCATATCATACGCTTCATGATCCTCAAACTGCTTTTGAAGGTCAGTTCCAAGCATGCAAGCATAAGATAGCTAATCTCAAGAGAGTCATCACATGCTTTCTTGTAGGCATTTTTAACAGCAGCAGACGCATTGTTAGCAGGTTCTTCTGGGATTGGGGTGTCCAGAACGTTTTCCTTTTTATCTGCCCTGAGAACAATTCTCAGGTTACGGACCCAGTCCGAATAGTTTGTTCCATTTAATTTCTCTTTCTCAAGAATCGATCGCAAAGCAAAAGGGTGTTCGTGGTTGCTAGATGCCATTGATCTACAATAGGAAATGCAAAATACTAAGACAAATAAAACCATGATAGAGTAAATTGTATTAAACAAATTTAATAGAATGTACTCCCACTAAAATCAACATCCCTCTGTTGATTCTTAGTGATTCAAGATCCGCAATTAACGAGTCTACTAGTGAGCTTTTGCATCACCGCTAGGAGACAAGGTAATTCGGTAAGCAACACCTTGCTAATCATATCTCTATATGACTCTTGTTGTTGGGTGACATCTCTATGCCCTGGCGCCCAACCTTTATGCCCCAAGGCCCATAACCTTTATGATAACCTTGTTAAGTTCACCAATCCTTATGCATGTAAGTATCCGATACAAAACCCATCTAGTCAAGGAAAGTTGATGGTGCCCTAATTTTATAGACCCACCATCAATTTACAAGACATGGGATGGTGTAAAGTTTAATTGAGAGGGCATATGTTTAACTTAACATTTTGTGAGGGATCGCTATACTTCTACCATTCAAACATGCATAGGAGTAAAACAACAGGAATAGCATTCACACAGTTGTGACTCAGTATGGCTCAATTTCTCATGGTGATCTCCATCGCCATAGAATCTGTCCACCATGATGATCTCCATCTCCATGGTTCATGTGTGCCATCCCTCCAAGTGATGTGTCCTCCGAGTACTAATATAAGCTATTACTCATAACAGCTAGTAATAAAATACATGGATACTTGGAATCATCACAAATCAGCACGCAGGCCGTTAATACAATACTTTGACAACACAATGGCTCCAGCCGTGTTGCCGTATCCACGACACGCAGGTCATGCAAATATTACAAACATGCATCACATACACATTAGGCCATACTGGTCACAAACATCCTGCAAAAACAAGTTCATGCATAGAATCGCAATCTCACGGATAGGGGTCGAGGGGTTTTCTCGGGGTTCGAAGAAGCGGCGCGCCGCGTATCTCGGGCGTCCGGACATTCGTAAAAAAACAGAGATCCAATCTATGCAATTTTTACTTAGGATTTTGATCGGCAAATCATATTTACCACAAATCGACTACTGTTCCGATTCGATCAATCATATTGATCTTCGCATGCCGCAACCGGTTTTACGTGTCACTGTCTACCCCGATGGCGAATCCGACCGGTAGGGGTATGTTGTTTCACGACCTTAGCGGCATGATCACGGTACATCGATTATTAATCTAGGTTCGATTCGATCAATCATATTGATCTTCGCATGCCGCGAATCGGTTTTACGTGTCACCGTCTACCCCGATGGCGAATCCGACCGGTAGGGGTATGTTGTTTCACGACCTTAGCAGCATGATCATGGAAACCGATCAATCCATTACGTAACTATACAATCGATCACATCGATCATACCGATTTACATATCGCCATATGCAAATCACCCGAACCTATAACATGACAAAGAACTCGCTCGATACCACCAAGGGCAACGGGTAGGCTACACTAGCGCAAATTAAAAAATTCTACCCGTAAACCAAGATCACTGCAGTTATAGATCACGGTCTTACCACTAGACGCGCAGTGCGGAAGTTGATGCAAAGACGTCAGGCGGTGTAGTCGTACTCGCTGATGCAAGATGCGTCATGGCAGAGTAGTCGTACTACTTCCTCGTCCTCATCGTGGCATCCCACGTACAGCTCCTTTCTTGCGGTTCGTCCCAACGCCACAGATGCAGCGCCTTCAAAGGTATCCACACGTACGGGAGGAAGCGACGCACGCCGGACTACTAGATCCGCGCGAGCGACTAGGGCGTGGGAGGGGTGGCGGCCAGTGTTTGGGGATGTCACGAAAAACTCAACCCTTAACCAGTGCGCCCCTGCCCTCCTTTTATAGACGTCCTTATAATGGGCTTCTACGAATAGAGGCCCATTAGGACTCAATGCCCAGTCTAATTCGGATCCAATCCGAACTAGGCTTCAGCCCCTTAAGTGTGTGACCCTATAGGTTCACGTATGTTTAGACATGACGCAAGTACACATACTTGGTCAATAGTTGGTAGCGGCCTCTAGCAAGACGTGCCAACTCCTAAACGCACGTAAAGATCATATCGGACGAACCATCACAACGTTATGTACATGCCAATCCCTTTGCCTCACGATATTCGGTCGAGCTCCAAGTGACCACTCTTTCTCGATCTCGTGATCCGGAATCCCTTACTAGGTTAACTCTTAACCTTAAGTAGCATGGCCATGCATTTGGATCCGATCACTCGAGGCCCAGAGATATCTCTCTCGTAGAGAGGGCAAATCCCATCTCGACCGACCATGCCTCGCGACATGCTTCATGACAAACCCGAAAGCTACCTTTATAACTACCCGATTCACGAGTAGCGTTTGATAGCCCCTAAGTAGGTCGATTCACATCTCAAGTACATGCGACAATCTCAGGTCTAAGGACAAGGCGTACACATTGTGTAGAGAGAACCATAAGTATAAAAGCTATGCCTCATGTTGGGTCGGTCCAACCCCATGTTCTAAACATGTGTCCACATTATTGGTTTGACATCTCCATGTCTATGACCTGTGAAACATGGTCATCAACCGATACATGTGCTAATCCATCATTCACGTGTGTCCTCACATGAACTCCGACTAGGGACAACTTTAGAATAACCATACAAGTAAAGAGTTTCACAAACAAGTCACATACTTGTTAATCAACACAAAGGCAATATTCAAGGAACATTTATTAAATCATGGATACAACGAAATATCATCATCAATGTGATTGCCTCTAGGGCATATCTCCAACACCCTATGTATTGGAAATGTGCTTAATTAAAGTTATACTGTACCACAATTCTTAATTAAGGAACAGTTCTGCTCCTTTATTAAATAAAGATCATGCTAGAAGCATAAATTTAATAAGTAACAAATCCAATATTCAGGCGTCCCGGATATATGTCTCACAATGGTTCCCAGGATCAGTGACCATTGCACATATATCCTTAAACAACATTGCATCATAGACATACAAGTCATACCTTTACATAAATAAATAGAAGTTTACAATTCGGTTTAGTACTACAATATCAAGTGACTTGGTCACTACAAAAGGCTGATAGCGGAAGCAAAATAAAACGACAAAACCACCAATGGCCCCATCACCCGCAGGCTATCGCGTGGAGGAAAGAAATAGCTTCACTCGTTAGCGTCACCCTGATCGGCGCTAACGGGCACTTCATATAAATAACCGTCCTCACCTGCAACAATAGGTTATAGCACCTTGAGTACAGAAGGTACTCAGCAAGACTTACACAAACTAATAAAAGAAAGTGTTTGTTAGAACCTATACAAAGGAGTAGAATTTATACATGCATAAGGTTGCAACAGGAAGTCATATTGGTTCAATTTTGCATAAAGCAATACATCTTAACCTGCAATTGCTAAGTTTTGATAAAGCAATTTAATGAAGCAAATTGGACTAAAACAGTAAGTAAATGAAAATAAATGTAAACAGAACATTGCATGAATTCCCTCATGCTGAACCCGAAGGCAAAACAAAAGTTTAAATCAAAACTCTATACAGGTGACATCAACTCACACTACACCATGGCACACTATTAAAGGCAATGCAACTGCTGGGAAAAACTGCGTTCAAAGGCAATTTATCTGCCGGCAATTACTTTTCCCGGCACTTATGGCCTGCCCGGTAAAGTGCTGCCGGGAAAAACAATTGCCGGCAGATATGTGTATTCCCGGCAGTTAAACTGCCCTAGAAAAGTAGATTTTCCCCGGCAGTTAGCTTTTCCCCGGCAATTAGCTTTTTCCCGGCAGTTATAGTGTAACAGCCCTAAGTTAGGGTTTGTATTTCAAATGTAAAATTATGAGGAGAAATAAAAAACTTTTGATGCCTCATGAAAACATTTGGAAGTTTTCTGAATTTTCCCCAAACAATTTCCATTTTCTAGAATTTATTCTTGTGAATGGAAGTTGTTGTCAACAAAATTCTTGGCCTTAAACTTGTGATCATCCCTTGCAAATATATTTCCTATCATCTTGACCATCCTAGCTACCTCTCTGAAAAATTTCACAATTTTTAGATTTTGGTTGCTATTTCATATGGCCAAGTCAAACCAGTTTAGAAATCTGGTCAAACCTTGGGACAACAGTTTGTGAATTTTCTTGGGAGAAATCTAGTGCATTAAAATTCCTGGAAAAATTACACAATGTTGTTCTCTGTTCCAGTAAGCTTCCATAAAAATGTCGGAATTTTTGGAGCTCAGGAGCTATCCCTAAAAATTCCCCAATCCTCTCATCCTTTTAAAATCAAATTCTGAAAACACTGTTTGTCGGGCTCGAACCCAACTCGAGCTCGAGTCCGACCGCGCCACTCGGTTCAGCCGCACCGCCTAGCTGCACCGCGTGAGCCCGATGGCTTTCAGCCGTCCGATGTGGATCGCACGGTCCACACTGCTCATCTCGTCGACCTGTCCGAATGCATACACAGATCTCAGCCGTCCATTTTCGATCGAACGGTCGACATAGTCTTGGTCGAGTCAAACCACCTAATCGTGCCGCAGCAGACCCCGACTCACGCCGCTTTGTCACCGTCGCTGACGAGTGGGTCCCCCTTGTCAGTATCGCCCTCGTCTTCTCCGCGTCTCACCGGAGCTCGGCGATCGCATGCGCGCCACGCACTCGCCGCTGCCACCTTTATGCCCTCGTGTCCGGTGGGAGGCATCGCGCGACTTCATAAAGCCCCGAGCTCACCCACTTCTTCTCCTTTGCGTTTCGTGCTATCTCGCCCGATTTCTTGTTTCACGTAGGAGAGAAACGGCGCGCCGCCGCGTTGAGTAGCCCTTGAGCCCACAACCTCACCATCGTGATCCACACTCGGTGCGCGTCCATTTTGCCCATCCGGTCATTGGCGCCCGATGAATCACAAGCGCGACCGTCGTCTCCGCCTCCGGCGACCTCGGCCCGCGGCCGTTAGGGCGTTCGGTGAGTCTTTAACCTCGGCACTGGTCCTCGTGATCGCATTTCTCCACCGAGACTTAAGGTGGGATCTTTTTCTCTTTGGTGCATCATTGAGGCGCGCGGCCGATTCTTCTCGAGCACGGTGATTCGCCGCGCGATTCTCGGGTCGCTCTCGGACCTCTTTCGTCGTCATCATCTTGTGCTTATTGCTCCTGGGATCAAGGCGGAGCTGAGGCGCACCTTCCGGAGTCTTCTAGAAGCCTGTAGCGTCCTCTCCGTGGGAGCCGTGTCTTCTTCTCCGCCTCCGTTCGCCGCCAGCTCGCCGCCGGCATCCTCGAGGGTCCGTGTCGCCGTCATCCGGTTCGCGAGGGCGCGGTGAACCTAAAGGTGTCACTCCCGAGCCCAGAGCACCTCTCCAGCTCCAGATCCTCTACCTTGCCGTCCCGACCGCGCGCGGGAACTCCATCGAGCCGCCGGCAGCGTTAAGGTCTAACCCTCCTCGTTAGTGCTAATCATCTTTTAGTTTGTATCACTGTCTTGTGGGCCCCCTTATCTTAACCGCGTTTAGAAATTTTATTTCCGGTCGTTTTATCCCTCTGAGTCCATGTCATGTGGGCCCATATTACCGTTTAAGTGTTTGTGTAAACTTCAGAAATACGTTTTCTCTTTTAGGAAACGTATTTCTCTGTGCGCATATGTTATGATTGTACTTTGTTAAGCAGAAGACGTATTCTTTGAATACGCCTTCGACGTCACCTTCGGCGGGGTTGGGTCAGGTCTGACCTGGTCAACCTTTCTCGCTCGGTCCCTTTGTCGCTGGTCGTGGTTACAAGCGTCGGTAGAAAAAGGTTTTAATGCTTTAAAGATTTCCGAAATGTATTTCTGTTGCACTAATAATTCATTTAAACTTAGAAAATTCATAACTAATTCAATTTTGATCCAAATCGAGTGAATCCAATTTTGTAAATTTTCATTTTTAGTGTTCTAATTATCAGATAGGTTTTAGATATGTTTCTGTTCATAAATTTTGTTAAAGAATTAAGTGATGCTTATGTGTATTGTTAGCTTAGAAAATTCCTAGAAAATTCATCACAACTCCAAATAAATTGTTCTCTGTTTCTAAAATTTTGTTAATTCATGCACTATCTGCTGTGTGGATTTTGTGCTCATTAGATGGTTTTGAATGTTTGAGTTTTGTCGGTGTTATTTGTTCTTATTCGTTGCTTTTGCTCGATCGATAGATTGCGACGGTTCTGATTTTATCGAGAGTGATCCTCTACAACAGGTTGAGCATCCTGAGCAACAGCAGCCAGGCAAGCAGTTTGATCATGTTAATCCTAGTATTTTAAAGTCTAATATTTTGTTTCAGCTGTATGTATGCATTGCTTAATTTGTGTTAAATTGATTAGTTAAATCCGTAGCTGCATATCCTGTAGGTGAAATATTGATCTCTACTACCTGAGCCTAGGTTATTTGCTGTGATTAGAGTTCGTTGGATGAACTCTTGTCACTTAGTAGATTACGGGTCCAGATGCTTAGCCATGCTTAGTTAACGGTAGTATTGGGCAATCATCGGCTTAGTCGATGATCTTGATCACATAAAATTATTATTGTTCTTATGTTCCAGCTTGTGCTATGTTTAATTACAAAACTAAAAATGAAAACAAAAACGATTTAGACGCGGGCACAATGGTAAGATGGTGTGATTCTTGGGTGTGACTGGAATGGTGCCCGGGTCAATTAAGGACCGAACATCTTGTGAGTGAATTTTTATCTAGGCATTTCGGCGTGCTAACCACACTAGAGGGTATGGGACCTCTCTTGACCTAGTACTTTGGCGTGTATTGGCTCTGGGTCGCAGGAGGTCGCAGGAGGGATGGTGTTGGGAGCATGGTAGTTGTCCGAAAAGCTTTACCCTGAGTGGGTAGTTGTCTTTTCGGCTTTACCATGTAAGCGTATGGATTTCTATCCATACGAGCGGCTCGTAGTTAATACACAATATTGGAAAAAGTCTCGTAGGACTTAGTCATGCCGCATACCTTCGGAAGTGTGCTTTGGCTTAAAGGCGGTGCAAGTGTGGGTATGCAGTGGTACACCCTCGCAGGTTAAAAACTATTCGAATAGCCTCGCCCTAGGTGATGGACACGCTTGGGTAAGCTTTTCAAGAGTTAGACTACAACCTTTTAATTAAAACTTGTAGGTGGTACGAACTGGGATTCGTGCTATGTTGTGGTGACTATTGGGATAGTCACTTCTAGGTGGTTACTTGTATCTATCTTTATTTCGCAGATTATTTCAACAAGAAAATGAATTGCAAACTTGCCTTTAAACTGTATTACATTATTGCAAATAAAGTTGGCTTTATGCAAATGAAACATATGGCCTCCACCGAGATAAGCTCGCACGTAGCATATGAACAGTCCGCTAGTTCACACGTCAGTCTTGCGAGTACAAAAACAATATTTGTACTCACCGCTTTGCTTAATGTTTTGTTGCAGAGGAAGAAGGTGAGCCCCAAGGGCCTCACTACGTGAGTCTTTGCCGCTTCGTGTACGACGACTAGGCTTGGCGGTCCGGTCAGATGCCTTGTGGGTTGAAGGCACGCTGATTGGCTTTGTTTATAGCCATCTTATGGCACTTTTGCTTCCGCTGTCGTTCTTCTGTTATTTTTGTATCTTGTGGCCAGTCGGCCATTGTCTGTAATAATTTCTACTATTTGTTTATCTTCCGTTTGGTAGTTGCTGTTTGGACTCTATGTTTGGAATGGAGTTGATGCATACTTTTGTGGGAGGTGTGTATACTGCTTTCTGGGAAGTATACATATCTCGAGGCTCGGTTTATTTGATTTGTGATGCTAGGACCAGGTGGTTGGTTAAGCATTACAAGCCAAATAAATTGGGGTCCTCACATATAATATTGCCGGCAGTTATATATATTGTCGGCAGTTAGACGACCCTTGATTGCTGTATTCCCCGGCAGTTAGACGGCCCTTGATGGTTGTTTTCCCTGACAGTTAGACGGCCCTTGATGGTTGTTTTCCCCAGCAGTTAGACGGCCCTTGATAAGCATTTTGAAATTAAAAAAAGGGCATTGATTTCAGATAATGCATTCCCACACTGCCTCATAATCTTAGCACAGATCGTACATTCGGTAGAGTTTCAAGCAAAAGTAAATCATGGGACTATCAAGTCAATAAGTCATGAATGGGATTAAACACATGGCATAATAGTCACTAATGATAAGCACAGTATATGATAGGTCCCAGAAATAGTTAAGGAAAACTGAAGCGTAGACGGTAGCAAACGCCTGGTGAACTGCCATTAGTGACCACTATTGTTTGTACATAAGCTTCCAGACCAAGTAGGATGTGTTCAAAATACAACGTTGTGTTTCTTAGATATTACAGTATGTTCGACAATATGATACCGTCTATAGATTGGCCGCGTAGTTACGAACTAACTACGTGATAGAAAGTTGCAAAACTGGGTATATATATTATGTAGAGATAGAATAGACGCTGTGCGGCAGCGTGTGAGTGCCTATGTCCCGCAGATAAAAAGCAAAGGTAAGCGTGATAACGGAGGTCATGTAGATAGCTCAGAAAAATTAGCCATGGAAAAGTAAGCGTACATACTATACAGAAGAGGGTGTTGAATTGTTAGATAAATCATGCTCTGAGCTGTAGAACATAGGCAATGTGTGAGGTTCGGATACGACAACGGCATCTAGCCTAAGATACATGGAAATGCGAGATAACAGACTATCTTGTAGCGGCTACATGATAAGTATAGTAAGTACTCTAGTTCTATATAAAAGAGCAGAAGCAACTGACATTGGATGTAGATCCTGCATGTCTGTTTCAAGGTGTAAAATGGGTCTTTGGGTGGCATCTAAAATAGGTATATATGTAGGCAAAGTATGAAACAAAGAAATAGATAACGTAGTGATATAAATCTTCATAGGAAACAGACATGAAGCAGTTTGTACATATAGCACGAGTAGGCTATTAATGTATCTATGTAGTACGATTATCACCAAATAAGTCGCTAATCGATTATATATATTCGGATATTAAGCAGATTTTTTTGTAGAAATAGCGTAACAAGCTAACTATTGAGTTTAAAGAACATTAGAACAGCTTTATGTGCATCCACGATTGAGCATCAATGAAGAACCTATATTAAGGCAAGAAGAAGTAATGAAATGTGATATATGTTAGGGAGAAAAAAAGGCACACTCAAGCAATGAACATACCGATCTGCGAGTTGATAATAGTGGTTACTTACGGTGCGTGTACTCTTTTTCAAGAGGATCGATAGGTTCATTCTTTTAATAGAGAAAGTATGTTCTTTGATGTACTTTGCACCGTCCATATCAACATTCGCAAGCATAAAGATATCTGCACATGTAAATGGTAGCAGTTAGAATATGGGTGATGATGGCTACAAAACACGTGTTTATAAGTGCGCTATGATGTAAATGGAGAGATATTAGAGAAAGATAGTAATGTTGATAACCTGATCTGAAGCTGGTGATGCTTCAAAAATTCTTTTTCGAGTAGAGCAAATGGCAATATGTGTTGTCTCTAACCTGCCCATATTAAAGAATAGTTATATGATGTAATGGTACAGTCATAATTAGAGAAGCAGTAAATAGTGACGGGTTTAGACATATTTATGATGTTTTTGAATGAAGCGTAGCATTCCTTGATAGCATAAGTAAAACATTTATGCCTTGGAATGCTTCATGACAAAGAGCTCTACTGACCCAATAACTCGTTCAAGAACTACAACCTTATCAGCTTTCGACATGCCTTTGCTTAACCTATTCCACAAAACAATAATGATTATTAAAATAAACCATGTACTTTATGAAAATTCAAACAAGGATATCATGAAAGGGGGGAAATGGAAAAGTGAAATGGAAAGTGAAATTTAAATCTAGATGATAAACCATATTCAGTAATCATACTGTATTGTATATAAATAAATGGACATTGTTTTTGATATTTGCACAGAGTAGTCATGAAGAATAATAACCATGCACATCAGTAATCATGCTTTGAGATGTATCTAATACCTGCAGATGCACTAAACCACGATTTTCCTCGACCATCGGGTTCTCATGGATGATATCATCTTGTGGCACAAAACCAATGATCTTCTTGTATGATTGCATCGAACCGCATTTTCCATTTATAAGGACTAGCCCATCCTTCTTATATCCCGATGTTTTACGTAACACAAACATTGCGAAAAGTAGTCTTTTCGCGCCCGTATGATCCATGATATATCATATAAATGTGAAAACCATCGATTAGGATTTTATGCAATTGTTAAACTCCGAGTAAACATTACGCTTACTGAGAATTTTGATAGAATCAAGTGCTCTAGAGTAAACATTACAGAATATAATTACTTCGATTGCTTTACGCAAGTGCATATCGATAATGAGTTTCTTTTGTTGGATCTCAAAATGGCTATTGATACTAATCTTATATCTAAAGAAGAAGCGGATTGCATCCATGATATATATGATAGCATGCTCCATGAATTAAACAATTATATAAAAGAAAATAATGGATTGAAAAATAAGAGCTCCCTGGTTACCATAAACATACACTCAATAGATTGAAAAATCAAGACAAGCAAATGAAGTTGAACAATGCAATGATATAATGGGCAAAAAAGATTAATCCATTTCTGTAATTAACATAGCAAAGTGAATGCACTGAAACAGATTAGCACTACCTCTTTGGAGACAATGCAAAGGTGGCCATCAGCCATGCCGTGCTCGACGAATGTCCTCACTCATGCATGAGCATCTATTATCACAAATCAAAATCATCGAAACATCAAAATGAAATCATGTTTAACAGAAAGCAAAGTCGGTTGTAGCAGAAAATGAAGGAGGGGAGCAGAGTGTGGATAGGGGCCAGGGCGGTGTGTCGGTCCAGTAAGGGGCTGAGCCTAGGCCACGGGAGGCCGAGCCGGCCGTAGGCCACGCGCTGGACCAAGGAGTGCGCAGGGCTCGGGCCGGAGAAGCGAGGGCTTGAGCCGGGCATAGACGGCAAAGGACAGCGCGGGATGAGGAGGAGAGACCCAGGGGAGCGGCGTGCTTGAGGGCCGGGGACCGGGCCGAAGGCAGCGCAAGTGGCGGAGGAAGCGGTGCCATGGGGGGCAGGCCAAGAGCCGGCGGCGGCTGTAGAAGGCATAGGGAGCCAGAGGCCGGCAAACCGGAGCCGGAGGAGGCACAGACGGGGAGGCGACACGGGCCGGTGGGGGGATGAGGGGGGTGGGGGTACGGTGGCATGGGCTTGACCATGCTAGGGAAGGCGTGAGGGGACCAGCGTGCGGTGGGGTCGTCCATGCCGCCGCCGCGCCACTGCAGCGCGAATGCCAGGGCGGCGAGCGCTAGTGGGTACTGCGCGTGCGGGCTGGGATACACATAGGTCGGAGGAGCATGCGGCCGGGGACAGCGCCAGAGGGGGGAAGAGATGGCGGGACGACTGCGATTCGGAGGCGACGAGGTCGAATCGGCGGCGGCGAGCTCGATTTCGCATCAGGGGAGGGGGGAGTGACGTTGGGAGGAGAGGCGGCCGGGGAGGGCGACACTGGGAGGGCGGTGCCATCGGGAGGAGAGTGGTGCGGGGAGGATGGGGCGGCTGGGGAGGAGGGCAACGGGGGGAGGAGGGCAACGAGGGAGGAGGGGTGACGCCGGGAGGGGGGGCGTCGGGAAGCGGGGCGGCGGGGGACGAGCGGGCAGGAGGGCGTAGGGGAATTTTTTGGATGGGCATAAGGTGGAGAGGCGAGCCCGCCTCTCTCTATTATTTTCATCTTCCCGCCTAATGCCTTGCCAAATATTATTGCCGGCAGATATATTGACCTAGTTGACTTTTTTAGGGCAGATGTATTGTAGCTAATACAACAATTATTGCCGGCAGATAAATTGCTCTAAACAATCATTATTGCCGTCAGATAATGTGACCCTTAATCTCTTGAATATTCCCGACACATGTTTTGCCACTCATCCCATTTTTTCCGGGCAGATTATTGCCCTTAATATTATGTCATGGTGTAGTGTCAAGTTATCGTCTATGACCGTGGACATGGCTATTCGAATAGTTTAATACCCTGTAGGGTTGTACATCTTTACCCACACGACTTAGTTAGCCGATAAGCCTCCGGAATAATAGCACACAACCTTTGGTATGCCGGCCGGGGAAACTAAGATTTGGTATTTTTCAACAAGCTGACACTATTGAGTTGGATACCCATGTGTGAACTGATCTCGCTTAAACAACGACTGATAGCATCTGCTTAACTGGGGCACACATGTTGCGTCGGCAATGCCGACCCAAACAAAAGAAATACAAGTTGGGTTCGCTACCCATACTAGATTGCAATCGGCATCTTTAAGGTACGTACATGCGATAGAACACAAATACGCCCTCACCCTTCTAAGAACATCTGATATTGATATAAAGCTAACATGGCATAAGACGCAGCCCGAAGACCTAAGCATCTATGCCATACAAGATCAATACACATATCCTTACTCTCCTGTCTCCAACTCAATAGCATTAACCTTTTACTTAACCAAACAGCCCCCATACACCGCGTGTGGAAGCACGTTGGGACTTGAATTGAATAATCAGAGTTCAGTCCTTATTTGGTCCAGACAAGTCCACCACATTTCCCAATCTCGTGCTCAAAGGCACCACCACTAGCTTCCTCTTGTCCAGATCAATTGAAATTTAAAATTCAAATCTGATTTAAAGAAACTGGACAAAGAGTTAAAATGACTGAAATTTATTTGTTGTTCCCATGTTTGACAAGAGAATCTTGCCAAACTCTAACGTTCTATGGACTGCATGGCTAAGCAAAATTCTGAAATTAAATATCATAGTATACAACCCTACTCTAAGTTTTGAGTGTATACTCAGATTTAAGGTAAGCCACAATGTTAGGTCATAACTACCTACTAACAGATCACAATTGTATTTTCAGAAAATTAGCATGCAACAGGTGTCACTGTATTTGGAAAATCTATTGTATAAAACTTTGGGATCAACATGGTGCAAAGAGGATGCTTGCCTTGATAGTAATATACTTCTTGTGCAGGCTCTGGTGGTTCAGAAATAGAATCAAACACCTCAGAAGAACCAGATTCTAAAAAGAAACAATAAACTCCAATGAATATGAAAGCTGGCAGCAAATGTGTAACACCCCAGCTCAGCATTGAGCCTGGAATGCTACTAAAATTAAATTAAACTAATCTAAACTAAGACCAATTAGAAATTTTCGGTAAAACGTCCTTTGTATAGTCAACTATACCGAGGTTCCAACAATTAATCATGGCATTTATCAATATCTTCATAATCAAGTTCACACAAGCATGCAAGATGATCGAATAAACATAATCAAGTCTTGCTATTCTCATTATCACAATTAACATAATATTCAAAACCATCCACGAGTGATTCTCAAGCAGTTTACTTATTCCTGAAATGAAACTAAATGGCAAACGCCTTAAGGTCGTGAGGTAGTGAGTGCATCCAACTTCTACTCCCTCCCATGCATGTCGTTCTTGCCTGTTGTACCTAAAAACACATCAAAACAAGAGTGAGCCCAAAGACTCAGCAAGAATCAACAAGGCTAAAGCTAAACTCACAGTCATAGCATCAATATACCACAATAAACACTACACTAAACATAGCCTTCATGCTTATGTAATGCGACCAATGCGATGCACCTTTTTAACTTTATCTCTTTTCGCATTTTACCGGTAATGCGGGGTATACATCCGTCGATGTGTACCCTTGCCTGTGCTCTCTGGCACAGGGACCAAGAGCCTATACACCACATGTATAGGGACCTTTTCCCATCATCTTAATGATGGGGACCTCTTTACTCATTGCCCACATTCCACGAATGTGGGGACCTCAAGCCCATCATCTACATGACGGGGACCTCAAATAAGCATAGTCACCAGGTGACCAAACCTCCAATATGATAGCATGATGCACATGAACAAAACATTAACCATCATACATATGTAATCACAACTACGTCATACATGAATAAACTTATTCATACTTCTTGCATTCCTCATCATTGATATTCATACCATTCTAGCATCCATGATTAGCATATATAATCGTAATACTAGCAAACATGAACATTCCCTCATGAATAACAATTAATCATATCTCAAGTATTCACCATCCTTACTCACACATATCACACTATCAACCATGCATGGTTATTACGCATCAAAGTACTAGCACCCACTATCAAACATTCATAATTATTCACTCAATCAGAGTACTTGCATTCACAAAGATAAGTTGGAACTCATCACACTAACATCCATGCATGGCTATTGTGAGCCAAACACAAACAGTCACAGCATACAAGCATAATTATACGATAACCCGAATACTTGCCTCAACCGTGCGAGAACGGTGGACGCGAAGAGGGTGCTGCCCCTGGAATCATGCTCCCACCTGAACATAAAGATAACCCCAATCTAAGACCAACATACTGGACCAAAAACATAAATAACAACACAATTGAACTCGCTAAACTCCCAAGCGTTTCTAATCTTCCAATTTCTAGCGATCGATTTGGTGTTCACTGCGGACAGTCAACTTCTAAAATACATAACTTTCTGCTCAGGAGTCCAAATGAAGTGTTCTTGGACTTCATTGAAAGTTTATCAAATTACCCAACTAAACCTAGTTGGTGAGTCCTCCTGATTCGGCCATCTAGTACCCCTATCAAGCCAAATAACAGATCGTCAAGACTCACGTCGGGTTCTCTGGACAGCACACTAATACCACCATAACTTTTGCTACGAATGTCCAAATCTTGTGTTCTTTATCTCTATGAAAATGTATGAAAATTACCTACATTTTTCGTTATACTGAGATCCTCTGATTTCGTCTTTAACTAATAGATTAACTCAGTTTTCTACAGACTTTCAGGATGTTGACAGATTAACCAGACAGCGGCACTAAACAATTCATAACTTTCTAACCGTTAATCGGATTTGGGCGTTCTTGGCGGCCATTGAAAGCTAAGAACAAGACCTACATAACTCTAGGAGATCAAAACTCCTAATTCGGCCTTTAAACACACGAAACTGACCACGCAAGAATCTGGACAGAAGACAATCTAACACTTGACGAAAATCAATCTACCAAACAAAATCGATTGCGGCTAAAACACCTCAACTAGTGAAGAACACGCGATGTTACCCTTGTAGAATCGCAGCAAGACGAAGAACTAGCCCTGCGAAGTTGAGCTCCTCCCCTCGCCTCTCTCCTTCCTCGTTTGGCCGGCAGCGGGGAGCACCAAAGGCCGGTAGCGGAGAGCACCAAGGGGAAGCTCCCGGATGATGGAGGCGCAGCACCAAAGGGGAGAAAAGGAGGGGTGGTTCCCTGCTGGAGGGGGCGCAAGTTGGAGGGGGGAAAGGGGAGAGGAAGGGGCGGCCACAAAGGGGGAGGAGGTGGGAGGTGTGGGGGAAGTGGGGGAAGTGGGGGGGGGGTGCTAGGGTTAGAGCCCCCCCCTTGGCCGGCCACCTAATGGGCCAAGGCCCAGGCCCAAGTTACCAGGTAAAACACAGAAAACCCCCTCTTTCTTCTGTTCAATCGCTTTGCTAAAAAAACATTCTCCCGATTTAATTATTCCCTCCCGATTTATTTAATCTCTCCCGACTAATTCCTTTCGAATAAATTTTAGGGTATTACAAAATGAAAAGGAATAGAAAATATATGATCAAGATGGTAATGCATAATTAACAATATGCTAAAATTACATATACCCCAATACAGATAATAGACCATATTATCACCTACTGCTTTCAAATGACAGAAACTAGAGTTTCAGTCAAAGTTACAGTTTTCAGATTTTGAAAAGAATGGAAAACAGTATGATCAGAGATTTGAGTTAATTGAAAATAGACGAAGAAAAGATTCTAAATTGAAGCTTAGCCTGATCTTTTAGGGTAATTAACACCCTAGGCTAACCCTAACCTAACCCTAATCGGTCAGATTACAGATACTGTCAAAATTTCAAAAGTTGTCGGTTTGGCCGACAACAGATGACAGAGGTGGATCTCTGCTACAAAGCTAAATAGATGACAACAAGAATCAAAAGAGCAACTGATTATGCCACTAGGGTTCGACTAAGAGCTAACTAGGCCAAAAAGATAGCCAGGGAAACCCTAGAACTGGAAAACGATATGAAAGACCGAAAAGTTATGAAAACTACTTTTCAGTTTAAAGAAGGT
Source organism: Ampelocalamus luodianensis (assembly GCA_036346255.1). Taxonomy (NCBI): domain Eukaryota; kingdom Viridiplantae; phylum Streptophyta; class Magnoliopsida; order Poales; family Poaceae; genus Ampelocalamus; species Ampelocalamus luodianensis. Next base: position 52,968,161 of record CM070634.1, on the reverse strand, counting down.
TGGATTTACTTATGTACAAGTGAATGATTCAAGGGAGCTGCAGGGTTCTTAGTGTACTTAAGATGACAAGAACTAAGGCCTTAGCTTACCAGGATATGAGAAACACCGAAGGTTCCTAAAACCAGCTCTGATTAACAGAGAAATAAATTCTGGGTTAACCTACAAAAGATGCTAAATCCTTACTACAAGGTAAAACAAGCGTTTAAGATGGATAAGCAAAGTGTAGGAGCAAGAAACTCCACTGGATCGGCAATGGAAGATGATGAGTTTCTTGGGTCAACAATGGCAGCAGCAAAAAGCTAGGGTATATATGTAGAGGTTGAGCTACAGGGCAAAGGGGTGTCTAGAGCTGATGAGGTGTCCAATTAGGGCTAAATATATCCAGATAATAGTTGCATGATCCTTAGATAACGCCTCTACTCCGGTTACAAAGCTGGCGACGACGCACAGAGGCAAGGAGGAAGAGATACGATTCCCTGACATGCGGACCCCGCTGGCAGCCGCAGTCGCGCGCGCCTCCTAAAACGCAAACACACATTGACCGTCCGATTAGAAATGGGCGGCGGTGATGAAAATAGGAGTTAAAAGAATTTAATCGAGATCGTTTAATATGAACCGCGTGATCTCAGACGGACGATTGAGATTTAATGGAGCCCTACGGAAGTCTGGAGGTTTTATTCAAAAAGGAGCGTTGGATTAGAATCCAACGGTCGATCTAAAAGGATACACGTCACTTTAAATGAGATGACGTGGTACCGTCAGATTGGTTTTCTACGGTCAAGATTGAAAAAAGAACCGGAGTGGTCCGAATGTTAACTCATTATAGACCCTACGATCAAATACAACGGTCTCATAAAAATCAGACCCTAAAAGCACGCGGTCAAAAAGGGGCACCGTAGGATTTGAATCCGACGGCCAAAGACGACTGCGCGCCTTTAAGTTCAAAACAAAAAGGGCGGCGCGGTTGGATCTAATATCAACGGTGGAGATCAAGAGGGGATCCGGAGGCCCGATTGTTATCGCCCCTCCCGGTCGCTCGATCAAGATCCAAGGGTGGAAATTGCTTCGCATACGTGGATAGCCAACGCGGCGTCGTAAACCTCGCCCGTTCGATGGAACATCAACGGCTCGCAGCACGTGAAGAGTTGGGCTCGCGCCCAAGCGTGACTGAGCCGGACCAAATACACCGGTCGGACCCAACCTCATTGGGTTCGAGTCGCTACAATGCTAGGGTTCGGGTTTAGACCAGAAGAGTTGACTAGCCCTAAATTCAAAGTTTAAAAGTTTGACTGGGCTTTAGAAATAGTAAATAAATTTGTAAAATCATGAAATTTGGCAAGGGTGCTACTGGGGTGATATATTTCCTAAATAAAGTTCGAAAACCACGGTTTCAATTTTAAAATTCAAAGATAATTATCTTAGCCCGAAAAGGTTTATTTAAAGACAAGTATTTTTCTTCAAGGCAAAATAATTTCGAAAAATTTTAAAAAAATATTTTTGGGCAAGATAATTTATCTAGACTTTGATAAAAATACTTTCCAGTCATAATACAAGTATTGACTTGTATTCCCTTTAAAACTTCAAATGGGTTTTGGATTTTGGCTAGGAAAGGGAAGTTTTTATTTGCAACATAATGCCCAATCTGTAAATATGAACAGTGATGCCATGAGCAGCATCTCATTACTGGTATGAACAGACATCATTACTGTTCATAAAACATTTTATTACTGTTCATAAAGTTGGGGCTGTTACACAAATCTCGCAATTCCACGACCTTTGGAACTACAAGGTGCTGTCCAAACCACACAACACCATGCTCATCCTCTGAGAAGCACTTGGCTGTCCCATTTTTGATGTTCTGCTTGATTTGACTCATACCAACATCTGTCTGTTGCGCAGCCTTGATTTGGTCCATCAAGGTTGGTTACACAACCAAGGTAGCAAGGGAACCATGCTCAACCAAACCCAAATTGAGCCGCTGAAATTCTTCAAGAAGGGTAGGCTGTTGCTCTTGGAGCATCAAAGTATTGCAATACACCTTCCGGCTAAGTGCATCGGCAACCACATTGGCCTTGCCTGGATGTTACTGAATGCCCATATCGTAATCTTTGATCCCTGAGGTTCAAATCTGGCTGGGTGAACAAATATTTTAAGCTCCTGTGATCAGAATACACCTCACAACGGTTACCAATCAGGTAATGCCACCAAATCTAGAGTGCATGAACCACTGCAGCTAACTCCAAGTCATGGGTAGGATAGTTGAGCTCATGAGGCCTCAACTGCCTAGATGCATAGGCCACGACCTTGCCTTCTTGCATAAGAACACAACCGAGTCCCTGACGAGAGGCATCGCAAAAGATATCGAAGCTCTTGCGGATATCGGGAAGGACAAGCACTGGAGCTGAAGTCAAGCGCTTCTTGAGTTCCTGAAAACTCTCATCACAAGCAGAGGACCACAGAAATTTCTTGTCCTTCTTGAGCAACTCAGTCATCGGTTTCGCGATCTTGGAGAAGTTCTCGATAAAGCGACGGTAATAACTCACTAAACCAAGAAAACTCCGCACATTGGTGACTGACTTGGGCTGACCCCAAGATAGAACATCGCTGACCTTGCTAGGATCCATAGCTACGCCTCCTACTGAAAGAACATGGCCCAAGAATGCCACTTCCTTCAACCAGAACTCGCACTTGCTGAACTTGGCATACAGCTGGTGCTCACGCAGCTTCTCCAATACAATCTGCAGATGCTCAGCATGCTCTTCTTCACTCTTAGAGTAGATAAGAATGTCATCAATGAAGACCACAATGAACTTATCCAAATACTCCATGAATACAGAGTTCATAAGCTTCATGAATAAAGCGGGAGCATTGGTTAAGCCAAAAGACATGACGGTGTACTCGTAAAGACCATAACGAGTAGTGAAAGCCGTCTTCGGAATATCCTCGGCCCTGATCCTGACTTGGTGATAGCCCAATCTCAAGTCAATCTTGGAGAACACATGGGCTCCAGTCAATTGATCAAAGAGATCATCAATACAAGGCAAAGGATACTTGTTTTTCACCGTCACCTCATTAAGCGGATGGTAATCAACACACATACGCAGGGTCTTTCCTTCTTGTTCACAAATATCACAGGACAACCCCAAGGAGATGAGCTAGGTCGGATAAAGCCCTTTGCTTGAATCTCACCTAATTGCTTCTTCAGCTCCTCCAACTCATTAGGAGGCATCCGATACGGCGCCTTTGAAATTGGAGCGATACTGGGCAGCAACTCAATAACAAACTCCAAGTCTCGAACTGGAGGCATCCCAAGCAAATCTTCAGGGAAGACATCCACAAAATCTCATACTATGGGCACATCCTGAATCTCCAAGACTGGCTTTGCTTCAAGGGCACAAAGATGTGGCCCTTGCAGCTGCAGTGAGAACCCAACTTGTTCGCCTGAGGGGTTGGTGAGGTAGACAACCTTCCTGGCACAATTGATCTGCCCCAAGTGTTGGGACAACCAATCCATGCCAAGAATCACATCCAGACTCGCTGAGTCGAGTAGGATGAGGTTCGCCAAGAATCCTACTCCTTCAATATCAATAGGAACACCCCGACATTCCTGATCAGCTCTCATTTCCGAACCCGGAGAGCGAATAAGCAAAGGTACCATCATAGGAACAAAGTGAAGGTCACAAGCAGCAGCAAATGATCTTGAAATAAAAGAATATGAAGCCCCTGAATCAAATAATACTGCAGCAGGACGAGAATTGATAAGAAGCGTACCCAACACAACGTTGGGCGCCTCCTGTGCCTCCTCAGCCGAGATGTGGTTGACTCGGCCACTTTCCACACCCTGAGTCTTCTGGACTATCTTCTGGTCAGGTGGGTGACCATTCCCTTGCCCGCGTCCTCCATTAGGACGAGGGGCCGCTCCAGTCCTCGGAGGGCAACTATTGGCATTGTGGCCCTTCTTGTTGCAGGCGAAGCAGGTGACCTCGGCAGCCGGATTGCGAGGGCCACCCTGCTGCTGGGCCTTAGGTGTATGTGGCTGAAACACGGCCTGCGGGGGACGTGGAGCTGGTGCTGACGGCCTCGGCAGTGGTGAAGCCAAAGAACGGGCCCCTGGTGTAGGCCCAACACGGGGACGGGAGAGGCTGGCCTGAGCAGACCGGTGGGCCTCCCACTTGCGGTTGCGGGACTCACCCAGCGCCTTCGCCTTGTGCTCGGCGACCACGGCCTTGTCAACCAAGGCCTGGAAGTCAGGGAAGTCCACGATAGAGAGCTTGTCCTGCAGCTCCTCAGACAAACCCTCCATGAACTTCTCCTGCTTGGCCTCATCGGTGGCCACCTCACCCGGAGCGTAACGAGCCAAGTGATTAAACTCGTGCAAGTACTCCGTCACAGACTTGCGCCCCTGTTTGAGCGCGAGAAACTCTTTTTTCTTAAGCTTCATCAGTCCATCGGGGATGTGGGCCCGACGGAAGGCAGACCTGAACTCCTCCCATGAGACCACATGGCCCGCGGGCTGCATGGCGAGGAAATTCTCCCACCAAGAGAGTGCTGCATCCTCTAGTTGATGGGATGCAAAGAGTGCCCGATCCTACTCCTAGCACTGAGCGATGTTGAGCTTCCGCTCAACCAGACGCAACCAATCATCTACGTCCAGGGGGTCCTCAGATCGGGAGAAGGTGGGTGGCCGTGTGCGAAGGAACTCTGCGAGTCCTCCACGAGTCTGATGCCCACCACCTCCAGATCCCGAGGCACTGGAGGGAGTGGAGGTGTTCCTCACGATGACCTCCAGGATCCGAGTCTGATCCATGCGGTTTCGCTCGATCTGAGCAAGAACCTCAGCCATGGTCGGAGGAAGGGGAAGCTCCTCATCATGACCCAAAGACTGACCACTGCGGGTTCTTCCAGCCATCCTGTTCCACAAAGTAAATTAGAAATAATTCTGGAATAGAACGCATGGAAACAATTAACAACTCTACAAAATAAACTCTAAAAGCTTAAGACTCAGCATAAACTCACAGCAAGATAAAAAATCAGCTTCCCAATATGACTAACTCGTATGGAGGAACGAGCAATCAGTTTTAGGAAGACAATTTCAGTATACAACCCTCGATCGAAATAGCTAGGAAATAAGGTAAAAATTATCTAAAGAAAGGTTAGACACTTAGCTAACTCATATCACTTCTTACCCTTTCATCCCCACAAGTTTTAGTTGAATTTACCTCTCATTTTCAGCAATACTTACTAATTAAAAGCTAGCTGTCCAGAAATTGTGCTTGCTATCCAGATTTTATCTTCCAAGTTACTGGCCGAATTCTTTGCTTCCAGCAGCTCCTAATCTTCTCAAAAGGGCAGCTAACACTCAATTTAAAGCCCTCATGGTTTTCCCAAAACCAATTTAATCGATTAAACAACTATCTTTTGAAAGAAGATGAGAGGAAAATCAGCATTTTAAATTCAATCCAAAATAAGGTGAGATGAGCAAGCTAAGATAGATAAGAAGTAAAATCTGAGCACTTACTTATTATTTTCATGAAATATTTGATATTTAGAAACTAAGTTTTCCAAATACTCTAAGGACGACCAAGCTAGGGGTTTCTACGGTCAGTATGGCTCTGATACCAACTTTGTGAGACCCCGGTTTATTAAGCTTGTAATACTTAGCCTTCCACTGGCTCTAGTATCACAAACAAAATAACCTGTGACTCGATGGACATGTGCTTCCCAGAACATGCAGCACACATACATCTTTACAAAAGTATGCATCAATTCCACACATCAATATAACAAGTCTAGCAAAGACATACATAATAATAAGTTATTACAGAACAGCCGACCGGCCAAATGACATAAGTATTAAGTATCAGCGGAAGCAAAAGGTTCCATAAGATGGCTTAAACCAAAAGACGACCGGTTAGCCACATAACACCACAGGGCAACCGACCGGGCCGCCAAGCTAGTCGCCCCACACACTGCCACAGCACAACTCACAAAAGTGAGGCCCTTCGGGCTCACCTTCTTCCTCTGCACATAACAAGCAATACAGATGAGTACAATAATGTAGTCGCAAGACTTACGAGTAACAAGACTTACGAGAGCGTTGTGCCCTCCGGGCGTCCCAAACGACCTAATCCATCTTAGCCGCTCATCTCGAGATGGACGGCACACGCGATTTGGAGCGCGGTTGGTCCGAATGGCCACGCGTTCTGAGCCGAAGATCTAGAGATGGACGGCCCAGATCTATGTGCGCTTCGGGTGGCCCAATCAGCACATTGATCTCGGCCGTTGATTGTGATATCGACGGTCGCTAGTGACGTGGAACCTTCGGGGGCCCGAAAATCCCAGAAGATCTGGGCCGCAGATCTTGAAATCGATGGTCCACGGTCAGCGCAAATAACACATGTGGATTTTAAGTGCGGGGGAGGTTTAAGTGTGCGGGCCCACATGTCAGTGAGACAAGGAACCAATTAGGACAGCTATTAAATGCTAACTCCAATGATTAGTGATGATTAGCATTAAATGTGTCCTAATGAATATCGCACGGAGAGGATGTCAAGCGGCTGAGGGCCCACATGGCAGTGAGACATTTTGCCAGCTTAAGACACATTAATTGCTTACCAATGATTAGCAATTAATGACCCCAGATTTGTCCTAATGAACCCGAGACTATGGTTTAAAGCCAACGGGCCCATATGGCAGTGACTGCAAATGACGGCTTAAGACACAATAATTACTAACCAATGATTAGCAATGATTAGGTCATTAATGATGTCCTAATGACAACGGCACAGAGGAGGTTTTCGTCCGGCAAAACCCGAGCGAAAAGTGTGGCTTGTCGCCCGTGGCTCCGGCCACGGCGGCGCCTGCAAAATACCAAAATGGGTTCGCAATAGCCTTGCGATCCCGATGGTGGTGACCTCGACGGCGGCGAAGGTCCAGGACGCCGGCGAGCCAAAAAAGAATGACGACGACAAAATCGGTCGAACACGAAAATAGCTCAAAAGCTCCGCAGCAGTCCAAAGAAGTGGGTGCCACAACATCTAAGGACTAATAAGAAGCTACCTTAAGCAAGATGAGCTTCAAAGATGGTCGGAGAAGCTTTGACAGCGAAGGAGTCCACCGAAGTTGGGGAAGAAGATATGAAAATGATAACCTGAGCAAAATGAACACCACTGGGTGGTCAAAATAGTTTCATTAAAGCTTAGAGAAGCTCCACAAGCAATTAATTGGGAAAAGAAGCCTTACCGGAGCTGAGGAAGAAAGGGGATGATTTCGGCCGCAATGATCCAAACTTAAAATTGGTCAATTCCTGTGAATGGAACCGAAAATTAAGTTAGGGGAAATGAATATGGAGCTAAAGGGCTCAAAAGGGTACAAGGAGAATTGAAGATGAACCACTGGAGCACCAAGGTCATCAACAGAGCTTCATGGCCATAAATGGCGGTTTTGAGATTTTTAGTGGTTTTGAGCACCACAGGAGTTGGGAAGCTAGGTGGTGCGACAAGGGAGCTCAGAGAGAGTTTTGGAAAGCTTCATATAGGTGGTGGGACTAGGGTTTGCTAAAAATGAGGCTCTCGGGTGAGTTCGGCTCAAAAAGCAAACGAGGCCCAAAAGAAACGATGGAGGACAGGGAAAAGAACGCGAACGTGGCCGAAAACAACGCATGTTTCACTGCCCTGACCAGGGATACGCGGACGAGGACACTCGAAAAGACAAGACCATGCCTCCCTCCCTGTTCATGCACGGCGCGAGGAAGAAGACGACCGAAAAAGGCTAGGGCGATTTTGGGCGGTTGGATTTCGATCGGGCGGCTGTGATCACTCCACGTTTCTGAGGCTTAAAACAAAAGAAAAGATCGTGAGCCCTTAGATTAGAATCGGACGGTCACGATTTAATACGCCCTCCGAGTGACCCGAACGGCACACTTAATCTGGACGGTTGGATCTTGATCCAACGGCCCAAATGAGTGGGCGCTTCGCGGGGTCCGAACGTCTCTGCGAACGTGGGCCGTGCGATTTAGATCCAACGGCTGAAACGAGGTACGCGGCAGCTGAGCAAGATCGGGTACGTTTAGTTATTTCGATCAAATCCATTGGCTTGAGCCCGAGTCTGACTCGAACCCAACAAACAGTGAAACCAGGCTTTGGGTTTTAAATTGAGCTGGGACTTTGAGGAATTTTTAGGGATAGCAAAACAACTCGAAAAATTCTAAAAATTTTATTGGAGCTTGCTAAATCATATATTAACCTTGTATAAAATTATCGGAGGTTGTTATGCAGTGCATTGTTCTCCAAAAATTCTGCAAGGTTCAGGAATAGGGTTTTGACTGAAAGTCAAACGGGTTTGACTGCCCTCTAAAAATATTCAAACAATTTCTAAAAATTGTGAATTTTTTCAGAGGGGTCACATACCATCCCTAGAACTTAGAAAAAATATTTCCAGGAGATGATCAAAAGATTTGACATGAATATTTTTAGAAGACAAGGTTTTGGATCAAAAGACTTGTGACTTTGTATTTCCATAATTCTTGTACAGGATTTGTTTAGAACATACAGGAAATACATGATGTAGGAAAAAGTTTTAATTTCTACTCATTTTCTTACATTTGAAACACAAGTCCAAAATTGGGATGTTACACTTCATCCTTGTGTTTGTTGTATGGATTTGATTTGCACCAATTGTTGAGTCTATGTGAGCTAGCCAATCTGATCCTGGGACTAGCTCATTGTGCATAGAGGTTGGGACCTTCGGGTGGTCTTGGAGGACCTCTGATTGGACCTTGGAGTCCTCTTGTGGAGGTCCTAGAGACCTCCTGGTGGTCCTAGGAGACCTCCTCGGGTGGTCTTGGAGGACCTCCCAGACGTCCAGGTGGTCCGGTCGGACCTCCTAGGAGGTCCTGGGAGATCTCTCTAGGAGATCCCGAGACAGGTCCTCACATTTAGCATGCGGGGATCAATGGTCACCGACAGCGACCAGGAGATGGTGGAACAGAGCGACGGCGAGGGCTTGATGGCATGACATGGCTACGAGGCTACTCCAGTGAAGATGAACGAGCACCGGGTAGAACGCGACGAGGGGATGCTAGCGGTGGGGACAGTGTCGGTGGAGACTTACTGACAGCGACGGAAACTATGGAAGAAGGCGAATGCGGCGCTAGGGTTCGAACTACAAATCTGGCAAAATGGTGGCAACTTCGGGCTTCGGGTTTTTGTGAAAAGGTGGCGGGGTGTGCGGTTAGGATTTTGAGGGGTGTGTCGAGGCTTTAAATAGACCGATGCATGCATCACATGAAACAAAGTCTGTGATGATGCGACGCGAACTTGAGTCCAAGATGGGGGTGAAGAATAGTAGCTGGGTCCACATGTCAGTAGTCGTGGTGACGCGCGGACACTCGGCGGACGCGAGCGCGACACGGAGCTGGGCTGGGCCGGTTGGGCTAGCTCGTGGCGATAAGCGAGCGGGCCAAGAGAGAGGAAAAGAAGTGGGACGTGGAAGGAATGTGGCCTACCGACCTTCTGGTGATTTTTAATACGTTTTGATTTTAGAAAATACTGGAAAATAGAAATGGCCTAGAAAAATAGCAAATGAACTTGAAAAATTCCTAGAAAAATCAGGAAAATACTTCCAAGCACAAGGAACCCAAATGAAATAGTTTTGAAATTAATTGATGTTTGGATTATTCACATTAAATCATTTTGACTTCTAAAATTTCCTATTAAGCTTATTTAATTCCAATAAAATTGGTGGAATTTTCTAGAGGGCTAAACTACACAAAAGAAATTTAAAAGCTAAAAAATTGGGATGTTACCCACTTCCAAGCAAAGTGAGCCCTTTTCTTCACTTGGCTAATCTTGTTTTGGAGGAAGTCGTGGATGATCCTTCGACTAGTTAGTCCCGTAGGCACAAGTGAGATGATTGCGTCGACTAGTCTCTCCTCCTTGGCTATCAGCTTCAAGGAGGTCTTCTCCTTCTGCACATCTTGTGCTGACCAGCTTGGTGGAGGACCTATTGTGAACTTCAAGTGGCTGCCTCCGGGGATGTCGAAGTAGAACCACTCCTTCTGATAGTCCCACCACGTATCCTTGTTAGGGAGTGGGGGATAATTTTGGGACATTTAGTCCTAGAGCTTGAAATATGTGCTCCCACAGAACCCTTGACCTCTGTTATTTCTAGTGAATTGATAGATGTGGCAGAAAAGACAAACAAAAGGGGGAATGCAAAGGAAAGCTTTGCAAGGATGCGAAAAAACACAAAGAATTATGATGGATTTTGGTCCTAGGTGGAAGAGCTCTATCTTAAAGTAATCTAGGACACCTACTAGAAATTCACTTTCTAGCATACAAAAACCTAGTTTTACAAAATAATAAAAGAGGATGATTGTAACAACCCTAATTCGTAAAGTTTTTGAAAATTTGCAAAATTTAACAACTAACCATTTGGTTTAATTAAGTTGCAAAAGCTTAACTTGAAATTTTGTCATAAAAACCATTTAAAATGAATTAATCCAACTTCAATTAAATTTAAAAGTGGTTTATTTGAATTTTCTCGATTTTAGTTGGATTTAAAGTCTTTTCTTGCTTTTTTTGGATTTTAGAATTGGTTTTTCCTTTTGTCCGAAGTCAAAATCTATTTTGTTTGCAAAATTAAAAGCTAAAGTATAGTTAAGGGTATTTTTATTAAGTTCTAAATAATTCAAGGGACTTTTGTGAATTTTTTTAGAATTTTTAGACTCTATTAGCTATTTTCTAAAAGCCTTTTTGCTTTTCTAGCATTTCTTTATTCGAAAATGCATTTTAATTCCCCTTCTTAGCTTTGGGCCGAATCCCTCATGGCCCATTTCTGTTTTCTCTCTCCCGTAGCCCGCTCCAGCCCGCCTCCCACGCGCGCCCACGCCTCCCTTACTACCAACCGTCCGATCAAAATCGAACGGCCTTGATCGCGCCGTGCAGGCACCGAACGCCTCATCCATTGTCCGCCGTCTTATTGAAAATGGACGGTCACGATCGCTTCGCACGTTCGGAGGTCCGATCGGCCCATTCGTTTTGTGCCGTTCGATCAAAATCCAACAGCCTCGATCGAGCCTCCTCCGCGCACCTTTTCTGTCTCCCCCTCTCGCTGACAGGTGGGACCCACCTATTAGTTTCGTCTTCTTCCTCCCCTTATCTTCTTCCTCGCGCGACCGCATTCGTGCCTGTCCCGTTTGTCGTCGAAGTGCACCCCGTCACCTCCCGCCTCCGCCGCGCCTGCTGCTGCCACCATTCCCCGTCCCGTCGCCTTCTTTTTCCCATGTCGCGCCCGTCCTCACTGTAACATCCCCATTTTGGCTTGTGTTTCAAATGTAATAAAATGAGGATAAATTAAATCTTTTCTTACATCCTAATACTCTTGAACTTTTCAGAAATTCTTGTAAAGGAATTTTGGAAAATTCAAAATCAAAATCCTCATTTATCTCAAGTCAAAAACCCACTTGGTGAAATCTTGTGTCAAACCTTGGGAAATAAATTTCCTTGTTTCTAGGGTTGCTTTGTGACACCTCTGAATTATTTCATAATTTTTGGAAATTATTTGAATATTTTAGAGGCAAGTCAAACATTGGTCAAACCTCTGAAATAACCTTCTGGAATTTCTTGAGAAAATCTCAGTGCACAAAAATCTCTGGAAATTTTATGGAAGGTTAATCCTAAGGTTAGCAACCTCCAGTTAAAATTTCATAAATTTTGGAGTCGATTTCATACCTCAATTGAATCCCCAAAGTTTCAGCTTCAAAATCAAAACCTTCACTGGTTTTCATTGTTCCTCGGGCGCGAGTCAGGCTCGGGCTCGAGCCAACTGACTCGGCCGAACCAACTAACCGCACCTGGCTCGGGCGAGCGAGCGCACGCGCTGTGGATCGTGGGATCTCCATCGGACGGTCGACGTTTGCCCGATGCCGCGTCGACGCGGTCGCGTGCTGGCCCTTGGATCAAAATCGGACGGTGGGCCATCGTCGCCTTCCTCTCGCTCGCACGAGCGACGCGACCATGGCGTGCGCAGAGGCGTGGGCTGTGAGGACCCCGGTTTATTTGGCTTGTAATGCTTAACCATCCATTGGTCCTAACATCACAAATCAGATAAACCAAGCCTCGAGATATGTATACTTCCTGCACTGCAGATACACACCCGTTACAAAATCATGCATCAATTCCATTCATTCACATAGAACCGAACAAGCAACGAGCTGAAAGACATACTTAATATACAGAGTTATTACAAAAGAGAGGCCGACCGGCCAAAAAGACATACACTAGATAAGTACACAGCGGAAGCAAAAGTGCCATAAGATGGCGATAAACAAAAGCCAATCGGTGTGCCTTTACCCACAAGGCAACCAACCAGGACCGCCAAGCTAGTCGTCCCGTAACCCGCACATCTCGCAAAAGTAAGGCCCTTGGGGCTCACCTTCTTCCTCGCAACAAAACGATTAAGCATAGCATCTGAGTACAAAAATTGTTTTTGTACTCGCAAGACTGACGTGTGAGATAACAGAACTATAATTAACTACATGCAAGCTTTATTTAAGTGGAGGAGGCTCTGGACTTATTTTCAGCATAAAACAAGTTTTCTTTGCAATAAGGTAGTACATTTAAAAGCAAGTTTGCAATTAATTCTTATTGTTCAAATAACCGAGAAACAAAAATAACAATAGATACATGACAACAACAACCTGGAAGTGACTAACCCAATAGCCACCACAACAATAGCATGAAGTACCCCTTCATACCACCCATGTCAAGTTTAAGTTTTTAAAAGGTTGTAGTCTAGTTCTTGTGAGAAATAACCAAGCGTGTCCATAACCTAGGACGAGGCTATTCGAATAGTTTTAACCCTGCAGGGGTGTACCAATGTACCCACACGATAGACCGCCTTTCCACCAGCCACGGTTAGCATACTTCCTTTGGTATGCAGGCACGGCTAAGTCTAACAAGATGCTTTCCAATGGACGATGCTAATTAAGAGCCGCAACCCACGGGAGAAAGACACATTAGATAGCCTAACGGGTCTGCTAATGCTCCCCTCCAAACACCACACACAAAACACCCACCAACCAGCTCATAATTAACACCTTCCAAAGTACTTAGTCAAGAGAGGTTCCATATCCCTCTCGCATGGTTAGCACGCAACAATTGCTTGGATCAATGGCACAAGTAACTCGGTCCTTAGGGACTTAGGCACCATTCCATTCACACCCAACAGATCACACCAACATACCATTGTGCCCAAGTCAAGATATAGTTTTTGTTTTCAGTTTTTGATTTGCAAATTAGTAAAACACAAGGATTAGACATAATGGAATAATATAAGTATTTGTGTGATCAAGACCATCGACTAAGTCGATGATCGCCCAATACTACCGATAGCTAGGCATGGCTAAGCAATATTTATTCGCAATCTACTAAGTGACAAGAGCTCATTCAACGAACTCTAATCACAGCAAATAACCTAGGCTCAGGTAGTAGAGGATAATTATTTACCTATAGATTATGCAACTAGAGGATTAACTAATCAATTTAACAACAAAATAGCAATGCATACATACAAGTTAAACAAAATATTAGACTTTAAAAGTAATGGGATCAATTGGGAAATGATCAAACTGCTTGCCTGGCTGCTGTGGCTCACTATGCTGCAGAGGATCACTCTCAATGTTAGCACAATCGTCGGAACCTAACGAAAGAGCGAAAAAGAAACGATAAGAACGAAAAACATCAAAAAGATTCAAAAACCAACTTCCTCCAAATGCTCTGAAAATTTTACAGCAGCAAGAGCAAGATTTAAAATGAATTTAGAAACAAGAACCAACTGATTTGGATTCTTATTGCAAAAGATATGATCAAAACAATTTGGTTCTTACCAAAAAGTGCAATCACATCGTTCACATAATTAAATTGTTTGGTGAAAATTTCTAGAAAGGTGGTGTAGCTGAAATTTTTATGGTAGGTAGCTACCGACATCTTAAGGCTAACACAAGTGGTCTCACCTCAATTAGAGTTAAAATGATTTAGTTATGATTTTCCTAAGTTATAAATATCAGGTATGATTAATTTCGAAAATAAAGACTACTTTAAAACCTATACTATGCTAAAGTACTTTAACAGATGCATTTATAGAACTTTAGTTTATTAAATTTGGAGCTAGAGAGAAAAAGATATGCATTTTTGAAGTTTAAAACAATTAATAAAGTGCAAATAAAAGCTTTCGGGACTTATTCTGGAAAACCGACTCCAACTGGGGAGGTCAGGTCATGGGCCGTTGATCGAAAATCACACGGCACACGAGCACAGGCGCGAACTCCACCACGAGCACCTGGGCGCCAAGACCTCAACGCGCCTAGGGGAGATCTTAGCCGTTAGATCCAGACTTGATGGCCCAGATCCAACAGGAGGTCCTTAAGGTGGAGGTCTAAGAGAGGAGGTCTGGACGGTGAGTTCTGAAGGAGGGAGGTCTTTGACGGCTAAGATCTACTGAGGAGGTCTTAACTGCCAACGACTCCACCGATGGATTTAGATCCGATGGCCCACGATCAAGATCGCATCCGGAGTGGTCCGAATGTTCTCCAGATCTGAGCCGTAGATCTAGAGATGAACGACAACGAGAGAAACTAACCGATAGAGTTGTAAATAGAGTGAGGAGGTATAACGGTCCAGAGCTGACGGGGAGGTCCTAGACGGTCATGATTTCCAGGGGGGAGGTCGGGACGGCTAGGATCTCACCGAGGAGGTCATGGATGGCCATGATCTTTGCGGGGAGGTCCTATGAGACAGGTGTTTAACAGAGAGAGGTCTGGACGGTTCAGATCTCCGCGAGGAGGTCCTGAACGGTCCAGATTTAGGCGGGGAGGTCTTGCGGTCTTCTTCACAAAGGACCAGAGGCGGTCTTTTTGTAAAGAGGACCCCAAAGGTAGTTTTGAAGGTTCTCTTTACAAAAGACTAGGGGTGGTCTTTGCAAAGAGGACCCTGCAAGTGTGGCTCGAGGGTGGTTTTATAAAACAACTAAGGGAGGTCTTTTCGCACAGAGGACCTCAAGGAGGTCTTTTGCAAAGAGGACCCCAATGCGGCGGGTGATCCTAGCGGCTGGGATTTAACCTACGAAGGTCTTTAACGGCCGAGGATTTGTGGGAGGTCCCGCGGCTAGAGACTTATACTAGGAGATCTAACGGTTGAGATCTGGGTTGGGGTGGTCCTAAATGGCCACGATTGAAACTAAGAGGTCGGGGACATTAACTACACCCACGGCTTGCCGACAAGAACAACATTTAACCCTAATGATTAGGCCCTCGGACAATTTAAATGCTAATCATTGGGCTACAACACTTGTCCGAGTAAGGCACAACAAAAACATGAACTCGGTTTTTAGCTCACCCATGACGGGACTTCGCCGGCGAAAACCAAAAGCACGGCTAGGTTCCAAATAGTAAGGAGAACCTACAGGTACCGAAAACTAGGGCTAGAGCGCATCCTACCGGCGGCTAGCCGGAGATGACCGAAGGAGGCTAAATACGGCAAAACGAAAAGCTACCGAGGTCTGAAAGAACCAGGTTTTCAACACTACAGTACTAACCTAGGAATGAAGAAGTTCCAAGAATGGTCGCAGGAGCTCCGGTGACGGTGGTGCTCGCCGGAGATGAGGAAGACAGCCAACTCGGCCCCGAAAACAAGCTCCCCAAATTGTCAACCTCTGTGAAGGTTTAAACAAAACAAGTTAGGGGGACTTGAGGTGACCAAGATGACAAAGTGACAGCCAATATTGCAATATTGAACCACTGGAGCTCGGAGGTCGCCTAGGAGCTCCAAGGTCCAGCAATGGTGGCAAAGACTTTCGGGTGTTTTGAGCACAAGAGCAGAGAAAGAAGTTAGAGGTGCAAGAATGGATCCAAAGAACCTTAAGGGAGAAGCTCGGGCTCAATATATAGCCGGAGAGGAAGAACAAGGGCAGTGTCCATAGTTTCAACAAGCTAGGACACTCGACATGATGGGAGTAGGTGTCAGAGAGACTTTTGAGAAAAAGGGGCTGCCAGACATTTGATGTTGGCAGCACATAGCCGTTTGTCAGCCCTAGAGTTGACAAGGCACTGCTCTCTACTGCCATGCACAAAAATTGACAATGACCAGGCCCCACCAGTCAGTGAGAGAACCAGGGAGGACCGGTCAAAGAGCTCAACGGCTAAAATCAGCACAGAGCTCCAACTAGGGAGGTCTGAACGGTTGGATGAGAATCTAAGGGCTCAGATTTTAAATAAGGATTAGAGGTCCTAACACTTAGGGGAGGTCTGAGCCCCAAATCCAAAGATGAACGACCCACGATCACCCAAGTGCTAGGGGTGGTCGGGGAGGTCTGAGGAGGACGCCCCAGGGTGGTCTTTGCAAAAGATACAAAGGAGGTCCTAGGGGAGGTCCTCGAGGGTTGTCTATGCAAATAGAACAGGAGGAGGTCGCGCGGGTTGGATTGAGATCCAAGGGCTGCGGGGGCTGGCGAGGTTGCACAGGCTCGGGCTGGTGCTTTTAGGTGGTTTGACCAAGCCAGTTAGCACGAGCCAGACCTGATGCACCCGAGGAACAGTGAAACCAAACTGAGTTTGAAAATAACAGCTGAGATTGGAAGAATTTTTATGGGCAGCAAACTTGCTCTAAAAATTGTGAAATTTTTCAGAGGGGTCCCACATCAACCCAAGGACTTAGGAAAAATATTTCCAGAAGATGATCAAAATATCCAACAAGATGGTTTTTGGAGGATCAAGATTTGGATCAAAAGACTTGTGACTTGGTATTTCCATACTCTTGTACAATAGTTGTTTAGTACACACAGGAAATACATGATGTAAGAAAAGTTTTAATTTCTACTCATTTTCTTACAGTTGAAACACAAGTA
Source organism: Ampelocalamus luodianensis (assembly GCA_036346255.1). Lineage (NCBI taxonomy): Eukaryota > Viridiplantae > Streptophyta > Magnoliopsida > Poales > Poaceae > Ampelocalamus > Ampelocalamus luodianensis. The sequence goes on along the minus strand of CM070634.1, from coordinate 52,951,259 downwards.
CAGAATTTGGGATGTTACATGGGCAGAGGTGCAGCGTCGTGTCCCCTCCGCGCGGACCAACGGGTCGCTCTGCAGCGCATTAAATTCCGTCGTGCGGCCGCCGAAAGTCCATCGCCACCGCCCCGCCGCCGACTCGGCCGTGGCAGGCTCGGGCATCCGAGGCTTGCTGCCGTTGCCCTCGGCCCCTCTCAGCTACTTAAGCTCCCCACCTCCTCCCTTAGCTTCCTTTACGCACCCTTGAGCTCTACCGTGCACCCACTGCACTCATGGAGCTCCCAAAACACCGCAATCCTTCGGCCGCCATTGTTGCCCGCGAAGCTTTTCGGTGAAGGCGGTACCACAGTGGCGCTCCCTCCCTGATTCTTGCTCCTGCTCCTCCCTCTCACTTCGGTGATGCTTAACCCTCACTCGATTTCAGGTTGCTTCAACGGGAGCACCTGCATTTCAGAATTTCCCCATTTTCGGCCGCGAGCGCCCCTCTTCGTCTCCTGCGACGGTGAGTGCCTCTCGTCCCAATTCCTTCCTCTGGGAGTTTCTCCGTGCTCTCTGGAACCCATCTTGATGACGCGGTGTGGTTGGTTTTGCTCAGGCCGTCCGCTCCACGTCGTCTTCCTCTGCTCCGTCGCGGTGCATCGTCACCGGAGCTACTCCGACCTCTTCTGCAGCTCCGCGTCCCTCAGGTAGCTCCTCAGTAGCCCCTAGATGCTCGGGCACCGCTTGAATGGACCGCTGCGGAGCTATTTGCTGCTTGTCGTCGCAGTCATATTTACCGCGCTGCCCCTCGCCGTCGCGCTGCCACTCTGGTCCACCACCGCAGGTGTGGGTGGTACCAGAGGGTGCGCTGTGAGGACCCCAATTTATTTGGCTTCTAATGCTTAACCAACCACCTGGTCCTAGCATCACAAATCAAATAAACCGAGCCTCGTGATATGTATACTTCCCAGAAAGCAGTATACACACCTCCCACAAAAGTATGCATCAACTCCATTCCAAACATAGAGTCCAAACAGCAACTACCAAACGGAAGATAAACAAATAGTAGAAATTATTACAGACAATGGCCGACTGGCCACAAGATACAAAAATAACAGAAGAACGATAGCAGAAGCAAAAGTGCCATAAGATGGCTATAAACAAAGCCAATCAGCGTGCCTTCAACCCACAAGGCATCGGCCAGGACCGCCAAGCCTAGTCGTTGTACACGGCGGCAGAAGACACTCACGAAGTGAGGCCCTTGGGCTCACCTTCTTCCTCTGCAACAAAACATTAAGCAAAGCGGTGAGTACAAAAATTGTTTTGTACTCGCAAGACTAACGTGTGAACTAGCGCACTGCTCATATGCTACATGCAGCTTATCGGTGGAGGCCATATGTTTCATTTGCATAAAGCCAACTTTATTTGCAATAATGTAATACAGCTTTAAAGGCAAGTTTGCAATTCATTTTACCGTTGAAATAATCTGAAATAAAGATAGATACAAGTAACCACCTAGAAGTGACTATCCCAATAGTCACCACAACATAGCACGAATCCCGCATTCGTACCACCCCGCAAGTTTTAATTTAAAAGGATGTAGTCTAACTCTTGAAAAGCTTACCCAAGCGTGTCCATCACCTAGAACGAGGCTATTCGAATAGTTTTTAACCTGCGCAGGTGTACCATCTGTATCCACACTTGCATCGCCTTTAAGCCAAAGCACACTTAGAAGGTATGCACACTGACTAAGTCCTACGAGACTTTTTCCAATATTGTGTATTAACTACGAGCCGCTTGTATGGATAGAAATCCATACGCTTACATGGTAAAGCCGAAAAGACAACTACCTTTGCGGGGTAAAGCTTTTTGGACAACTACCATGCTCCCAACACCATCCCTCCTACGACCCGGAGTCAATACACGCCAGAGTACTAGGTCAAGAGAGGTCCCATATACACTAGTGTGGTTAGCACACCGAAATGCCTGGATAAAAATTCACTCACAAGATGTTCGGTCCTTAATTGACCCGGGCACCATTCCAGTCACACCCAAGAATCACACCATCTTACCATTGTGCCCGCGTCTAAATCGTTTTTGTTTTCAGTTTTAATTTTGTAATTAACATAACATAAGCCGAAACATAAGAACAATAACAAATTTATGTGATCATGATCATCGACTAAGTCGATGATCGCCCAAATCTACCGGAAGCTAAGCATGGCTAAGCAACTGAACTCGTAATCTACTAAGTGACAAGAGTTCATCCAACGAACTCTGATCACAGCAAATAACCTAGGCTCAGGTAGTAGAGATCAATATTTCACCTACAGGATATGCAGCTACGGATCTAACTAATCAATTTAACACAAATTAAGCAATGCATACATACAGCTGAAACAAAATATTAGACTTTAAAATACTGGGATTAACATGATCAAACTGCTTGCTCTGCTGTTTGCTCAGAAAGATCAACTCATTGTGAGGTTCACTCGATAATACTGGACTGCCGCAATCTATCGATCGAGCAAAAGCAACAATTAAGAAGCAATAACACCCAGAAACTCAAAATTTCAAAACAACCACAAATCGCAAATACGTAAGCTAGACCATTACAATAGGAACAACAAATTAGCTGCTACGGAGATGATTTAAATTAGACATGATTTCATGCGATGATCTACCCAAACTCACTTACTTACCAAGCTAACTACAAAATCAAAAATCAATCCTCTTATATGTTTTAATCTTTCGACCGACTTTGATGGTGATTGTGTGCACATCTATTAGCTAAGCATCAAAATACCTTATCTTATCTTAATTAACTAGTTATTCTATGCAACCTACAAAGTGATAAAATCATTTAGACCTACAAGTTTGCTATAAGGACACTAACTAGCTAAATATCCAATTATAAGATGCTAAGCAAAAATTTTCTAACTGAGTTAGGGTTTTAAAGATACTCATCTATTCACATTCCTAAGCATCACACCAATATATTGCAAGACTAACAAATTTCAGCATGCTACTACTACAAAGCCTTACCACACTGTAAACGCGAAACCACAAGTACAGAGGCAAGACATCTAGTTCCATTAACAGCTTCTTAGATCATACAAGCCAACATGTGATTTGAAACCTATAGAGACTAACTAATTAATTTCTTGCTAAACACTACTTCTTAAGGGAGTCATCAAGCACTAACAAGAATCAAAAGCATAAGCATGATACCAAAATCAAATTACTGACAACAGAAAAACGACAACAGAGAAACATACAAAGAACTAGCACTAAAATACTATCAAACCTCAATTACCCATTTTGATCATGCATGAGAGTGAACTAATGAACATCCCTAAGCTTGATTATCAGCTAAAACTTGGCTTAAGGGAGGTGGGCCCCACTGTCATGGAGATTGAAAGAGGGAACAGAGAGGCAAACAGGGGATGGCTCGGGCGGCTCTGGACCTGGTTTCGTCGTTGGCGAAGGAGTGGCGGCGCGGTAGGTGTGATAGCCAAAATGGGTTACTGGAGGACTGCTGAAGCGGAAGGTGGTCTCGAGGCAGCCGGAGATGCACCGTGGCGGCGTGGCGGCAGGCGCGCGCCGCCGTGGAGGTGACAAGGCGCATCGCGAGAGAAGAAGAAGGTGAAAACTAGCGCGCGCATTAGCATCAGTGGGTTACCAGGAACTCACCGGGATGACAAGGAGCTAAGGTGGCTGCCGGAGATGGCCCGGCGACGAGAGCCTGCGGCGGCGCGAGGTGATCACCGTCGGCAAGGACCTGAGGTGAAGGAGAGAGCGTGTGAGTGATCGGGGAAGGAAGATGGAGTCCAGGCGATGCTCATCGAGAGAAGAATCGAGCTGGAACTCACCGGAGAAGACGTGGCGGCGGTGGAGGCGGGTTCGGCCGGACATGGAGAAGAAAGGGTGCGCGCAGCTCCTCAGGCGATGAAACCCCGAATTTCTTGAGGGGTTCACTTCCTGTAACAGCCCTAACTTAGGGTTTGTATTTTCAAATGTAAATTATGAGGAGGAATAAAAACTTTTGATGCCTCATGAAATCATTTGAGAGTTTCTACAATTTTCCCTAGCAATTTCCAATTTTTAGAATTTAATTCTTGTGATTGGAAATTGTTGTTATCAGATTCTTAGCTTTCAAACTTGTGATCATCCTCTGAAATTATTTTTCCTATCATCTTGACCATCCTATCTACCTCCCTGAATTATCTCACAATTTTTAGATTTTATTTTCTATTTCAAATGGCCAAGTCAAACTAGTTGAGAATCTGGTCAAACCCTAGGTCAGCATGCTTGTGAATTTTCTGCAGAACTTTTTAGTGCATAAAAAGTTCTGGAAAATTTATGCAATGTTTTTCTCTGTCTCGAGTAGCTACCATAAAAATTTCGGAATTTTTGGAGCTCGGGATCTATCTCTAAAAATTCCCAAACTCTCTCGACTTTCTAACTCAAATCGAAAAGCACTGTTTCTCGCCCGAACTCAACTCGGGCTCGAGTCCGACTCGCACCACTTGGCTCGGTCGCGTCAACTAAACGCACCGCTCGAGTCCAATCGACCGTGACCGTCCGATGCAAATCGAACGATCCACGTCGCGTGCGTAACCGACCTGTCCGAATGCATACATCTATCTCGACCGTCCACCGGATCCAACGGTCGATACATTCTCGATCGAGTCTAAGTATCCGTTCGCGCCGCTTTGTCCGTCGCCGACATATGGGTCCCACTGCCAGTTCTTCCTCGCCGACTCGCGCCTACCGGAGCTCGCTGGCGATCGCGCATACGTGCCACGCAGCTCGTCGCCGCCACGCCGGGCGCGTGTGCGCCTCGAGGATCGCTGAAGTCCATCTACCTCCTAGTGTCGCCCATTCCTTCGTAGCCATTCTTACGCCTCTCCGCCCATTTCTTAGCTTCGTAGGAGAAAAACCCGAGAGCGCGCCGTGTTAACGCCGCCCTTGAGCCGCGACCGCACCACCGTGATCCACGCTGATGCCGCCTCCATTTTGCCCATCCGGGTTCTTGGCGCCCGATGAATCACGGGGTGGTATCGTCGTCTCGCCTCCGCGCTCGGCTCCGTGAGCTCGTTTGCGTTCGTGAGTCTCAAGCCTCGCCGTTGATCTCACTTGATCGCAATGCTTCACCGATGCTCACGGTGGGCTCGTTTCGTCTTTGATGCATTGTGGAGGGTGTGCGACTTCTTCTTCTCCGAGCCCGGATTTCGCGCGCGGTGATTCCGGCCGCCTCGCACCTTCTTCGTCGGCATTGTGCGGGCGATCCTTCCGGCCGAGGCGATTCCGTGGCGCACCTTCCGGGGTCTTCTCGAAGCTCGCAGCGTCTTCTCCGCGAGCACCGCACCTTCTTCTCCGCCTCCGGCCGTCGTGAGCCCATCTCCGTCGACCATCGGGCTCGCGCCACCGCCACCGGGTTCGTGAGATCTTTGCAAACCTTAAGGTACCACTCACTCGTCCTAAGACCTCCTGGTTCGCGAGAACAGTCGTGCGGCCGCGCCACCGTCCTTGTGGTCGCCGGTAAGCCGCCGGCAGCGTTAAGGTCTAACCCTACTTTTAGTGATAACCATCTTTAGTCAAGATCACCGATTTGTGGGCCCTCTTTGGTTAATCGCGTTAGAAATCCTTTAATCCGGCCGTTATTTGTTCTCCGAGTCAACGCCATGTGGGCCCATGTTGTCGATTAGGTTTGTGTAGCTCGTAATGCGTTTTCTCTGTTGGGAAGCGATTTCTTTGTGAGAGTTTGTTAGGTTTGCACTTTGGTAAGCAGAAGACGTATTCTTAGAATACGCCTTGACGCCACTTTCACGGCCGGTGTGTTCGTCAAGATTTTCACGCGGGCCCGCCGTCGATGTGGGGCTAGCTGGCTGTGGGTGCGAAATGGGTTGAGTGCATTATAGATTTCGGAAATGATTTAGTATTTCTGGTTTATGTTTTCTGTTGAGCTTTTAATTCAATTAAACTTGTAAAATGCATAACTAATTCAATTTTTATCCAAATTGCATGAAACCAGTCTTTGTTAATTTTCATTTTAAATGTACTATTTACTAAAATTAGTGTCAACCTTGTCCCTGTATCAAAAATCTGTTAATTAATTTGATGTTGTAGAATGTAATCTCCAAACTAGAAAATGCATATCTCTTTTAATAATTGTCCAAAATCAATGAACCCAATTCTGTAATATTTCATTTTCAGTATACTAACTATTAGGTTAAGTTTTACACCCTGTTTCTGTTCATGAAAATTGGTTTAGTAATTAACTAGTGTTTTGATGTGTATTTAGTTTAGAAAATTCTTGGGAAATTCATAATAACTTAAAATGAATTGTTCCCTGTTTCTAAAATTTTGTTATATCATGCTTAGGCTGCTGTGTGAATTTTGGTATGTTTTGTTGTTGTGGTATGTTTGAGTTTGCCGGTGTTATTCGTTCTTATTATTGCTTTGTTCAATCGTTAGGATTCGATATTTGTGGCAACCCCAGAACGATCCTCCATAACATATTGAGCAACAGCAATGTGCAAGCGATTTGATCATGTTAATCCCAGTATTTTACTGATCTAATATTTTGTTTCAAATTGTATGTATGCATTGCTTAATTTGTGTTAAAGTTGATTAGTTAAATCAGAGATGCATATCCCTGTAGGAAATATTGACCTTTACTACCGAACCTAGGTTATTGGTCGTGATTAGAGTTATTTGGATGAACTCTCATCACTTAGTAGTTACGAGTCCAGCTTGCTTAGCCATGCTTAGTTCCGGTAGAATTGGGCGATCATCGGCTTAGTCGATGATCTTGTTCACATAAAATTTTTATTGTTCTTATATTTCAATTTATGCTATGATAATTGCAAAACTAAAATTGAAAACAAAACGATTTAGACGCGCACAATGGTAAGTTGGTGTGATTTGGGTGTGGATCGAAAGGTGCCCGGTCATTAAGGACCGAACATCTTGTGAGTGAATTTTTATCCAGCATTTCTGCGTGCTAACCACACTAGAGTATATGGGACCTCTCTTGACCTAGTACTTTGGCGTGTATTGGCTCCGGTCGCAGGAGGTCGCAGGAGGGATGGAGGTGGGAGCATGGTAGTTGTCCAAAAGCTTTATCCTGAGTGGGTAGTTGTCTTTCGGCTTTACCATGTAAGCGTATGGATTTCTATCCATACGAGCTGCTGTAGTTAATACACAATATTGGAAATAGTCTCGTAGGACTTAGGTGTCGGCATATGTGAGGACCCGGTTTATTCGGCTTGTACTGCTCAACCATCCACTTGGTCCTAACAAGACAAATCAAATAAACTAAGCCTCGAGATATGTATACTTCCTAAATGCGATATACACACCCGCTACAAAATCATGCATCAATTCCATTCATACACATAGAGCCAAGCAAAAGCAACAAGCGAAAGACATAGATAATATAAAGAGAGTTATTACAAAAGAGAGGCCGACTGCCAAAATTCATAAAGATAAGTAAATACACAATGAAGCAAATGGCCATAAGATGGCGATAAACAAAAGCCAATCGGTGTGCCTTTACCCACAAGGCAACCAACCGGACCGCCAAGCTAATCGTCCCAAACAAATACCGCAACACACTCACAAAAGTGAGGCCCTTGGGGCTCACCTTCTTCCTCCGCAACAATTAATATTAAGCAAGCGGATGAGTACAAAACTTGTTTTTGTACTGCAAGACCGACGTGTGAGATAACGTAACTATAATTAACTACATGCAAGCTTTATTTAAGTGGATGAGGCTTTGGACTTATTTTCAGCATAAAGCAAGTTTTCACTTACAATAAGGTAATAGATTCAAAGCAAGTTTGCAATTAACTTTTATTGTTCAAATAAAAGAGAGACAATAATAACATAGATAGAGACAACACCAACCTAGAAGTGACTAACCCATAGTCACCACAACAATAGCATGAAGTACCCTTCATACCACCCATGTCAAGTTTAAGTTTTAAAAGGTTGTAGTCTAGTTCTTGTGGAAATAACCAAGCGTGTCCATAACCTAGGACGAGGCTATTCGAATAGTTTTAACCTCGCAGGTGTACCAATGTACCCACACGATAGACCGCCTTTCCACCAGCCACGGTTAGCACACTTCCTTTGGTATGTGCATGGCTAAGTCTAACAAGACGCTTCCAATGGACGATGCTAATTAAGAGCCGCAACCCACGGAGAAAGACACATTAAATGTACCTAACCGGTCTGCTAATGCTCCTCCAACACCACAAACACACACACAGAACACACCCACCGACCAGCTCATAATTAACACCTCCCAAAGTACTTAGTCAAGAGAGGTTCCATATCCCCCTCGTGTGGTTAGCACGCACTAATTGCTTGGATCAATGGCACAAGTAACTCGGTCCTTAGGGACTTAGGCACCATTCCAGTCACACCCAACAGATCACCCAACATACCATTGTGCCCAAGCCAAGATATAATTTTTGTTTTCAGTTTTTGATTTGCAAAATGGTAAAACACAAGGGTTGGACATAATGGAATAATATAAGTGTTTGTGTGATCAAGACCATCGACTAAGTCGATGATCGCCCAATACTACCGATACTAGGCATGGCTAAGCAATATTTATTCGAAAATCTACTAAGTGACAAGAGCTCATCCAACGAACTCTAATCACAGCAAATAACCTAGGCTCAGGTAGTAGAGGATACTTATTTACCTACAGATTATGCAACTAGAGGATTAGCTAATCAATTTAACAACAAATTAGCAATGCATACATAGAAGTTAAACAAAATATTAGACTTTAAGAGTAATGGGATCAAATGGGAAATGATCAAACTGCTTGCCTGCTTGCTGTTGCTCAATTTGTTGCGGAGGGTCGTTCTCGGGGTTACCGCAAATATCGAATCCTAAGCGAAAGAACGAAAACAACCAATAAGACGAGCAACACTTAAATGAAAAAGCAAGCAACAATTATCCAAATGCGTTAAATTTACACACAAGGTAGAATATGGATATACCTAGACATAGAAACTGGAAAAACCTAATTTGGATTTGTGGTGCAAAAGATATTCCCTAAAAACCTATTTTCGGCCATAATTAGCACTGTAGCAAAAATATTTTCTAGAAAGGTTTTGAAGCTGAAATTTTTATGGTAGCTACCTACTGGTATAGTGGTAACCCATATAAAATTTCAGGTCATTTGGAGTTATATTGAAAGAGTTATAATTTGTTTAAATTGTTTAGGGTATTAAACTAAAATATGATCCTTATGATTTTTAAAAACAGTGAAATTTGTGAAACCAATTTTCCTAGCAAATACACTATCAGTGGAAGCTAATCCAATTGGATTCATACAAAAATGATTTATAGATTAAAAGTTATGCATTTTACAAGTTTGCTAAAGTTCTGAAAAACAGTATTAAGTTCACTTGTTTACTATTTTTGAAAATGGTTTTCCAGATTTGATCATGGTCTACAATGATTTTTCTATTTAAGTGCAAGTTATAAGGAAGCTAACAAAACTGGAATCATCTAATTTGGATCTAAGATGACAAAGATATGAAAATGACAAGACCCTAATGTGACACTGATTTCTGGACTTAGCACTTTCGGGACTTCACTAACACCCAGAGACGTGGACGAACCAGAGCCGTTGATCTCAGATCGGACGTCCCCGGTTGAACCACACGCGTTACAGGAACTGAGCGCGCAGAAGAGGTGGCGACGTGGAGAGCTGAGGGCCGTAGATCTCTAGATCGGACGACCAATAATGAGCCACGCCGCTTCGACCGAGCTCCGCCCGACAACAGAGGAGTTTCCGCCGCGAGCTTGCTTCGCTTGTCGCCAGCGAGAATCGCCATGGCGACGCCGCCAAGGCCAAAACGGGATCCTAGCACTATTGCGACCTAATGGCACCAGCGGCGAGGCCATTGGTGACCGACGCGCGCGCGGCGAGAGGCGGAGGAGTGCTACCAAAGCGAAACGACGATATGGCTAAGCTACGCGCAATTGGACGGGTGCAAAAGCTATGACAGGGTCCTATGGACTTAACGCGACCAACCGGAGTCCAAACGATAGCCGGCGGCGAGCCGGAGGCTAACGGCGGCGGCGGCGCGACCGAAACAGGGAACTATGGCTACGGTGCAGCAAAAGCTAAACGGGGAAAAGCTTAAGCTCACCTGGGGTTCACTGAAGATGATGACGGGGTTGGGGTGGACGAAGGATGATCAGAGCAGCCCAGCGACGAAGTCCAGCGGCGATGCGAAGAGCTTCACCGTGGAGGGGTCAACCTGGGCCAAACTAGCAACACCAGGTAGTACCATGAGCTTCGCAATACCACAGAGAAGCTCCAGGAGGCCGGGATTGGGAAATGGGGGTCTTACCAGCACCGAGAAGAAAAGGGCACCGCGTCGCGAGCTCCAAAACTCAATCCCCCCACTCTGCGGAGGAAACCCAAAATAGAGTGAGGTTAAACACCTCGAGGTAAAAGGAAGGAGCAGAGGAAGAATCGGGCGAGGAGCCACTGGAGCACCGCGGCGACATGGAGCTCCAAGCTCGGCAATGGCGGAAATGGGCGCTGGGGTGGTATGGGCTCGCTCAAGCTCGGAGGGTGCAAGAGAGAGCTGCGGGGAGAGGAAAGGAAGCCAACGGAGGTGACCCGGGAGCTTAAGTAGGCCTGAGAAGCACGAGGGAACCGTTGCTCCGCCTCGGGTTCCCGCTGCCGCTGCGGTCGCCGTGAGCGACGGGAGCAGTTGAGACGACGACTAAACGGGGCGGTGGAGTGATGGGCATTTAATGCGCTGCAGACACCCGTTGCGCAGGTCGCCGATGGGACAAGGCATCGCGCACTCCACGCCGGCCCGCCATGGCGCAGCTGTCGCGCGAGCGAGAGGAGAACGACGACGCCACCGTCCGATTGCATCCAAGGGCTAGCGCGATCGCGTTGAAACGGCATCGCAAACGGGCCGTGCGATGGAAATCCAACGGCCGAGAACCAAAGGGCAACCGAGTTGTCCGAATGCATACACGGATGTGAGCCGCTCGATGGAGATCCAACGCCCATAGCGCGCGCGCGATCGATCGACCGCCGCGGTGCAGATTAGTTGGCTCGGTCGAGTCAAGTGACTCGAGCCCGAGCCCGACTCGCACCGAGGAACAAGTAGACCGGATAGGATTTGATTTTTGAAGCTGAAACTTTGGGGATTTAATTGAAGTATCAAATCAACTCCAAATTTTATGAAATTTTAACTCGAGCTTGCTGACCATAGGATCAACCTTCCATAAAATTTCCAGAGATTTTGGAGCACTGAAATTTTCTCAAGAAATTCAGAAGGTTATTTCAAAGGTTTGACCAATGTTTGACTTGCCTCTAAAATATTTCAAATAATTTCCAAAAATTATGGAATAATTCAGAGGTGCCACCAAGCAACCTTGGAACCCAGGAAAATTATTTCCAAGTGTTTAACACCAGATTTGACCAAGGAGGTTGTTGACTTGATAATAAATGAGGGTTTTGATTTTGAATTTCCCAAAATTCCTTTACAAGAATTTCAGAAAAGTTCAAGAGTGAAAGGATGAAAGAAAAGTTTTAATTTACCCTCATTTTATTACATTTGAAACACAAGCCAAATTGGGATGTTACAAACCTCCCCTTACAAAAATCTCGTCCCGAGATTTGGTTCACTCTGCAAAGAAAGAGGGGTAGTTCAGACGGAGACGATCTTCTCGCTCCCATGTAGCTTCATCCTCGGAATGGTTTGACCATCGAACTTTAAGGAACTTGATGGTCTTATTCCTCGCTCTTCGCTCACTTCCTCGAGTATGCGAACAGACGCCGCTCGTAGGTCAAATCTTCCGACATCAAGAGTTTCCAACGGAGCTTCCTCGTTGGAACACGGAGGCACTTCTTTAGCCGGGACACATGGAACACATCATGTACCCCGCCAAAGGCAGCAGTAACTCCAACTTGTAGGCAACGGCTCCTTCTTCTCGATAACACGGTATGGACCGACATATCGAGGAGCCAATTTGCCCTTGACACCAAAACGTCGTGACCCTTCGGAGGAGAGACCTTGAGATAAACGGTCATTGGGCTCAAAGCTCAACTCACGACGACGGCGATCCGCATAGCTTTTTTGCTCGGATTGAGCTGTGCGCAAGCGATCACGAATGAGCTGGACTTGACCCTCGGCCTCATTAATCGAGTCCGGGCCAAAGAAAGGTCTTTCACCGGTCTCAGACCAGTTCAACGGGGTTCTACACTTTCTCCCGTATAAGGCCTCGAATGGTGCCATGCCGAGACTGGCTTGGAAACTGTTGTTGTAAGAAAACTCGGCGAATGGCAAGCACTTCTCCCAGTGCTTCCCATAGGAAAGAACACAAGCTCGCAGCATGTCCTCCAAAACTTGGTTGACCCTCTCGCCCGACCATCCGCTTGGGGGTGATATGTCAGGCCGAAGAAAGACGAGTTCCCATAGCTTCTTGCAAGCTATGCCAGAACGGAAGTGAAGATGGAACCACGATCAGAAATGATCGTCTTCGGCACCCCATGCAAGCTCACTATCCTGGCGAGATAGAGCTCCGCAAGGTGACCGGTACGAATCTTGGTCTTGACTGGAAGAAAGTGCGCCACTTTTGTCAACCGGTCAATGATAACCCAAATGGCATCATTGCCCGCGGCGACTGGTAGGCGGTGATAAAATCCATCCCGACCGAATCCCACTTCCACTCCGAATGGGCAAGGGTGAAGCAATCCACCGACGCCGATGCTCGGCCTTGACACGACGACACACGCCGCGACTCGAACGAACCTCGCGATCTCCTCTTCATTCGGGTCCACCAAAATCTCTCGCGAAGATCCCGTACATCTTCGTGGCCCCGGATGAATGGATAACGGAATCGTGGGCTTCGGAGGATCAAATTCCGCAACTCTATGTCCTTTGGAACCACGAGGCGTGTTCGAACCTCAAGACACCAAGCTCATCTACGGAGAAGCACTTGGGCGTTCCGTTCTTGACATTTTCCTTGATGCGGTTTACCCCAACATCCGATCACGAAAGCGCACTGATCCGATCCACCAAGGTTGGTCGTACAACCAAGGCAGCGAGGGAACCATGCTCAACCAAACCCGTGTTGAGACGCTGAAACTCCTCTAGAAGAGGGGTCGATGCTCTGGCAACAATGCATTGCAATGCGCTTTGCGACTAAGCGCATCCGCAACGACATTAGCCTTGCCTGATGGTAGTGAATACCCATGTCATAGTCCTGATCAACTCCAACCATCTCCTTTGCCGAGGTTCAGTCCGTTGGGTGAACAAATACTTCAAGCTTTTGTGATCCGAATACACTTCACAACGACACCGATTAGGTAATGTCGCCAAATCTTAAGTGCATGGATCACAGCCGCTAACTCCAAGTCATGGGTAGGATAGTTAAGTTCATGAGGTCTCAATTGCCTTGATGCATAGGCCACTACCTTGCCTTCTTGCATAAGGACACAACCGAGGCCTCGACGAGAAGCGCCGCAAAAGATATCAAGCTTCGACTGACATCGGGAGAACAAGAACGGAGCGGTGGTCAATCGCTTCTTAAGCGCTTGAAACTTTCTCGCAATCAGCGGACCACGAGAACTTCTTGTCCTTCTTGAGCAACTCCGTCATCGGCCGCTATCTTGGAGAAGTTCTCGATAAAGCGACGATAATATCCCGCTAAACCAAGAAAACTTCAACTTCGTGGACAAGTAGGTCGACTCGTGAAAGCACATCGCCGATCTTGCTAGGATCCACAGCCACGCCCCCGCCGAAAGAATATGGCCTAAGAAGGCTACTTCCTTCAACCGTAACGCACACTTGCTGAACTTCGCATACGATTGGTGCTCACGGCTTGCCCAACACAAGCCTCAAATGCTCGGTGTGTTCTTCATCGCCCTGGAGTAGATAAGGATATCATCGATGAAGACCACAACGAACCTATCCAAATACTCCATGAACACCGAATTCATGAGGTTCATGAACAAGGCCGAGCATTGGTTGCCGAATGACATGACGGTATACTCGCATGCCATAACGAGTAGAAAGCGTCTTCGAATATCCTCGTGTCGAATCCGAACTCGATGATATCCCACTCTCGAGATCAATCTTGAGAAAACGCGAGCTCCAGCTTAATTGATCAAGAGGTCATCGATACGGGCAAAGGGTACTTGTTCTTTACCGCTACTTCATTAAGTGGACGGTAATCAACGCACACGCGCAGCTGCCTTGTCCTTTTGGGACAAAGATTGCCGAGCATCCCCAAGGAGATGAGCTAGGCGATGAAACCCTTCTCTTGAAGCTCACCCACCGCTTCTTCAACTCCACCAACTCAATTGGGTCCATCCGTAAGGCCTCTTTGAAATCGGGCGTACCGGAACCAACTCAATGACAAACTCGAGGTCTCGAATGGTGGCATCCCCGAAGGTCGTCGGGAAGACATCAACAAAGTCACATACCACCGGGACTTCACTAATATCTAGAGCTGGCTTCGCTTCGAGCGCCAAGAGATGCGGACTCGCAGCCTTCGCGAAAAGCTAACTCGCCACGGAAGGACTAGTGAGGTAGATGAGTCTCCTAGCGCAATCAATTTGTCCCATGTTGAGACAACCAATCCATGCCTAGGATTACATCTAAGCTCGCCGATCAAGGAGGATAAGGTTTGCCAAGAATCCTACCCCTTCTATCTCATCAGGACATCCCTACACTCGATTCAGCTCTCAACTCCAACCGGAGAGCGAATGAGCAGCTGGACCAACAATGGAGTAAAAGAAGACCTCCCACAGAAGAAAAGACTGTAAACAAACGAATGAGATGCGCTGAATCAAATAATATCAGAGCAGGAAAGAGTTAACCGAAAGGGTACCCAACACGACGTCGGTGCCTCTCGTGCCTCCTCCGCGGAGATGAGGTTGACGCGCCACTACCCACGCCTTGGGTAGCGGGGACAACCTTCTCGATCTCGGAAGAACCACCTCCCCGCCCGCCCTCCATTAGGACGAGGCCGCCCGTCCTGTTAGGGCAACTATTGGCATAATGCCCTCTCGTTGCACGAAAAGCAAGTGACCCCGGCGGCCGGATTGCGGGGCCACCTGGCCGCTCGCAGCGCACGTGGATCGGGCACGCTCGCGGAGGGCGAGGAACCGTTGGCGGCCTCGGTGGTAGGAAGCCACGTAACGGGCCTCGGGTAGGCCCGACACGAGGACGAGAGAGCCGGCCTGCGGCACGGCCGGGCCTCCCACTTGCGCTGCGGGACTCGCCAGCCGCTTGGCCTTGTGCTCAGCAACAATGGCCTTGTCTACCAAGGCCGGAAGTCGCAAAGTCCACAATGGAGAGCCTGCCTTGCGTTCCTCGACAAACCTCCATGAACTTCTCCGCTTGGCCTCATCGGTGGCCACCTCGGATGGAGCATAACGAGCCAAGTGGTTGAACTCGCATGTACTCCATCACCGACTTACGCCCTTGCTCGAGCGCGAAACTCCTTCTTCTTCGCCTTCATCAAGCCGGCAGGATGTGAGCTCGACGAACGCCGTCCGAACTCATCCCAAGAGACAGCAGGGCGGCGGCTGCATGGCCAAGAAGTTCTCCCACCAGAGAGTGCCGCCTCAAGCCGATGGGAGGCAAAGAGTGCCTGCCCTGGTCCAAGCATCGAGCAACGCCGAAGCTTACGCCAACTCGACGCAACCGGTCATTCGCGCCCAATGGGTCCTCGGACTGAAAACGTGGGGGTTGAGTGCGAAGAAACTCACCAAACCCCACGAGATCGATGTCCACCCGCCGCCTGCATCCCGAGGCACCGAAAGGGCGGAGGTGTTGCGCGCAATAACATCCAGCAGACCCTCCTGCCCTCCGAACGGTTGCGCTCAACTGAGAAGGACTCACCATGGTCTGAGGAGGCGAAGCTCTCATCCAAACCAGTCACGACCACGGCCGCACGAGTACCTCCACCATCCTCGCTTAAGAAACTTAGGTTAGAAACCAAAGCACTAACATTAGAAGTTGATGAAAGCTTAACACTAACGATTAGGGAATGAGACATCACCCTAACCGAAAGCCAAAAACAGCAAGTAATGACTTTAAATGCTTCCAAAGAAGTTCCAAAACAGAAGGAAACTCCAAACCAAGCTCAACTTCTCAATGCCATTAGCCCGTATTGAATGAACGAGTAATAGTGTGAGAAGATAAAAATTCCAGCTCACTACAACCAGCCTAACACTACTCAAGAACAAGGTTAAGGCGATAAAAATAACGTTAGATACTTAGCTAACTAGTATCACATCTTACCCTTTTATTCCCACAAGTTTTACTTGATTAACCTCTCCTTTTCTACCCTCGGTTAGAACCTTTGAGTCGCTGTCCGAAATTGAATGATCGCTGTCCAGATTTTGCATCCAAGCCTCCTAATTGAAATCTTCAACTCGAAGCTTCAAAACCATGTAGAGGGCAGCTAACACTTCAATTTGCCAAGCTCATTGGTTCCCAAAACCCAATTTAAACGATAATGACTATCTTTTGAGAGAAAGAGAGGAAAACAACTTTTAAAACTCAAATTAGAGCAAGATGAGATAGAAAGCTAAGATAGGTAAGGAATAAAACCGAGAACTTACTTAAGCTTTCACAAATCATTTGACCCTTTGAAAATAAGGTTTTCAAAACATCCTAAGGACGACCAAGCTTGGGTTACTACGGTCGAATGGCTCGATACCAACTTTGTGAGGACCCGGTTTATTGGCTTGTACTGCTCAACCATCCACTTGGTCCTAATAAGACAAATCAAATAAACTAAGCCTCGAGATATGTATACTTCCTAAATGCAAGATACACACCCGCTACAAAATCATGCATCAATTCCATTCATACACATAGAGCCAAGCAAAAGCAACAAATCAAAGACATAGATAATATAAAGAGAGTTATTACAAAAGAGAGGCCGACCTGCCAAAATTCATAAAGATAAGTAAATACACAATGAAGCAAAATGGCCATAAGATGGCGATAAACAAAAGCCAATCGGTGTGCCTTTACCCACAAGGCAACCAACCGACCGCCAAGCTAATCGTCCCAAACAATGCCAAGAACACTGACTCACAAAAGTGAGGCCCTTGGGGCTCACCTTCTTCCTCTCGCAACAATTAATATTAAGCAAGCGATGAGTACAAAACTTGTTTTTGTACTGCAAGACCGACGTGTGAGATAACAGAACTATAATTAACTACATGCAAGCTTTATTTAAGTGGATGAGGCTTTGGACTTATTTTCAAAGATAAAGCAAGTTTTCACTTACAATAAGGTAATAGATTCAAAGCAAGTTTGCAATTAACTTTTATTGTTCAAATAAAAGAGAGACAATAATAACATAGATAGAGACAACACCAACCTAGAAGTGACTAACCCATAGTCACCACAACAATAGCATGAAGTACCCTTCATACCACCCATGTCAAGTTTAAGTTTTTAAAAGGTTGTAGTCTAGTTCTTGTGGGAAATAACCAAGCGTGTCCATAACCTAGACGAGGCTATTCGAATAGTTTTAACCTGCGCAGGTGTACCAATGTACCCACACGATAGACCGCCTTTCCACCACCACGGTTAGCACACTTCCTTTGGTATGCGTGCATGGCTAAGTCTAACAAGACGCTTTCCAATGGACGATGCTAATTAAGAGCCGCAACCCACGGAGAAAGACACATTAAACAGCCTAACCGGTCCGCTAATGCTCCCTCCAACACCACAAACACACACACAGAACACACCCACCGACCAGCTCATAATTAACACCTCCCAAAGTACTTAGTCAAGAGAGGTTCCATATCCCCCTCGTGTGGTTAGCACGCACTAATTGCTTGGATCAATGGCACAAGTAACTCGGTCCTTAGGGACTTAGGCACCATTCCAGTCACACCCAACAGATCACCCAACATACCATTGTGCCCAAGCCAAGATATAATTTTTGTTTTCAGTTTTTGATTTGCAAAATGGTAAAACACAAGGGTTGGACATAATGGAATAATATAAGTGTTTGTGTGATCAAGACCATCGACTAAGTCGATGATCGCCCAATACTACCGATACTAGGCATGGCTAAGCAATATTTATTCGAAAATCTACTAAGTGACAAGAGCTCATCCAACGAACTCTAATCACAGCAAATAACCTAGGCTCATGTAGTAGAGGATACTTATTTACCTACAGATTATGCAACTAGAGGATTAGCTAATCAATTTAACAACAAATTAGCAATGCATACATAGAAGTTAAACAAAATATTAGACTTTAAGAGTAATGGGATCAAATGGGAAATGATCAAACTGCTTGCTCGCTTGTTGTTGCTCAATTTGTTGCGGAGGGTCGTTCTCGGGGTTACCGCAAATATCGAATCCTAAGCGAAAGAACGAAACAACCAATAAGACGAGCAACACTTAAATGAAAAGCAAGCAACAATTATCCAAATGCGATTTAAATTTACACACAAGGTAGAATATGGATATACCTAGACATAGAAACTGGAAAAACCTAATTTGGATTTGTGGTGCAAAAGATATTCCCTAAAAACCTATTTTCTACCATAATTAGCACTGTAGCAAAAATATTTTCTAGAAAGGTTTTGAAGCTGAAATTTTTATGGTAGCTACCTACTGGTATAGTGGTAACCCATATAAAATTTCAGGTCATTTGGAGTTATATTGAAAGAGTTATAATTTGTTTAAATTGTTTAGGGTATTAAACTAAAATATGATCCTTATGATTTTTAAAAACAGTGAAATTTGTGAAACCAATTTTCCTAGCAAATACACTATCAGTGGAAGCTAATCCAATTGGATTCATACAAAAATGATTTATAGATTAAAAGTTATGCATTTTACAAGTTTGCTAAAGTTCTGAAAACAGTATTAAGTTCACTTGTTTACTATTTTTGAAAATGGTTTTCCAGATTTGATCATGGTCTACAATGATTTTTCTATTTAAGTGCAAGTTATAAGGAAGCTAACAAAACTGGAATCATCTAATTTGGATCTAAGATGACAAAGATATGAAAATGACAAGACCCTAATGTGACACTGATTTCTGGACTTAGCACTTTCGGGACTTCACTAACACCCGAGACGTGGACGAACCGAGCCGTTGATCTCAGATCGGACGTCCCGGTTGAACCACACGCTACATGTGAACCGAGCGCGCAGAAGAGGTGGCGACGGAGAGCCGAGGGCCGAGATCTCAGATCGGACGACCAATAATGAGCCACGCCGCTTCGACCGAGCCCGCCCGACAACAGAGGAGTTTCCGGCCGCGAGCTTGCTCGGCTTGTCGCCGCCGAGAATCGCCATGGCGACGCCGCCAAGGGCCAAACGGATCCTAGCACTATTGCGCACCTAATGGCACCAGGCGAGGCCATTGGTGACCGACGCGAGCGCGCGGCGAGAGGCGAGGGAGTGCACTACCAAAGCGAAACGACGATATGGCTAAGCTACGCGCAATGGGACGGGTGCAAAAGCTATGACAGGTCCTATGGACTTAACGCGACCAACCGAGTCCAAACGATAGCGGCGCGAGCCGAGGCTAACGGCGGCGCGCGACCAAACAGGAACTATGGCTACTGTGCAAAGAAAAGCTAAACGGAAAAGCTTAAGCTCACCGGGTTCATCAAGATGATGACGGGTTGGGGTGGACGAAGGATGATCGAGCAGCCCAATGACGAAGTCCAGCGGCGATGCGAAGAGCTTCACCGTGGAGGGTCAACCGGGCCAAACTAGCAACACCTGTGTAGTACCATGAGCTTCGCAATACCACGTAGAAGCTCCAGAGGCCGGATTGGGAAATGGGGTCTTACCAGCACCGAGAAGAAAAGGGGCACACCGCGCCGCGAGCTCCAAAACTCCATCCCCACCGCCTCGCGGAGGAAACCCAAAATAGAGTGAGGGTTAAACACCTCGTGAGGTAAAAGGAAGGAGCGAGAGGAAGAATCGGGCGAGGAGCCACCGAGCACCGCTGGCGACAGAGCTCCAAGCTCGGCAATGGCGAAATGGGCGCTGGGTGGTATGGGCTCGCCAAGCTCTGAGGGTGCAAGAGAGAGCGCGGGAGAGGAAAGGAAGCCAACGGAGGTGACCCGGAGCTTAAGTAGGCTCGAGAAGCACGAGGGAACCGTTGTTCGCCTCGGGTTCCCGCCGCCACGCGGTCGCCGTGAGCGACGGGAGCGATTGAGACGACGACTAAACGGGCGGTGGAGTGATGGGCATTTAATGCGCTGCAGACACCGCTGCGCAGGTCGCCGGATGGGACAAGGCATCGCGCACTCCACGCCGGCTCCGCCATGGCGCAGCCGCGCGAGCGAGAGGAGAACGACGACGCCACCGTCCGATTGCATCCAAGGGCTAGCGCGATCGCGTTGAAACGGCATCGCAAACGTGGCCGTGCGATGGAAATCCAACGGCCGAGAACCAAAGGGCAACCGAGTTGTCCGAATGCATACGGATGTGAGCCGCTCGATGGAGATCCAACGGCCCATAGCGCGGCGCGCCGATCGACGCGCCGGTGGTGCGATTAGTTGGCTCGGCCGAGTCAAGTGACTCGAGCCCAGCCCGACTCGCACCCGAGGAACAGAAGTAGACCAGATAGGATTTGATTTTGAAGCTGAAACTTTGGGGATTTAATTGAAGTATCAAATCAACTCCAAATTTTATGAAATTTTAACTGGAGCTTGCTGACCATAGGATCAACCTTCCATAAAATTTCCAGAGATTTTGGAGCACTGAAATTTTCTCAAGAAATTCCAGAAGGTTATTTCAAAGGTTTGACTAATGTTTGACTTGCCTCTAAAATATTTCAAATAATTTCCAAAAATTATGGAATAATTCAGAGGTGCCACCAAGCAACCTTGGAACCCAGGAAAATTATTTCCAAGTGTTTAACACCAGATTTGACCAAGGAGGTTGTTGACTTGATAATAAATGAGGGTTTTGATTTTGAATTTCCCAAAATTCCTTTACAAGAATTTCAGAAAAGTTCAAGAGTGAAAGGATGAAAGAAAAAGTTTTAATTTACCCTCATTTTATTACATTTGAAACACAAGCCAAATTGGGGATGTTACAGCATACCTTCGGTAGTGTGCTTTGGCTTAAAGCGCTCAAGTGTGGGTACATGGTACACCTGCGCAGGTTAAAAACTATTCGAATAGCCTCGCCCTAGGTGATGGACACGCTTGGGTAAGCTTTTCAGATAAGATCGCAACCTTTAAATTAAAACTTGTAGGTGGTACGAACTGGGATTCGTGCTATATTGTGGTGGCTATTGGGATAGTCACTTCTAGGTGGTTACTTGTATCTATCTTTATTTCGCAGTTATTTCAACAGTAAAAATGAATTGCAAACCTGCCTTTAAACTGTATTACATTATTGCAAATGAAAATTGGCATTGTGCAAATGAAACATATGGCCTCCACCAAACAAACTTGCATGTAGTATATGAACAGGTCTGCTAGTTCACACGTTGTTAAGTAGTACAAAGACAATCTTTGTACTCGTGTGGTTTGCTTAATGTTTTTGTTGCAGAGGAAGAAGGTGAGCCCCAAGGGCCTCACTCGTGAGTCGTGTTGCCGCTTCGTGACGACTAGACTTGGCGGTCCGGCCGATGCCTTGTGGGTTGGAGGCACACCGATTGGCTTTGTTTATAGCCATCTTATGGCGCTTTTGCTTCCGCTGTCTTTCTGTTGTTATGTTTGTATCTTGTGGCCCGTCGGCCTATGTCTGTAATAACTCTACTATTTGTTTATCTTCCGTTTGGTAGTGTGTTGTTTGGACTCTATGTTTGGAATGGAATTGATGTCTAATTTTGTAGCGAGTGTGTATACCGCTCGGGAAGTATACATATCTGAGGATCGCTTTATTTGATTTGTGATGCTAGGACCGGTGGTTGGTTAAGCATTACAAGCCAAATAAACGGGTCCTCACAAAGTTGGTATCAGAGCCATTCTGACCATGTAGTAACCCAAGCATAGTCGTCCTTAGGATATTTTGAAAGTCTTATTTTCAAATTATAAAGAGGTTTATGAAAACATAGGCAGATTCTCAGATTTTATTCCTTACCTATCTTAGCTTTCTACTCTCATCTTACTCTAATTTAAGTTTTGAAACTTGGTTTCTCTCTTTACCTTTCAAAAGATAGGTACTACCGGTGGAATTAGTCTGGGGAGAACCATGAAGTTTAATCCAACTAAAACTTGTGGGGATAATAGGGTAAGATGTAGAGTGAGTAGTTATGTGTCTGATTTTTGCTGGTCGAACTTTGTCCTGCCTTGTGTTTGTTTCTGGACTGCTTTCATGAATTTTGGGCTTTCTTGCTCTTAAATTTGTTGCTAACTTGTCCTAGTGAAACAGGATGGCCGGGAGAACGCGTGGCAGTCAGCAGGCTGGTCATGATGAGGAGCTTCCCCCTCCTCCGACCATGGCTGAGGTCCTCGCTCAGATCGAGCGAAACCGCATGGATCAGACGCGCATTTTGGAGGTTATTGCTAGGAATACCTCCACTCGCCGTGGTGGCGGTCACCGACTCGCGGGGACTTGCAGAGTTCCTCCGCACACGCCCGCCGTCTTTCTCCCGCCCGAGGAGCCTCGATGCGGATGATTGGTGCGCATGGTTGAGCGGAAGCTCAACATAGCTCGATGCCAGCGCAGGATAAGGCACTCTTCGCGCCCCACCACCTAAGGGCGCAAAGACTCTCATGGTGGGAGAACTATCTTGCCATGCGCACCGCGGGCCATGTGGTCGCGTGGGAGGAGTTCAGTCGACCTTTCGTCGGGCCCACATTCCGATGGCCCGATGAAGTCAAGAAGAAAGAATTCTCGCTCTCAAGCAAGGGCGCAAATGCGTGACTGAGCACCTGCACGAGTTCAATCATCCGCTCGTTATGCTCGGGAGAGGTGGCCTCGAGATGAGGCTAGCAGAGAAGTTTATGGATGGCTTGTCCGAGGAGCTGCAGGACAAGCTATCTATTGTGGACTTCTTCGATTTCCGTGCCTTAGTGGATAAGGCCATTGTTGCAGAGCATAAGGCAAAGGCGCTGGGTGAGTCCCGCAAGCGCAAATGGGAGGCGCATCAGTCTACTCACACCAGCCTCACTCGTCCTCGGGCTGGGCCAGCACCAGTGGCCCGTTCTTTTGCCCCACCGGCACCGAGGCCATCTGCACCAGCTCCTCGTCCACCGCAGGCCGTGGTTCAGCCACGTGCGCCGCGATCCGCCAGAACAGAGCGCCTCCGCAATCCGGCGGCCGAGGTTACTTGTTTTCGCTGCCACAACAAGGGCCACTACGCCAACGCTTGCCCTCAGAGTGTTGCAGTAGCCCCTCGTCCTAATGGAGGACGCGGGCAGGGGTGTGGTCATCCACCGGAGCAGAAGATGATCCAGAAGCCCCAGGGTGCGAGCAGCGGTCGAGTCAACCACCTTTCAGCCGAGGAGGCTCAGGAGGCGCCAGATGTCGTGATGGGTACACTTCTTGTTAATTCTCGTCCTGCTGCAGTATTATTTGATTCAGGAGCATCACACTCTTTTATTTCAAGATCATTTGCTGCTGCTAGTGGTCTTCACTGTGTTTCTTTGGGAATTCCTTTGCTCATTCGCTCTCCGGGGTCGGAAATGAGAGCTGATTTACAGTGTCGGGATGTTCCTATCATAGTCAAAGGAGTGGGATTTTTGGCAAATCTTATTCTGCTCAGTTCAGCAAGCCTGGATGTGATTCTTGGCATGGATTGGTTGTCCCAACACTTGGGACAAATCGATTGTGCCAGGAAGATTGTCTATCTTACCAGCCCTTCAGGCGAGCAGGTCGGATTTTCGCCGCAGCTTCAGGGTCCGCATCTATGTGCATTAGAAGCGAAGCCAGCCTTGCAAATTCAAGATGTTCCCATAGTATCTGACTTTGTGGATGTCTTTCCTGAAGATTTGCCTGGGATGCCTCCGGTTCGAGATCTGGAGTTTGTCATCGAGTTGCTGCCCGGTACCGCTCCGATTTCGAAGGCGTCGTATCGGATGCCTCCCAATGAGCTAGAAGAATTGAAGAAGCAGCTTGGTGAGCTCCAAGCAAAGGGTTTCATCCGTCCCAGTTCATCTCCTTAGGGTTGTCCGGTGATCTTTGTGAAGAAGAAGGACAAGACTTTGCGCATGTGCGTTGATTACCGTCCTCTCAATGAAGTGACGGTGAAGAACAAATATCCTCGCTTCGCATTGATGATCTGTTCGATCGGTTGATTGGAGCTGTGTGTTCTCAAAGATTGATTTGAGAATGGGGTATCATCAGTCGTCGATCGATTCAAGATATTCAAGACAAACTTTCACTACTCGTTATGGTCATGCGAGTACACCGTCATGTCCTTTGGTTTAACCAATGCTCCACCTTTGTTCATGAACCTTATGAATTCGGTATTCATGGAGTATTTGGATAAATTTGTGGTGGTCTTTATTGATGATATTCTTATCTATTCCAAGATCAAGAAGAGCATGCCGAGCATCCAAGATTGTTTTGGGCAAATTATGGAGCACCACTATATGCTAAGTTCAAGAAATGCGAAGTTCGTTGAAGGAAGTGGCATTCTTGGGCCATGTTCTTTCAGCTGGAGGCATAGCTGTGGATCCCAGCAAGGTCAGTGATGTTCTATCTTGGGGGCAGCCCAAGTCAGTCACCGATGTGCGGAGTTTTCTCGGTTTAGCGGGCTATTACCGTCGCTTTATCGAGAACTTCTCCAAGATCGCAAAGCCGATGACGGAATTGCTCAAGAAGGACAAGAAGTTTGTGTGGTCCTCTGCTTGTGATGAGAGCTTTCAGGAGCTCAAACGGCGGTTGACTTCAGCTCCAGTCCTTACTCTTCCTGATATCCACAAGAGCTTCGATATTTATTGCGATGCCTCTCGTCAGGGTCTTGGATGTGTTCTTATGCAGGAAGGCAAGGCGCTTGCCTATGCATCCAGCGATTAAGACCTCACGAGCTCAATTATCCCACCCATGATTTAGAGTTGGTCTTTGTGGTGCATGCACTCAAGATTTGGCGGCATTATCGATCGCAGAATCACGTGAGGTGTATTCCACCACAAGAGTTTGAAATACTTGTTCACCCACCAGATCTGAACCTCAGCGAGAGGAGATGGCTAGAATTGATCAAAGATTATGACATGGGTATTCAAGATCATCGGCAAGGCCAATGTGGTTGCCGATGCACTTAGCCGAAAGGTGTACTTGCAATACTGATGATCCAAGAGCAAAGAACTTTGCACTTCTTGCGCAATTTCAGCGCCTCAACTTGGGTTTGGTTGAGCATGGTTCCTTGTCGCCTTGATTGTACAACCGACCTTGGTGGATCAAATCAAGGCAGACAAAGAATCGATGATGGTGTGGGAAAAATCAAGCGTAATATCAAGGATGGATCACCAAGTGTTTCACGTAAGATGAGCACAGTGTTGTATGGTTTGAGGCGTCTTGTGGTCCCAAAGGTCCCGAGTTGCGGGATTTGATTCTTCAGAGGCCCATGATTCGCCTTTGTCCATCCATCCCGGCCACTAAAATGTACCAAGATCTCGCGTCGAGATTCTCGTAGACTCGCATGAAGCGTGAGATTGCGTGTTCGTGGCCGATGTGACATATGTTGTCGTGTCAAGGCCGAGCATCGCCCAGCGAGGTCTTCTTCACCCTTGCCTATACCAGAGTGGAAGTGGGATTAGAGGCATGGATTTTATCACCGTCCGCCTGCACTTCTTGTGGAAGGATGCTATCCGGGTTGTTATCGATCGATTGACGAAGGTAGCACACTTCCTGCCAGTACTTACTACTCTCAGTGTCAGTCGATTGGCAGATCTCTATATCTCCCGCATTGTGAGCTTGCATGGTGTGCCACAAACGATTGTGTCAGATCGCGACTCTCTTTTCACTTCTCGGCTATGGCACAGTTTACAGGAGGCCATGGGGACCCGTCTTTCTTTCAGCTCAGCCTATCATCCTCAGATCGATGGTCAGACGGAGTGAGTCAACCAAGTCCTTGAAGATATGCTCGTGTGCGTGTCCTTTCCTATGGAAAGAATTGGGAAAAGTGCCTACCACTTGCCGAAGTTCTCTTACAACAACAGCTTCCAAAGCTAGTCTCGGTATGGCACCATTTGAGGCTTTGTATGGGAGGCGATGCGAACACCGTTGAACCGGTCGAACCGTGAAAGGCGCTTGGCCCCGATTCCATCAATGAGGTGAAAGTCAAGTGCGCTTGATTCGTGAGCACTTGCGCGTAGCTCACCGAGCGTAAGAGCTATGCAGTCGGCGTCGCCGTGAGTTGAGCTTCCGGCCCAATGACTTTGTGTATCTCAAAGTTTCACTTTGAAGGGACACCGTCGCTTTGTCAAGGGCAACCGCTCCTCGGTATGTCGGGCCTTATCGCGTCATCAAGAAAGTGGGAGCCGTTGCATACCGCTTGGAGTTGCGGCTACACTTGAAGGAGTGCACGATGTTTTCCATGTGTCACAATTGAAGAAGTGCCTTCGTGTTCCGTGGAGGAAACGCCATTGGAAAATATCGAGGTGCAAGAAGATCGTCTTATCGTGAGCGCCTGCTCAGATCCTCGAAGAAGCTGAACGAGAACAAGGAACCGTGTGATCAAGTTCCTTAAAGTTCAGTGGTCAAACCACTGAGGATGAAGCCACTTGGGAACGGGAAGATCGTCTCCGAGCAGACTACCCGTCTTTCTTCTCCCAGTGATCAGAATCTCGGGGCGAGATTCCTGTAAGGGGGGGGGGAGATTTGTAACAGCCCTAACTTAGAGTTTGTATTTTCAAATGTAAATTATGAGGAGGAATAAAAACTTTTGATGCCTCATGAAATCATTTGAGAGTTTCTACAATTTTCCCTAGCAATTTCCAATTTTTAGAATTTAATTCTTGTGATTGGAAATTGTTGTTATCAGATTCTTAGCTTTCAAACTTGTGATCATCCTCTGAAATTATTTTTTCTATCATCTTGACCATCCTATCTACCTCCCTGAATTATCTCACAATTTTTAGATTTTATTTGCTATTTCAAATGGCCAAGTCAAACTAGTTGAGAATCTGGTCAAACCCTAGGTCAGCATGCTTGTGAATTTTCTGCAGAACTTTTTATTGCATAAAAAGTTCTGGAAAATTTATGCAATGTTGTTCTCTGTCTCGAGTAGCTACTATAAAATTTTGGAATTTTTGGAGCTAGGATCTATCTCTAAAATTCCCCAAACTCTCTCACTTTCTAACTCAAATCGAAAGCATCTGTTCTCTGCCCGAACTCAACTCAGCTCGAGTCCGACTCGCACCACTTGGCTCGGTCGCGTCAACTAAACGCACCGCCGAGTCCAATCGATCGTGACCGTCCGATGCAAATCGAACGATCCACGCCGCGGCGTGAATCGACCGTCCGAATGCATACATCTATCTCGACCGCCAATTCGGATCCAACGGCCGATACATTCTCGATCGAGTCTAAGTATCCGTCTCGCCGCTTTGTCCCGTCGCCGACATATGGGTCCCACTCGCCGTTCTTCCTCGCCGACTCGCGCCACCGGAGCTCGGGCGATCGCGCATGCGCGCCACGCAGCTCGCCGCCACGCCGGGACGCGTGTCCGCCTCCGTGGGATCGCTCAAGTCCATCTACCTCCTAGTGTCGCCCATTCCTTCTCGCAGCCATTCTACGCCTCTCCGCCCATTTCTTAGCTTCGCCGAGAAAACCCGAGAGCAGCCGCCGTGTTAACGCCGCCCTTGAGCCCGCGATCGCACCACCGTGATCCGTGCTTGACGCCGCCCCATTTTGCCCATCCCGGTTCTTGGCGCCGATGAATCACGGGGGTGGTATCGCTGTCTCGCCTCCGCGCTCGGCCCGTGAGCTCGCTTGTGTTCTCGTGAGTCTCAAGCCTCGCCGGTTGATCTCACTTGATCGCAAAGCTTCACCGATGCTCACGGTGGGCTCGCCGTCTTTGATGCATTGTGGAGGGTGTGCGACTTCTTCTTCTCCGAGCCCAGATTTCGCCGCGGTGATTCCAGCCGCCTGCACCTTCTTCGTCGGCATTGTCCGGGCGATCCTTCTGGCCGGCGGCGATTCCGTGGCGCACCTTCCGGTCTTCTCGGCTCGCAGCGCCTTCTCCGCGAGCACCGCACCTTCTTCTCCGCCCCGCCGCCGTGAGCCCATCTCCGTCGACCATCGGGCTCGCGTCACCGCCACCGGGTTCGTGAGATCTTTGCAAACCTTAAGGTACCACTCACTCGCCCTAAGACCTCCCGGTTCGCGAGAATACCGTGGCGGCCGCGCCACCGCCCTTGTGGTCGCGAAGCCGCCAGCGTAAGGTCTAACCCTACTTTTAGTGATAACCATCTTTAGTCAAGATTCACCGATTTGTGGGCCCTCTTTGATTAATCGCGTTTAGAAATCCTTTAATCCAGCCCGTTATTTGTTCTCTGAGTCACTGCCATGTGGGCCCATGTTGTCAGTTAGGTTTGTGTAGCTCTGGTAATGCGTTTTCTCTGTTGGGAAGCGATTTCTTTGTGAGAGTGTGTTAGGTTTGCACTTTGGTAAGTCAAGACGATTTAGAATACGCCGACGCCACTTTCGCGGCCGGTCGTTTCGTCAAGATTTTCGCGCGGCCATTGTCGATGGGCGGGGCTAGCTTGGTCAGGTGCGAAATGGGTTGAGTGCATTATAGATTTCGGAAATGATTTAGTATTTCTGGTTTATGTTTTCTGTTGAGCTTTTAATTCAATTAAACTTGTAAAATGCATAACTAATTCAATTTTTATCCAAATTGCATGAAACCAGTGCTGTTAATTTTCATTTTAAATGTACTATTTACTAAAATTAGTGTCAACCTTGTCCCTGTATCAAAAATCTGTTAATTAATTTGATGTTGTAGAATGTAATCTCCAAACTAGAAAATGCATATCTCTTTTAATAATTGTCCAAAATCAATGAACCCAATTCTGTAATATTTCATTTTCAGTATACTAACTATTAGGTTAAGTTTTACACCCTGTTTCTGTTCATGAAAATTGGTTTAGTAATTAACTAGTGTTTTGATGTGTATTTAGTTTAGAAAATTCTTGGGAAATTCATAATAACTTAAAATGAATTGTTCCCTGTTTCTAAAATTTTGTTATATCATGCTTAGGTCATTGTGTGAATTTTGGTATGTTTTGTTGTTGTGGTATGTTTGAGTTTGCGGTGTTATTCGCTCTTATTATTGCTTTGTTCAATCGTTAGGATTCGATATTTGTGGCAACCCCGAGAACGATCCTCCGCAACATATTGAGCAACAGCGATCGAAGCAAGCAGCTTGATCATGTTAATCCCAGATTTTTGATCTAATATTTTGTTTCAAATTGTATGTATGCATTGCTTAATTTGTGTTAAAGTTGATTAGTTAAATCTCGAGATGCATATCCTGTAGGAAATATTGACCTTTACTACCCGAACCTAGGTTATTGGTCGTGATTAGAGTTCATTGGATGAACTCTCATCACTTAGTAGTTACGAGTCCAGCTTGTTAGCCATGCTTAGTTCCGGTAGAATTGGGCGATCATCGGCTTAGTCGATGATCTTGTTCACATAAAATTTTTATTGTTCTTATATTTCAATTTATGCTATGATAATTGCAAAACTAAAATTGAAAACAAAAACGATTTAGACGCGGGCACAATGGTAAGTTGGTGTGATCTGTTGGGTGTGACTGGAAAGGTGCCCGGGTCAATTAAGGACCGAACATCTTGTGAGTGAATTTTTATCCAGGCATTTCGGCGCATAACCACACTAGAGTATATGGGACCTCTCTTGACCTAGTACTTTGGCGTGTATTGGCTCCGGGTCGCAGGAGGTCGCAGGAGGGATGGAGGTGGGAGCATGGTAGTTGTCCGAAAAGCTTTATCCTGAGTGGGTAGTTGTCTTTTCGGCTTTACCATGTAAGCGTATGGATTTCTATCCATACGAGCGGCTCGTAGTTAATACACAATATTGGAAACAGTCTCGTAGGACTTAGTCAGGCTTGGCATACCTTGGTAGTGTGCTTTGTCTTAAAGGCGGTCTCAAGTGTGGGTGCATGGTACACCCCGCAGGTTAAAAACTATTCGAATAGCCTCGCCCTAGGTGATGGACACGCTTGGGTAAGCTTTTCAAGAGTTAGACCGCAACCTTTAAATTAAAACTTGTAGGTGGTACGAACTGGGATTCGTGCTATATTGTGGTGGCTATTGGGATAGTCACTTCTAGGTGGTTACTTGTATCTATCTTTATTTCAGCTTATTTCAACAAGAAAATGAATTGCAAACTCGCTTTAAATCAGTATTACATTATTGCAAATGAAAATTGGCATTGTGCAAATGAAACATATGGCCTCCACCAAACAAACTTGCATGTAGTATATGAACAGTCCGCTAGTTCACACGCGGTCTTATGGTACAAAGACAATCTTTGTACTCGGTGCTTTGCTTAATGTTTTTGTTGCAGAGGAAGAAGGTGAGCCCCAAGGGCCTCACTTACGTGAGTCAGTGTTGCCGCTTCGTGACGACTAGACTTGGCGGTCCTGGCCGATGCCTTGTGGGTTGGAGGCACACCGATTGGCTTTGTTTATAGCCATCTTATGACGCTTTGCTTCCGCTGTCTTTTTCGTTGTTATGTTTGTATCTTGTGGCCCGCGGCCTATGTCCGTAATAACTCTACTATTTGTTTATCTTCCGCTTGGTAGTGTGTTGTTTGGACTCTATGTTTGGAATGGAATTGATGTCTAATTTTGTAGCGAGGTGTGTATCTCGCTTCGGGAAGTATACATATTCGAGGATCGCTTTATTTGATTTGTGATGCTAGGACCGTGGTTGGTTACATTACAAGCCAAATAAATTGGGGTCCTCACACTTCTCGAGATGCGAACACGCCGTGACGCGATCGGCCGAGCTCGAGATCGCCGAGCAAATGAACTTCGAGGCGCGAGGCGGCACTCACGGCTTCTGGAGCTCAGAGGAGGAAATGGACAGAGGAGGAGAAAGAAAACCAGGCAGGTGAAACCCTCGGTTGGCTTTTGAAGAGGAGGGCGGAGGCAACGAGGTGGAGGCGGTTGGGCGGCGAGGTGACCGAAGAGCCGTGCTGGCACGCATGTGGCGGGCGGTGGCGAGCGGTGCGCGGGAGAGCTGGCGCGGGCGCACGCGCCGCGTGGAAGAGAGGACCTGCAGGTGGGACCGATCCGACAGCGAGAGAGAGGGCGAGGCGTTTGAGTCGGACCCTGAGGCGAAGTGGCGCGGTCGGTGCTTGGCTCGGGTCCGGTCGGATTCGAGCTCGAGTTCGGACCCGATGAATAGTGTTTACTGATTTTGAGTTTAAAAAGGCTGAGAGAGTTTGGGGAATTTTTAGAGATAGCTTCATAGCTCCAAAAATTCTAAAATTTTTATGGTAGACACTTTGGACAGAGAACAACCTTGCATAAATTTTCCAGAAATTTTTATGCACAGAATTGTTCTCAAGAAAATTCACAAGCTGTTGTGCTAGGGTTTGACCAGAATTTGGAATAGTTTGACTTGCTCTTTTGAAATAGCAAACAAAATCTAAAAATTGTGAAATTGTTCAGAGAGGTATCTAGGATGGTCAAGATGATAGGAAAAATACTTGCAGAGGATGATCACAAGTTTAAGGTCAAGAATTTTGTTAACAACAACTTCCATTCACAAGAACAAATTCTAGAAAATGGAAATTGTTTAGGGAAAATTTGGAAAACTTCCAAATGATTTCATGAGATATCAAAAGTTTTTATTTCTCCTCAAAATCTTACATTTGAAATACAAACCCTAACTTAGGGCTGTTACAAATCTCCCCCCCTTACAGGAATCTCGCCCCGAGATTCTGATCACTGGGAGAAGAAGGATGGGTAGTCTGCACGGAGTCGATCTTCCCTCTCCCAGGTTGCTTCATCCTACGAGTGATTCGACCACTGAACCTTCAGGAACTTGATCGCACAGTTCCTTGTTCTTCGTTCAGCTTCTTCGAGGATACGAACGCGCTCACGATAAGACAGATCTTCCTGCACATCGATATTTTCCAATGGCGTTTCCTCAACCGGAACACGGAGGCACCTCTTCAATTGCGATACATGGAAAACATCATGCACTCCTTCGAGTGTAGCTGGAAATTCTAACTTGTATGCAACAGCTCCCACTTTCTTGACGATGCGATACGGCCCGACATATCGAGGAGCCAATTTGCCCTTGACACCGAAACGACGATTGATGGGCCTCCTATTTGCGCTTGCGGGACTCGCCCAACGCCTTAGCCTTATGCTCTGCAACGATGGCCTTATCCACTAGGGCCTGAAAGTCGGCGAAGTCCACAATAGATAGCCTGTCCTGCAGCTCCTCGGACAAGCCATCCATAAACTTCTCCTGCTTAGCCTCATCTGAGGCCACCTCCCCCGGAGCATAACGAGCCAAATGATTAAACTCGCATGTGTACTCCGTCACGCACTTGCGCCTTGCTTGAGCGCGAGGAATTCTTTCTTCTTCAGCTTCATCAGGCCATCAGGGATGTGGGCCCGACGAAAAGCAGACCTGAACTCCTCCCATGAGACCACATGGCCCGCGGGCTGCATGGCGAGGTAGTTCTCCCACCATGAGTCTTTGCGCGCTCGAGTGGTGGGACGCGAAGAGTGCCTTCTCCTGGGTCTGGCACTGAGCGATGTTGAGCTTCCGCTCAACCATGCGCAGCCAATCATCCGCATCGAGAGGGTCCTCAGAGCGGGAGAAAGTCGGCGGCTGCGTACGGAGGAACTCGGCAAGTCCCCCGCGAGTCTGGTGTCCGCCACCTCCAGATCCGGAGGCACCGACAGGAGTGGAGGTATTCCTAGCAATAATCTCCAAAATGCGCGTCTGGTCCATGCGGTTTCGCTCGATCTGAGCGAGAACCTCAGCCATGGTCGGTGGAGGGGGAAGCTCCTCATCCCTGCCAGCTGACTGACTACCACGCGTTCTCCCGGCCATCCTGTTTCACTAAGACAAGTTAGCAATAACCTAAGAGCAAGAGAGCCAACATTCACTGAAACAGGCAAAAGCAAACACAAAGCAAGTATAAGAACTTTCAGCTACGAGATCATTCTCCCGAAGCGACCAACCCGTATATGCAGAACGAGTAATCGCTAAGGAAGGTAGTGTCTCAAAGTTAAAACACCGATTTAATACAGCCAACAAACTTAGACAGATAACTACTCGTTCTACACCTTACCCTATTATCACCACAAGTTTCGGTTAGATTAATCTTCCATGGTTCTCCCAAAAACTAATTCCACCAGTAGTAACTATCTTTTGAAAGGAAAGAGAGAAACCAAGTTTTAAAACTCAAATTGGGGTAAGATGAGAGTAGAAGGCTAAGATAGGTAAGGAGTAAAATCTGAGAGTCTGCCTAGGTTTTCGTAAACCTTTTTACATTTTCAAATAAGCTTTTCCAAAATATCCTAAAGACGACTATGCTTGGGTTACTACGGTCAGAATGGCTCTGATACCAACTTTGTGAGGACCCCAATTTATTTGGCTTGTAATGCTTAACCAACCACCTGGTCCTAGCATCACAAATCAAATAAACCGAGCCTCGAGATATGTATACTTCCCAGAAAGCAGTATACACACCTCCCACAAAAGTATGCATCAACTCCATTCCAAACATAGAGTCCAAACAAAGAACTACCAAACGGAAGATAAACAAATAGTAGAAATTATTAGACAATGGCCGATCGCCACAAGATACAAAAATAACGTAAGAACGACAATGAAGCAAAAGTGCCATAAGATGGCTATAAACAAAGCCAATCGTGCCTTCAACCCACAAGGCATCCGACCGACCGCCAAGCCTAGTCGTCGACACGTAGCAAGAAGATACTCACGTAAGTGAGGCCCTTGGGGCTCACCTTCTTCCTCTCGCAACAAAACATTAAGCAAAGCATTGAGTACAAAAATTGTTTTTGTACTCGCAAGACCGACGTGTGAACTAGCGCACTGCTCATATGCTACATGCAAAGCTTATCTCGTGGAGGCCATATGTTTCATTTGCATAAAGCCAACTTTATTTGCAATAATGTAATACGCTTTAAAGGCAAGTTTGCAATTCATTTTTTGTTGAAATAATCTGCGAAATAAAGATAGATACAAGTAACCACCTAGAAGTGACTATCCCAATAGTCACCACAACATAGCACGAATCCCGCTTCATACCACCCGCAAGTTTTAATTTAAAAGGTTGTAGTCTAACTCTTGAAAAGCTTACCCAAGCGTGTCCATCACCTAGGACGAGGCTATTCGAATAGTTTTTAACCTCGCGGGGGTGTACCACTGCACCACACTTGCATCGCCTTTAAGCCAAAGCACACTTAGAAGGTATGCAGCACAGCTAAGTCCTACGAGACTTTTTCCAATATTGTGTATTAACTACGAGCCGCTCGTATGGATAGAAATCCATACGCTTACGTGGTAAAGCCGAAAAGACAACTACCTTTGCGGGGTAAATCTTTACGGACAACTACCATGCTCCCAACACCATCCCTCCTGCGACCTCCTGCGACCCGGAGTCAATACACGCCAGAGTACTAGGTCAAGAGAGGTCCCATATACTCTAGTGTGATTAGCACGCCGAAATGCCTGGATAAATATTCACTCACAAGATGTTCGGTTCTTAATTGACCCGGGCACCATTCCAGTCACACCCAAGAATCACACCATCTTACCATTGTGCCCGCGTCTAAATCGTTTTTGTTTTCAGTTTTAATTTTGTAATTAACATAACATAAGCGAAACATAAGAACAATAATAAATTTATAGATCATGATCATCGACTAAGTCGATGATCGCCCAAATCTCAGGAAGCTAAGCATGGCTAAACAACCGAACTCGTAATCTACTAAGTGACAAGAGTTCATCCAACGAACTCGATCACAAAGAAATAACCTAGGCTCGTAGTAGAGATCAATATTTCACCTACAGGATATGCAGCTACGGATCTAACTAATCAATTTAACACAAATTAAGAAATGCATATATACAGCTGAAACAAAATATTAGACTTTAAAATACTGGGATTAACATGATCAAACTGCTTGCCTGGCTGCTGCTGCTCAGAAAGATCAACCTGTTGCAGAGGTTCACTCTCGATAATACCAGGCCCGTCGCAATCTATCCATCGAGCAAAAGCAACAATTAAGAAGCAATAACACCGGCAAAACTCAAAATTTCAAAAACAACCACAAATCTGCAACACAGAAGCTAGACCATTACAATAGGAACAACAAATTAGCTGCTACGGAGATGATTTAAATTAGACATGATTTCATGCGATGATCTACCCAAACTCACTTACTTACCAAGCTAACTACAAAATCAAAAATCAATCCTCTTATATGTTTTAATCTTTCGACCGACTTTGATGGTGATTGTGTGCACATCTATTAGCTAAGCATCAAAATACCTTATCTTATCTTAATTAACTAGTTATTCTATGCAACCTACAAAGTGATAAAATCATTTAGACCTACAAGTTTGCTATAAGAACACTAACTAGCTAAATATCCAATTATAAGATGCTAAGCAAAATTTTCTAACTGAGTTAGGGTTTTAAAGATACTCAGCTATTCACATTCCTAAGCATCACACCAATATATTGCAAGACTAACAAATTTCAGCATGCTACTACTACAAAGCCTTACCACACTGTAAACGCGAAACCACAAGTACAGAGGCAAGACATCTAGTTCCATTAACAGCTTCTTAGATCATACAAGCCAACATGTGATTTGAAACCTATAGAGACTAACTAATTAATTTCTTGCTAAACACTACTTCTTAAGGGAGTCATCAAGCACTAACAAGAATCAAAAGCATAAGCATGATACCAAAATCAAATTACTGACAACAGAAAAACGACAACAGAGAAACATACAAAGAACTAGCACTAAAATACTATCAAACCTCAATTACCCATTTTGATCATGCATGAGAGTGAACTAATGAACATCCCTAAGCTTGATTATCAGCTAAAACTTGGCTTAAGGGAGGTGGGCCCCACTGTCATGGAGATTGAAAGAGGGAACAGAGAGGCAAACAGGGATGGCTCGGGCGGCTCTGGACCTGGTTTCGTCGCCGGCGAAGGAGTGGCGGCGCGGTAGGTGTGACAGCCAAAATGGGTTACTGGAGGACTGCTGAAGCTGAAGGTGGTCTCGAGGCAACCGGAGATGCACCGTGGCGGCGTGGCGACGGAGCGCGGCGGCCGGCCGTGGAGGTGACAAGGGGCGACTGCGCCAGAGAAGAAGAAGGTGAAAACTAGCGCGCACATGAGCATCAGTGGGTTACCAGGAACTCACCGAGATGACGCGTTGCTAAGGTGGCTGCCGGAGATGGCCCGGCGACGAGAGCCTGCGGTGGCGCGAGGTGGTCACCGTCGGCAAGGACCTGAGGTGAAGGAGAGAGCGTGTGAGTGATCGGGGAAGGAAGATGGAGACCAGGCGATGCTCATCGAGAGAAGAATCGAGCTGGAACTCACCGGAGAAGACGTGGCGACGGTGGAGGCGGGTTCGGCTGGAGATGGAGAAGAAAGGGTGCGCGCAGCTCCTCAGGTGATGAAACCCCGAATTTCTTGAGGGGTTCACTTCTTGGAGATGCGGAACACGCCGTGACGCGATCTGCCGAGCTCGGAGATCGCCGGAGCAGCCGGAACGCTCGGAGGCGGTGAGGCGGCACTCACGGCTTCTGGAGCTCAGAGGAGGAAATGGACAGAGGAGGAGAAGGAAAACCAGGCAGGTGAAACCCTCGGTTGGATTTTGAAGAGGAGGGCAGAGGCAGCGAGGTGGAGGCAGTTGGGCGGCGAGGTGACCGATGAGCCGTGCTGGCACGCATGTGGCGGGCGGTGGCGGCGCGCATGGTGAGTGGTGGCGCGAGCGACGCGCCGCGTGGAAGAGAGGACCTGCAGGTGGGACCGATCCGACAGCGAGAGAGAGGGCGAGGCGGTTGAGTCGAACCTAGAGGCTAAGTGGCGCGGTCGGTGCTTGGCTCGGGTCCGGTCGGATTCGAGCTCGAGTTCGGACCCGATGAATAGTGTTTACTGATTTTGAGTTTAAAAAGGCTGAGAGATTTGGGGAATTTTTAGAGATAGCTTCAAAGCTCCAAAAATTCCAAAATTTTTATGGTAGACACTTTGGACAGGGAACAACCTTGCATAAATTTTCTAGAAATTTTTATGCACAGAATTGTTCTCAAGAAAATTCACAAGCTGCTGTGCTAGGGTTTGACCAGAATTTGGAATAGTTTGACTTGCTCTTTTGAAATAGCAAACAAAATCTAAAAATTGTGAAATTTTTCAGAGAGGTATCTAGGATGGTCAAGATGATAGGAAAAATACTTGCAGAGGATGATCACAATTTTAAGGTCAAGAATTTTGTTGACAACAACTTCCATTCACAAGAACAAATTCTAGAAAATGGAAATTGTTTAGGGAAAATTTGGAAAACTTCCAAATGATTTCATGAGATATCAAAAGTTTTTATTTCTCCTCAAAATCTTACATTTGAAATACAAACCCTAACTTAGGGCTGTTACATGCGCAATGCTATTGCGCACCTGTAGCTGGCACTCACTCGCACCGCCGTGCTTTAGGTCGCCGGCGTTTTACCGGTGAAGCCGTCGGGCTCGTTGTCGGACGCGCCTGGCGCGTACGCGACGTGGCCCAACGTGCGCCATCCATCTTCCGATCTGTGGCCGCGATATCGCCTGATCTGTGCGTGTGTTCTGTGCTGGGTTGATCGTGAGCCGTTCATCTCGAGATCAGCGGCCCACAGCCATTGCCTCCTTCTCGCACGTGTGAGTTCAAACGCACCGGCGTGGTTCGATTTGGACCGTTGGATCCAAGATCGACGGTCCTCCTTCGTTGATCTTGCGCGGGCGCGTGCGCGCTGTCCAGAGCGCTCTGGGCCGTTCGATGCAAAATCAACGCCCCAGGTTCCTCCACGTCATATTGATTTTTGTGGGTTTTCCCGAGAGCTTTATTTGCAAACTAAAAAAAGGTATTAAACTTCAAAAATGCATAACTAATTCAATTTAAATCCATTTAGGTTGATTCCAATTTTGTTAGCTTTAGTTTGAGCTGAACTTTAATCTAAAAATGGATAGAAGTTTGGTTCGGCTCCAAAAAACAGATTTCAAAATTTATTTAGAAATAGGTTTTAATTGTTATTCTAAAACTTGCAATTAATTTGTAAATTGCATAACTAATTCTCTGAAAATCATTTTTAACTGAATCCCACTGTATTGGCTTCCTCCAATAAGTTACTAAATGATAAATTTGGTTTTAGGTATGTTACTATTTTCAACAACATTTCATATGCAATTTAGTTTTGTTCATTTTCATTACTTGAAAAATCATAAGTAGATCATTTTAACTCCAAATGGGGTGAGACCAATTGTGTTAGCCTTAAAATGTCAGTAGCTACCCATCATAAAAATTTTAGGATAAAAAAACCCCTAGAAAATTATTTATGAACAGTAACCTCATTTAATTGCATTTTCAGCCGAATTAAATTGTTTTAATAATATCTTTTGCATTAAGAATCCAAATCAATTGTTTCCTGTTGCTAAATTCATTAAAAATCATGCCCTTGCTTCTGTAAAATTTTCAGAGCATTTGGAGTATTTTGGTTTTAGAGTCTTTTTCGTTTTCTTAGTTCTTATCGGCTATTTTCGCTTTTTCGATTAGGTGCCGACGAGTGTGTTGACCGTGAGAGTGACCCTCCGCAGCAAATTGAGCAACAGCAGCAAGGCAAGCAGTTTGATCATTTCCCATTTAATCCCATTACTTTTAAAGTCTAATACTTTGTTTAACTTGTATGTATGCATTGCTATTTTGTTGTTAAATTGATTAGTTAATCCTCTAGTTGCATAATCTGTAGGTAAATAATTATCCTCTACTACCTGAGCCTATGTTATTTGCTGTGATTAGAGTTCGTTGGATGAACTCTTGTCACTTAGTAGATTAAGAATAAATACTGCTTAGACTTGCTTAGCTATCAGTAGTATCGGGCGATCATCGACTAAGTCGATGATCTTGATCACACAATCAAAATTATTATTACCATTATGTCCAGCCCTTGTGTTTTACTAATTTGCAAATCAAAAACTGAAAACAAATTATATCTTGACTTGGGCACAATGGTATGTTGGTGTGATCTGTTGGGTATGATTGGAATGGTGCCTAAGTCCCCAAGGACCGAGTTACTTGCGCCATTGATCCAAGCAATTGTTGCGTGCTAACCACGCGAGGGGGATATGGAACCTCTCTTGACTAAGTACTTTGGGAGGTGTTAATTATGAGCTGGTTGGTGGGTGTTTTAAAAATGTGGTGTTGTGAGGAGCATTAGCGGCATCGTTAGGTCATCTAATGTATCCTTCTCCTGTGGGTCGCGGCTCTTAATTAGCATCGTTCATTGGAAAACGTCTTGTTGGACTTAGCCGTGCCTGCATACCAAAGGAAGTATGTTAACTGTGGGCACCCGGTGTATTGGAAAAGTGATTAATTAAAATTATACTGTAGCACAATTCTTAATTAAGGAACAGTGCTGCGCCTTCTTTAAGAATCATGCTAGAAGCATAAGTTTAATAAATAATGATCCAATACTCAGTTTCTGATATATGACTCACAATGGTTCCTGTGATCAACGACCATTGCACATATATCCTTCAACAACATTGCATCATACACATACAAGGCATACATTTACATAATTAAACATATGTTTACAACTTTTGGTTTAGTACTACATTATCCAGTGACTTGGTCACTTCAAAAGTTTAACAGCGGAAGCAAACTAAAAGTCAAAATCCACCAATGGCCCCATCCACCCACAGGCGATTGCGTGGAGGAAAGAAGTAGCTTTACTCGTTAGCGTCACCCTGATCGACGCTAACGGGTACTTCATAAAGGTAACCGTCCTCACCTGCAACAATAGGTTATAGCACCTTGAGTACGGAAGGTACTCAGCAAGACTTACACAAACTAATAAAAGAAAGTGTTTAGTAGAGCCTATACAAAGGAGTAGAATTTATACATGTATAAGGTTGCAACAGGAAGGTTTAATGGTTAAAGTTTGCACAAAGCAATACATCTTAACCTACAATTATTAAATTTTGATAAAGCAATTTCATAAATCAAAGTTAGATTAAAACAGTAAGTAAATAAGAATAAGGATAAACAATACAATGCATGAATTCTCTCATGCTAAACCAAAAACCGAACCCACATTTGTAAATCAAAACTCTATACAGGTGACATCAATTCAAGTCATCGTCCATGACCATGGACACGGCTATTCGAACAGTTTGATACCCTGCAGGGGTGTACATCTTTACCCACACGACTTAGCCAGCCCGTTGCCTTCGGATGCCTCCGAATGATGACATACTTCCTTTGGTATGCCGACCGGGGAAACTAAGATTTGGTATTTTTCAACAAGCTAACACTATTGAGTTGGATACCCATGTGTGAACTGATCTCGCTTAAACAACGACTGATAGCATCTGCCTAACCGGGGCACACATGTTGCGTTAGGAATGCCGATCCAACCATAAGAAGTAATGCAAACTGGGTTCGCTGCCCATATTAGATTGCAATCGGCATCTTTAAGGTACGTACATGCGACGGAGCACATATACGCCCTCACCCTTCTAAGAACATCTGATATTGACATACAAGCTCAC
Source organism: Ampelocalamus luodianensis (assembly GCA_036346255.1). Lineage (NCBI taxonomy): Eukaryota > Viridiplantae > Streptophyta > Magnoliopsida > Poales > Poaceae > Ampelocalamus > Ampelocalamus luodianensis. The sequence continues at coordinate 52,910,519 of CM070634.1, read as the reverse complement.
ATGGCATACAACACAGTCTATTGACCAAAGCATCTATGCCATACAAGATCAATACACATATCCTTACTCCCCTGTTTCCAACCCAATAGTCTCAACCCTTTACTTAACCAAACAATACCATACATACTGCTGGCGTGGAAGTACGTGGGGAACTTGAATTGAACAATCAGAGTTCAGTCCTTAATTAACCCGGACAAGTCCACCACAATTCCCAATCTCGTGCACAAAAGCACCATCACTAGCATCCTCTTGTCCAGATCAATTTAAATGTAAAAATGCAATTCTGATTTAAAGAAACTGGACAAAGAGTTGAAGTAACTGAAATTCATTGGTTGCTCCTGTAACAGCCCTAACTTAGGGTTTGTATTTCAAATGTAAAATTTTGAGGAGGAATAAAAACTTTTGTTGTCTCTTCAAATCATTTGGAAGTTTTCCAAATTTTCCCTAGCAATTTCCATTTTCTAGAATTAAATTCTTGTGAATGGAAATTGTTGTCAGCAAATTCTTAGCTTTCAAACTTGTGATCATCCTCTGAAATTATTTTCCTATCATCTTGATCATCCTATCTACCTCCCTGAATTATTTCACAATTTTTAGATTTTATTTGCTATTTCAAATGGCCAAGTCAAACTAGTTGAAAATCTGGTCAAACCCTAGGTCAGCATGCTTGTGAATTTTCTGCAGAACTTTTCATTGCATAAAAAGTTCTGGAAAATTTATGCAATGTTGTTCTCTGTCTCAAGTAGCTACCATAAAAATTTCGAAATTTTTGGAGCTCAGGAGCTACCTTTAAAAATTCTCCAAACTCTCTCAGCCTTTTAAAACCTCAAATCAGAAAACACTGTTCCTCGGGCCCGAACCCAACTCAGGCTCGAGTCCGACTCGTACCACTTGACTCGGTCGCGTCAACTAAACGCACCGCGCGCGAGTCCAATCGATCGTGACCGTCCGATGCAAATCGAACGATCCACGTTGCGTGCGCAACCGACCTGTCCGAATGCATACACCAATCTCAGCCGTCCATTTCAGATCCAACGGTCGGTGCGATACTGATCAAATCAAGCCACCGGTTCGCACCGCTTTGTGAGTCACTGACGGGTGGACCCCACTTGTCGCCTTCGCCTCGCCCTCCGCGTCTCACCGGAGCGCACCGGCGATCACGCATGTGTGCCACGTACCTCGTCGCTGCCACCTATTTGCCCTCGTGTCCGTCCGTGGAGCATCGCCAGAGCTTTATAACCTCACCGCACTCACTCATTCATCGTTTCCTTCGCTCTCTCACTTTCTCCGCCCGCTTCTCTGTTTCGGCCGGCGAAGAGGACGAGGGTAGCGCCGCTGTGTTAGCGCCGCCCTTGATCCCGCAACCACGCCGCGTGATCCACGCCGACGCCGCTCCATTTTGCCCAACCCGGTCCTTGGCGTCGATGGATCACGAGGCGGTATCGTCGTCTCCGCCTCCGGTTGCGGCGGTCCCGCGAGCTTGCTAGTTCTCTGGTGAGTCTCTAACCTCGTCACTTGGTCCTCGTGATCGCAATCATCCTCGAGCCTAACGGTGGGCTCGTTTACGTCTTTTCGTGCATCGTGGAGGTCGTGCGGGTGTTTCTTCCTCGCGCACGGTGTTCGCCGCCGTGGCAATTCCGCCGCCGGACCTTCTTCTTCGATTTTGTCTTGTGCTTATTGCTCCTGGAGTCGAGGCGATCCCGTGGCGCACCTTCTCGAAGCTGCTCGAAGTCTGTAGCATCTTCTCCTCGAGCACCGCACTTTCTTCTCCGCCTCCCGCCGTCGTGAGCTCATCTCCGTCGACCATTGGGCTCCGCGCCACCGCACCGGTTCGTGAGGTCTTTGCGAACCTTGAGGTACCACTCACTCGTCTTGAAACTCATTGGTTTGCTAGATCACCATGCGGCGCCGCGCCGCCCTCGTCGCGTGCGCGGTGAGCGGCGGCGGCTTAGTTAGCGCTAACCCTGTTCTAGCCGAGTCACCGATTGGTGGGCCCTCTTTGGTTAATCGCGTTTAGAAATCCTTTAATCCAGCCCGTTATTTATTCTCCGAGTCAACGCCATGTGGGCCCATGCGTCGATTAGGGTTGTGTAGCTCGTAATGCGTTTTCTCGATGGGAAGCGCTTCTCGTGAGAGTGTTTTAGGTTTGCACCTTAGTAAGTCAAGACGTATTCTTTGAATACGCCGACGTCACTTTAGGCGGTGTCTTGTCTGCTGTCAGCGTTATGGGACCATTGTCGATGTTGGGGCTTCTTGATTGCGGTAGAAAAAGTATTCATTGCTTTAGTATTTACGGTTTATGTTTTCTGTTGAGTCATTAATTCAATCAAACTTGTAAAATGTATAACTAATTCAATTTTTGTCCAAATTGCATGAAACCAGTCTTGTTAATTTTCATTTTAAATGTATTATTTACTAAAATTAGTTTCATCCATGCCTCTGTAGCAAAAATCTGTTAACTAATAAAATGGTGTCTTATGTATCTTCTAAATTAGAAAATGCATATCTTTTCCAATAATTGTCCAAATTAAATGAACCCAATTGTAGAATTTCATTTTCAGTGTGCTAACTATTAGGATAGGTTTTATACACTGGTTCTGTTCATGAAAATTTGTTGAGTAATTAACTAGTGACTTGTTGTGTTTTTAGCTTAGAAAATTCATAGAAAATTGCTAATAACTTAAAATGATTTGTTCTCCGTTTCTAAAATTTTGTTATTTCATGCTTAGCTTTGTGTGAGTTTTGGCTTGTTTTGATGTTGTTGTATGTTTGAGTTTTGTCGGTGTTATTCGTTCTTATTTCTTTGTTATGTTCGATCGTTAGGCTTCGATATTTGCGGCAACCCCGAGGACGATCCTCCGCACCATATTGAGCAACAAAGAGCTGTGCAAGCGCTTTGATCATGATAATCCCAAGACTTTAAATTCTAATATTTTGTTTCAATTGTATGTATGCATTGCTTAATTTGTGTTAAAATGGATTAGTTAAATCTGTAGTGCATATCCTGTAGACAAATATTGATCTCTACTACCGAGCCTAGGTTATTTCTTTGTGATTAGAGATCATTGGATGATTTCTTGTCACTTAGTAGATACGATTTCATTTGCTTAGACATGCTTAGTATCGATAGAATCAAGCGGTTATCGACTTTAGTCGGTAACCTTGATCACACAAAATCTACTACAACTTTATGTTTCACATTTTGCTATGCTTACTTGCAAAACTAAAACCAAAAACAAAAATGCTTTAGACGGGCACAATGGTAAGATTGGTGTGATCATTGGGTGTGGATGGAAAGGTGCCCGGTCAATTAAGGACCGAACATCTTGTGAGTTTCATTATCCAGCATTTTCGTGCTAACCACACTAGAGGGTATGGGACCTCTCTTGACCTAGTACTTTGGCGTGTATTGGTCCCGGTCGCAGGAGGTCGCGGGAGGGATGGAGGTGGGAGCATGGTAGTTGTCCAAAAGCTTTATCCCGAGTGGGTAGTTGTCTTTTCGGCTTTACCATGTAAGCGTATGGGTTTCCATCCATACGAGCGGCTCGGGTTGATACACAATATTGGAAACAGTCTCGAGGACTTAGTGTGTGCAGCATACCTTCGGAAGTGTGCTTTGGCTTAAAGGCGATCCGAGGTGTGGGTGCGATGGTACACCTGCAGGTTAAAAACTATTCGAATAGCCTCGTCCTAGGTGATGGACGCTTGGGTAAGCTTATCGAGAGTTAGACTACAACCTTTTAAAATTAAAACTTGCAGGGTGGTACGAATCTGGGGATTCGTGCTATGTTGTGGTGACTATTGGGATAGTCACTTCTAGGTGGTTACTTGTATCCATCTTTATCTCGCAGTTATTTCAACAGTAAAAATGAATTGCAAACTTGCCTTTAAACCATATTATATTATTGCAAATGAAAATTGGCTTTATGCAAATGAAACATATGGCCTCCACTGAACAAGCCTGCATGTAGCATATTAACAGGTCTGCTAGTTCACACGTCAGTCTTGCGGGTACAAAGACAATCTTTGTACTCGTGTGCTTTGCTTAATGTTTTGTTGCGAGAGGAAGAAGGTGAGCCTCGGGGCCTCACTTACGTGAGTGTGTTGCCGTTTCTTGGGCGACTAGACTTGGCGGTCCGGTCCGATGCCTTGTGGGTTGAAGGCACGCGATTGGCTTTGTTTATAGCCATCTTATGGCACTTTGCTTCCATTGTCTGCCTCGTCTATTTGTGTATCTTGTGGCCCGTCGGCCTTTGTCCGTAATAACTCTACTATTTGTTTATCTTCCGTTTGGTAGTGTGGTGTTTGGACTCTATGTTTGGAATGGAGTTGATGTCTAATTTTGTAACGAGTGTGTATCTTGCTTCGGGAAGTATACATATCTCGAGGATCGCTTATTTGATTTGTGATGCTAGGACCGGTGGTTGGTTAAGCATTACAAGCCAAATAAACCGGGTCCTCACAAAGTTGGTATCGAGCCATTCGACCGTAGTAACAAGCATAGCCGTCCTTAGGATATTTTGAAAGTATTATTTTCAAATTATAAAAGGTTTATGAAAACCTAGGCGATTCTCGATTTTATTCCTTACCTATCTTAGCTTTCTACTCTCATCTTACTCTAATTTAAGTTTTGAAACTTGGTTTCTCTCTTACCTTTCAAAAGATAGTTACTACCGGTGGAATTAGTTTGGGAGAACCATGAAGTTTAATCCAACTAAAACTTGTGGGGATAATAGGGTAAGATGTAAAGGAGTAGTTATGTGTCCGATTTTCTTGATCGAACTTTATCCTGCCTTGTGTTTGTTTCTGGTTTGCTTTCATGAATTTTGGGCTTTCTTGCTCTTAAATTTGTTGCTAACTTGTCTTAGTAAAACAGGATGGCCGGGAGAACGCGTGGCAGTCAGCAGGCTGGTCATGATGAGGAGCTTCCCCCTCCTCCGACCATGGCTGAGGTTCTCGCTCAGATCGAGCGAAACCGCATGGATCAGACGCGCATCTTGGAGGTTATTGCTAGGAATACCTCCACTCCTGCCGGTGGTGGCGGCCACCAGACTCGCGGGGGACTTGCAGAGTTCCTCCGTACACAGCCGCCGACTTTCTCCCGCTCTGAGGACCCTCTCGATGCGGATGATTGGCTGCGCATGGTTGAGCGGAAGCTCAACATAGCTCGATGCCAGCGCAGACAAGGCACTTTTCGCGTCCCACCGGCTTGAGGGCGCGGCACTCTCATGGTGGGAGAACTATCTCGCCATGCAGCCCGCGGGCCATGTGGTCGCGTGGGAGGAGTTCAGGTCAGCCTTTCGTCGGGCCCACATCCCAGATGGCCTGATGAAGCTGAAGAAGAGAGAATTCCTCGCGCTCAAGCAAGGGCGCAAATCTGTGACGGAGTACTTGTACGAGTTTAATCATCTGGCTCGTTATGCTCCAGGAGAGGTGGCCTCAGATGAGGCTAAGCAGGAGAAGTTTATGGATGGCTTGTCCGAGGAGCTGCAGGACAAGCTATCTATTGTGGACTTCTCAGACTTTCAGGCCTTGGTAGATAAGGCCATTGTTGCTGAGCATAAGGCAAAGGCACTAGGCGAGTCCCGCAAGCGCAAATGGGAGGCACATCAGTCTACTCACGCCAGCCTCGTTCGTCCTCGGGCTGGGCCAGCACCAGTGGCCCGTTCTTTTGCTCCACCGGCGCCGAGACCATCTCGCACCAGCTCGCCCACCGCAGTGTGTTTCAGCCACGTGCGCCGCGATCTCGCAGCAGAGCGGCCTCGCAATCCGGCGCCGAGGTGACTTGTTTTATTGCCACAACAAGGGCCATTATGCGAATGCTCGCCTCGAGTGTTGCAGCAGCCTCGTCCTAATGGAGGACGCGGGCGGGAGTGGTCATCCACGACGAGAAGATGATCCGAAGCCCGTGGTGCGGCGTGGTCGAGTCAACCACCTTTCGGTGAGGAGGCTCGGAGGCGCGGATGTCGTGATGGGTACACTTCTTGTTAATTCTCGCTGCGCGGTAGATATTTGATTCGGAGCATCGCATTCTTTATTTCAAGATCATTTGCTGCTGCTAGTGGTCTTATTGTGTTCCTTTAGGCGTTCCTTTGCTCATCCGCTCTCGGGTCGGAAATGAGAGCCGATTCTGATGTCGGGATGTTCCTATCATAGTCAAGGGAGTGGGATTTTTGGCAAATCTTATTCTCTCGATTCAGTCCGATGTGATTCTTGGCATGGATTGGTTGTCCCAACACTTGGGGCAAATCGATTGTGCGGGAAGATTGTCTATCTTACCGACCCTTGAGCGGCGGTCGGATTTTCGCGCGCTTCGTGGTCCGCATCTTTGTGCATTAGAAGCGAAGCCACCTTGCGATTCGTGGATGTTCCCATAGTATCGACTTTGAGGATGTCTTTCACGAAGATTTGCACAGGATGCCTCGGTTCGAGATCCGAGTTTGTCATCGAGTTGTTGCCCGCATCGCCCGATTTGAAGGCGCCATATCGGATGCCTCCCAATGAGCTAGAAGAATTGAAGAAGCAGCTTGGTGAGCTCCAAGCAAAGGGTTTCATCCGTCCAGTTCATCTCCTTGGGGTTGTCAGGTGATCTTTGTGAAGAAGAAGGACAAGACTTTGCGCATGTGTGTTGATTACCGTCCTCTCAATGAAGTGACGGTGAAGAACAAATATCCTCGCCCGCATTGATGATCTTTTGACCGCTTATGCGGAGCTCGGTGTTCTCCAAGATTGATCGAGATCGGGCTATCATCAAGTCGGATCGGTGAGGATATTCAAGACGGCTTTCACTACTCGTTATGGCACATGCGAGTACACCGTCATGTCTTTCGGATTAACCAATGCTCCAGCTTTGTTCATGAACTTGATGAATTCAGTATTCATGGAGTTTTTGGACAAATTTGTGGTGGTCTTCATTGATGATATTCTTATTTATTCCAAGATCAAGCGAGCATGCCGAGCATCCAAGATTGTTTTGGGCAAGTTATGGAGCATCGGTGTATGCAAAGTTCAAAGAAATGTGAGTTTCGTTGAAGGAAGTGGCATTCTTGGGCCATGTTCTTTCATTTGGAGGCATATTTGTGGATCCCAAAGAAAGTCGGCGATGTTCTATCTTGGGGCCACCAAGTCGACCAGCGATGTGCGGAGTTTTCTTGGTTTAGCGGGCTACTATCGCGCTTTATCGAGAACTTCTCCAAGATCGCAGCCGATGGTGAATTGCTCAAGAAGGACAAGAAGTTTGTGTGGTCCTCTGCTTGTGATGAGAGCTTTGGGAGCTCAAACAGCGATTGACTTCAGCCCCAATCCTCACTCTTCCTGATATCCACAAGAGCTTCAATATTTATTGCGATGCCTCTCGTCGGGGACTCGGGTGTGTTCTTATGCAGGAAGGCAAGGCAGTTGCCTATGCATCTAGGCGCTGAGGCCTCATGAGCTCAATTATCCCACCCATGATTTAGAGCTTGCTGCAGTAGTTCATGCACTCAAGATTTGGCGGCATTATTTGATCGGAAATCGCTGTGAGGTGTATTCCGATCACAAGAGTTTGAAATACTTGTTCACTCAGCCAGATCTGAACCTCAGGCAGAGGAGATGGCTAGAATTGATCAAAGATTATGATATGGGTATTCAGTATCATCCTGGCAAGGCCAATGTGGTTCTTGATGCACTTAGCCGAAAGGTGTATTGCAATACTTTGATGATCCAGAGCAAGAACTCGCACTTCTTGCGAAATTCAAAGATCTCAACTTGGGTTTGGTTGAGCACGGTTCCCTCATCGCCACGATTGTGCAACCGACTTTGGTGGATCGAGATCAAGTCGGCCAAACAATCGGATGATGGTGTGGGTAAAATCAAGCAAAACATCGAATGGATCACCAATTGTTTCACAGAGGATGAGCACGGTGTTGTATGGTTTGGGCAGCGTCTCGTGGTCCCAAAGATCCCGAGTTGCGGATTTGATCCTTCAGAAGCCCATGATTCGCCTTTGTCCATCCATCCGGGGCTACCAAGATGTACCAAGATCTGCGCAGAGGTTACGGTGGACTCGCATGAAGCGCGAGATTGCGGGTTCGTTGCGGATGCGACGTATGTTGTCGCGTGAAGGCCGAGCATCGGCGTCAAAGCAGTCTCCTCCAGCCCTTGCCTATACCGAGTGGAAGTGGGATTCCGTTGTGCGGACTTCATCACCGGTTTGCCCCGCATTTCTTCGAGGAAGGATGCTATCTGGGTGGTTATTGACAGATTGACGAAAGTAGCACATTTTCTGCCAGTGTGTACCGCCCTCAGCGTCAGTAAATTGACAGACCTCTACATATCCCGCATTGTGAGTTTGCATGGTGTGCCACGAACGATGGTGTCAGATCGTGGTTCTCTTTTCACTTCCCGACTTTGGCACAGTCTACAGGAGGCCATGGGTACCCGTCTTTCGTTCAGCTCAGCCTATCATCCTCAGACTGATGGTCAGACGGAGCGAGTCAACCAAGTCCTTGAAGATATGCTCCGTGCCTGTGTTCTTTCCTATGGGAAGAATTGGGAGAAGAGTTTGCCGCTTGCCGAGTTCTCTTACAACAACAGCTTCCAGGCTAGTCTCGGCATGGCACCGTTTGAGGCTTTGTATGGGAGGCGATGCAGAACACCGTTGAACTGGTCAGAAACTGGTGAAAGGCAGTTCTTTGGCCCAGATTCCATCAATGAGGCTGAAAGCCAAGTGCAGTTGATTCGTGAGCACTTGCGCGTAGCTCATCGAGCGTAAGAGTTATGCAGATCGGCGTCGTCGTGAGCTGAGTTTCCAGCCCAATGACTTTGTGTATCTCAAAGTCTCACCTCTGAAGGGACATCGTCGTTTCGGTGTCAAGGGCAAACTGGCTCCTCGATATGTCGGGCCGTATCGCATCATCAAGAGAGTGGGAGCTGTTGCATACAAGTTAGAATTGCCAGCTACACTCGAAGGGGTGCATGATGTTTTCCACGTGTCGCAATTGAAGAAGTGCCTTCGTGTTCCTGTGGAGGAAACGCCCTTGGAAAATATCGATGTGCAGGAAGATCTGTCTTATCGTGAGCGCCCCGTTCGTATCCTCGAAGAAGCTGAACGCAGGACAAGGAACCGTGTGATCAAGTTCCTTAAAGTTCAGTGGTCAAACCACTCCGAGGATGAAGCCACTTGGGAGCGGGAAGACCGCCTTCGAGCAGATTACCCATCCTTCTTCTCCCAGTGATCAGAATCTCGGGGCGAGATTCCTGTAAGGGGGGGAGATTTGTAACAGCCCTAACTTAGGGTTTGTATTTCAAATGTAAAATTTTGAGGAGGAATAAAAACTTTTGTTGTCTCTTCAAATCATTTGGAAGTTTTCCAAATTTTCCCTAGCAATTTCCATTTTCTAGAATTAAATTCTTGTGAATGGAAATTGTTGTCAGCAAATTCTTAGCTTTCAAACTTGTGATCATCCTCTGAAATTATTTTCCTATCATCTTGATCATCCTATCTACCTCCCTGAATTATTTCACAATTTTTAGATTTTATTTGCTATTTCAAATGGCCAAGTCAAACTAGTTGAAAATCTGGTCAAACCCTAGGTCAGCATGCTTGTGAATTTTCTGCAGAACTTTTCATTGCATAAAAAGTTCTGGAAAATTTATGCAATGTTGTTCTCTGTCTCAAGTAGCTACCATAAAAATTTCAGAAATTTTTGGAGCTCAGGAGCTACCTTTAAAAATTCTCCAAACTCTCTCACCTTTTAAAACCTCAAATCGAAAACACTTGTTCCTCGGCCCGAACCCAACTCGTGCTCGAGTCCGACTGCGTACCACTTGACTCGGTCGCGTCAACTAAACGCACGCGCGCGAGTCAATCGATCGTGACCGTCCGATGCAAATCGAGCGATCCACGTTGCGTCGGCGCAACCGACTGTCCGAATGCATACACCAATCTCACCGTCCATTTGGATCCAGCGGTCGGTGCGACATCGATCAAATCAAGCCACCGGTTCGCACCGCTTTGTGAGTCAGCGACGGTGGACCCCACTTGTCGCCGGCCGTCCTCGCCCTCTCGCGTCTCACCGGAGCGCACCGGCGATCACGCATGTGTGCCACGTACCGCCGTCCGCCACCTATTTGCCCTCGTGTCCGTCCGCGGAGCATCGCGAGCTTTATAACCTCACCGCACTCACTCATTCATCGTTTCTTCGCTCTCTCACTTTCTCCGCCCGCTTCTGCTTTGGCCGCGAAGAGGCGAAGGTAGCGCCGCCGTGTTAGCGCCGCCTTGATCCGCAACCACGCCGCCGTGATCCACGCCGACGCCTCCATTTTGCCCAACCGGGTCCTTGGCGTCCGTGGATCACGAGGCGTATCGTCGTCTCGCCTCCGGTTGCGGCGGTCCCGCGAGCTTGCTAGTTCTCTGGTGAGTCTCTAACCTCGTCACTTGGTCCTCGTGATCGCAATCATCCTCTCGAGTCTAACGGTGGGCTCGTTTACGTCTTTCGTGCATCGTGGAGGTCGTGCGGGTGTTTCTTCCTCGCGCGCGGTGTTCGCCGCGTGGCAATTCCGCCGCCTCGGACCTTCTTCTTCGACTTTGTCTTGTGCTTATTGCTCCGGAGTCGAGGCGATCTGTGGCGCACCTTCTCGGCCGCCGAAGTCCGTAGCATCTTCTCCGCGAGCACCGCACTTTCTTCTCCGCCTCCGCCGTCGTGAGCTCATCTCCGTCGACCATTGGGCTCGCGTCACCGCACCGGGTTCGTGAGGTCTTTGCGAACCTTGAGGTACCACTCACTCGTCTTGAAACTCATTGGTTTGCTAGATCACCTGTGCGGCCGCGCCGCCGTCCCCGTGCGTGCTGGTGAGCCGCCGGCGAAGCTTAGTTAGCGCTAACCCCTGTTCTAGCTGAGTCACTGATTGGTGGGCCCTCTTTGGTTAATCGCGTTTAGAAATCCTTTAATCCAGCCCGTTATTTATTCTCTGAGTCACTGCCATGTGGGCCCATGCTGTCAGTTAGGGTTGTGTAGCTCGTGTCGTTTTCTCGATGGGAAGCGTGCTTCTCTGTGAGTGTTTTAGGTTTGCACCTTAGTAAGCGAAGACGTATTCTTTGAATACGCCCGACGTCACTTTAGGCGGGTGTCTTTGTCTGGTCGGCGTTCATGGGCCCATTGTCGATGGTGGGGCTTCTTGATGGCGGTAGAAAAAGTATTCATTGCTTTAGTATTTTCGGTTTATGTTTTTCGTTGAGTCATTAATTCAATCAAACTTGTAAAATGTATAACTAATTCAATTTTTGTCCAAATTGCATGAAACCAGTCTTTGTTAATTTTCATTTTAAATGTATTATTTACTAAAATTAGTTTCATCCATGCCTCTGTAGCAAAAATCTGTTAACTAATAAAATGGTGTCTTATGTATCTTCTAAATTAGAAAATGCATATCTTTTCCAATAATTGTCCAAATTAAATGAACCCAATTCTCAGAGAATTTCATTTTGATGTGCTAACTATTAGGATAGGTTTTATACACTGGTTCTGTTCATGAAAATTTGTTGAGTAATTAACTAGTGACTTGTTGTGTTTTTAGCTTAGAAAATTCATAGAAAATTGCTAATAACTTAAAATGATTTGTTCTCTGTTTCTAAAATTTTGTTATTTCATGCTTAGGCTCTTTGTGTGAGTTTTGGCTTGTTTTGATGTTGTTGTATGTTTGAGTTTTGTCGGTGTTATTCGTTCTTATTTGTTGTTATGTTCGATCGTTAGGCTTCGATATTTGCGGCAACCCCGAGGACGATCCTCACACCATATTGAGCAACAAAGCCGTGCAAGCGATTTGATCATGATAATCCCGATTACTTTAAATTCTAATATTTTGTTTCAAATTGTATGTATGCATTGCTTAATTTGTGTTAAAATGGATTAGTTAAATCCGTAGTGCATATCCTGTAGACAAATATTGATCTCTACTACCGAGCCTAGGTTATTTCTTTGTGATTAGAGATCATTGGATGATTTCTTGTCACTTAGTAGATACGATTTCATTTGCTTAGACATGCTTAGTATCGATAGAAGCGGGCGGTTATCGACTTTAGTCGGTAACCTTGATCACACAAAATCTACTACAACTTTATGTTTCACATTTTGCTATGCTTACTTGCAAAACTAAAACCAAAAACAAAAATGCTTTAGAGCAGGCACAATGGTAAGATTGGTGTGATCATTGGGTGTGATGGAAAGGTGCCCGGGTCAATTAAGGACCGAACATCTTGTGAGTTTCTGTTATCCAGGCATTTCGGCGTGCTAACCACACTAGAGGGTATGGGACCTCTCTTGACCTAGTACTTTGGCGTGTATTGGTCCCGGGTCGCAGGAGGTCGCAGGAGGGATGGAGGTGGGAGCATGGTAGTTGTCCGAAAAGCTTTATCCTGAGTGGGTAGTTGTCTTTTCGGCTTTACCATGTAAGCGTATGGGTTTCTATCCATACGAGCGGCTCGGGGTTGATACACAATATTGGAAACAGTCTCGTAGGACTTAGTGTGTGGCATACCTTGGAAGTGTGCTTTGGCTTAAAGGCGATGCGAGGTGTGGGTGCAGTGGTACACCCGCAGGTTAAAAACTATTCGAATAGCCTCGCCCTAGGTGATGGGCGCTGGGTAAGCTTATCGAGAGTTAGACTACAACCTTTTAAAATTAAAACTTGTAGGTGGTACGAACTGGGATTCGTGCTATGTTGTGGTGACTATTGGGATAGTCACTTCTAGGTGGTTACTTGTATCCATCTTTATCTCAGATTATTTCAACATAGAAATGAATTGCAAACTTGCCTTTAAACCATATTATATTATTGCAAATGAAAATTGGCTTTATGCAAATGAAACATATGGCCTCCATGAACAAGCTGCATGTAGCATATTAGCAGTGCGCTAGTTCACACGTCGATCTTGCGGGTACAAAGACAATCTTTGTACTCGGTGCTTTGCTTAATGTTTTTGTTGCAGAGGAAGAAGGTGAGCCTCGGGGCCTCACTTACGTGAGTGTGTTGCCGTTTCTTGGGCGACTAGACTTGGCGGTCGGTCGGATGCCTTGTGGGTTGAAGGCACGCGATTGGCTTTGTTTATAGCCATCTTATGGCACTTTGCTTCATTATCGTTCTGTCTATTTGTGTATCTTGTGGCTGTCGGCCTTTATGCGTAATAACTCTACTATTTGTTTATCTTCCGTTTGGTAGTGTGGTGTTTGGACTCTATGTTTGGAATGGAGTTGATGTCTAATTTTGTAACGAGGTGTATATCTTGCTTTCAGGAAGTATACATATCTCGAGGATCAGTTTATTTGATTTGTGATGCTAGGACCAGGTGGTTGGTTAAGCATTACAAGCCAAATAAACCGGGGTCCTCACAGCTCCCCTGTTTGACAAGTTAATCTTGTCAAACACTAAATCTTAGCTAGACTACATGTCTAAGCAAAATCTGAAAATGTACATTATAGTATACAGTACAACTCTAGGGTTAAGTGTATGGTCATAATTAAGGTAATCCACAATGTTAATCAGGTCATAACTAACTAATACAGTTCATGCTTGTATTTCCCAGAAAAATAGCGTGCAACAGATGTCACTGTATTTAGAAAATCTATTGTAAAAATTTGGGATCAACATGGTGCACAGAGGAGGCTTGCCTTGATAATAATATACTTATGTTGCAGGTTCAGGTTGCTCAGAGAAAGATTCAAATGCCTCGGCAGAACCAGATTCTAAAATAAGCAATAAAACCCAATAAATACCAAAATCGACAATAAGTACAGATTGAAAGGATGATGCATGATCAATATGGAGATGCATGTTTAACAGCATGCTTAAGTCATACTACCCTAATAGTGATATTAACCCATTTTATCATATACAACTTTTAAATAACAAGAACTATAGTCTAGATCCAAGTTTTAGTTTTGAGATTTTGAAAATAACAGAAACAGGACAGACCTTAGGTTTCGGGTTTAATGAAAATAAGTCAAGCAAAGGTTCTAAAATGAATCTTAGCCTGATCTTTTAGGGTAATTAATATCCCAAGCAAACCTTAACCTAACCCTAATCGGTCAGATTACAAAAGCTAAAGAAAAACTAATGTTGTCGGTTGAACTGACAACAGAGGACAGAGATGATTCTCTGCTACAAGATTAAGTAGATGATAAGAAAGGTCAAAAGAATAACTTATTATGCTACTGGGGTTTAGTTTAGACCTATGTAGGATGATAACTTGACAGGAGAAACCCTAATCCTTGAAAACGATACGAAAGACCGAAAAGTTATAAAAACAATTTTTCAGTTTGCAGCAAGTTGGAGTTACTGATGTACAAGTGAATGATCCAAGAGAGCTTCTAAGGTCCTTAAAATGCTTAAGATGGCAAGAACCAAGGTTGTATCTTACCAGGATGAGATAAACACCGAAGGTTTTTTTTGAAAACCGATCCTGCTCAACAGAGAAATAAACTCTGGTTTAACCTACAAGAGATATCAAATCTTTATTACTAGGTGAAACCAGTGTTTAAGATGGATGAACAAATAGGTGGAACAAAGAACTCCACTGGACAGCAAGGAAGATGATGAGCTCCAGTGGTCAACAATGGCAGCAGCTCAAAAAGCTAGGGTTATATATATAGACTGAGCTACAGGGCAAAGGGGAAAGGTCTAGAGTTGATGAGGTGTCCATTTTAGGCTAAATATAAAAAATTAGTCGCATAAGCTTTGGATAATTCCTCTCCTCTGCTCACAGAAATGGCGGCGCGCAGAGGCAAGGAAGGAGATAAGAATTATCTGACATGCGGGTCCCGCTGTCAGCCACAGCCGCGCGCGTCTCTTAAAACTCAAAAGAACATCAGCCGTTCGATTAGGAATGGGCAGCTACGATGCCCCCAAGGTTTTAAAAGAGTTCAACCGATACAATTTATATGGGCCGTGCGATCTCAATCGGTCGATCGAGATTTAAGCGAAGCCCAAAAGGGATCTCGGGTTTTATTTTCAAAACTGGACGTTGGATTGAAATCCAACGATCAATTAAAAGGAATACACGTCACCTCTTTAAAGGAGATGACGCGGCACCGTCCGATGGAATTTCTACGGTCAGGATCATCGGAGGAACCGGATGGTCCGAATGCATACACGATATGGACCCTACGATTAGAATCCGACGGTCCGTTGATATTGGGCCCTAAAAGCCCACAGTAAAAAAGGAACGCCGTGGGATTTAGATCCAAAGGCCCACGATGGATGCGCGCCTTTAAATTCAAAAAGAAAAGGGCGGCACGGTTGGATCGAGAATGGACGGTTGAGATCGAGAGGGCGTCCGGAGTCGTCCGAATGCATACACCTCCCCCGATCGTCGGATCTAGATCCAACGGTAGGGATTGAGGCGCATACGTGGACAGCTCGCATGATACCGCGACCCCGCCCGTTCGATTGAGGATCGACGGCTCACAGTACGCGATGGGTTTGGGCTCGCGCCCGAGCGTGATTGAGCCGGACCGCATCGCACTGGTTGGACTCAACCCCATGAGTGCGAGTCGCTACAATGCTAGGGTTTGGTTTAGACCGGATTAGTTGACCAAGCCCTATTCAAATGTTCAAAAGTTTGACTGGGCTTTTAAAAATAGCAAATAAATTTGTAAAATCGTGAAATTTTGCCAGGAGGCTACTAGGATGATATATTTCCCAAATAAAATTTAAAACCCACTGTTTCACTTTGTAAAATACATAAATAATTACCTAGCCCGAATAGGTGTATTTAAAATCAACTATTTTTCTCCAAGGTCAAATAATTTTCTAAAAATTCAACAAAAATAGTTTTAACCAAAATAATTTATCTATGCTTTAATGAAAACACTTCCCAGTCAAGATTCAAGTATTAACTTGTATTTTCTTTGAAACTTTGAATAGGTTTTGGATTTTGGCTAGAAAAGGAAAGTGTTAGTTGGTAACAGCAATTCCAAATTGTTATTTATGAACAGTAATGCTATGAACAGTGTCCCATTACTGTTCATAAAGCAGATTATTACTGTTTATAAAATTGGGGCTGTTACATTAACCGTGGCTGGTGGAAAGACGGTCTATCGTGTGGGTACATTGGTACACCCCTGCAGGGTTAAAACTATTCGAATAGCCTCGTCCTAGGTTATGGACACGCTTGGTTATTTCCCACAAGAACTAGACTACAACCTTTTAAAAACTTAAAATTTGACATGGGTGGTATGAAGGGGTACTTCATGCTATTGTTGTGGTGACTAGGGGGTTAGTCACTTCCAGGATGTTGTTGTCATCTATCTATTGTTTAGTTGTCTCTCTGTTATTTGAACAATAAGAATTAATTGCAAACTTGCTTTTAAATGTATTACATTATTGCAAATAAAACTTGCTTTTTGCGGAAAATAAGTCCAGAGCCTCCTCCACTTAAATAAAGCTTGCATGTAGTTAATTATAGTTCTGTTATCTTACACGTCAGTCTTGCGAGTACAAAAATAATTTTTGTACTCAACTGCTTTGCTCAATATTTTTGTTGCAGAGGAAGAAGGTGAGCCCCAAGGGCCTTACTTTTGCGAGATGTGTGGTTTCTGGGACGACTAGCTTGGCGGTCCGGTTGGTTGCCATGTGGGTTTGAGGCACACTGGTTGGCTTTTGTTATCGCCATCTTATGACACTTTTGCTTCCGCTGTTTACTTAGTTGTTGTATGACTTTTGGCCGGTCGACCTCTCTTTTGTAATAACTCTTTATATTATGTATGTCTTTCAGTTTGTTGCTTGTTTCGGTTCTATGTGAATGAATGGAATTGATGCATGATTTTGTAATGGGGTGTGTATACTGCAATTCTGGGAGGTATACATATCTCGAGGCTTGGTTTATCTGATTTGTGATGCTAGGACTAATGGATGCTTAAGCATTACAAGCCAAATAAACCGGGGTCCTCACAAAGTTGGTATCGCAGCCATTCCGACCGTAGTAACCCAAGCTTGGTCGTCTTTAGGATATTTTGGAAACCTTAATTTCAAAATACCAAATGATTTATGAAAGCTTAAGTAAATTCTCAGATTTTACTCCTTACCTATCTTAGCTTTCTATCTCATCTTGCTCTAATTTGAGTTTAAAAAGTTGCTTTCCTTTCCTTCTCTCAAAAGATAGTTGTATTGTTAAATCAGGTTTTGGGAACCAATGAGTTTGGCAAATTGAAGTGTTAGCTGCCCTCTACAAGGTTTTGAAGCTTCTGAAGTTGAAGATATCGGCTAGGAGGCTTGAATGCAAAATCTGGACAGCGATCATTCAATTTCCGGACAGCAAGCTCAAAGGTTCTATATAGGATAGAAAAGGAGAGGTTAATCAACTAAAACTTGTGGGAATAAAAGGGTAAGGTGTGATACTAGTTAGCTAAGTATCAAACACTTATTTTGTTGGTTTAGCCTTGCTTATTAGTAGTGTTGGTTCTAGTTTAGTATGCTGAAGTTTTGTCTTCCTGACCGATTACTCGTTCATTCAATACGGGTTAGTTGTATCGGGAAGTTGATTTTTTTATCCTTAGGATTCTTTGCTATTTCTGGAGCCTCTTTAAGCAGATTTTAAAGTTTTTATACTTGCTATTTTGGCTTTCGTTAGGGTGATACCTCATTCCCCTAGTCGTTAGCTTTTCGCTTTCATCAACTTCTAGTTTTAGTGTTTTTATCGCTAACCCAATTTCCTTGTACCAGGACGGCTGGAGGTACTCGTAGCGGCCATGGTCAGCAGCCTGGTTTGGATGAGGAGCTCCCGCCTCCTCCGACCATGGCCGAGGTTCTTCTGCAGATCGAGCGCAACCGTTCAGAGGACAGGAGGGTCCTGCTGGATGTTATTGCTCGCAACACCTCGGCCCTTACCGGTGCCTCAGGATCCGGGCAAGGGGGTGGACATCAGCCTCGTGAGGGCCTTGCTGAGTTTCTTCGCACCCAGCCCCCTACTTTTTCCAGATCTGAGGACCCGCTTGATGCAGACGACTGGCTTCGTCTGATTGAGCGGAAGCTCAACATCGCACAGTGCCAGGAGCACGAGAAGGCGCTATTCGCATCACATCAGCTGGAGGGTGCAACTTTGTCTTGGTGGGAGAGTTATCTCGCCATGCAGCCCGTCGGCCACACCGTCTCTTGGGAGGAGTTCCGGTCTGCTTTCCGTCGAGCTCACATCCCTGCTGGATTGATGGGTATCAAGAAGCAGGAGTTTCTTGCGCTCAAGCAAGGGCACAGCTCAGTTGTGGAGTATGTATACAAGTTCAACCATCTAGCTCGTTATGCTCCAGCAGAGGTGGCCACTGATGAGGCCAAGCAGGAGAAGTTCAGTGGTGGCTTGTCTGAGGAGCTAAAGGACAAGCTGTCCATCATCGATTTCCACGACTTCCAGGCCTTGGTCGACAAGGCCATCGTCGCCGAGCACTCAGGCCAGGAGCTGCTTGCTTCCTGCAAGTGCAAGTGGGAGGCCCAGAAGTCATCCCAGACCAGCTTTGCTCGTCCTCGCTTCGGGCAGTCTCAGGGGTCCTTCCCTAAGGTTTTGGCACCCCCGAGGTCTTCAGCACCTGCCCCTCCTTCTTCGCAGGCCGTGCTTCACTCACGTGCACCTGCGAGTCAGCCGAGTGGCCCCCGCAATCCGGCTGCCGGGGTCACTTGTTTCTTCTGCAGCCAGAAGGGGCATTATGCGAACCAATGCCCTAAGAAGACTGGAGCAGCCCCTCGTCCTAATGGAGGGCGCGGGCAAGGAGGTGGCCCTTCCCAGGATCAGAAGGTTGTCCCCGCTACCCAAGGCGTGGGTAGTGGCCGCATCAACCTCATCTCCGCGGAGGAGGCACAGGAGGCGCCTGACATCGTGTTGGGTACGCTTTCGGTTAACTCTCATCCTGCTACTGTTTTATTTGATTCAGGAGCATCTCATTTTTTCGCTTCTGAGTCTTTTGCTGCTGTTAGTGAGCTTCAGTTGGCTCCTTTGTTAGTCCCTTTACTCATTCGCTCTCCGGGTTCGGAGCTGAATGCTGAGCTTGAGTGTCGGGATGTTTCTGTTGAGATCGAGGGAGTAGGGTTTCTGGCAAATCTTATCCTCCTCCCTTCTACGAGTTTGGATGTAATTCTGGGTATGTATTGGTTGGCCCAGCATTTGGGGCAAATCGATTGTGCCCGGAGGCTCATCTACCTCACCAGCCCCTCCGGAGAGCAGGTTCGCTTTTCGCCGAAGCTGCAGGGACCGCATCTCTTCGCGCTCGAAGCGAAGCCAGCTTTAGATATTAGTGAAGTCCCAGTGGTGTGTGACTTCGTTGATGTCTTCCCCGACGATCTTCCAGGGATGCCACCAGTTCGAGACCTCGAGTTTGTCATTGAGTTGGTTCCCGGTACCGCCTCGATTTCAAAGAGGCCTTACCGGATGGATCCGATTGAGTTGGTGGAGTTGAAGAAGCAACTTGGTGAGCTTCAAGAGAAGGGTTTCATCCGCCCTAGCTCATCTCCTTGGGGATGCTCAGCAATCTTTGTCCCGAAAAAGGACAAGACGCTGCGCATGTGCGTTGATTACCGACCACTTAATGAAGTAACGGTAAAGAACAAGTATCCTTTGCCCTGTATCGACGATCTCTTCGATCAATTGACTGGAGCTCGAGTTTTCTCCAAGATTTATTTGAGAGTGGGATATCATCAAGTTCGGATCCGACCTGAGGATATCCCAAAGACGGCTTTCTCTACTCGTTATGGCTTGTACGAGTATACCGTCATGTCGTTCGGCTTAACCAATGCTCCTGCCTTGTTCATGAACCTCATGAATTCGGTGTTTATGGAGTATGTGGATAGGTTTGTCGTGGTCTTCATCGATGATATTCTTATCTACTCCAAGAATGATGAGGAACACGCCGAGCATCTAAGGCTTGTGTTAGGCAAGCTGCGTGAGCATCAGCTATATGCGAAGTTCAGCAAGT
This sequence comes from Ampelocalamus luodianensis, assembly GCA_036346255.1. Taxonomy (NCBI): domain Eukaryota; kingdom Viridiplantae; phylum Streptophyta; class Magnoliopsida; order Poales; family Poaceae; genus Ampelocalamus; species Ampelocalamus luodianensis. Next base: position 52,890,588 of record CM070634.1, on the reverse strand, counting down.
GTGCATTCTGGTTGAAGGAAGTGGCCTTCCTAGGCCATGTTCTTTCAGCAGGGGGTGTAGCCGTTGATCCTAGCAAGGTCAGCGATGTTCTTTGCTGGAGTCAACCCTCTTCTGTCAGCGAAGTGCGGAGTTTTCTTGGTTTAGCGGGATACTATCGTCGCTTTATCGAGAACTTCTCCAAGATCGCGAAGCCAATAACGGAGTTGCTCAAGAAGGACAGGAAGTTCTTGTGGTCCGCTGCTTGCGAGGACAGTTTCGGAGTACTCAAGGAGCGTTTGACCACCTCTCCCGTGCTCGTTCTCCCTGATGTCTATCGGAGCTTTGATATCTTCTGCGATGCTTCTCGTCGAGGCCTCGGTTGTGTCCTTATACAAGAAGGCAAGGTAGTGGCCTACGCATCAAGGCAATTGAGACCTCATGAACTCAACTATCCTACCCATGACTTGGAGTTGGCCGCTGTAATTCATGCACTTAAGATTTAGTGACATTACCTAATCGGTAATCGTTGTGAAGTGTATTCGGATCACAAAAGCCTGAAGTATTTGTTCACCCAACCAGATCTAAACCTCAGGCAAAGGAGATGGTTGGAGCTGATCAAGGACTATGACATGGGTATTCACTACCATCCGGGCAAGGCAAATGTCGTTGCGGATGCGCTTAGTCGCAAAGCGCATTGCAATGCATTGTTGCTCAAGGAGCATCAACCCACCCTTCTGAAGGAATTCTAGCGTCTCAACTTGGGTTTGGTTGAGTATGGTTCCCTCACTGCCTTGGTTGTACAGCCAACATTGGTGGATCGGATCAAGTCTGCTCAGCAATCAGATGTTGGTGTGAACCGCATCAAGGAAAATGTCAAGAATGGAACAGCCAAGTGCTTCTCTGAAGATGAGCTTGGTGTCGTGAGGATCGGGCAACACCTCGTGGTTCCAAAGGACATGGAGTTGTGGGATTTGATCCTCCGCGAAGCCCATGATTCTCCTTTATCCATTCATCCCAGGGCCACAAAGATGTATCATGATCTCCGTCAGAGATTTTGGTGGACCCGAATGAAGAGGGAAGTCGCCAAGTTCGTTGCTGAGTGCGACGTGTGTCGTCGTGTCAAGGCCGAACATCAGCGTCCGGCAGGACTGCTTCAGCCCTTGCCTGTTCCCGTGTGGAAGTGGGATTCGGTCGGGATGGATTTTACCACCGGCCTACCTAGGTCATCGAGGGGCAATGATGCCATTTGGGTTGTCATTGATCGGTTGACTAAAGTGGCACACTTTCTTCCAGTTAAGACCAAGATTCGTACCGGTCACCTAGCAGAGCTCTATATCGCCAGGATCGTGAGCTTGCATGGAGCATCAAGACGATCGTTTACGATCGTGGTTCCATCTTCACTTCGATTCGCATAGCTTGCAAGAAGCTATGGGAACTCGTCTTTCTTCGGCCACGTATCACCCCAAAGCGATGGTCGACCGAAAGGGTAAACCAAGTTTTGGAGGACATGCTTCGAGCTTGTGTCCTTTCCTATGGGAAGCATTGGGAGAAGTGCTTGCCATTCGCCGAGTTTTCTTATAACAACAGCTTTCAAGCCAGTCTCGGCATGGCACCTTTCGAGGCCTTATACGGGAGAAAGTGTAGAACCCCGTTGTATTGGTCTGAGACCGGAGAAAGACCTTTCTTTGGCCCGGACTCTATCAATGAGGCCGAGAGTCAAGTCCAGCTTATTCGTGATCGTTTACGCATGGCTCAATCCAGGCAAAAGAGCTATGCAGATCGCCGTCGTCGTGAGTTGAGCTTTGAGCCCAATGATTTTGTTTATCTGAAAGTCTCTCCTTTGAAAGGCCATCAACGTTTCGGCGTCAGAGGCAAGTTAGCTCCTCGATATGTCGGTCCATACCGTGTCATCGAGAAGAAGGGAGCTGTTGCCTACAAGTTGGAGTTGCCTGCTACACTTGCTGGGGTACATGATGTGTTCCATGTGTCCCAGCTAAAGAAGTGCCTCCGTGTTCCAGCTGAGGAAGCTCCGTTGGAAACTCTTGACGTCCAAGAAGATTTGACCTACCGTGAGCACCCGGTTCGCATACTCGAGGAGGCTGAACGAAGAACCAGGAATCGTTCCATTAAGTTCCTTAAAGTTCAGTGGTCAAACCATTCCGAGGATGAAGCTACCTGGGAGCGAGAAGATCGTCTCCGTGCAGACTACCCCTCTTTCTTTTCCGAGTGAACCAAATCTCGGGACGAGATTTTTGTAAGGGGGGAGGTTTGTAAAATACCCATTTTGGCTTGTGTTTCAAATGTAATAAAATGAGGATAAATTAAAACTTTTCTTACATCCTAATACTCTTGAACTTTTCTGAAATTCTTGTAAAGGAATTTTGGGAAATTCAAAATCAAAATTCGCATTTATCTCAAGTCAAAAACCCACTTGGTGAAATCTTGTGTGAAACCCTGGGAAATAAATTTCCTTGTTTCTAGGGTTGCTTTGTGACACCTCTGAATTATTTCATAATTTTTGGAAATTATTTGAATATTTTAGAGGCAAGTCAAACCTTGGTCAAACCTCTGAAATAACCTTATGGAATTTCTTGAGAAAATCTCAGTGCACAAAAATCTCTGGAAATTTTATGGAAGGTTAATCCTAAGGTTAGCAACCTCCAGTTAAAATTTCATAAATTTTGGAGTCGATTTTATACCTCAATTAAATCCCCAAAGTATCAGATTCAAAATCAAAACCTTAACTGGTTTTCACTATTCCTCGGGCGCGAGTGATGAGTCACGGTGTCCCGAAATGATGAGGCACGGTGTCCCGATCTTCCGATAGGTTCGATTGGTTTCGTCGTGAGGACGTTGACGCTTTGAGGCTTTCGACCGGCAGATCATCACCCGCATTCGCTACACCCGCACGATATGCGTTATCAACCACGCTCGCACGCGATCGACCTTACCACGAGGGTTATTGTTCCTGCAAGCAATTGAAGCAACTCACAAGAACAAGGAAAATGCAATCTGAATTGTATTGCGAATATGAATGAAGTTCACAATGTGGGGTTCCTCAAACCGATAAACGGTGAAAGCGCAAAGTGGCGAGAATAATCTAAGAAAAACCCCACCCTAAAGCGTGGCGTGCTTTGTATATATATAGGGGGTAACGTGAGGGGTTGACCTAGGGTTGTGCGACCATGGGAGAGGCGTACACAACCTAGGCATTGACCCGACACGCTTACAAGGCCCTATTAGGCCCAAATGGTGTCATGACACCTAATGGTAGTCGTAGGCGTGAGACCTAGTCGTAGCGCTGAGTGCAGTCGTAGTCTTGGCGAACCTTGTCGAGGAGCTTGAGATGTGGTCGTAGCGCTGGTTTGAGTGCAGTCGTGAGCGCCGCGAACCTAGTCGAGAATCTTGAGACTTGGTCGTAGCGCTGGCAGGACTGGTCGTAGGGCTTGTAGACCTGGTCGTAGACCTTGGGGATCCATTATTCCTAAGTAACAACAGATCACAATTATTAGGTAGTATACCATTCTGCATAGATAAATTATTAGCACCTAGAAACGATCTTACCTCATAATTTAAGTGACGTGCACGAGCTCTTGTCATAGGGCCTTGTAGTTTCGCAACTAGATCCGTAGGATTTTGTGTAGTGTGTGTATCCGAAGGAGTGATGTCTTCATCATCCTCCCCCTCTTGAATTGGAGTCGTCCTCGACTCAAACTCATCTTCTTCTCCCACGTATGGCTTCAAATCTGAAATGTTAAATGTGGGGCTAACCCCAAAATCTGCAGGTAGCTCCAATTGATAGGCATTGTCATTTATCTTCTTAATTATCTTAAATGGTCCATCAGCTCTAGGCATCAATTTTGATTTTCTTAACTCTGAAAACCTGTCTTTCCTCAAATGCACCCAAACTAAATCACCCTGTGCAAATTTTATTTCTTTCCTACCTTTACTTCCAGCAACCCTATACTTTTCAGTCATACGCTCTATATTTTCTTTAGTTGTTTCATGCAACTTAAGAACAAATTCAGCACGCTTCTTAGCATCAAAATTAATGTGTTCAGAGGTAGGCAAAGGTAGTAAATCAATAGAGCACGGGGTTAAAACCATACACTACCTGAAACGGACTTACCTTGGTGGTGGAGTGTACCGACCTATTGTAAGCAAACTCAATGTGCGGTAAACACTCTTCCCACATCTTCAAATTCTTCTTTAAAACAGCCCGCAACATGGTGGATAACGTGCGGTTGACAACCTCTGTTTGTCCATCAGTTTGGGGATGGCACGTAGTAGAAAACAGTAGCTTTGTCCCCAATTTGTTCCAAAGTGATCTCCAAAAGTGGCTCAAAAATTTTGTGTCGCGATCCGAGACAATAGTATTGGGCACTCCATGTAAGCGAGCGATTTCTCGAAAAAATAAATCAGCTATGTTTGTAGCATCATCGCTCTTGTGACAAGGTATAAAATATGCCATTTTAGAAAATCGATCCACTACTACAAATATACTGTCTCTCCCTCTCTTTGTCCTTGGCAATCCTAAAACAAAATCCATAGAAATATCCTCCCAAGGGGCGCTAGGAATAGGGAGAGGCATATAAAGTCCATGTGGATTGAGACGGGACTTAGCTTTGTTGCATGTAGTGCAGCGAGCCACGTAGCGCTCAACATCGCGCCTCATCTTTGGCCAAAAGAAGTGGGCGGCCAGCACATCTTCTGTCTTCTTTGCTCCAAAATGCGCCATCAAACCTCCGCCATGCGCCTCCTGCAACAACAAAAGACGAACGGAGCTAGCTGGAATGCATAGCTTGTTAGCACGATAGATCAAATCATCAATTATCACATATTTATTCCATGTTCTCCCTCCTTTACAAAGCTCAAGCACTTCTTTAAAGTCCAAATCAATAGCATATAACTCCTTAATGGCCTCTAAACCAAAAATCTTATGGTCAAGTTGAGATAACGTGGTATAACGTCTAGAAAGCGCATCAGCAATCACATTGTCCTTACCTTTCTTATGCTTTATGACATATGGAAACGACTCAATAAATTCTACCCATTTAGCATGTCGTTTATTTAGGTTAGCTTGGCTTCTAATATGTTTTAGCGATTCATGATCTGAATGTATAACAAATTCTTTGGGCCATAGAAAATGTTGCCAAGTTTGAAGCACACGAACTAAAGCATACAGTTCTTTGTCATAGGTAGAATAATTCAGACTAGGCCCATTTAGTTTCTCACTGAAATATGCAACTGGTTTACCTTCTTGAATCAATACACCACCTATCCCAATCCCGCTAGCATCACATTCAATCTCAAAAGTCTTACCAAAATCAGGGAGTTGGAGTAGGGGTGCTTGGGTGAGCTTCTCTTTCAATAAGTGGAATGCCTTCTCTTGCGCAGGTCCCCATTAGAATGACACTCCTTTCTTTGTCAATTCATTCAATGGTGAAGCAATGGTGCTGAAATCCCGCACAAAACGTCGATAGAATCCAGCAAGTCCATGGAAGCTCCGCTTTGTGACACGAGAGTGGCGTCGGCCGACTTTGGATGGCTGCGATCTTTGCCCCATCCACCTCAATTCCTGTGGTGTCACAACATAACCAAGAAACGCAACTCGATCGGTGCAAAGGTGCACTTCTCAAGGTTACCAAACAAACGTGCATCTCTCAAGGCATTAAAAACAGCACGTATATGATTCAAGTGTAGCTCATATGACTTGTTATAAATCAAGATATCATCAAAATAAACCACCACAAATTTCGCAATGAAAAGACGTAAAACCTCGTTCATTAATCGCATGAAGGTACTAGGTGCATTAGTTAGACCAAAAGGCATCACTAACCATTCATATAGTCCGAACTTAGTTTTAAAAGCAGTTTTTCATTCATCTCCCAGTTTCATTCTAATCTGGTGGTAGCCACTTCGCAAGTCAATCTTTGTGAAAATAATAGCGCCACTCAACTCATCAAGCATGTCGTCTAGCCTAGGAATAGGATGACGATACCTTATGGTAATATTATTAATGGCTCTACAATCAACACACATACGCCAAGTTCCATCTTTCTTAGGAACCAAAAGAACAGGAACAACACAAGGACTAAGGCTTTCTCTTACGTACCCACGGTCCAAAAGATCTTGGACTTGTCGCTGAATTTCCTTAGTCTCCTCTGGATTGGTCCTATATGCAGCACGGTTTGGCAAAGTCGCTCCCGGAATCAAATCAATTTGATGCTCTATCCCTCGAATAGGGGGCAACCCCGGGGGTATATCAGCTGGAAATACATCCACATACTCTTGCAAAAGATTAGCAACAGCAGGGGGCAAAGAGCTAGATATATCTTCAAGTGAATATAAAGCATCTTTGCATATCAAAGCATAGCATAGCAGCTCATTATCACAAATTTCAGCAAGCTCAGATTTAGTGGCAAGCATGACACACCCTTTCAATTTAATTCCCTCGGCCTTGGAACTAGGCGCCACTTTCTCCTTTTTAGGTGGGTAAACATGTTTCGCTACTTGCTGATTTTCAGAATTATGTTCATTGGTGTTTCTTTCATTGCTAGCACGCTCTACTTCATCTTTCACAATTTCAGCAGGTGTCAAAGGCAACAACTTAATCTTCTTACCCCTATGTGAGAATGAGTAGGTATTAGCTCTACCATGGTGCAAAACATCATTATCGTATATCCAAGGCCCACCGAGCAACAACGAGCATGCTTGCATAGGCACTACATCAAAGTCGGTACTATCTTTGTAATTACCAGCTGAAAATTGTACTCTCACAACTTTGTTTACCTTTAACTTACCACACGAATTGAACCATTGGATGTAGTAGGGACGTGGGTGTGGTTGTGTGGTCAAACCAAGCTTCTCGACCATCTCGGAGCTTGCAAGGTTGTTGCTCTCTCCTTCACGAGGAATCTGGATTGGAACAAGTTGTGCCGCTGATTTTGCTCCGCTCTCTCCAGTTGTGCGCTCGGACTCATTTGCATAACAAGGCTCACATGAGTCCCTGTGTCAGCAGCGACTACTTGTTCTTCCACATCATCGGCATCCTTTATCTGTCTCATCTCCTCCACTGCAATGTTAGCTGCAAGCACATACTCATCCTCAATATCACTAGCACTTACATAACCTCCGTCTTGGTGGCAAGGTAGGCTCGCCGACTTGGCGATCCCTCATGACATGGCCCATTCCCTTGCAACGATGGCAAATAATCCCGATCGTCACGACTGTGGAAGCAACCGAAGAAGAACTCTTGGTGGGGCACGCACACTAGTAGATTTGTTTACCTCGGGTGCATGTGTTGGTGTCGGAGGTCTTGCTGAGCGCGCCCTACTCGAGGAGGGGCAGCGGCACGCGTGGCGAGGTTGGACTGTTTTAACGTGCCACGATGTTGATCGTGGTGTAGGCGTGCTTCCAAAATGGTTCCTTGGCCTCTGCATCGACCACGCAATTCTTTTACGCCAAACAAGCAGGTGGAACAATCTAGGAACACTATCATATTCTTTGTAGTCAACTATGTCCTGAATTTCACGTATTAGTCCTCCATAAAAATGTGCCATAGCAGCCTCTTCATCCTCAATAATTTGTAGCTCCTGATAATATTCTTCTACAGATCTATTGCCTTGGTTTAAGCGCTGCAATTTCTTACGCAAGTCCCTTTTAAAAGAGGGTGGAATAAATCACACGCATAGCAACCTTTAAAGCATCCGGTAGTAGGCGCTAATCCATCATTGCATACTCTACTCCACCAAATGATGGCAAAATTTTTAAATTCACTTGTAGCTTGCCTAACTCTATGCACTTCGGGAACTAAGTGAGCATTAAATTTCTGTTCTACCGTCATCTCCCAATCTAAATATACTTCAGCATCATAAGCACCCGCAAAAGATGGTATAGTGAACTTGACTTTAGCATATGGATTATCATTATCACGTGCATTATGTTGCGGAAAGTTATTACCTCTCATACCTTGACAGTTGAAGTTCAATCGGTTCCGTTGTCGTGCATCAAGGGCATCGCGGTTGCGCATCTCATTATCGTTGTCGATCTCATGGTCGTGGACTGCACCTTGAGGATCCACACGACCATTGTTCGGCGGTTGATTGGCCATACCATCAATACGTGCATTGAGTGTTGCAATGCTAGTATTGAGCTGTTGTAGTGTAGCATTTGTCTCTGCAAACTTCCTTTTGATGTCGTCATTAATAGCATGACGGTGCTCATCCAACACCCTTGTAAACTCTTCCCTCACAACACAATCTTGCGCATTCAATTCCTCACCTGCCATTGTTAGTAGGAAACAAAAGACAACACAAATGTATTATCCCTACCAACTACTAGGTGGTGGAAGGTGGAATCACACACTCTCAAGCGTCTTACCAAGCTCTTATGAATTTCTTACCAAATTGCAGCAGGTGGCCTGATCGGAGAGGGTGGGATGTATGGCACAAGTGAGGCGAATGCGAGGATCCAAATCGAGGGCCAAAAGTACGTGGAGCTCGGACGAGCAATGTTTAGTAGCAAGGAGCGGCAATAATGAAATCAGATTAGCAATGTTAAATCAAAGTCCACGAGACTCGTCACGATTCTTTGGTCCAAGCGCTCGTAGCACTAGCTCAAGCAAGCCGAAAGATAGGGTAGATACAAGCTCAAAAGAACAAAGTTGCAAAGCAACCGTTATCTCTGTGGTTGGTCGTGGAGCTCTGGTGGGTTGTCGAGACCAGCGAGGGTGGTCGTGAGCCAAGCGAGGTGGTCTCTTTTTCTTTTTGATTCTCTTTTTCTTTTCTCTTTTTTTTGATTCTTTCTTCTTCTTCTTTTTTTTTTTTGACTGACGAAACCCAACCTAGGATTTCTCTTTTTTTTTTTTTTCGCGAGTGACCTTGACTCACAACTCTTCAAAACCCTTTTTCAGGCCTAAGGATAGATATAGGTCACAAACTTTTTCCGGAGAGCAGGGGTAATAAGGTAATAAAAAGATACTCTCTCTCTCTCTCTCTGAACTTTGGCTATCTCTGTTTCGGCTATGGGATTTCTTCTCGGTCCTTGTTGGGTCGAACACGATATGATGATTGTGTGGGTGTTCGAGAGCAACCAGAAACAGATAGACTTGCCGAGGGCGAATACTCGAGCAGGTGGTCGAACCCGAGAAGGTGGTCAAACTCGAGTAGGTGGTCGAATCCGACAAGGTGGTCGAACTCGATGTAGGTGGTCGAATCCGACTGGGTGGTCGAATCCGAGTAGGTGGTCGGATGGGAATGTTGGCTCGAGTAAGTGGTCGGATGGGGGTGGTGTCACGAGTAAGTGGTCGGATGGGGGAGTGACTCAATTCTCGACTATAGCAGACAAACCCTAATTGCAACGGATGCAACAAAGGACAAGCCGAGATACACGATGACCAAAACAGCAAAGACTCGACGCTAGAAACTAGATCACGACGACTAGACCAGCAACAAAGACACCGATGATGGACTCGAACTCAACAACGCGAATACTGAAAACAAAATTGCGAAAGGCACAACGTGGTTTGGACAGCGGAAAGTGTAACATCCCCAATTCTATAAACAGTAATTAAATGCTTTATGAACAGTAATGAGGTGTTGTTCATAGCATTACTGTTCATTTCTACCATTTGGGCAGTACGTTACAAATTAAAAACCTTCCTTTTAGCCAAAATCCTAAAGAACCATTTAAAGTCTTAAAGGAATACAAGATGAAACTTGTATTATGACTGGGAAGTGTTTTTATTTAAAGCCTAGATAAATTATCTTGACTAAAAATAATTTTTGTTGCATTTTTAGAAATTATATTGACTTAAAGAAAAAATAATTGTCTTTAAATGAATACTTTCGGGCTAAAATGAATATTTATGTATTTTACAAAGTGATCATGTGATTTTAAAATTTATCTGGGAAATATATCATCCCAGTAGCCTCCAGCAAAAATTTCATGATTTTACAAATTTATTGGCTATTTTAAAAGCCAGTCAAACCTTTTAAGCATTTGAATAGGTTCAGGTCAACCAAGCGGTTTGAATCCAAACCCTAGCATCGTAGCGACTCGAGCCATGTGGTTGAGTCAACCCGTGCAAATGGTCCGCTTTGTCACGTTCGGCGCGAGCTCAAACCTCCTACGTGATGTGAGCCGTTGATCTTCAATCGAGCAGGCGGGCCGCAACGTCACGAGCCGCCCACGTGTGCGCTTTGATCTCGCGGTGGATCTTAATCTAACGATCAAGATCGATGTATGCAATCGGACAACTCCGAGCCCTTCTCGATCTCCACCGTTCATGCACGATCCATGGCGCCTCCTTTTCGTTTTAAACTTAAAGCGCGCTTCTATCGAGCGTCGATTCAAATCCACGGCTTTCCTTTTTCGCGTGTTATTAAGGCTGCGCTCCTGCGGGCGTTAGATCTTCATCGTGTGGTACAGAGCGGTGTATGCATTCGGACGACTCGGATCCCCTCACGATCTCGCCGTCCATTCTTGATCTAACCGCGTCGCTCGTTTTCATTTGAAATCAAAGGCGCGCTTTTATCGGGCCTTTGGATTTAAATCACGGCGCTCCTTCTCGGCCGTGGGCTTTAAAGCCCAAATTTGATGAGCCGTTGGATTTTAATCGTAGGGTCCGGTGAGTGTATGCAATCGGACCATCCGGATCCGCGTCAATCGGCCGTAGAAGTTTAATCGGACGGTCTTTGCATCGGTGCATCTATGGGTTGGCGTGTATCTTTTGAGTTGGGCGTTCGATTTCAATCCAACGCCCTATTTGAACTTAAAACCCGAAATCCTTTTTGGCTCTGTTTTAATCTCGATCGACCGATCTAGATCACGGTCCATATTAAAAGGTACCGATTAAAACCTTTTAACCTCCCTATTTATCACACCGCCCATTTCCAATCGGACGGTGATATTCTTTGAGCTTTTAGGAAGCGCGATCGAGGATGACAAAGGACCCACATGTAAGAGTGTTCTTATCTTCTTCCCTCTCTCTCTGCGCGCAGATCTCTCTGTAAACAGAGGAGAGGATTTATCCCAAAGTTTATGCAACTAATTTTTGGGGTAATTAGCCCTAAATGGACACCTCATCAACTCTAGACATTTCCATCTTGCCCTGTAGCTCAACATCCATATATAAACCCTAGCTTTTTGCTACTGCCATTGTTGACCACTGAAGTTCATCCTCCATTGTTGTCCAGTGGAGTTTCTTGCTCCTGTTCTTTGCTTATCCATCCCAAGAACTGGTTTTACCTTGCACTAAGGTTTTGACATCCTTTGTAGGTTAAAACCGAAGGCTATCTCTCTGTTGAGCAGAATCAACTTTCTCAATCTTTGGTGTCTTTCCTACTCTGGTAAGCTAAAACCCTAGTTTTCGATATCTTGAGCATCTTAAGGACCTTAGAAGCTGCTGTGAACCATTCTTTTGAGCATCAGTAGCTTCAACTTGCTTCGAACTGAAAAGTTGTTATTATAACTTTTCAGTTTTCCATATCTTTTTCAAGACCTAGGGTTTCTCCTATCAACTTATCATCCTAGTTAGGTTTCAATTGAACCCTAGTAGCATGATAAGTGGTTATTTTAATCATTGTCATCATCTATTTAGTTTGTTGACAAGATCTCTCTGTTCCCTTTTCTGAAACTTGCAGACAAAAATAGGTTTCTTTTTAGTTGATGTAATCTAATCGATTATGGTTAGATTAAGGTTAGTTTGGGATATTAATTACCCTAAAAGATCATGCTAAGTTTCATTTCTAAACTTTTGCATGTTCTACTTTCCTTTTTCCGAAAACTACAATCTGTCCTGTTTCTGTTCTTTTCAAAATCTGAAAACTGAAACTTTGAAGTAAGCCTTAGTTTCTACCATTTGAAAACAGTAGGCTATATTATGGGTTATTATCACTATTATGGGTAGTTATGGCTTAAGCATACTGCTAATCATGCATTTCCAGGTTGATCATGCATATTTCTTCTATTTTGTACTTATTGTCGATTTTGGCATTTATTGGACTTTATTGCTTCTTATAGAATCTGGTTCTTCTGAAGCACTTGAAATTATTTCTGAGCAACCTGAACCTGCAACAGAAGTGTATTATTATCAAGGCAAGCTTCCTCTCTGCACCATGTTGATCCCAAATTTTATACAATAGATTTTCTAAATCCAGTGACAACTGTGCATGCTATTTTTCTGAAAATACAAATTGTGACCTGTTAGTAGTTAGTTATGACCTAACATGGTGGATTACCTCAATTGTCACCATACACTCAAACTTAGTATAGTATTGTATATTATAGTATATTTTCAGATTTGGCGTAGACATGCAGTCTAGAAACTTTAGAGTTTGACAAGAATACCTTGTCAAACATGGGAATCACAAATGGCTTTCTGTTATTTGAAACTCTTTGTCCAGTTTACTTATTTCAGAAATGAGTTTTATATTTAACTTGATCTGGACAAGAGGAAGCTAGTGATGGTGCTTTTGTGCACGAGATTGGGTTTTGTGGTGGACTTGTCCGGGTTAATTAAGGACCGAACTCTGATTATTCAATTCAAGTCCCCCACGTCCTTCCACATGCAGTGTATGGGCGCTGTTTGGTTAAGTAAAATGTTAAGACTATTGGGTTGGAAACAGGAAAGTAAGAATATGTGTATTGACCTTGTATGGCATAGATGCTTTGGTCTTATGACTGCGTTGTATGCCATGTGAGCTTGTATGTCGATGTCGGATGTTCTTAGAAGGGTGAGGGCGTATATGTGCTCCGTAGCATATACGTACCTTAATGGTGCCGATTGCATCCTAATATGGGTAGTGAGCCCAGTTCGCATTTAATTGTTTGGATCGGCATTACTGACGCAACATGTGTGCCTCGGTTAAGCAGATGCTATCAGTCGTTGTTTAAGCGAGATCAATTCACACATGGGGGTCCAACTCAATAGTATTAGCTTGTTGAAAAATACCAAATCTTAGTTTCCTCGGTCGGCATACCAAAGGAAGTATGTCATCATTCGGAGGCATCCGAAGGCAACGGGCTAGCTAAGTCATGTGGGTAAAGATGTACACCCCTGCAGGGTATAAACTGTTTGAATAGCCGTGTCCACGGTCATGGACGATAACTTGAATTGATGTCACCTGTATAGAAGTTTTGATTTTCAAAATCTGGTTTCGGTTTTTGGCTGTGCATGAGGGATTCATGCACTGTACTGTTCACAATTATGTCCTTTACTTACTGTTCTAGCTAAACTTTGATTTACTAAATTGCTTTGTCAAAATTTAGTAGGTGTAGGTTAAGATGTGTTGCTTTATGCAAATTTGAACCTTTATACCTTCCTGTTGTAACCTTATGCATATATAAATTCTACTCCTTTGTATAGGCTCTAGTAATCACTTTCTTTTATTAGTTTGTGTAAGACTTGCTGAGTACCTTCCGTACTCAAGGTGCTATCACCTATTGTTGCAGGTGAGGATGGTTACCTTTATGAAGTACAGTTAGCGCCGATCAGGTGACGCTAACGAGTAGAGCTACTTCTTTCCTCCACGCAATGGCCTGCGGGTGGATGAGGCCATTGGTGGACTTTAAGTTTTTATTTTGCTTCTGCTGTTGAACATGTTGTAGTGACCAAGTCACTCTATAATGTAGTACTAAAACCGCAAGTTGTAAACTTATGTTTAATTATGTAAATGAATGACTTGTATGTGTATGATGCAATGTTGTTAAAGGATATATATGCAATGGTCGTTGATCCTGGGAACCATTGTGGTATATATATATCCGGGGAATCCTGTTTATTGGAATTGTGACTTGTTAAATTTATACCTTCAGCATGATCTTTAATAAGGGACGATCTTGTTCCTTCATTAATAATTGTGCTACAGTATGAATTTAATTAAGTACATTTTCAATAATCCGGGGCGCCCACAGCGTTGGTATCAGAGTATACGTTGCCTGTAGGTTAGAAGTAGCCAGGCCGAAACAATTAGAGAGTTTTCTGATAAAATTATTTTCAAACAGTAATATATTTTCGAAAGCTTAAGAATGACATCTTTTATTTCTTAACTTCCTTAATGTCAATTCTTGCCCAACTTTCTGTTGGTGTTTCCGAAAGTGAATTGTTTCTTACCTTGTCCTTTTTGTCTATAGATGAGTGGGTGGTATTTGGTCAAGGAGACCCGAGCTGAAGATGTTGATGGATTTCCAGCCTTGCTGCGGGACATGATGTGGCGAGCTAATTTCACCTATCAGCCAGAGTACGCCATCTATCGACGAGACCGAGGACCAGGGATGGCGGAGTACCGTGCCTTCATCAACGTCATCGCTAGGCATGTAGCTGGCAGTGTCCCCTACTGTGTCCAAGCACTTGCCACCTCTGAGGCTATGGCGGTTCAGGAAGCTGCAAGTAGGATGATGAGCCTTCTTCGTCATGATTTGACGGAATTGTCTCAACCACCCTACGACCACTTCCCGAATCAAGGTCCTACCTCCGAAGTGAGCATGTTCGATGAGATACAGTTTGGCGAAGACCCCCAGGTGCGACAGTTGGCGAGGATGGTCCGTATCATGGACCAAATCCATCGCTGTCTTGTGAGGGAGCTATGGGAAACTCGGCATCGCCTTAATGAGGCCCAGAGTACACGCTTCTTGGAGTCAACATGAACGCGTTCCTCGTAACGTGCTTTATGGTGACAACGAGACTTCTCCATTCTTCTTGCACCACCTCTTTACCGACTTCCAGAAGTGGCCGGGTGCGTGCCTGTTTATGGACAAGTGCGCCAAGCCCGGATGACTGCAGGTTTTCCTCGCACCCTGCGGACTGCACCTCCTGGAGGTCATCAACCACTGTTGGGTTCCCCGAGGCGTCTTATTAGCCCTTTGGATCCTGTTGACACGGGTTCCCCTGGAGCTCATCTTTTGAATGAGTTTCCGGTGAACTTTAACCGGGATCTTTATGCTAGCACCTCGATAATGAACCCTCGTGGTTAAGTGTCTTTTAGTCTAGTAGTTGCCCTTAAATAAAATGTATGTAATAGGGCAGTAGTATTTTGTACAAAGTATGTAAGTTTGACTTTTGGGGTTGTAATATGATCTTTATGGCCGACTCTGATGTGCGGCTGTGACCGAAATCCTTTTTGCTGTTTATATAAAGTTTCTGGTTTTGGTGTTAATTTAAATGCATAACATAACATGATGCATTATATGTACAGTGTTTGTTTCTTTTCTAATTGCAACCTTTTTTGTGTTTGCCGAGTATATCCTTGTTATGTTGTTAACCATGGTGTGGTAACAGGATGACAGGACCTACTACTCGTGCGCAAGCGCAACAAGGGAAGGGCATGTCGACTCTGTGCCCCATTCTCGTGGAGGGCCGGTGAACCTTCCGGCTCTCGTGAGTCCGCAAGGTGGTCCCCGTGATGAGGAGCTTCCTCCACCACCTTCGATGGCCGATGTGCTCATGCAAATTGGCGCAATCGAATGGACGAGACGCGCATCTTGAAGCGATTGCGCGCAACACTTCTTCCCCTGTTGCACCGGTGCCGAGCGAGGAGGTCACCATGTGCGAGGCGATCTTGCGACTTTCGCGGACTAACCCGCCGGTGTTCTCCAGTTCTCAGGATCCCATGGAAGCAGAAGATTGGCTTCGGACCATTGAGAAGAAGCTATTAATTGCTCAGTGTTCCGAGAGGGAAAAGGTCCTTTTCGCCAGTTATCAACTTGATGGGCCAGCTAGCATATGGTGGGACAACCTCCTTGCCATTCGACTGCTGGACATGTCCCTACTTGGGATGAGTTCGTGGAAGCTTTTCGCGAAGCTCATATTCCTGAAGGGGTCATGATGATCAAGCAACAAGAATTTCTCTCTCTCAAGCAAGGGCGAAAGTCTGTTACCGAATATCTGCATGAGTTCAACTTTCTTGCCAGATACGCTCCTGATGATGTTTCGACTGACCTTCGTCGTCGAAACCGGTTCTTGAATGGGCTATCTGAAGAACTGCAGATGGCTGTAGCTCTGCATGACTTCCGGAATTTCTCTCATTTGGTCAACAAAGCAATTGTGGCCGAGAGTAAGAGCAAGGCTTTGGAGGAGTCACGCATGGCGGCAATGGACTTCTCGATTTATTCTGGTGGCGACTCACCAAGGCCTCGCATGTGGGTGCCTAGACCACCGCGAGCACCAGCTCCATTTGCACCAAGGCCTGCGGTGTTTGCCCCTCGCCCATCCTCTTCCACTAATCAACCAAGACCTAGTGGAAACCGGCCACCAGCTGTTGTGACTGTCAGGCCAGGGGTTATATGCTACCATTGTGGCGCCGGGCATTTCGCCAATCAGTGTTATGCCAAGGCTCGGGATACCACCTATTTCACCTTCCCGACCATTGTGCGTCTGCACCACCTTCCCCGATCGTGGTCAAGCGACCCGTTCGGTTCGGCGGGTGAACGACATCTGGCGAGGAAGCGGTGTCACTCTGAAGTTGTTCTTGGTATGCTCCTAGTTAATTGCAGTATTGCCACTGTTTTATTTGATTCTGGAGCATCCCATTCATTTGTTAGTAGGCAGTTTGCTACTCAACATCATTTAATTGTGCATCATCTTCATCCACCTCATATCATCCATTCACCTGGATCAGCCTTTATGACTAATCAAGTCTGCCGTAATGTCAATATAAATATTGAAGGGGTAGGCTTTTGGGCTGATTTGATTGTGATAGATTCAAAAGGGTTGGATGTTATCTTGGGAATGGATTGGTTATCCAAGCACTTTGGGCAAATTAATTGCGCCCACAAATCCATTTCTTTGACTAATGAAAGCGGCACTTCAGTCGTTTTTCAATCCAGGACAATCGGTTCTCATCTTTGTGCTCACCAAGTTGATACCACTCCCTCCTTGGAGTCGGTACCAATTGTTTGTGAGTATGCTGATGTCTTTCCAGAAGACCTTCCCGGTTTGCCCCCAGATCGGGAAGTGGAGTTTGTTATTGAATTAGTTCCTAGAACTGCTCCTATATCCAGGAGTCCTTATTGAATGCCCGTCAACGAGTTGGTTGAATTGAAGAAGCAACTCGGAGAATTGCTTGACAAAGGATTTATTCGACCGAGCTCCTCACCTTGGGGATGCCCAGCAATCTTTGTCAAGAAGAAAGACAATACTTTACGGATGTGTGTGGACTACCGTCCGTTAAATGAGGTCACTATCAAGAACAAGTATCCTTTGCCTCATATTGATGATCTTTTTGATCAGTTGGTTGGTGCCCGAGTCTTTTCAAAGATTGATTTGAGGTCGGGCTATCATCAAATCAAGGTTAGAGCTGAGGACATTCCCAAAACAGCTTTCTCTATTCGTTATGGTTTGTACGAGTATACTGTTATGTCCTTTGGTCTGACCAATGCTCCAGCTTATTTCATGAACCTTATGAATTCGGTGTTCATGGACTTCTTGGATAAGTTCGTTGCCGTGTTCATTGACGACATCCTTATTTATTCTAAGTCTGATAAGGACCATGAACAACATTTGCGACTTGTGCTAGAAACACTTCGTCGGCATCGACTGTATGCTAAGTTTAGCAAGTGTGCTTTCTGGCTCAGAGAAGTTGCCTTTCTGGGACATGTGTTATCTGAAGGAGGTATCGCTGTTGATCCAAGCAAGGTACAAGATGTACTAAATTGGAAGCCTCCCAAGAGTGTCCCTGAGATCCGAAGTTTTCTTGGACTTGCGGGTTATTACCGCAGGTTCATTGAAAATTTCTCCAAAATTGCTAGACCTTTGACTCAGCTTTTGCAAAAAGAGAAGAAATTTGAATGGTCAGCTAAATGTGAGGAGTGTTTTCGGCTTCTGAGAACTCTCTTGACTAAAGCCCCAGTTCTCACTCTTCCGGATATTCATAAAAACTTTGACATTTATTGCGATGCATCCCGCCATGGACTTGGTTGTGTGCTTATGCAAGAAGGCCGAGTTGTGGCATATGCATCTCGGCAGTTGCGCCCTCATGAAGTTAAT
Organism: Ampelocalamus luodianensis; assembly: GCA_036346255.1. Lineage (NCBI taxonomy): Eukaryota > Viridiplantae > Streptophyta > Magnoliopsida > Poales > Poaceae > Ampelocalamus > Ampelocalamus luodianensis. The sequence goes on along the minus strand of CM070634.1, from coordinate 52,872,623 downwards.
TATCCTACTCATGATTTAGAATTGGCTGCCGTGGTCCATGCATTGAAGATTTGGCGACATTACCTTCTTGGTAATCGTTGTGAGATCTATACTGATCATAAAAGCCTAAAGTACATATTCACTCAATCTGATTTGAATATGAGACAAAGAAGATGGCTTGAACTGATCAAGGACTACGACATGGGCATTCATTATCATCCTGGTAAAGCCAATGTTGTGGCAGACGCTTTAAGCAGAAAGTCACAATGCAACTGCACATTCTCTCTACCTGCGGCCAAAAAATTATGTGCTGATTTTCAGCACCTAAGTCTTGACTTGGTGGAAAAAGGTTTTCTTGCTGCATTACAAGTGGAGCCTACCTTAGAATCTCAGATTCTTAAGGCCCAGAAAACTGATGCCGAGGTAGCCGAAATTAAGGAGAACTTGAAAGCGGGTAAAGCCAACGATTTTTCTGAGGATGATCGTGGTATGATTCGATATCGCAATCGTTTGGTAGTACCTGCAGATCCTCAACTGAGGAGTCTAATTTTCAGAGAGGCTCATAATTCCAAATTTTCTTTGCATCCTGGGAGTACCAAGATGTATCAGGATTTGAAGAAAACATTTTGGTGGAGCCAAATGAAGCGGCAAATTGCTCAGTATGTTGCTGAATGTGATATTTGCCAAAGGGTTAAAGCTGAACATCTGAAGTCAGTTGGTACCCTTCAACCTTTGCCTATTCCCTAGTGGAAGTGGGAAGAGATCGGTATGGATTTTGTTACTGGTCTTCCCAAGACGTCCAATGGGTCTGATGCCATTTGGGTAATCATCGACCGTTTGACAAAGGTGGCTCAATTTATTCCGGTCAAAACCATCTTTAGTGGCAAGCAGCTAGCAAAGCTTTATATTGCTAGAATTGTTTGTCTTCATGGTGTCCCCAAGGTCATTGTTTCTAACCGTGGCCCTCAATTTACTTCCCACTTTTGGAATTGTTTTCATCAGGCTATGGGGACTGAACTCTCTTTCAGTACTGCTTATCATCCTCAAACTAGTGGTCAAACTGAGAGAGTGAACCAAGTGATGGAAGATCTTCTTGAGCCTATGTGCTATCTTATAGCAAAGTAGGAGAAATCTTTGCCATATGTGGAATTTTCCTACAATAATAGCTACCAAGCAAGTATTCAAATGTCACCTTTTGAAGCCTTGTATGGGAGAGCTTGTAGAGACTCCATTGAATTGGTCCGAGTGCGGTGAAAGATCATTCTATGGTCGGACACAGTAAAAGAAGTGAAGAGCAAGTTACTTTGATTCGAGATTGTTTGAAAACTGCACAGTCTCGTCAGAAGAGCTATGCTGACCATCGTCATCGTGAATTAAGCTTTGAGGTAGATGATCATGTCTATCTTAAAGTGTCACCCATGAAGGGTACTCATCGTTTTCAGGTAAAAGGGAAGCTCGCACCTCGTTATATCGGACCCTTCCGAATCACTGCAAAACGAGGAGCTGTAGCTTATCAATTGGAACTACCTGAATCACTCTCTGCAGTGCATGATACTTTTCATGTGTCTCAATTGAAGAAATGCCTTCGTGTTCCTATTGAGGCAACTGCTTATGAGCATCTTGATCTCCAACCTGATCTTTCCTATCAAGAACAACCAGTACGTATCCTCGACACAATGGAACGCAGGACAAGAAATCGTATTGTCAAGTTCTTGAAAATTCAGTGGGCTAATCATGTGAGGACCCGGAATATTTAACTAGTAACACTTAACCTCCAATTGGTTCTAGCGTTACTAATTAAACATTCTAAGCCTCGATGGACATATGCTCCCCAGAATTGCAGCATATGCACATCATCACAAAATTATACATCAATTCCATACACATACATCACTAAGTTCAACAACGACATAAAGTAAAGTTATTACAAAAGAGAGCCGACCGGCCAAATAGAATAATATACAAGAATGACAGCGGAAGCAAAAGCGCCATAAGATGGCTAGAACAAAAGTCGACCGGTTAGCCAACATAACCCACAAGGCAACCGACCGGGCCGCCAAGCTAGTCGCCCAAGCTACCACAACACACTCACAAAAGTGAGGCCCTTCGGACTCACCTTCCTCCTCTGCAACAAAACAATTAAGCATAGCAACCGAGTACAAAGATTGTCTTTGTACCCGCAAGAGCGACGTGTGGAATAGCGGACCTATTCATAAACTACATGCAAGCTTATTTAGGTGGAGGTCATATGTCTCATTTTGCATGAAGCCAACTTTATTTGCAATAATGTAGTACCTTTTAAAAGCAAGTTTGCAAATTGATTTTGTTATCAAAGTATGATAAGTAAAGATACATACAAGTAACCACAGGAAGTGACTATCCCAATAGTCACCACAACATATACGAATCCCGATTCGTACCACCCATCAAGTTTTAATTTAAAAGGTTGTAGTCTAACTCTTGAAAGACCTCCCAAGCGTGTCCATAACCTAGGGCGAGGCTATTCGAATAGTTTTAACCTGCAGGGTGTACCAATGTACCCACACTTGCATCGCCTTTAAGCCAAAGCACACTTAGTAGGTATGCCGCACGGCTAAGTCCTCTGAGGCGCTTTCCAATATTGTGTATTAACTACGAGCAGCTCGTATGGGTAGAAACACCATACGCTTACATTGCAAGCGAAAGACAACAAATCCCATCCGGGTGAAGTCTTTGGACACTACAATGCTCCCAACACCATCCCTCCTGCGACCTCCTGCGACCCGGAGCCAATACACGCCAAAGTACTAAGTCAAGAGAGGTCCCATACCCTCTAGTGTGGTTAGCACGCTAAATGCTTGGTTTAGTGTAACAAGATGTTCGGTCCTTGTTGACTTAGGCACCATTCCAGTCACACCCGAGAATCACACCAACATACCATTGTGCCCAAGTCTAAATCATTTTGCTTTTAGTTTTAGTTTTCACAAGTAGACATGGCACAAGGTGGAAATCATAAATCATAATAAGTTTTGTGTGATCAAGGTTATCGACAAGTCGATAACCGCCCATTTCTACTAGAAGCTAAGCATGGCTAAGCAATTAATTCGCAACTACTAAGTGACAAGAGCCCATCCACGAACTCTAAATCACAGCAAGTAACCTAGGCTCATGGTAGTAGAGGATAATCATTTGCTAAGGAAATGCATCTACTAGGCCAACCATTAAAACAAAGTAGCAATGCATACATAGAATTTGTAATCAACATAAATACTTAAAATACTGGGATTAACATGATCAAACTGCTTGCCTTCTTCTTTGTTGCTCAATTGGTTGCGGAGGATCGTTCTGGGATTACCGCAAATGTCGAATCCTAAGCGAAAGGCAAAAAGAACCAAGAACAACCAATAAGGCGAGCCACAAATAAACAAAAGAGCAAGCAAAACTTAACCAAATGCGTGAAATTTACACATAAGGTAGAATACGAATATACCTAGACATAGAAACTGGAAAAACCTAATTTGGATTTGTGGTGCAAAAGATAATGCATAAAAATACATTTTCGGCCATAATTAGCACTGTAGCAAAAATATTTTCTAGAGAGATTTTGAAGCTGGAATTTTTATGGTAGCTACCTACTAGTATAGAGGTAACCCATATAAAATTTCAGGTCATTTGGAGTTAAAGTGATTTAGTTATGATTTTTCTAAGATGCAAAATTGGCATAATGCACTTTCAGAGCATAAATATGTTCAAAACTAATTTCAGAGAAGTATACCAACAGAGGGTTTTCTAGAATTTATCAAATATATTTTGCATTTACAGAGAATTACTTGTGCATTTTATAAGTCTTCCGAATTTTCTAAATGCTAAAAATAGGTACTAACTCATTAATCAAGGTTTCATTACAATCTTGGACCTACCATCATTTTTATATTAACATTGGGTTAATAACAAATTTATCAAGGTTGGAATCATTCATTTTGGACATACACAGAGCAAGATATGCATTTTCTAAAGTTTTATTCATTTTGGAATATTCAAAATGACAATCAAGTTATTCCTAGTTATACAATTTTACACTCTTTGGAACATGCTTAAATCCATTTTTATAATAAGCTAAAGTGATAACATAATTTATTACGGTTGGAATTAACTAAAAGTAGCTAAAATGAATTAGTTATGAGTTTCTAAAGTTTTACATCATTTTGATCGTTAAATAAATACTTACGAAATACGAACAACCCAAAACAAAGAAAACGAGCGTGGGCGCCGTGGCGTAGATTTAAATCAACGCACCACGCGACGCTGGAAATAGCGCCGCGCGCCAAACCTAATCGGGGTCCACCGTTGGATCAAGATCCAAGCGGCCCAAGCAGTGCATGCAGCCGGACGATGCGGTTGCCTCGGTGAACTCGACGCACCGCAGATCTAAAGATGAGCGGCTTAGAACCCACATCTAAGCGGAAGGTCCGATTGCACACATGATCTCGGCCGCGGTCGCGAGATGGGCGGTCCGAGGATGATGAGGAACCGGAGGGTCGAACGCATACAAGATCTAGGCCGTTGATCAAGGGATCGGCGGTGGCTATTGATTGAAGTTCAAAGGGATCTTGACACGTGGGACACGCATGTCGATGACCTTGAGTCACCTGCGTGGACTTTCAAACGAGCACGAGATCTGATGCGCCGCCCACCGTCGGTGGATCGACGAGGAGTTTTAGGACGGCGATTAATTACGAAACTAATGATTAGCGGTTTAATGTGTCTAATGATTGTACGAAGTGGTTTAAGCGGTTTAAGGCCCACCTAGCGGTGACACAAGGTGGCGGCTTAGGACAAAATTATTGCTAATAATGATTAGCAATAAAAGGATGTAAAGAGACACCAATGACTTACGGATTTCAAATCTAAGCCTACGGGCCCACAAGTCGATGACACAATTGCGGATTAAGACACAATAATGACATCAATGATCACCAATGATTAGGCAATTCGTGCCTAAACAAATAGCAGCGGAGTTCCCTCGGCAAAATCGAGCTACTTCCACGGCTTATCGCGGCGACTTTGATCGTCGCGGCGTCAACCAAGTAGTGAAATGGAATCGCAATAACCTTACGGACCTAGTGGTGGCAATCACGCCCGTGAGGACTAGAACGCCGGCTAGCGGAAAATGAAAAGGAGCCTTTGCGCTAAATGCGAAAATAGCGAAGCTCGGTGCGGACCTAGGATGCGGGTGCCATAGCTTCTAAGGACTAATCAGAAGCTACCTTAGCGAGAAGAGGCTTCACAGACGGCCGGAGAAGCTTGACCACGGTGGAAGCTCGCCGGACTTGGAGAAGAAAATCCGAAAATGACACCCTGAGCCACATGAGCGATACCAAGCATGAATATAGCTTCATTATGATCCACAGAAGCTATAAGAGCAAGAGATGAAGAAGTGGTGCACTTACCGGAGCTGAGGAAGACGATACTCACTTCTCGGCCGAATTTGAACAAACCCCAAATTGGACAATTCCTGAGAATCAAATCCAAAATTAAGTGAGGGGAAATGTTCAAGGTGATAAATAGATGAGGTTAGGGCAAAGAAACATGAAGGAGGACCACTGGAACACCAAGAACACCAATGGAGCTCCACGGTTCAACAATGGTGGATTGTCGGTTTTGAGGTGTTAAGCTCCAAAATTGAAAATGGAGCTCAATGGCAGTGTAAAGGAACACCAGAGTGTGTTGGGGTGCTTATAAGGCTTTGAAAGCATTAGGGTTTGACAATAATGCTTTTAGGAGACATGGTGCAAAGCACAAGGCATGGCCGAAAGTAAAAAAGGTGGAGATGATGGCATAGGGTATGGCTCGGCTCGGAGGGTCTCCATGCCCCTAAATGTCGGCTAGAGTGACAGAGGAGACATGAAATGACACCGCCATGCCCTCCACTATTCATGCGGCTAGAGGTTGAAGAAGACTAGGAAAGACACTGGGCGATTCTCAAGCGCAGATTCAAAGCGAGCGGCGAGAGATTACGCCACGCCTCGGGGTTAAAACACGCGGGAGATTACGAGCCCTACGATCGAAGCGAACAACTCGGATTGCTCCACGTCGCAAATTCTTATTTACCACGAAGAAGTGCGCGGCGTTGGATCTTAATCCAACGGCTCGATTCAAAAATGCAGCGGAGGGTCCGAAAGTCTCGGCGCATCTCGGCGGTTGGATGGAGATCTAACGGTTGACAATCAATCTTGCAGCGGAAGGTCCGAAGTCTTACACGCGCAGCGGCGTGCGATTTCGATCCAACGGTCGAGATCGATTGCGCGATTTAAAGAGTGGCTCGGTGCGTTTAGTTGATGGACCGAATCAAATGGCTCGAGCCCGAGTCGACTCGAACCCAAGCAACGGTAAAACCACGTTTGACTTTAAAATTAGAACAGAGACCTTGAAGGATTTATTTGAGGTAGCAAATTAACTCCAAAAATTATGAAATTTTTACAGAGCTTGCTAACTCAAATATTTACCTCGAGTAAAATTTTCAGAGGTTTTTATACTGTGAATAAATCTCCAAAAATTCTGCAAGGCTCTGTTTTAATGTTTGACTAAGAGTCAAACAGTTTGTACCTCTAAAAATATTCAAACCATTTCTAAAAATTGTGAAATTTTTCAGAGGGTCACATACCATCACAGAGACTTAGGAAAAATATTTCAGGGGATGGTCATAAGATTTGACAAGATTGTTTTTGGAATGCCAAGATTTGGATCAACTAGACTTGTGATATTGTATTTCCATAATTCCTTGTACAAGAATTGATTGGCCCAAAAGGAAATACATGCTGTAAGAAAAAGTTTTAATTTCTACTGATTTTCTTATATTTGAAACACAAGCCCAAAATTGGGATGTTACAACTCTCCCCCTTACAAGAATCTCGACCGAGATTACATTTACTCGAGAAGAAAGAAGGAAAATCTGCACGAAGGCGATCTTCGCGCTCCCAAGTTGCTTCATCTTCAGAATGGTTTGACCACTGAACCTTAAGGAACTTGATGACACGGTTCCTCGTCCTCCGTTCAGATTCCTCAAGAATACGAACAGGATGCTCGCGGTAGGTCAAATTCTCCTGTACATCGAGAACCTCCAATGGAGCTTCCTCAGTCGGGACACGGAGGCACTTCTTTAGGTGTGAAACATGGAACACATCATGCACACCCTCAAGCGCAGCTGGTAGCTCCAATCTGTATGCAACTGCCCCAACTCTCTCGATGATGCGATAAGGCCCAACATATCGAGGAGCCAACTTGCCCTTGATGCCAAAACGCTGATGGCCCTTCAAGGGTGAGACTTTGAGATACACAAAGTCATTGGGCTCAAAGCTCAACTCACGGCGACGGCGATCTGCATAGCTCTTCTGCCTAGACTGGGCCGTGCGCAGATGCTCGCGAATCAACTGCACGTGACTTTCGGCCTCATTGATCGAATCGGGCGAAAATCGCGCTTCGCCGATCTCGACCAGTTCAATGGGGTTTGCATCTCCTCCCATACAAAGCCTCAAATGGTGCCATGCCAAGGCGGCTCGAAATCGTTGTTGTAGGAGAACTCAAAGAAATGGTAGGCACTTCTCCCACTTCTTCCCATAGGAAAGAACACAAGCACGAGCATATCTTCCAACACTTGGTTGACTCGCTCCGTCGACCATCGATCCGAGGATGAAAGGCAGTCTTGAAATGAAGGCGGTCCCCATAGCCTCTTGCGGACTATGCCAAAACCGCGAGGTGAAAAGCGCACCACGATCGAAATAATCGTCTTGGCACACCGTGAAGACTCACAATCCTCGAGACATAAAGTTCGCCAAAGGCCCCACACGGCCGAGTCTTGACGGAAGGAAATGTGCCACTTTAGTCAACCCGTCGATCACGACCCAAATAGCATCATTCCCTTTGAATGGCGGGCAATCCGGTGATGAAGTCCATGCCAATCGAATCCCACTTCCATTCGCAGCCGCAAAGGTGAAGAAGACTCATTGACGCCGATGCTCGGCCTTCACACGACAAAGACACGTCGCACTCGGCAACGAACCTGGCAATCTCGCGCTTCATTCGGGTCCACCAGAATCTCTGACGAAGATCCTGATACATCTTGGTAGCCCCGGGGTGAATAGACAAAGGAGAATCATGGGCTTCGCGGAGAATCAAATCCCGCAATTCCATGACCTTAGGGACCACAAGACGCTGCCCAAACCACACAACGCCATGCTCATCCTCTGAAAAGCACTTGGCTATCCCATCCTTGATGTTCTGCTTGATCTGGCTCACACCAACATCTGTTTTGTGCGCCTTGATTTGGTCCACCAAGGTTGGTTGCACAACCAATGTAGCAAGAGAACCGTGCTCGGTCAAACCCAAATTAAGGCGCTGAAATTGAAATGAGAGCGGTGTCGCTGCTCTAGGAGCATCAACATGTTGCAATACACCTTCCGATCGAGTGCATCGGCAGCGACATTGGCCTTGCCGGATGGTACCGAATGCCCATGTCATAGTCCTTGATCAATTCCAACCATCTTCTTTGCCCGAGGTTCAGATCTGGTGGGTGAACAAGTACTTCAAGCTCTTGTGGTGGAATACACCTCACAACGGTTACCAATCGTAATGCCGCCAAATCTTGAGTGCATGGACCACAAAGACCAACTCCAAGTCATGAGTAGGATAGTTGAGTTCATGAGGCCTTAATCGCCGCGATGCATAGGCCACAACCTTGCCCTCCCGCATAAGAACACAACCAAGACCACGACGAGAAGCATCACAATAGATATCGAAACTCTTGTGAATATCAGGGAGAACAAGCACTGGGGCTGAGGTCAACCGCTTCTTGAGTTCCTGAAAACTCACATCACAAGCAGCGGACCACTCCACCTTCTTGTCCTTCTTAAGCAATTCGGTCATAGGCTTCGCAATCTTGGAGAAATTCTCGATGAAGCGGCGATAGTAGCCAGCCAAACCAAGGAAACTCCGCACATCGGTGACCGACTTGGGCTGACCCCAAGATAGCACATCACTGACCTTGCTAGGATCCACAGCCACACCTCCTGCTGAAAGAACATGGCCCAAGAACGCCACTTCCTTCAACCAGAACTCGCACTTGCTGAATTTGGCATACAGCTGGTGTTCGCGCAGCTTGCCCAACACAAGCTGAAGATGCTCAGCATGCTCTTCTTCACTCTTGGAGTAGATAAGGATATCATCGATGAATACCACCACAAACCTATCCAAATACTCCATGAATACTGAGTTCATAAGATTCATGAATAAAGCAGGAGCATTAGTCAAACCAAAAGACATGACGGTGTACTCGTAAAGACCATAACGAGTAGCAAAGGCCGTCTTAGGAATATCCTCGGTCCTGATCCTGACTTGATGATAGCCCAATCTCAAGTCAATCTTGGAGAAGACACGTGCTCCGGTCAACTGATCGAAAAGATCATCAATACGGGGCAAAGGATACTTGTTCTTTACCGTCACCTCATTAAGCGGACGGTAATCAACACACATGCGCAAGGTCTTGTCCTTCTTCTTCACAAAGATAACTGGACAACCCCAAGGAGATGAGCTAGGACGGATAAAACCCTTCTCTTGCAGCTCACCCAGTTGCTTCTTCAGCTCCTCCAACTCATTAGGAGGCATGCGATACGGCCTCTTAGAAATAGGGGCGGTACCGGGCAGCAACTCGATCACAAACTCCAGATCTCGAACAGGTGGCATGCCAGGCAAGTCTTCGGGAAAGATATCCACGAACTCACATACTGTGGGAACATCCTGGATCTCCAATGTCGGCTTTGCTTCAAGGGCATAAAGATGGGGCTCCATAGCAATGGTGAAAACCCAACTTGTTCACCAAGGATCGTGAGGTAGACAATCTTCCGGCACAATCGATTTGCCCCAAGTGTTGGGACAACCAATCCATGCCAAGAATCACATCCAAGCGCCGAGTCGAGTATGATAAGATTCGCCAAGAATCCTACTCCTTCGGCGTGGATAGGAACATCCCGGCATACTTGGTCGACTCTCATTTCGAACCCGAGAGCGAATCGCAGTGGAATCCCAGAGGAACACACGGTGAAGCCCACAATCAACGAAAAGACCTCGAAATAAAAGAATGCGAGGCCCCAGAGTCAAATAAAACTGTAGCAGGACGCAAATTAACAAGGAGCGTACCCAACACCACGTCGGGCGCCTCCTGTGCCTCCTCAGCCGAGATGTGGTTGACTCGGCCGCTCCCCAAGCCCGGGGTAAAAAGAAAGCAAAGAAATCCAAACTCAATAAAAGGGCTCAAGAATAACCACCAAAGAGCACAGGACCAAAATCACCAAATCGACTTCCTGAAACGACTAACCCGTATGGAAGAACGAGCAATCGTTTGTGAAGACCCAAAATTTCAGAACTAAAATCTAGCTCACAACAGCCTAAGAATCAAGATATACCCACCGAATAGAGCATTAGGCATTTAGCTAACTCATATCACTTCTTACCCTGTTAACCCTACAAGTTTTTAGTGGAATTAACCTCTCATTTCAGCACTTTTACTACCTAAATGCTGGCTGTCCAGAAATTGTCTTGCTTGCTGTCCAGATTTCTCCATTCAACTTATGGCCGAAATTTGTAGCTCCCAGCAGCTCCTAATCTTCTCAAGACAGCCATACTTTTTATTTTATAACTCTCATGATGTCCCCAAAACCAATCTACTCGATAAACAACTATCTTTTGAAAGAAGATGAGAGGAAAACTCAGCTTTCAAATTCAGTTTAGAATGAGGTGAGATGAGCAAACTAGGATAGAGGAGAAGTAAAAGCTGAGAACTTACTTAAGATTTTCAGGAAAGCACTGATATTTGGAAAGTAAGTTTTCAAAATATACTAGGGACGACCAAGCTAGGGGTTTCTACGGTCAGTATGGCTCTGATACCAACTTTGTGAGGACCCGGAATATTTAACTAGTAACACTTAACCTCCAATTGGTTCTAGCGTTACTAATTAAACATTCTAAGCCTCGATGGACATATGCTCCCCAGAATTGCAGCATATGCACATCATCACAAAATTATACATCAATTCCATACACATACATCACTAAGTTCAACAACGACATAAAGTAAAGTTATTACAAAAGAGAGCCGACCGGCCAAATAGAATAATATACAAGAATGACAATGAAGCAAAAGCGCCATAAGATGGCTAGAACAAAAGTCGACCGGTTAGCCAACATAACCCACAAGGCAACCGACCAGGGCCGCTAAGCTAGTCGCCCATAGCTACCACAACACAGCTCACAAAAGTGAGGCCCTTCGGCTCACCTTCCTCCTCTGCAACAAAACAATTAAGCATAGCAACCGAGTACAAAGATTGTCTTTGTACCCGCAAGATCGACGTGTGGAATAGCGGACCTATTCATAAACTACATGCAAGCTTATTTAGGTGGAGGTCATATGTCTCATTTTGCATGAAGCCAACTTTATTTGCAATAATGTAGTACCTTTTAAAAGCAAGTTTGCAAATTGATTTTGTTATCAAAGTAATGATAAGTAAAGATACATACAAGTAACCACTGGAAGTGACTATCCCAATAGTCACCACAACATAGCACTAATCCCGATTCGTACCACCCATCAAGTTTTAATTTAAAAGGTTGTAGTCTAACTCTTGAAAGACCTCCCCAAGCGTGTCCATAACCTAGACGAGGCTATTCGAATAGTTTTAACCTGCGGGGTGTACCAATGTACCCACACTTGCATCGCCTTTAAGCCAAAGCACACTTCCGTAGGTATGCCGGCACGCTAAGTCCTACGAGACGCTTTCCAATATTGTGTATTAACTACGAGCCGCTCGTATGGGTAGAAACACCATACGCTTACATTGCAAGCCGAAAGACAACAAATCCCATCCCGGGTGAAGTCTTTGGACACTACAATGCTCCCAACACCATCCCTCCTGCGACCTCCTGCACCCGAGCCAATACACGCCAAAGTACTAAGTCAAGAGAGGTCCCATACCCTCTAGTGTGGTTAGCACGCTAAATGCTTGGTTTAGTGTAACAAGATGTTCGGTCCTTGTTGACTTAGGCACCATTCCAGTCACACGAGAATCACACCAACATACCATTGTGCCCAAGTCTAAATCATTTTGCTTTTAGTTTTAGTTTTCACAAGTAGACATGGCACAAGGTGGAAATCATAAATCATAATAAGTTTTGTGTGATCAAGGTTATCGACAAGTCGATAACCGCCCATTTCTACCGGCTAAGCATGGCTAAGCAATTAATTCGCAACTACTAAGTGACAAGAGCCCATCCACGAACTCTAAATCACAGCAAGTAACCTAGGCTCATGGTAGTAGAGGATAATCATTTGCTAAGGAAATGCATCTACTAGGCCAACCATTAAAACAAAGTAGCAATGCATACATAGAATTTGTAATCAACATAAATACTTAAAATCTGGGATTAACATGATCAAACGCTTGCCTTCTTGCTGTTGCTCAATTGGTTGCGGAGGATCATTCTGGGATTACCGCAAATGTCGAATCCTAAGCGAAAGGCAAAAGAACCAAGAACAACCAATAAGACGAGCCACAAATAAACAAAAGAGCAAGCAAAACTTAACCAAATGCGTGAAATTTACACATAAGGTAGAATACGAATATACCTAGACATAGAAACTGGAAAAACCTAATTTGGATTTGTGGTGCAAAAGATAATGCATAAAAATACATTTTCTACCATAATTAGCACTGTAGCAAAAATATTTTCTAGAGAGATTTTGAAGCTGGAATTTTTATGGTAGCTACCTACTGGTATAGAGGTAACCCATATAAAATTTCAGGTCATTTGGAGTTAAAGTGATTTAGTTATGATTTTTCTAAGATGCAAAATTGGCATAATGCACTTTCCAGAGCATAAATATGTTCAAAACTAATTTCAGAGAAGTATACCAACAGAGGGTTTTCTAGAATTTATCAAATATATTTTGCATTTACAGAGAATTACTTGTGCATTTTATAAGTCTTCCGAATTTTCTAAATGCTAAAAATAGGTACTAACTCATTAATCAAGGTTTCATTACAATCTTGGACCTACCATCATTTTTATATTAACATTGGGTTAATAACAAATTTATCAAGGTTGGAATCATTCATTTTGGACATACACAGAGCAAGATATGCATTTTCTAAAGTTTTATTCATTTTGGAATATTCAAAATGGAAATCAAGTTATTCCTAGTTATACAATTTTACTCACATCGAACATGCTTAAATCCATTTTTATAATAAGCTAAAGTGATAACATAATTTATTACAGTTGGAATTAACTAAAAGTAGCTAAAATGAATTAGTTATGAGTTTCTAAAGTTTTACATCATTTTCAGTCGTTAAATAAATACTTACCGAAATACAGAACAACCCAAAACAAAGAAAACGACGTGGACGCCCGTGGGCCGTAGATTTAAAATCCAACAGCCCACGCACGCTGGAAATAGCGCACGCGCGCCAAACCTAATCGGGGTCCACCGTTGGATCAAGATCCAACGGCCCAAACGAGTGCATGCAACCGGACGATGCGGTTGCCTCGGTGAACCACGACCGCAGATCTAAAGATGAACGGCTTAGAACCCACATCTAACCGGAAGGTCCGATTGCACACATGATCTCAGCCGCAGATCGCGAGATGGACGGTCCAGGATGATGAGGGGAACCGGAGGGTCCGAACGCATACAAGATCTAGGCCGTTGATCAAGGGATCGACGGTGGCTATTGATTGAAGTTCAAAAGGGATGCTGACACGTGGGACACGCATGTCAGTGACCTTGAGTCACACACGTGGACTTTCAAAGCACACGAGCACAGGATGCGCTCGCCCACCCGTCGGTGGATCGACAGGAGTTTTAGGACAGCGATTAATTACCGAAACTAATGATTAGCAGTTTAATGTGTCCTAATGATTGGCACAGAAGTGGTTTAAGCGGTTTAAGGGCCCACCTAGCAGTGACACAAGGTGGCGGCTTAGGACAAAATTATTGCTAATAATGATTAGCAATAAAAGGATGTAAAGAGACACCAATGACTTCGGATTTCAAATCTAAGCCTCACGGGCCCACAAGTCGATGACACAATTGCGGATTAAGACACAATAATGACATCCAATGATCACCAATGATTAGGCAATTATCGTGCCCTAAACAAATGATTTAAACGGAGTTCCCTCGGCAAAATCCCGAGCTACTTCCACGGCTTATCGCGGCGACACCTGTCGCGCGCGGCGTCAACCAAGTAGTGAAATGGAATCGCAATAACCTTACGGACCTAGTGGTGGCAATCACGCCGTGGTGAGGACTAGAACGCCGGCCAGCCGGAAAATGAAAACGGGAGCCTTTAGTGCTAAGTACGAAAATAGCGAGAAGCTCAGCTGCAGACCTAGGATGCAGGTGCCATAGCTTCTAAGGACTAATCAGAAGCTACCTTAGCGAGAAGAGGCTTCACAGACGGCCGGAGAAGCTTGACCACGGTGGAAGCTCGCCGGACTTGGAGAAGAAAATCCGAAAATGACACCCTAAGCCACATGAGCGATACCAAGCATGAATATAGCTTCATTATGATCCACAGAAGCTATAAGAGCAAGAGATGAGGAAGTGGTGCACTTACCGGAGCTGAGGAAGACGATACTCACTTCTCGGCCGAATTTGAACAAACCCCAAATTGGACAATTCCTGAGAATCAAATCCAAAATTAAGTGAGGGGAAATGTTCAAGGTGATAAATAGATGAGGTTAGGACAAAGAAACATGAAGGAGGACCACTGGAACACCAAGAACACCAATGGAGCTCCACGGTTCAACAATGGTGGATTGTCGGTTTTGAGGTGTTAAGCTCCAAAATTGAAAATGGAGCTCAATGGCAGTGTAAAGGAACACCAGGAGTGTGTTGGGGTGCTTATAAGGCTTTGAAAGCATTAGGGTTTGACAATAATGCTTTTCGGGAGACATGGTGCAAAGCACAAGGCATGGCCGAAAGTAAAAAAAGGTGGAGATGATGGCATAGGGTATGGCTCGGCTCAGAGGGTCTCCCATGCCCCTAAATGTCGGCTAGAGTGTGAGGAGGCATGAAATGACACCGCCATGCCCTCCACTATTCATGCACGGCTAGAGGTTGAAGAAGACTAGGAAAGACACTGGGCGATTCTCAACCGCAGATTCAAAACGAACGGCAGAGATTACGCCACGCCTCAGGGGTTAAAACAGCGGGAGATTACGAGCCCTACGATCAGAAACGAACAACTCGGATTGCTCCACGTCGCAAATTCTTATTTACCACGAAGGGGTACGCGAGCGTTGGATCTTAATCCAACGGCTCAGATTCAAAAATGCAACCGGAGGGTCCGAAAGTCTCGGCGCATCTCGACGGTTGGATGGAGATCTAACGGTTGACAATCAATCTTGCAACCGGAAGGTCCGAAGTCTTACACGCGCGCGGGCCGTGCGATTTCGATCCAACGGTCGAGATCGATTGCGCGTTTTAAAGAGTGGCTCGGTGCGTTTAGTTGACTGGACCGAATCAAATGGCTCGAGCCCGAGTCTGACTCGAACCCAAGCAACAGTAAAACCACGTTTGACTTTAAAATTAGAACAGAGACCTTGAAGGATTTATTTGAGGTAGCAAATTAACTCCAAAAATTATGAAATTTTTACAGGAGCTTGCTAACTCAAATATTTACCTCGAGTAAAATTTTCAGAGGTTTTTATACTGTGAATAAATCTCCAAAAATTCTGCAAGGCTTTGTTTTAATGTTTGACTAAGAGTCAAACAGGTTTGACTGCCTCTAAAAATATTCAAACCATTTCTAAAAATTGTGAAATTTTTCAGAGGGGTCACATACCATCACAGAGACTTAGGAAAAATATTTCCAGGGGATGGTCATAAGATTTGACAAGATTGTTTTTGGAATGCCAAGATTTGGATCAACTAGACTTGTGATATTGTATTTCCATAATTCCTTGTACAAGAATTGATTGGCCCAAAAGGAAATACATGCTGTAAGAAAAAGTTTTAATTTCTACTGATTTTCTTACATTTGAAACACAAGCCCAAAATTGGGATGTTACAAATCATTCCGAGGATGAAGCCACTTGGGAGCGCGAAGATCTGATGCAGATTGAGCACCCCTATCTTTTTGTTGTTTAGAACTTTCCTTTGAATCAAGAAAGGAAAGTTTAAACAAAACAATGTAAACAAAGATGTAATGATAACACTATGTTGTTATGTTTGAAGGAAATCAAGACAACAGATGTTGAATTTCCTTATAAGTCATTTCCACTTCACTTCTTCCTAATCTTTAACTTGTTCCAAATCTCGGGGACGAGATTTTATTAAGGGGGGTAGGTTTGTAACATCCCCAATTCTATAAACAGTAATTAAATGCTTTATGAATAGTAATGAGGTGTTGTTCATAGCATTACTGTTCATTTCTACCATTTGGGCAGTATGTTACAAATTAAAAACCTTCCTTTTAGCCAAAATCCTAAAGAACCATTTAAAGTCTTAAAGGAATACAAGATGAAACTTGTATTATGACTGGGAAGTGTTTTTATTTAAAGCCTAGATAAATTATCTTGACTAAAAATAATTTTTGTTGCATTTTTAGAAATTATATTGACTTAAAGAAAAATAATTGTCTTTAAATGAATACTTTCGAGCTAAAATGAATATTTATGTATTTTACAAAGTGATCATGTGATTTTAAAATTTATCTGGGAAATATATCATCCCAGTAGCCTCCAGCAAAAATTTCATGATTTTACAAATTTATTGGCTATTTTTAAAAGCCAGTCAAACCTTTTAAGCATTTGAATAGGTTAGGTCAACCAAATGGTTTGAATCCAAACCCTAGCATCAGAGCGACTAGAGCCATGTGGTTGAGTCCAACCCGTGCAAATGGTCCGGCTCATCACGTTCGGCGCGAGCTCAAACCTCCTACGTGATGTGAGCCGTTGATCTTCAATCGAGCAGGCGGGCCGCAACGCGTCACGAGCCGCCCACGTGTGCGCTTTGATCTCCGCCGGTGGATCTTACTCTAACGATCGAGATCAGTGTATGCAATCGGACAACTCCGGAGCCCTTCTCGATCTCCACCGTTCATGCCTGATCCAACAGCGCCTCCCTTTTCGTTTTAAACTTAAAGGCGCGCTTCTATCTGAGCCGTCAGATTCAAATCCTACGGCTTTCCTTTTTACCGCGTGTTATTAAGGCCTGCGCCACTCTGGGCCGTTAGATCTTCATCGTGTGGTCCAGAGCGGTGTATGCATTCGGACGACTCCGGATCCCCTCACGATCTCCGCCGTCCATTCTTGATCTAACCGCGTCGCTCGTTTTCATTTGAAATCAAAGGCGCGCTTTTATCTGGGCCTTTGGATTTAAATACCACGGCGCTCCTTCTCGACCGTGGGCTTTTAAAGCCCAAATTTGATGAGCCGTTGGATTTTAATCGTAGGGTCCAGGTGAGTGTATGCAATCGGACCATCCGGATCCCGCGTCAATCCTGACCGTAGAAGTTTAATCGGACGGTGCTGCATCAGTGCATCTATGGGTTGACGTGTATCTTTTGAGTTGGGCCGTTGGATTTCAATCCAACGCCCCTATTTGAACTTAAAACCCCGAAATCCTTTTTGGCTCTGTTTTAATCTCGATCGACCGATCTAGATCGCACGGTCCATATTAAAAGGTACCGATTAAAACCTTTTAACCTCCCTATTTATCACAGCCGCCCATTTCCAATCGGACGGCTGATATTCTTTTGAGCTTTTAGGAAGCGCGCGCGACTGAGGATGACAAAGGGACCCACATGTAAGAGTGTTCTTATCTTCTTCCCTCTCTCTCTGCGCGCAGATCTCTCTGTAAACAGAGGAGAGGATTTATCCCAAAGTTTATGCAACTAATTTTTGGGGTAATTAGCCCTAAATGGACACCTCATCAACTCTAGACATTTCCATCTTGCCCTGTAGCTCAACATCCATATATAAACCCTAGCTTTTGCTCTTTGCCATTGTTGACCACTGAAGTTCATCCTCCATTGTTGTCCAGTGGAGTTTCTTGCTCCTGTTCTTTGCTTATCCATCCCAAGAACTGGTTTTACCTTGCACTAAGGTTTTGACATCCTTTGTAGGTTAAAACCGAAGGCTATCTCTCTGTTGAGCAGAATCAACTTTCTCAATCTTTGGTGTCTTTCCTACTCTGGTAAGCTAAAACCCTAGTTTTCGATATCTTGAGCATCTTAAGGACCTTAGAAGCTGCTGTGAACCATTCTTTTGAGCATCAGTAGCTTCAACTTGCTTCGAACTGAAAAGTTGTTATTATAACATTTCGGTTTTCCATATCTTTTTCAAGACCTAGGGTTTCTCCTATCAACTTATCATCCTAGTTAGGTTTCAATTGAACCCTAGTAGCATGATAAGTGGTTATTTTAATCATTGTCATCATCTATTTAGTTTGTTGACAAGATCATCTCTGTTCCCTTTTTGTCGCTTAACCGACGAAAAAAGAGGTTTCTTTTTAGTATGTATACTCTAATCGATTAGGTTAGATTAAGGTTAGTTTGGGATATTAATTACCCTAAAAGATCATGCTAAGTTTCATTTCTAAACTTTTGCATGTTCTACTTTCTTTTTTCCGAAAACTGCAATCTGTCCTGTTTCTGTTCTTTTCAAAATCTGAAAACTGAAACTTTGAACTAAGCCTTAGTTTCTACCATTTGAAAACAGTAGGCTATATTATGGGTTATTATCACTATTATGGGTAGTTATGGCTTAAGCATACTGCTAATCATGCATTTCCAGGTTGATCATGCATATTTCTTCTATTTTGTACTTATTGTCGATTTTAGCATTTATTGGACTTTATTGCTTCTTATAGAATCTGGTTCTTCTGAAGCACTTGAAATTATTTCTGAGCAACCTGAACCTGCAACAGAAGTGTATTATTATCAAGGCAAGCTTCCTCTCTGCACCATGTTGATCCCAAATTTTATACAATAGATTTTCTAAATCCAGTGACAACTGTGCATGCTATTTTTCTGAAAATACAAATTGTGACCTGTTAGTAGTTAGTTATGACCTAACATGATGGATTACCTCAATTGTCACCATACACTCAAACTTAGTATAGTATTGTATATTATAGTATATTTTCAGATTTGGCGTAGACATGCAGTCTAGAAACTTTAGAGTTTGACAAGAATACCTTGTCAAACATGGGAATCCCAAATGGCTTTCTGTTATTTGAAACTCTTTGTCCAGTTTACTTATTTCAGAAATGAGTTTTATATTTAACTTGATCTGGACAAGAGGAAGCTCGTGATGGTGCTTTTGTGCACGAGATTGGGTTTTGTGGTGGACTTGTCCGGGTTAATTAAGGACTGAACTCTGATTATTCAATTCAAGTCCCCCACGTACTTCCACATGCAGTGTATGGGCGCTGTTTGGTTAAGTAAAATGTTAAGACTATTGGGTTGGAAACAGGAAAGTAAGAATATGTGTATTGACCTTGTATGGCATAGATGCTTTGGTCTTATCAACTGCGTTGTATGCCATGTGAGCTTGTATGTCGATGTCGGATGTTCTTAGAAGGGTGAGGTGTATATGTGCTCGTAGCATATACGCACCTTAATGGTGCCGATTGCATCCTAATATGGGTAGTGAGCCCGATTCGCATTTAATTGTTTGGATCGGCACATCGACGCAACATGTGTGCCTCGGTTAGCGGATGCTATCGATCGTTGTTTAAGCGAGATCGGTTCACGCATGGGGTCCAACTCAATAGTATTAGCTTGTTGAAAATACCAAATCTTAGTTTCCCGTCGGCATACCAAAGGAAGTATGTCATCATTCGGAGGCATCCGAAGGTAACGGGCTAGCTAAGTCATGTGGGTAAATATGTACACCTGCGCAGGTATAAAGCATTCGAATAGCGTGTCCACGGTCATGGACGATAACTTGAATTGATGTCACTGTATAGAAGTTTTGATTTTCAAAATCTGGTTTGGTTTTGGTGTGCATGAGGGATTCATGCAATCGCATCGCTCACAATTATGTCCTTTACTTACTGTTCTAGCTAAACTTTGATTTACTAAATTGCTTTGTCAAAATTTAGTAGGTGTAGGTTAAGATGTGTTGCTTTATGCAAATTTGAACCTTTATACCTTTCTGTTGTAACCTTATGCATATATAAATTCTACTCCTTTGTATAGGCTCTAATAATCACTTTCTTTTATTAGTTTTGTGTAAGATTTGCTGAGTACCTTCCGTACTCAAGGTGCTATCACCTATTGTTGCAGGTGAGGATGGTTACCTTTATGAAGTACCCGTTAGCGCCGAACAGGGTGACGCTAACGAGTAGAGCTACTTCTTTCCTCCACGCAATTGCCTGCGGGTGGATGAGGCCATTGGTGGACTTTAAGTTTTTTTTTTGCTTCCGCTGTTGAACATGTTGTAGTGACCAAGTCACTCTATAATGTAGTACTAAAACCGCAAGTTGTAAACTTATGTTTAATTATGTAAATGAATGACTTGTATGTGTATGATGCAATGTTGTTAAAGGATATATATGCAATGGTCGTTGATCCTGGGAACCATTGTGGTATATAGGGGAATCCTGTTTATTGGAATTGTGACTTGTTAAATTTATACCTTCAGCATGATCTTTAATAAAGGGACAGTACTGTTCCTTCATTAATAATTGTGCTACAGTATGAATTTAATTAAGTACATTTTCAATAATCCGGGGCGCCCACAGAAAGACTAAGATCTAAAACTTTTTTTAGGGCAATTTTCTGGACTATAGGTGATGGAAAACAACTAACAAAAGGGGATAAACGAGATTACCTAACGGGCAACCTTCGCTCTGATACCAAATGATGAGTCACGGTGTCCCGAAATGATGAGTCACGGTGTCCCGATCTTCCGATAGGTTCGATTGGTTTCGTCGTGAGGACGTTAACGCTTTGAGGCTTTCGACCAGCAGATCGTCACCTCGCAATTCGCTACACCCGCACGACTGTCGTTATCAATCACGCTCGCACGCGATCGACCTTACCACGAGGGTTATTGTTCCTGCAAGCAATCGAAGCAACTCACAAGAACAAGGAAAATGCAATCTGAATTGTATTGCGAATATGAATGAAGTTCACAATGTGGGGTTCTCAAACCGATAAGCGGTGAAACCGCAAAGTGGCGAATAATCTAAGAAAACCCCACCTAAACTATGGCGGCTGCACATATATATATAGGGGTAACGTGAGGGGTTGACCTAGGGTTGTGCGACCATGGGAGAGGCGTACACAACCTAGGCATTGACCTCGACACGCTTACAAGGCCCTATTAGGCCCAAAGCGGTGTCATGACACCTAATGATCGGTCGAGAGCGTGAGACCTAGTCGTGGCGCTGACTGGTCTGGTCGTAGTGCTGGCGAACCTTGTCGAGGAGCTTGAGATGTGGTCGTAGCGTTGGCTGGTCTGGTCGTAGCGCTGGCGAACCTAGTCGAGAATCTTGAGACTTGGTCGTAGCGCTGGCAGGACTGGTCGTAGGGCTTGTTGACCTGGTCGTAGACCTTGGGGATCCATTATTCCTAGTCGAGAATCTTGAGACTTGGTCGTAGCGCTGGCAGGACTGGTCGTAGGGCTTGTAGATCTGGTCGTAGACCTTGGGGATCCATTATTCCTAAGTAACAACAGATCACAATTATTAGGTAGTATACCATTCTGCATAGATAAATTATTAGCACCTAGAAACGAGCTCACCTCATAATTTAAGTGACGTGCACGAGCTCTTGTCATAGGGCCTTGTAGTTTCGCAACTGGATCCGTAGGATTTTGTGTAGTGTGTGTATCCGAAGGAGTGATGTCCTCCTCAGCGAGTCAGGCTCGGGCTCGAGCCAACTGACTCGGCCGAACCAACTAACCGCACCGGCTCGGGCGAGCGAGCGCACGCGCTGTGGATCGTGGGATCTCCATCGGACAGTCGACGTTTGCCCGATGCCGCGTCGACGCAGTCGCGTGCTAGCCCTTGGATCAAAATCGGACGGTGGGCCATCGTCGCCTTCCTCTCGCTCGTGTGAGCGACGCGGCCATGGCGTGCAACAGAGGCGTGGGCAGAGGCGCAGCGTCGCGTCCCCTCCGCGCGGACCAACGGGTCGCTCTGCAGGGCATTAAATGCCGTCGTGCGGCCGCCCCCGAAAGTCCACTGCTCACCTGCTCCCATCGCTCGACTTGGCTGTGGTAGGCTCGGGCATCCGAGGCTTGCTGCCGTTGCCCTCGGCCCCTCTCAGCTACTTAAGCTCCTCGCCTCCTTGCTTAGCTTCCTTTACGCACCCTTGAGCTCTACCGTGCACCCACTCCACTCGTGGAGGTCCCAAAACACCGCAATCCTTCGGTCGCCATTGTTGCCCGCGGAGCTTTTCGGTGAAGGCGGTACCACAGTGGCGCTCTCTCCCTGATTCTTGCTCCTGCTCCTCCCTCTCACTTCGGTGGTGCTTAACCCTCACTCGATTTCAGGTTGCTTCAACGGGAGCACCTACATTTCGGAGTTTCCCCATTTTCGGCCGCAAGCGCCCCCTTCGTCTCCAGCGACGGTGAGTGCCTCTCGTCCCAATTCTTTCCTCTTGGAGTTTCTCCGTGCTCTCTGGAACCCATCTTGATGACGCAGTGTGGTTGGTTTTGCTCAGGCCGTCTGCTCCACGTCGTCTTCCTCTGCTCCGTCGCGGTGCATCGTCGCCGGAGCTACTCCGACCTCTTTTGCAGCTCCGCGTCCCTCAGGTACCTCCTCAGTAGCCCCTAGATGCTCGGGCACCGCTTGAATGGACCGCTGCGGAGCTATTTGTTGCTTGTCGTCGCAGTCGTATTTACCGCGCCGCCCCTCGCCGTCGCGCCGCAGCTCTGGTCCACCACCGTAGGTGTGGGTGGAACCAGAGGGTGTGCAATGCTATTGCGCACCTGTAGCTGGCACTCACTCGCACCGCTGTACTTTAGGTCGCCGGCATTTTGCCGGTGAAGCCGTCGGGTTCGTTGTCAGATGCGCCAAGCGCGTACGCGATGTGGCCCAACGTGCGCCGTCCATCTTCCGATCTATGGCCGCGATATCGCCTGATCTGTGCGTGTGTTCTGTGCTGGGTTGATCGTGAGCCGTTCATCTCGAGATCAACGACCCACAGCCACTGCCTCCTTCTCGCGCGCGTGAGTTCAAACGCGCCGGCGTGGTTCGATTTGGACTGTTGGATCCAAGATCGACGGTCCTCCTTCGTTGATCTCGCGCGGGCGCGTGCGCGCTGTCCAGAGCGCTCTGGGCCGTTCGATGCAAAATCAACGGCCCAGGTTCCTCCACGTCATATTGATTTTTGTGGGTTTTCCCGAGAGCTTTATTTGCAAACTGAAAAAGGTATTAAATTTCAAAAATGCATAACTAATTCAATTTAAATCCATTTAGGTTGATTCCAATTTTTTTAGCTTTAGTTTGAGCTGAACTTTAATCTAAAAATGTATAGAAGTTTGGTTCGGCTCCAGAAAACAGATTTCAAAATTTATTTAGAAATAGGTTTTAATTTTTATTCTAAAACTTGCAATTAACTTGTAAATTGCATAACTAATTCTCTGAAAATTATTTTTGACTGAATCCCACTGTATTGGCTTCCTCCAATAATGTACTAAATGATAAAATTGGTTTTAGGTATGTTACTGTTTTCAACAACATTTCATATGCAATTTAGTTTTGTTCATTTTCATGACTTCAAAAATCATAAGTAGATCATTTTAACTCCAAATGGGGTGAGACCAATTGTGTTAGCCTTAAAATGTCAGTAGCTACCTATCATAAAAAGTTCAGGATCAGAAAACCTCTAGAAAATTATTTATGAACAGTAACCTCATTTAATTGCATTTTCAGCCGAATTAAATTGTTTTAATCATATCTTTTGCATTAAGAATCCAAATCAATTGTTTCCTATTGCTAAATTCATTAAAAATCATGCCCTTGCTGCTGTAAAATTTTCAGAGCATTTCGAGCATTTTGGTTTTAGAGTCTTTTTCGTTTTCTTCGTTCTTATCGGCTATTTTCGCTTTTTCGATTAGGTGCCGACGAGTGTGTTGACCGTGAGAGTGACCCTCCGCAGCAAATTGAGCAACAGCAGCAAGGCAAGCAGTTTGATCATTTCCCATTTAATTCCATTACTTTTAAAGTCTAATACTTTGTTTAACTTGTATGTATGCATTGCTATTTTGTTGTTAAATTGATTAGTTAATCCTCTAGTTGCATAATCTGTAGGTAAATAATTATCCTCTACTACCTGAGCCTAGGTTATTTGCTGTGATTAGAGTTCGTTGGATGAACTCTTGTCACTTAGTAGATTGCGAATAAATACTGCTTAGACTTGCTTAGCTATTGGTAGTATTGGGCGATCATCGACTTAGTCGATGATCTTGATCACACAATCAAAATTATTATTACCATTATGTCCAGCCCTTGTGTTTTACTAATTTACAAATAAAAAACTGAAAAGAAATTATATCTTGACTTGGGCACAATGGTATGTTGGTGTGATCTGTTGGGTATGATTGGAATGGTGCCTAAGTCCCCAAGGACCAAGTTACTTGCGCCATTGATCCAAGCAATTGTTGCGTGCTAACCACGCGAGGGGGATATGGAACCTCTCGTGACTAAGTACTTTGGGAGGTGTTAATTATGAGCTGGTTGGTGGGTGTTTTAAAAATGTGGTGTTGTGAGGGGAGCATTAGCAGACCGGTTAGGCTGTCTAATGTATCCTTCTCCTGTGGGTCGCGGCTCTTAATTAGCATAGTCCATTGGAAAACGTCTTGTTAGACTTAGCCGTGCCTGCATACCAAAGGAAGTATGTTAACCGTGACTGCTGGAAAGGCGGTCTATCGTGTGGGTACATTGGTACACCCCTGCAGGGTTAAAACTATTCGAATAGCCTCGTCCTAGGTTATGGACACGCTTGGTTATTTCCTGCAAGAACTAGACTACAACCTTTTAAAAACTTAAAATTTGACATGGGTGGTATGAAGGGGTACTTCATGCTATTGTTGTGGTGACTAGGGGGTTAGTCACTTCCAGGATGTTGTTGTCATCTATCTATTGTTTAGTTGTCTCTCTGTTATTTGAACAATAAGAATTAATTGCAAACTTGCTTTTAAATGTATTACATTATTGCAAATAAAACTTGTTTTTTGCGAAAAATAAGTCCAGAGCCTCCTCCACTTAAATAAAGCTTGCATGTAGTTAATTATAGTTCTGTTATCTTACACGTCAGTCTTGCGAGTACAAAAACAATTTTTGTACTCAACTGCTTTGCTCAATATTTTTGTTGCAGAGGAAGAAGGTGAGCCCCAAGGGCCTTAATTTTGCGAGATGTGTGGTTTCTGGGACGACTAGCTTGGCGGTCCGGTCGGTTGCCTTGTGGGTTTGAGGCACACTAGTTGTCTTTTGTTATCGCCATCTTATGGCACTTTTGTTTCCGCTGTTTACTTAGTTGTTGTATGACTTTTGGCCGGTCGGCCTCTCTTTTGTAATAACTCTTTATATTATGTATGTCTTTCAGTTTGTTGCTTGTTTCGGTTCTATGTGAATGAATGGAATTGATG
This sequence comes from Ampelocalamus luodianensis, assembly GCA_036346255.1. NCBI lineage: Eukaryota > Viridiplantae > Streptophyta > Magnoliopsida > Poales > Poaceae > Ampelocalamus > Ampelocalamus luodianensis. The sequence goes on along the minus strand of CM070634.1, from coordinate 52,847,006 downwards.
CATGATTTTGTAACGGGTGTGTATACGCACTCAGGAGGTATACATATCTCGAGGCTTGGTTTATCTGATTTGTGATGCTAGGACCAATGGATGGTTAAGCATTACAAGCCAAATAAACCGGGGTCCTCATACTCACCGCCGCGAAAGCCGCTGACATCGTCCCCCTCTCTCAGCCCTACCTACGCCTATTTAAGGTGAGCACCGAGTGCCCCGCCTCCTCTCTCTTTTCCCCCTTCTTCCCCGCTCTCTCTCGCACTCCTTCAGTCATATTTCAAGCACTTCGCCATCGACCACCGAAGATCGCCGCCGCCATTCGTGCCGCCATGGAGCCTCCCCCGCCGTCACCTCCGGCATCGCAAGACCGCCGCCTACCTTGTGCACGCCTCCCTGTCCTCTGAAGCCCACCGGAGCACCGTCGCTGCTTTCAACCGCCGTCGCCTTTCTTCCTCGCCACCGGCCATCCCTTGGCACCACGTCGTCGAGACCATGAGCAACATTTTCGTCGTGAGCCCCTCTAGCCATTGGTGCCCTCACCGCCGGCCGCCGTGTCGCCAATCGCCGCCAAGCCATCGAGCCCCGAGTGCGCGCCGGAGTCGATGTGGCGACCGCGTGCATGCCACCTCGCCACGTCGACCTTTTTGCCGACGGCAGATCGATCGGCGCCGCGTGGATTTTCTTTTATTTTCCCATTGAAAAATAATTCAGCTGGACAATTAAAACCCGCTGCCGATGTTAGCTGGTGCAATAAATCCCTTTTTCTTTAGAAAAATAATTTCAAAAATCAGGAAAATTTCTTTTTCTTGGTTTTCAAACTCCGATTTGAGTGATTCAAATTTCTAAATTCATCTAAAATCCTCCTCTTGCTGCTAGTGCTAATTTGGTATTTATTTGGAGTTGTTTTATTTATTTGGCTTCGTTCGAACTTATAGATTCTAGCATTTCGGAAGATTTCTCGGACCCGATGACCGAAGCACCTCAACTCTTCAACGAAGGCAAGTCGTAGACCTTTGATCATGTTGAACCCATTTTACAAAACTATATTGTTTGTTATAAACATGCATCGCTAATTTTATATTAAATGGTTTCGGGAATAGTTAATTACCTAATTGCCATTATGCCTCCTTGACAAATTGCAAATAACATGTATCCTTGAATGACATGAACCCTTGGACACCTTAGGAGGGTTTATTCTAGTTGGACATATTGTAGAACCAACATGGGTATCGTACATGCTTAGCTAGTGCTCTAGTTATCCGGTAGATTCGTGATCACATGCTCGTATGAATAAAGTTGCCTAAAGGAATTATGGAATTATGGCGTGGCCACTGTTATTAAAAGATGTTGTGCCCTGGCAGGGATTATAATTTGGCCAGGTTGAACGAAAACAATTTATGCTCGGGCGAGTGGGCGGTGGTGAGTGTGGGTGTGGAAGCACATTGGGATGCGGATAGTCTCGTCTGAGCAAATCACTAAGGACTTAACCTTGTACGCCATTGATCTGGGTCATACCGTGCAACCACATGTCTAGGATGGGGTGTACCTGGCCGACTAATTAGCAATGTTTTGATTTGGTTCTGTTTTGGGTTGGGAACGACGCAAGAGGGGGCCGTAACGGCGAATCCTTAGCGAGCAGAACCGAGTCAAAATAGAGCTTTGTAAAAAGCCTTATGATAATGACTTAGTCACACACCTTCGGCAGTGTGTCAGATGGACATTATAAGTTAATTATCTCTTGTGGGTAAAGCTGTACAACCTCTGCAGAGTGTAAAAACTATTCGAATAGCCGTGTCCTCGGTTATGGACATGCCCGGAGATTTCACGCAAGGGGTAGAGTTTTTCTCAAAAATGTGGGAATGGTTTGGTTGGATCTAAACGATGGTTTGGGTGGAATGGTTGGGAAGTTCGCTTGTTGTTTTCTAAGAAACTTGTTTACTTATGTATTAATCTTTTAAATTGTGCTTTTACAATCTACTTACCGTATTTACTGTAAATGTTGCTTTCTGCAAATTAAACATAGAGCTATCATTGTCAAGCCTAGCATGAATAATAATTGCATACATTTCCCTACGTCTTGCTGAGTACATTCAAAGTACTCATGGCTTTATGCCCTCTGGTTTATCAGTCACTGAAGAAGACTCAGGAAGCTCGGGATTCTATGAAGAGGAGTATTTCGAAGGTTAGGTCGCGTCCTCCACTCGATTGCTTGTGGGCATGTCGACTGGCCACCACTAGATATTTTGGGTTCCGCTGCAAGTTATCTTATGTTGTTAAGCCCTATGTGGTAACTCTGTAAGACTTGACTATAAGGTCCTTTTGCTACTAAATAATATTAATTTGTCCGTTTCATCGTTATTTGGTTGTATGGTTATGATTACATCTATGTTGTAACTGTGCGAGCTAGCTACTGATCATGGGACTAGTTCAAAATGCACAGAGGGTCCCGGGGTTGCATACCTAGGGTCCCGACAAGAGGTGGTATCAGAGCCATATCAACTGTAGGACGTAACCATAGTTAGCATGGTCATTTAGTCAAGAATTTCAAAATTTATTTTCTAAATCAAACCAACCAAATTAATTTGAATAGTCCTCCTTCTCTTACCTGATTCTATTCTTTCCTCATCTCATTCTTAGATTCTTACATCTTATCTATTCTGAAATTTTGTTTCCAAATTTAAATTGGTCTTCTCACCCCAGTAATCTCTATAGGATCGAGCCTTGTTTCTGGCCGACCATCCATAATAAGATAAATTAGAAGTGTTTGAGTAAGGGTTACCCTCCTAGTCGTAGTATTGTTTAGTTCGGCCTTTAGGCTCGAGTTTTGTTGCTTCTTGGGAGCTTTCCGGCTATCCGTTTCTCGGTTTTAACCGATTATCCCCAGATAGGTTGTTCCGTCTTTCTCTCTGGCTCTCGCTCATCCTTGTGCTTTTCCCTCTTATCTATTGTGCTTTCTTCCTCTCGTCTATTAAACCTGGAAAGAGTTGTGCATATTGTAACAACCCCAATTTTATGAACAGTAATAAAATATTTTATGAATAGTAATGAGATGCTGTTCATAGCATCACTGTTCATTTTTACAGATTGGGCATTATGTTGCAAATGAAAATTTTCTTTTCTAGCCAAAAACCTATTCGAAGCTTCAAAGGAAATACAAGTTAGAGCTTGTATTATGACTGGGAAGTATTTTTATCAAAGCCTAGATAAATTATCTTGCCCAAAAATAATTTTGTTGAATTTTTAGAAATTATTTTGCCTTGGAGAAAAATATTTGTCTTTAAATAAACCTATTCGGGTTAAGGTAATTATTTATGAATTTTAAAAGTGAAACTGTGGTTTTCGAAATTTATTTGGGAAATATATCATCCCAGTAGCACCCTTGCAAAATTCCTGATTTTACAAATTTATTTACTATTTCTAAAGCCCTGGTCAAACTTTTAAACATTTTAATTTAGGGCTAGTCAACTCTTCTGGTCTAAACCCCAAACCCTAGCACTGTAGCGACTCGAACCCAATGAGGTCGGGTCCAACCGGTGCATTTCATCTGGCTCGGTCACGCTCGGGTTCGAGCCCAACCCCGCACGTGACGCAAGCCGTTGATCTCCAATCGAACGGACGAGATTTGCGAAGCCGCGTGGGATATCCACGTATGCGAAACAATCTCCACCGTTGGATCTCCATCCAACAGCATCCAGCTTTAGATCGAAGTCTTAACACACCTCCAATTGTGACTGTTGATTTCCAAACCAACGCGCCGGATCCTTTGTGTCGTTTGGGCCATCCCGTAGGGCTCATTCAATCCTGGACGTAGGATCTTGATCGTGCGGCGCTAACTTTTTAGGCTAGACCATTTTCTTAGGGTAAAGGTCAAATTAAACGTGAGCCCTTGGATCTAGATTGGGTGATCGAGAGGGGTGATAACATTCGGACCTCCGGACTCCCCACTTGATCTCCACCGTTGATCTTAGATCCAACCGCGCTGCCCTTTTCGTTTTGAACTTAAAGGCGCGCATTCATCTTTGGCCGTCGGATTCAAATCCTACGGTACCCTTTTCGACGATGTGAGTTTAGGGCCTGATTTTCGTACGACTGTTGGATTTTGATCGTAGGGTCTATAGCGAGATGACATTCGGACCTCCGGATCTTCCATCAATCTTGACCGTGGAAAACAAATCTAACGGTATCACGTCATCTCATTTAAAGAGACGTGTATCTTTTTAGGATTAACCGTTGGATTCCCATCCAACGCCCCTCTTTGAAGGTAATCTTCAGACTTCCTAAGTCTCCATTAAATCGCAACCGTTCATTTGAGATCGCACGGCCCATATTAAACGATACCGATTAGATTTTCTTAACGCCTATCTTTATCGCAGCCGCCCATTTCTAATCGAACAGCTGAGGTTCTTTTGATCTTGCGGGTGTGGGTGAGGCTGCGGCTGACAGTGGAGCCCACCCGTCAGTCGCTCGCCTCTCTTCCTCCTTGCCTCTGTGCGCCGCTGCCGGCTTTGTGACCGGAGTGGAGGCGTTATCCAGTGATCGTGCACTATTTTTCGGATATTTAGCATCATTTGGACACCTCATCAACTCTAGACACTACCCCTTACTCCTGTAGCTCAACCTCTATATATATACCCTAGCTTTTTGCTACTCCCATTGTTGACCAAAGAAGCTCATCATCTTCCTTTTCGTTCCAGTGGAGTTTCTTGCTCTCACACCTTGCTTATCCATCCTAAATGCTTAATTCACCCTGTAATGTGAGCTTAGCATCTTTTGTAGGTTAAAATCGGGGGTTTATTATCTGTTGATTAGAGCGGATTAAGGAGCCCTCTGTTGTTTTTCTTGTTCTGGTGAGTTCAGACTCTAATCCTTGTCACCTTAAGCACCTTAAGGACCTTAGTAGTTTAATGGAGTCATTCTCTTGTGCATGTAATATCCAAATCTTCTTTAATACTGAAAAGTTACTTTCGATAACTTTTCGGTCTTTCATGTCATTTTCATGCTCTAGGGTTTCTTTTGTTCTCTTTTCAGCTTAATTAGGTCCTAGCCTATCCCTAGTAGCATAAGCAAAGATTATCTTTGATCAGCTTTCTTCTAAATCGAAAAGGGCACTAAAACCCTTTTTCTTCTGTTTTGTCGGGTGAACCGATAAAAGGTGGTAACCTGCCATTTTTCTGTAATCTTTCTAATTAGGATTAGCAAGATGATAATTTAGGATGTTAACCTCCTTACAGATTAGGTTTAACTCCAGCAAGAACCTTAGGTTTGTGTGTATTAGTGTTTAGGCAAAGATCCTTAAATCCCTGTTTTGCTTGCGGGTGTCGGCTGAATTTGTTCAGTGCACAGCAAGACCCTCAGATCTTAAATTGTCAATTAGTGAGTAAGTGATAAGATAGTTCACTGTATTGATTATGAATACTCTTAATCCAAACCAAATAAATTACTTGGTCCATGTTTAGATCACCAAAACCCTCTGTTGTAATCTGCCCTGTTTTCAGTTTTTCTAAAATCTGAAACTATTATTTGAACCTCCAACCCTAGTTTTGACAATTAGTGGCTGTAAAGATTAATATGGGTTATTTTCTTTATTGGGGTAGATATAACTTAAGCATGCTGTTAATCATGCATTCCCATATTGATCATACATTTTTCTTTCATCCTGTACTTATTGTCAGCTCTTGTATTTATTGGATTTTATTGTTTCTTTTAGAATCTAGTTCTTCTGAAGTATTTGATTCTAATTATGAGCAACCAGAGCCTGCACAAGAAGTATATTACTATCAAGGCAAGCATCCTCTTTGCACCATGTTGATCCCAATTTTTAAACTATAGATTTATAAACCATAGTTATGTTGTTGCATGCTATCTCCTTAAATTTTTTTGATGATCTGTTAGTATATAGTTATGACCTAACCTTGTGGCTTACCTTAAATTGAACCATATACTCAAACTTAGAGTAGTACTGTATACTACAACATGTAGTTTCAGAATTTGCTTAGCCATGAGTCCATAGAACGTTAAAGTTTGACAAGACTATCTTGTCAAACATGGGAACAACAGATAAATTTCAGTCATTTTAACTCTTCGTCCAGTTTCTTTAAATCAGAACTGAATTTTAAATTTCAAATGATCTGGACAAGAGGATGCTAGTGGTGGTGCCTTCGTGTACGAGATTGAGAAATGTGATGGACTTGTCTGGACCAATTAAGGACTGAACTCTGATTATTCAATTCAAGTCCCTACGTACTTCCACACGCGGTGTATGGGCGCTGTTTGGTTAAGTAAAGGGTTAATGCTATTGAGTTGGAAACAGGGGTGTAAGGACATGTGTATTGATCTTGTATGGCATAGATGCTTAGGTCTTCGGGTTGTGTCTTATGCCAGGTGAGTTTTATATCAGTGTCAGATGTTCTTAGGAGGGTGAGGGCGTATATGTGTTCCATCGCATGTACGTACCTTAAAGGTGCTGATTGCAATCTAGTATGTGTAGCGAACACAACCTGTATTTCTTTTGATTGGGTCGGCATTCCCGACGCAACATGTGTGCCTCGGTTAGGCAGATGCTATCAGTCGTTGTTTAAGCGAGTTCAGTTCACACATGGGTTATCCAACTTAATAGCGTCAACTTGTTGAAAAATACCAAATCTTAGTTTACCCGGCCGGCGTACCAAAGGTTGTGTGCTATTATTCCGGAGGCTTACGGGCTAACTAAGTCGTGTGGGTAAAGTTGTACACCCCTGTAGGGTATTAAAACTATTCGAATAGCTGTGTCCACGGTGATGGACGATAACTTGAGTTGATGTCACCTGTGTAGAATTTTGTTTTCAACTTCGGTTTGTGTTCTGGTTCAGCATGAGGGAGTTCTTGCAATGTAACAGCCCAAATTTCAATTTCCAGTTGAAAATAAAGTTTAAGAATTTTATTGGATTTTGGTGGAATTTTTAAAGCTTTTCCTTAACCAAATTAAAGATAAAATAAAATTATGGGCAAAATCTATTATCGATAATAGTGGAAATATTTTTCTTAAATCCTAAATGCTCCAGAGAATTTCGTGAATTTTCTCATAATTTTGGAATTATTTTGCTATATTCTAAAGCCTAATTGAATTATCCGAATTAAAACAAAAGAAAATCAAAAGAAAAACCTCAAATAGGAATTGGGCGAAACCCACTCACCACGTTCTTCCTGCGCACAAGACGCCCGCTCCGCCGCCGCCTCCTCCTTCGCCGACACCGGGTCCACCGTCGATCCTTTCTCTCTCTCCCATCACACTGCATCCCAACCGTTGGATTAAAATCCAACGGTCGATTTCACAAAGCATTCGTAAGGTCCGAATGTTCACGCAATCGGGACCGTTAGATCTAAATCCAACGCCCACGTGCATCGGTCACTTAATGATTCACCGCAACCCGTGATCTATTTCAACCGTTAGATCGAGATCAAACGGCTACGCCGACATAACTTACCGCTTCGCCAATCTTTTGTCCACCGTCGATCAAAATCGGACGTGCCCGCTTGTCGTCTTCCTCGCCGTCTTCTCGCGCGATCCTCACGCCGCCGCCATTAAAACCGGCGCTCGAACTCGTAACGCCGCCTTCAATCCCCACTCCTCACCATCGATGCGCATTGACGACCTCAGATCACGCCGCCCCACTTCCGCCGTTTTCTCCTTCTCCGCATCGCTTTACCCACGATCACCGAAACCGCGCGCATGACCTTCGCGTCGCCGCGCTTCGGTCTTCCCACCCTATAAATAGGAGCCATGGGTAGCCCTTCTCCTCCTCCACCTTTTTCCCACGCATTACTCCTCGCACGCCTAGCTTCGCGAACCGCCGTGGAAGCTCCTTCACCGCGATCGCCTTCTTCCCCGATTCGGCGCCTCGACGACGCCCGTCCTCGCCGCCACCACCAACGGCCGCCACATCATCGCCGACCGGTGCTCACCTGCCGCCGCAGACGCCGCCGAATCGCATTGTCGCCAACACCCGAACTCTCCGCCGCTTCAACCTCGCCGCGGCCACCACCGCCCACCTTGACCACCCGAGCTAGTCTAACAGTTCGAATAGTCCTAGCTACACACCGGTACCACCCATCGCCGGCGAAACCTCGCGCTCGCGCTGCCGTTGGTTCCGTGCGCCACCGCCGCCGGTCCGACGTGTCACGCCGCGTGGCGGTGCCACCTAAGCGCCACCTCAACCCTCGCTATGCGTGGTGTGCGCGTGGCGCCCCGCTCATCGCCACGTGAGCACCGCGTGTCGTTCACGCGCCAGATCACCTCGGCTCGGTGGAATCACCCACCGTGAGCCGAGTCTATGACATGTGGGACCCGCTGTCGAAAAATCATTATAATTCTTTTAATTTCCGGAAATTCTTCATTGGCGTCAAGATTGCACAATAAATAGAATTTCCTTTAGAAAATAATTCGAGAATTCAATTAAATTCCAGATTTTGTATTAAACTTGTAAAATTCATATCTTTTGCATTTGAACTCCAAATTGAGTGGTTCAAGTTGCAAAATTTGTCTAAATTCATAATCTAGCTAACTAAAGCAAAATATTTTAATTTGGAGTTAGTTTGATCTGAGTTTTGAATTTATTTGAATTTGAGTTGAATTTGTCGTATTTTCACGTATAGACTTGACGACTCGGAGAGTTAGATCCTTCCGACGATTTAGAGTTCCAAGACTTCAACGAAGGCAAGTTACACTATTGATCATATTGTTCCTATTGTTTTAAAGTATTTATTTACTATCTACAATTTACTATTGCATGCATATGTTTATAAAAATATCGAATATCTGATTTCAGATATAGTTGTTCCAAACTCCTTGGTATGGCCAATTTGACTATCAAAACTGAATACCTTGACACCTTAGATAAAATTTGTCAAATGCTTAGCCTTGCTTAGATAATATTTACAAATTTGGGAGAATTTAGTCAAATCTTTACAATGTAATTTAAATGTGTTCTGTGGTATTGTTTTATCACGAAAGGATTTTACTCTAAATAAAATAAAATGGGTTTGGACTTGGCGAGATGGATGAATGGTGGGTGCAGTTCATGCACGGGTCTAATCTGTTAGGATTACGACCCGTGGTTTTAAATTGAAGTCGCCGAGTCAGTTAAGGACCGGTCTTTGAGCGTATTTTGCTACGCCTTACCGTACCACCACATGTCCTGTATGGGCAGGATTTGGCTAAATAATCTGTAGTGTCTTAGTGTTATTTGTGCTATGTTGTATGTGTGGGCGTTGGTTAGACATTAGTCCCACCTGGCGCAAGAGGGGCTTAGGAGGATGGATAGTCCAAAGGTAGCGAAACCTTAGCGGGCATGAATACAGTAGGACACTGCTTGGTAACGGCCTCATGATAATTGCTTAGTCACACGCCTTCGGAAGCGTGCTTTGGCCGACATTAAAAGCATTTTATCTCGTGTGGGTAAAGCTGTACAACCTCTGCAGAGTGTAAAACTATTCGAATAGCCGCGTCCGCGGTCATGGACATGCTAGCAAAGCCACTCTAAGTTAGAATTGTTTTTGGTTTATAAAATGTGTTCAACAGATGTTTTAGGATGGATAGTCCTATGGTAAAAATTGGGTGGTTAGCCAAGTGTTAGGAGGATATCCTTCAATAATCAACTAGTGGAGGTCATCCAATATTCGATGTCGGTTTGTCACTTTCTTTATTCGAATTATTAAAATTGGTCTTACAAAAGTATTAGCAATATAATCTGAAAATGTCTGTTTATGCAAAACAACCCCGCCATTACCTTTGTTTACCTTATGCATGCATTAAACTTTCTATATTGGGTGTGACTTGCAGCACGGTAGTAGTGCTCACTCTTGCTGAATAAATCTTATTCAGAGAAGACGTTTTCCGACGGTGAGGATCTTGACGAATAGGTGCGTCCCTGCACGATTGCCCGTGGCAAGTCGTGTGGCCTACTACTTCTACTACTCTTCCATTGTGTTATTTCTTTTCTTTTGGCCGCAGGCCCTTTTGTAATAAACTTTGAATTATTATCAATAAACTCGTGATATGATTGTGCTATCACTTTTTGTTTAACTGTGTACACTAGAAATCCTGGACTAGTGTATGAACACAGAGAATTTGGGATCCTTCGTTCCTGGGTTCGACATGCAATGTACTGTTTACATTTATTTTCAATTACTTGCTGTTTTAGTCCAATTTTATTTATTAAATTGCTTTATCAAAACTTAGGAATTGTAAGTTAAGATGTATTGCTTTATGCAAAATTGAACCATTATGCCTTCCTGTTGTAACCTTATGCATGTACAAATTCTAATCCTTTGAATAGGTCCTATCAAATACCTTCTTTTATTAGTTTGTATAAGTCTTGCTGAGTACCTTCCGTACTCAAAGTGCTATAACCTATTGTTGCAGGTGAGGACGGTTATATTTATGAGGTGCCCGTTAGCGTCGATCCGGGTGACACTAACGAGTGAAGCTATTTCTTCCCTCCACGCAATAGCCTACGGGTGATGGGGCCATTGGTGGCTTTTGTTGTTTTATTTTGCTTCCGCTGTTACTCTTTTGTAGTGACCAAGTCACTTGATATTGTAGTACTAAACCGAAAATTGTAAACTTATGTTTCATTATGTTAATGTATGACTGATATGTGTATGATGCAATGTTGTTTAAGGACATATGCGCAATGGTCACTGATCCTGGGAACCATTGTAAGACATATATCCGGGAGTCCTGAATATTGGATTTGTTACTTGTTAAATTTATACTTCTAGCATGATCTTTAATAAAGGGGCAGTACTGTTCTTTGATTAAGAATTGTGCTACAGTATAATTTTAATTAAGCATATTTCCAATATTTCGGGGTCCTCATAGCGTTGGTATCAGAGCATACGTTGCCTGTAGGTTAGAAATAGCATGACCGATGTCATTAGAGAGTCTTCTGAGAAATTATTTTCAAGTTAGTAATATAATTTTGAAAGTTTAAGGATGACATCTTTTATTTCTTATCTTCTCTAGTAACTATTCTTTTCTCACTTTTTTGTTGATCTTTCAAGAGTAAATTGTTTTCTTACCTTGCCTTTTTGTCTATAGATGAGCGGGTGGTACTTGGTGAAGGAGACCCGAGCTGAGGATGTGGATGGATTTCCGGCTTTGCTGCGGGACATGATGTGGCGAGCTAATTTCACCTATCAGCCGGAATACGCCATTTATCGACGAGATCGAGGACCCGGGATGGAAGAGTACCGCGCCATCATCAACGTCATCGCTAGGCAGGTGGCGGGTAGTATCCCATACTGTGTCCAATCACTTGCTACTTCTGAGCCTATGGCTATTCAGGAAGCTGCTAGTAGGATGATGCGCCTTCTTCATCATGATTTGACGGAGTTGTCTCAACCACCCTATGATCACTTCCCAAAGCAAGGTCCTAGTGCGAAAGTGGGCACGTTTGATGAGATACAGTTTGGGGAAGACCCTTAGGTGCGACAGTTGGCGAGGATGGTCCACATCATGGACCAAATCCATCGCTGCCTTGTGAGGGAGTTGTGGGAAACTTGGCATCGTCTTAACGAGGCCCAGGAGTACCTTAGACTTGGAGTCAACATGAATCGCGTTGCTCGTAATGTGCTTTATGGTGACAATGAGATCTCTCCCGCTGCTGCTACACCACCAGCTTTTCGACTTCCAGAAGTGGCCGGGTGTGTTCCTATTTATGGACAAGTGCGTCAAGCCCACATGACTGCAGGCTTTCCTCGCACTTTGCGGACTGCACCTCCTGGAGGTCATCAGCCACTACTAGGTTCTCCGAGGCGTCTCATCAGTCCTTTGGATCCTATTGACACGGGTTCCCCTGGGGCTCATCTGCTGAATGAGTTTCCGGTGAACTTTAACCGTGATATTTATGCTAGTTCCTCGACGATGAACCCTCGTGGATAAGTGTTATGTTGACAAGTAGTTGCCCTTAAATAAATGTAATAGGGTAGTGGTATTTTGTAAAGGTTATGTATGTCCGACTTTTGGTTTGTATTATGACCTTGATAGCCGACTATTATATGAGACTGGGACCGAACTTCTTTTGTTGTATGTATGAAGTTTACGGTTTTGGTGTTGAGCTGAATGCATGACATAACATAATGCATTATAAGTGTAGTGTTTGTTTCTTTTCTATTTATAACCTTGTTTGTGCCTGACCGAGTGTATCCTTGTTATGTTGTTCACCATTGTGTGGTAACAGGATGACAGGTGTAATACCCCAAAAGTATTCGAGAATATTCGAAAGAGTATTCGGGAGAGATTATGTGAATTCAGAGAAGGACCAAATATAAAATAGATTTAGCAGCAATTAGATAAAGGGGTTTTCTGCAGTTTTTTGGCAACCTGGGCCTCAGGCCTTGGCCCAGGAGGCCCATGAGGGGCTGGCCACCAATAAAAAGAGGGGGGGAAACCCTAGTTGCTACAGTACCGTGCCTTGTTACTGTAGCACTGCACTGTAGCAAACCCCCTTCTATGCAAAGAGGAGAAAAGAAGGAGAAAAAGGAAGAAGAGGAAAGGAAGAAGAAGAGAAGGGAGAAGAGAAGGAAGAGGGATCCCCGTCCGTGGTTCGTGACCTTCATCGGCATCAAGGGTAACGCGTTCTTGTTGTTGGGTAATTAGTAATAGAAGAGTAATCGGGTAATTTTTTGCTAGGTTGCAATCTGCCTGCTGTTCGTGCAGATTTGTCCAGAAGCTTGCGGGGTTAATTTCATGTGGTTAGAAGCCGAATCAGAGGTTTTGGTCTACTAGAGAATTGTAGGCTATGTTCTTAGCTTTCGTTGGCCGCCAAGATCGCCCAAATCCGATTAACGGTCTGGGAGTTATGAATTTTCTAGTATTGCTGTCCTGTTGTTCTGTCAGATTCTGGACAGTCTGTAGAAACCTGGTTCGAACTGCTAATTAAATGGAGAATTAGGGGACCTCAATATAACAAAAAATGTGGATAATTTCGGTACCTTTTCATAGAGATAAAGAACGCAAGATTTGGATTCTCGTAGCAAAAGTTATGGAGGTTTTAGTGTACTGTCCAGAGAACCCGACGTGAATTCTGATGTCTGATAGATTGGTTTGCTAGCGGCAGTATATGGTAGAATCAAAAGGGCTCCCCAACTAAGTTTATTTAGATAATTTAATTAACTTTTCAGAAAGTCCAAGAACATCTTATTTGGACACCTGAGCAGAAAGTTATGTATTTTAGAAGTTGACAGTCCACAGAGTGCGCCAATCCGACCGCTAGAAATTGGGAGTTGGGAAACACTTGGGAGTTTAGCAAGTTCATTTGTGTTGTTCTTTTTGCTCTTGGTTCAGAATGTTGGTCTTAGATTGGGGTATCTTTATATTCAGGTGGGAGTGTGGTTCCAGGGGTAGCACCCTCGTCTCGTCCTCCGTTCTCACGCGGTTAAGGCAAGTGCAATGTTTGTTACTTGGTTGTGATTGATTTGCCATGTTTCTGTGTTTTCGATATATGATAGTGTAGCAAGATTGCTAGCATGATGATTGTTTCGAGAATGGTGGTTGTTCCAAGTATGACTATGCTCTATTGTTGCATGATGTTGTCGTCTTTTGATAAGTTGATGATGAATAAAAGTTGAGCATGTGCATATTGAAATCATGTTGAGGCTCGGTCACGTGGTGATCAAGTATGTTTTCCTTTGAGATCCCCGTCATGAATGTGACGGGCTTGAGATCCCCACACTCGTGAAGTGTGGGCTTGAGATCCCCATTACTTGCGGAGTAATGGGCAATTGGTCCCTGTGCTTGCGAGCACAGGCATGGGTATGCAGCGACGGTTGTATACTTTGTATTACCGGTAAAAATGCAAAAAGAGATAAAGAGAAAGGATCCTTGAGCATTGCATTTGCATGTGAGATGTTTTATTGATGCGTTTCTGGCTATATGGATGCTGATGTTATAACTTTTGTGGTATGCTTTTATTTTGTACTTGCTGAGTCTGTGGGCTCACTCTTGCTTTCATTATCGTTTTAGGTACCCAATTCAAGAACGGCATGCATGGGATGGAGTAGACTTGATTTGGATTCACTCACTGCCACTCATCTTTAATGTTGATAAAGTTTTAGTCGTACCTTAATAATTTAGCAAACTGCTTAAGGATTGATTATGATTATGCCTCATGCAATGGATTAAGTGTAATAATGATGAGTAGTGTAATTAGGACTCCTTTGGATATGCTAGTTTATTAGTATGTTTTGAACGCCTATTGATGAATTTGGATGTTGGATTATTTGTTTATGATTTGTCTAAATGTTGGAATGTGAGGACCCCAGTTTATTTGGCTTGTAATGCTTAACCAACCACCTGGTCCTAGCATCACAAATCAAATAAACTAAGCCTCGAGCCATGCATACTTCCCAGAACTGCAGTATGCACGCCTCTTCACAAAATTATGCATCAACTCCATTCTAAACATAGAGTCCAAACATCACGATACAAACAGTAAACAACCAGTAGAGTTATTACAACAAAGGCCGACCGGCCAAATTACAACAGATAACTAAATAAGCAATGAAGCAAAGTGCCATAAGATGGCTATAAACAAAGCCAATCGGTGTGCCTTAGCCCACAAGGCAACCAACGGACCGTCAAGCTAGTCGTCCCGAACCCGCACATCTCACAGTAAGGCCCTTGGGGCTCACCCGCCTCCTCCGCAACAAAAATATTAAGCAAAGCATATGAGTACAAAAATTGTTTTTGTACTGCAAGACCGACGTGTGGACTAGCGGACACTGTGCATAACTACATGCAGCTTATTTGAGTGAATCAGTATGGCTCAATTTAGCACAAAGCAATCTTTATTTGCAATAATGTAATACATTTAAAAGCAAGTTGACAATTCATTTTTAATATTGAAATAACAGCGAAATAAGGATAGATACAAGTAACCACCTGGAAGTGACTATCCCAATAGTCACCACAACATAGCACGAATCCCTGATTCGTACCACCCGTCAAGTTTTAGTTAAAAGGTTGTAGTCTAATTCATGAAAAGCTTACCCAAGCGTGTCCATAACCTAGGACGAGGCTATTCGAATAGTTTTAACTCGCAGGGTGTACCACTGCACCACACTTGCATCGCCTTTAAGCCAAAACACACTTCCGAAGGAACGCTAGCACGGCTAAGTCCTACGAGACGCTTTCCAATATTGTGTAATAACTACGAGCCGCTCGTATGGATAGAAATCCATACGCTTACATGGTAAAGCCGAAAAGACAACTACCCACGAAGGGTAAAGCTTTTCGGACAACTACCATGCTCCCAACACCATCCCTCCTGCGACCTCCTGCGACTCAGAGCCAAAACACGCCAAAGTACTAAGTCAAGAGAGGTCCCATATACTCTAGTGTGGTTAGCACGCAAGAATGCCTGGATAACAAACACTCACAAGATGTTCGGTCCTTAATTGACCTGGGCACCATTCCAGTCACACCCAGAAGCACACCATCTTACCATTGTGCCCAAGTCCAAATCATTTTGTTTTCATTTTTAGTTTTTACAATTAAGCATAGCAAAAATGCTGAAACAAAAGGTTATAATATTTAGTGTGATCAAGGTTACCGACTAAGTCGATAACTGCCCATTTCTACCGATACTAAGCATGTCTAAGCAGTTGAATCCGTATCTACTAAGTGACAAGAGATCATCCAACGATCTCCAATCACAGCAGTATAACCTAGGCTCAGGTAGTAGAGGAATATCATTTGCCTACAGATTATGCAACTAAAAGGGCCCACTAACCATATTTTAACACAAAATAGCAATGCATACATACAAGTTGTAAACAAAATATTAGTTTCAAAATAAAGGGATTAACATGATCAAACTGCTTGCCTGGTTGCTGCTGCTCAATATGTTGCTGAGGCTCACTCTCGATAATAACAGACTCGTCGCAATCTACCGATTGAACAAAAACGACAAATAAGAACAAGTAACACCGACAACAACCAAAATTCAATTTAATCCAATGAGCACAAATTTCACACAGCAGCTAGAGCAAGACTAAACAAAATTTTAGAAACAGAGAACATTTTATTTGGAGCTATGGATAATTTTCTAGGAATTTTCTAAGCTAGAAATGCATAAAAACATCATTTAATTATTTATCAAACTTTATGAACAGAACCATACTTAAAACCTATTCTGATAAATAGTACATTAAAAATGAAAATTTACAAAATTGGTTTCAAACGATTTGGAGCAAAATTGAATTAGTTATGAATTTTCTAAGTTTTAAATGAATTAACAGTACAAAAGAAATCCAATTCGGAAATCTCTAAAGCATTTATTCCTTTTTATACCCACGGCCAGCCAGCCACAGCGCATGACTAGCGGGCCCGAGCGAGGGCGCTGACCAGGTCAGCCCTGACCCCGCCCGCCGACGGTGACGTAGACAACGTATTCTACGAATACGCCTTGAGTTTACTCCAAGCGCATTCTAAAAACGCGCCAGCTCGTCCGACAACGGAGGAGTCCCGACCGGGACTTTGCCGAGCTTCTCGCCGGCGAAGAAGAGCTCGACGGCACCGGCTAAGGACAAAAATGGAACCCTATAGGCGCACCCGAAGACACCAGCAGTCTGGTCGGAGGTGACCCGATGTTGCGGCGCGACGGCGAGGGGCGGAGTACATGCCACAGCAAAAACGGCAACGTCGAACCGGCAACGCTACACGCGAATAAATGGGCTCGCAAGCTACTCTTGATGGAGACGGGGTGCCCGATCTTTCGATGAGATTGATAACTATCGATTTTGGGTGGAGGTGACTCTCGCGATCCGACTACAACCGTACGACGACGCTTGCGCCTTAGCAATCGTTGAACCAACTCCGAGACGTTATTGACCGTGATGGAAGCGCGATCAACCTGAACACGAGGTTCAATTCCTGCGAGCAATCGAAGAACTAGCAAGAATAAGATGTATGCAATCTGATATTGCGAATAAAATTGTAGTATAGATGGTATTGAAAACAAAAGTGGGATCCCAAGGTCGTCTTGACAAAGTTGTCGTCCGACACAATCAAGAAGCAGTTTGCACAATGGCTAAACCTAAATTCAACGAAATCCGAGTTCTAGCCAGGGGGACGGCGGTTCCTATATGGGAAGACGACCGGGGGTGGCGGCCAGGGAAGTGGACGCACGCCCCTAGGGTTACAAGTGTAACACCCTGGCTATTCGGAAGCCAAGATGTCACCTAAAACATCTAACATACATCCATAATGCGGAAGAATTTGAATAAAAATCAACTAATGATAGTATCAAAACAACCAAGACAAGATGAAGGTATCCTTCCTTCACCATCTAATCTATTTATTTCAGTTCATTGATAATGAAAGTTCACATGCAGAAATAATTCGACATCACTGTGGAGAAGGTATCCTTCCTTCACCACTTATAAATTTATTATTACAGTTCATCATTTACGAATGTAAGATAGAACTAAATTTAATCTTGAACATGAATTGGATGATGTGAACAAGTAGTGCGTGTCTACTCCTCCCAAGTGAGCCAACATCGGGGTTACCTAAAATAAACAAACAACGCAAGAGTGAGTCCACGACTCAAGCAAATCTGATGAAAGAGACATAACACACATATGAACAAGTCATCATCATAAGAGAATATGAGCATACATCGAATGAAAACTTAGGAATGCATGGCATGAATGAATGTACTCAAGGATGGACTGCACATATGCTTATACTGGTATAGCGAGTGACACACCGTCGGTGTTCACTTAAGCCCGCACCTTAACAAAAGTGCGGGGATCCAAGTCCTATATGAAGAACGTTTCATATAGGTGTCCAAAGTTGCCCATCTTTGGAATTGATGGGTCTTTCAATCCACTCCGTGGGCGGACATGACAATGTCCAAATCTGCCCACATTGGAATGGTGGGACTTACAATCCACTCCCGTGGACATAACATGAATAAAAGGATGCATGATATGAACATGAACAGGATAATACCATCTCTCAAGATATACTCCACATAATGAAAGAACATAACCAGTTCGGCATCTCGGGTAACACAATATGTCACATTATATTCATGTAAACATTCACAATCACAACACTTAAAATCAACAAAGTATTTGCCTTCGCGTTGCGTGCGTTAGCGAGCAACGATGGCGCTCCCAAACCCGTAGGCTCGCGGCCTAAACAATTAAATAACCGAAATAAGAACAACATAGAGTCCATCATGAATTAATATTCTACACTACCCTCTTGCACACCCAAAACATAGTCATAACCCAAATCTGAAATTCCAGCAGCAACATGGAATCCCATCTGGACAGCAGCACGGTAAAGACCAAAACTAATGATCTGGGACTCCAAAAGAGATGAGCCCAGATCCTACACGAGCTTAACAAATATATCTACAACTTTGTAGTTGACGAGATAACCCAATTCGGCCAAACTAAATTGCTAACTGTCAAACGAAACAGCAGAACAGAAATTGTGTGAACATAAAAAAACAGCAGTACTAAAACGTCCGTAACTTTTAAACTACAACTCCGAATTGAGTGTTCTTTAACAATCTGAAAAGGTTATGAAATTACCTACAATAACCTAGTTGGCACGACACTCATATTTTGCCTTTAACAAAAAGTGGCACACGGGTCAAAACTAAAGATAGAAACTGACATACAATCTGGACAGACTGACCTACAATCTGGACAGTCACAAAGAAAAGTGCATAACTTTTGATCTATAAATCCAAATGAGGTGTTCTTTATCAATCCTGAAAGCTAGTGATATCACCTTCAAAATTTGTTATGGGCAAGACCTCTGAATCACCATCTAACTAGGCCATAAATCAACCTAAACAGAGACTGCTAATTCTCGTCAGGATTCTGGACAGCAGATAGTAAATCTATCATAACTTTTGACTCGAAAGTCGGAATGAGGTGATCTTGGCGGCCACCGAAAGCTAAGAGCATTCTCTAAATAACTATAGGAGATCAAAATCCCTAATTCTGCCTCTAAGCATACGAAACAGGCCGCGCAAGAAACTGGACAGAATTGATTTTCTGAACGCAGCAGTTCGATCTAATCAAAAACGATCCGAATCACGTCTACCACTAAACAAACGATTTCTAACAAGAACGAATTGAACCAACAGCGGGGAAGTTGATGAATACCCTTGAAGACATGTGTGAATCGTTGAAACCCTCACGATGATCTCCTCTCCCCCACTTCCCCCTTTCTTCTTTGCTTCGGCCGGCAGCACCAACGGAGAGGAGATGGTTGCCAACGGCAGGAGGTGGCTGCCATGGGAAGGGGTGGAGGTGGAGGCGCAGGAAGGGAGATGAGGAGAGGGTGGCGGCCAAGGGTGGAAAAAGGGGGGAGGGAGGGGAGTTCGGCCTAGGGTTTAGGAGGAGGCGGCTTGGGCCTTTGGGGTGCCTCCCCTCTTGGCCCACTTAGAGCGGCCTCAAGGCTGCACAAACATGGGCCTGAGGCCCAAGATCAAAAGTGCCCCAAAACTGAAATTTAAACAAATTTCCCTCTCCCGAATAAAATTAATCGCTACCGATTTGATTAATTTTCTTCCGATAGTTGATCCTCACACTTTCGGATATTACATTCTACCTCTTAACGAGATTCGACCCGAATCTAAACACACTTAACCGAAAGAACAACCACGATCGAGAACGAACAACGGTAACCACGCACTGTTGTGAACAACACCGCTAAGGCTCACGACGTGAAACTCCAACTTCCCAAGTAGCCTCTCCTGGTGAAAAAAATACCACAACACAACGACGTAACACGCCGTGCGAACTAACACTCAACCCGGTACTTCGGTACTCACTCAACACGAGAACATACAAGACGTTACGTACTCGCGCATAGACTCGAGAGCAGATCCGGCGATACGCCAACTAGCGAAAACAACCCAATGTACCTTGGGTTAACCTTCCCAATGATACCGAACCACATGATAAGCACAAAGAACACGAAACTCTTATTCTCGCTCTCAATTGAACTCTTCATCGAAAACAAGGATCACCTCCTTTAACCGAATACACACGATCGAAAACTCTTTAAGCAAACTCTTTTACCAAAAAACACATCTGAATAAGAAAGATTCACATCACAACTAGACGTTACCAACTAAGTACGTAAGAGTAAAATCCGTAAATCGAATTTCATTACGAAAACCTTTCCACCTTCCAAGTGGCGGTTTTATAATAAATGTCACGAAAACCAAAGGACAAATCACTCGAATAACCAAATCAATCATTTTTTTTCCTTTCTGAAATGCCCAGAACCACACATGCCAAAATCGAGTCAAACTCAACTTACGAAAGACATTGGTCAACAGCACAAAGCTCATGCGAGAATAAAGAAAACGCTTCACTAATCAAGAAGACATCTTTTTCCTTAGTTTCACTTTTTGGAATAAAATATCTCTCCAACCTTGGAATTCGAATTCATCGCATACCACACGTTCTCAACCTCTTAATTTAACATCCTCAAATTTAGGCTTAAACCGAAATACATCATCCACACCTTTGTGGAGAGACTCTATTGATTCCACTGAACACTCTAGACAAACTGATGACATTACTTTGATAGAGGGCACCAAAGCACCTCAAAGACCCACGTAATCTCATCACCTCCAACTTTCAAGAATAACACGTCAGAATCCTCAGTACACCCGCTCATGAACTACATCAGAAGGGTTTTATCGACAATCATTCCACTACTCAGAATACTCCAGTTTTCTATCTCCTCTACACATAAATCTTTGGGCGACCAAAAGTCTAGCATGAAAATGGAAAACCCAAATTTAACCTCCAAGACCCCTACCACGAATTCCTCTTATAACACATGGTGAAATCATCGGATTAAATCTCTAACATCCACACAATTCCGACATACTCACTCATTGACATCATCAGGAATCACTCACTCAACATCGCAATTCTTTCCAATTGTGTTACGCTATAAAATTGATTAAGGTTTCCATACATTTGATAATCCGCAACATTTCAACGTGAACCAAAGTTCTGGAACTACACTATATCATAGGTTCTACTTAGTTGAACACTATACGATTTTACTTGAAGCCATACATTCCATCCGAATCAACTTCCTCCAAGAGGTTTAGGTCAAAACCAACTCATCTTCTATTACTCCTCCAATAGCTTGGTAGCAAAATCTCACCCCTACAATCACTTAACCACCACCAAACAATTGATGACTTACGCTTTATAAAACTTTGCAACACAAATCGTTGATCCTTTCTTAAAAGAAAGAGGCGAATAAGGACAAATTTCACCACACAGAAAACGTTATCGCTCACGGTGAGCACGAAACCAAAAGAAATAGTCCGTAATGAAGATCCGGGAAAACGAAAATTGAGTTCACAATGAGGCACGCATCCTCTAAAAGGAATAGCAAATATCCACCATTAAGGGAAATGACATTGCGATTGAAACTCGACACTCTTGAGTGAAAAGAGCAAAAGTTTATGAACAATTCAAATAACTACCGATTACAAAACTTGACTCAAATTCTCAAATATTCCTCTGCACTCTTTCCTTTAACACTGAAATTAATTCTTTGACTAACATCGCTTGCCACAACGAACAACATAAGGTCTTTAGTCCAAACCACACGGACTAATTAAGAACCAATGAAATTCCTCAATACGTCCTATTTGTTCGTAACAATTCAACTACACACGAAACACGAGATCCAAATAATCTCACCACCAAACTCAAACATTTCCAATTACAGATCTCATGAAAAACAAGCGATTATTCTTCTCTTAAGGAACCAACATAATTTTTTTCTAATTGCCGCTTCACGTTGCCAACTCAAACCAAAAATCCTTTAAGATTAAATCACTTGAATCTCTTAAGAAGCAACAAGACAATTCAATACCTCAATTTATTTAAAATAATTTCAGCTACGGATGATTCAAGAGCTCAAAGGAAATATCACGAAAGCTAAACTTGAAATATTCTCAATCGAACGATATCATCGAAGGCGATCAAATTACTATGGGTATTAACATCGGTTTCACCACACCCACTAGAAAACACTTCAAAAGACCCACGTGTAAAGAATGGGTTGATTCTTTCTCAAAAGAAGAGACAAATGGAAACGACTTTCACCAACTAGAAAACTCATCTACCACTGCTTGAACACGGGACCAAGGAAGAAACCAATTAAGCAATGAACTCATAGAACATAAGTGGAGTCCACGATTGAACGCATAAGCCTCACAAGAAGAGAGTATCGAACCTTAATGAGATAAGAACAAATAAGTATTCAAAATCGAAGCACTTGCATCACCGAAGAACCATTATAACTTTGCAACATATCGTTACTTGATAACTTCATTTACCACATAAAAGCCTGAACCCTCAAAAGATCATGAACATAAAACTTGAAATTTGATCATTTAGAGAATATCACCATGGGTGATCAAATTACTACGAGAATTAACATCATTCTCACATTTTGACGATTTAAAAAAAACATCGACAACATATACTAGTACCAAGAATCATCAAACTTTATTACTCCATCCTAAAACTTCCCAAAGGGAACATAAATCACAAAGTTGAAACAAATTTATTATAACCAGATTATGCTAAGCAATAACAATATCACAATGCACGCTATCAAAGCCTACTTACGAAATTCATCTACTCAACTGTTGGTGTTGCTCAACACCTTCTTCAACGTTCATTAACAATTGATGATTGTACTAATCATGTGTGTACATATGGTACTAATTTCATTTGCAATCACATAACCACATATAAACATAGATTCACATTTCACCTTTGTTCAGAAATCATTTCAAAACATGATTAAAGATTCACTAACATAATTTTCTATAAACAAGGTTTCATGAATCGATACACCAAAGACCTATCCGTACTTTATACAAGTTTCAACAATTTTAGCATACCAGAAATAGATAAATCTAGCTCTTATGTAAGATCTATAGGTTCGAATGGATATGGGCATCTTCATTTAACCTACACCATGTATCAAATACAAGGACATTTCAAATTAATCAATTTCACTTTCATGGATGGTAGTTAAGAATAATTGATTTGCACCATGCTAATAACCCAACTTGGTAACTCATATCGTAACAATTTATTCGTTTAGTTATAACTTCTCATTTTAAGCATGGCAAGACATCACAAAAGGATTCTAACACCTTACTACAAAGAAAAGAGAGACTTCAAACCTCAACGCTCAAGTAATCCAAAAGAAACGCATAAAGCCAAAGCTTTCCCATGCAAACGAACTTACGTGGAAAACTCTCACTAACCAAGCTGTCAAACGAGTAAATGAGTCATTCTTTTTCAATGAGAAAGAAGGAGCAACCATGAAAACATCAATCTTGCCAATTGACAACGATCACAAGTAGTAAAAGCAACTCAACAGTCAAAAAGTAATGATTGTTTCAGAGAACCGAGAGGATAAATTGAAAACCATAAACTATCATGAACCAATAACCCAGAGAACTTCATCAACCACCATAGGACAAGAATTGCCAAATTCGTAAATCAAGAAAGAGAACAACTTTCTAAAGAAACTCACGCTTAACACCAAACTATGGTACTGGGTAACTACTCCTCTAACCACGTTTGCGAACGAGTGGTGTAACTCGTGAATCGGAGTAACAACCACGACCTCCACTTCTTATCATCCATTAACAACACGCTTCACCAAAATACTCCATTATGAATATACAGGATCATCTCATGACAAACATAGAATTAGTTCATAGATATTGAATATCATAGCAGATCATATATTACCAACAAGGATGATAGTACAGAAGCAATTCAACAATTGCTCAACAAAATGAAACATAATAACAGATATTGCGGAAGCAATGTAATTTTCCAACCCCACCTACTGTGCACAGTGTGTCAATTTAATAACTTAATTACCACGGACCTAAAGCCCGCTCTGATACCAACTGTAACACCCTGGCTATTCGGAAGCCAAGATGTCACCTAAAACATCTAACATACATCCATAATGCGGAAGAATTTGAATAAAAATCAACTAATGATAGTATCAAAACAACCAAGACAAGATGAAGGTATCCTTCCTTCACCATCTAATCTATTTATTTGGTTCATTGATAATGAAAGTTCACATGCGAAATAATTGACATCACTGTGGAGAAGGTATCCTTCCTTCACCACTTATAAATTTATTATTACAGTTCATCATTTACGAATGTAAGATAGAACTAAATTTAATCTTGAACATGAATTGGATGATGTGAACAAGTAGTGCGTGTCTACTCCCTCCCAAGTGAGCCAACATCAGGGGTTACCTAAAATAAACAAACAACGCAAGAGTGAGTCCACGACTCAGCAAGTACAGTGAAAGAGACATAACACACATATGAACAAGTCATCATCATAAGAGAATATGAGCATACATCGAATGAAAACTTAGGAATGCATGGCATGAATGAATGTACTCAAGGATGGATGCACATATGCTTATATGCAGTATAGCGAGTGACACACCCGTCGGTGTTCACTTAAGCCCGCACCTTAACAAAAGTGCGGGGATCCAAGTCCTATATGAAGAACGTTTCATATAGGTGTCCAAAGTTGCCCATACTGGAATTGATGGGTCTTTCAATCCACTCCCGTGGACGGGACATGACAATGTCCAAATCTGCCCACATTGGAATGGTGGGACTTACAATCCACTCCCGTGGACATAACATGAATAAAAGGATGCATGATATGAACATGAACAGGGATAATACCATCTCTCAGTATATACTCCACATAATGAAAGAACATAACCAGTTCAGCATCTCGGGTAACACAATATGTCACATTATATTCATGTAAACATTCACAATCACAACACTTAAAATCAACAAAGTACTTGCCTTCCGCGTTGCGAACGCGTTAGCGACAACGATGGCGCTCCCAAACCCGTAGGCTCGCGGCCTAAACAATTAAATAACCGAAATAAGAACAACATAGAGCCCATCATGAATTAATATTCTACACTACCCTCTTGCACACCCAAAACATAGTCATAACCCAAATCTGAAATTCCAGCAGCAACATGGAATCCCATCTGGACAGCAGCACGGTAAAGACCAAAACTAATGATCTGAGACTCCAAAAGAGATGAGCCCAGATCCTACACGAGCTTAACAAATATATCTACAACTTTGGAGTTCACGAGATAACCCAATTCGGCCAAACTAAATTGCTAACTGTCAAACGAAACAGCAGAACAGAAATTGTCTGAACATAAAAAAACAGCAGTACTAAAACGTCCGTAACTTTTAAACTACAACTCCGAATTGAGTGTTCTTTAACAATCTGAAAAGGTTATGAAATTACCTACAATAACCTAGTTGGCACGACACTCATATTTTGCTTTAACAAAAAGTGGCACACGGGTCAAAACTAAAGATAGAAACTGACATACAATCTGGACAGACTGACCTACAATCTGGACAGTCACAAAGAAAAGTGCATAACTTTTGATCTATAAATCCAAATGAGGTGTTCTTTATCAATCCTGAAAGCTAGTGATATCACCTTCAAAATTTGTTATGGGCAAGACCTCTGAATCACCTTCTAACTAGGCCATAAATCAACCTAAACAGAGACTGCTAATTCTCGTCAGGATTCTGGACAGCAGATAGTAAATCTATCATAACTTTTCACTCGAAAGTCGGAATGAGGTGATCTTGGCGGCCACCGAAAGCTAAGAGCATCCTCTAAATAACTATAGGAGATCAAAATCCCTAATTCTGCCTCTAAGCATACGAAACAGGCCGCGCAAGAAACTGGACAGAATTGATTTTCTGAACGCAGCAGTTCGATCTAATCAAAAACGATCCGAATCACGTCTACCACTAAACAAATGATTTCTAACAAGAACGAATTGAACCAACAGCGGGGAAGTTGATGAATACCCTTGAAGACATGTGTGAATCGTTGAAACCCTCACGATGATCTCCTCTCCCCCACTTCCCCCTTTCTTCTTTGCTTCGGCCGGCAGCACCAACGGAGAGGAGATGGTTGCCAAGGGGAGGAGGTGGCTGCCATGGGAAGGGGTGGAGGTGGAGGCGCAGGAAGGGAGATGAGGAGAGGGTGGCGGCCAAGGGTGGAAAAAGGGGGGAGGGAGGGGAGTTCGGCCTAGGGTTTAGGAGGGGAGGGGCGGCTTGGGCCTTTGGGGGTGCCTCCCCCCTCTTGGCCCACTTAGAGCTGGCCCTCAAGGCTGCACAAACATGGGTCGGAGGCCCAAGATCAAAAGTGCCCCCAAAAACTAAAATTTAAACAAATTTCCCTCTCCCGAATAAAATTAATCGCTACCGATTTGATTAATTTTCTTCCGATATTTGATCCTCACACTTTCGGGATATTACAACAAGGCCCATGGGCCCAAGAGGAGGTGGCGCAGCACCCTTTTTGACTCGGTAAAAAAAACAGACGTGGATTGTTTTGTTTATTGTGGTCAACTCGGTTGGAATTTGAAGCTGAAGTTGGATCCATTGGAAAGTAGACTTGATAAGCTTTCAATGAAGTCCAAGAACATCCCAAACGGAGTCCGTATGAAGAAGTTACGGCCGTTTGAACTTAGTGTTGTCGCAGCAGTCCGAACTCGAATTCAGAACGAGCCCAACTCGAACTCTTGCTTGGCTCGGACCCAAAGTGACGTGATGTCCTCCATTATTCCTCCTATGCTTGTCCATGACTCCACATACCTCTCCTTGGTCCTTTCCCATGTTCCTAAGCACAATTAAATCACTTGCATTAGGTAGCGATCTATTCTCGTGAATATATAACCCTATGAACGAATTCACCTGGTGATTAAGTTGGCGAGCACGAGCTCGAGTAATTGGTCCTTGTAATATTGGTTGTGGATCAGCTGTGTGTGTAGGCGCGGTTGTATCCAAATTAGGGATGTCCTCATCATCCTCCCCTTCTTGCATTTGAGTCGTCCTCGACTCAAGCTCATCCTCTTCTCCCAAGTATGGTTTCAAATCTGCAATGTTAAATGTGGGACTAACCCTAAAATCTACAGGCAGGTCAAGTTTTGTATGCATTATCATTAATCTTTTCTAACACTTTGAAAGGACCATCAGCTCGAGGCATCAATTTTGACATTCTCAATTCAGGGAACCTATCTTTTCTCAAGTGCAACCAAACAAGATCTCCGGTTCAAAAGTTAAATGTTTTCTCCTTAACTACCAAAGAAGTTTATATTTAGCATTCATGCGCTCTATATTCTCCTTAGTTGTCTCATGCATTTTTAAAATCAATTCAGCACGTTGGTTAGCATCAAAGTTCAATTTATCTGAAGATGGAATAGGCATTAAATCAATAGGAGCACGAGGCACAAAACCATAAACAACTTCAAAAGGGCACATCTTTGTAGTAGAATGCAATGAACGATTATAAGCAAACTCAATATGAGGCAAACATTCTTCCTACAATTTTAAGTTCTTTTTCAACACCACCCTAAGCATTGTAGATAAAGTTCTATTCACAACTTCAGTTTGTCCATCAGTTTGGGGATGACAAGTAGTAGAAAATAACAGTTTAGTCCCCAATTTAGCCCATAAAGTTCTCCAAAAGTGGCTAAGGAATTTAGCATCACGATCTGAAACTATAGTATTAGGCACACCATGCAATCGAACAACTTCACGAAAGAATAAATCAGCAATATTGGCAGCATCATTGCTCTTATGACATGGTATAAAGTGAGCCATCTTAGAAAATCTATCAACAACCACAAATATACTATCGCTCCCCTTCTTTGTTCTAGGCAATCCTAAAACAAAGTCCATCGAAATATCTTCCCACGGAACATTGGGAACTGGTAGAGGCATGTATAAACCATGAGGATTAAGTCGTGACTTAGCTCTTTGACATGTAGTGCAGCGAGCAACGTAACGCTCGACGTCTCGTCTCATCTTTGGCCAAAAGAAATGATCAGCAAGTATATCCTCCATTTTCTTCACGCCAAAGTGTCCCATCAGCCCGCCTCCATGCGCTTCCTGTAACAACAACAAACGAACGGAGCTAGCTGGAATGCATAACTTGTTAGCTCTAAACACAAACCCGTCATTAATGACAAATTTGTTCCACTTTTTTCCTTCTTTACAATTCAACAATTTTGAAGTCAAGTTGTGAAAGCATGGTATATCTCCTAGACAAAGCATCAGCAATAACATTCTCTTTTCCCTTCTTGTGTTTTATGACATAAGGAAAAGACTCAATAAATTCAACCCACTTTGCATGTCTACGGTTCAATTTACTTTGACTTCGAATATACTTTAAAGATTCGTGATCAGAATGTATAACAAATTCTTTGGGCCATAAATAATGTTGCCATGTTTCCAAAGTTCGAAATAGTACATATAATTCCTTATCATAAGTAGAATAGTTCAAACTAGGCCCACTCAATTTCTCACTGAAGTATGCTATAGGTTTACCTTCTTGTAGCAATACGCCACCTAAACCAATTCCACTAGCATCACATTCTAGTTCAAAAGTCTTATTAAAGTCGGGGAGTTGGAGTAGTGGTGCATGTGTTAACTTATCTTTCAATGTGGTGAAGGCGTTCTCTGTATGGCGCTCCAAACAAATGGCATGCCCTTCTTGGTGAGCTCATTCAATGGTGCGTGATGGTGCTGAAATCCTTCACGCGGCGGTAGAATCCAGCAAGTCCTAAAAGCTTCACTGTGTGACCGTGTTAGAGTCGGCCAACTCGTATTTCTTCAATCTTGGCTTGATCAACTTCAATTCCTGTGGAGTAACAACATATCCAAGAAACGCGACTCGATCGGTGCAAAGGTGCACTTCTCGAGGTTACCAAATAAACGTGCATCACGTAAGGCATTAAAAACAGCACGTAAATGGTCAAGATGTTCCTCTAAGGATTTACTATATATCAATATATCATCAAAATAAACCACCACAAATCTACCAATGAAAGCACGCAAAACCTCGTTCATTAGTCTCATGAAAGTGCTAGGTGCATTAGTTAATCCAAAAGGCATTACTAACCACTCATATAACCCGAACTTAGTTTTAAATGTTGTTTTCCATTCATCGCCTAATTTCATGCGAATTTGGTGATATCCACTACGCAAATCAACCTTCGAGAAAACAACAGAGCCACTCAATTCATCAAGCATATCATCTAATCTAGGAATAGGATGACGATACCTAATGGTGATATTATTGATTGCTCTACAATCTACACACATACGCCATGATTCATCTTTCTTAGGCACTAAAATGACCTGAATAAAGACAAGGACTAAGAGATTCACGCACATACCCTTTAGCAAGCAATTCTTGTACTTGGCGCTGAATTTCTTTAGTTTCTTCCGGATTGGTCCTATATGGTGCGCGTTTGGCGATGATGCGCGGGAATTAAATCAATTTGATGCTCAATCCTCGAAGTGGTGGCAACACCGCGGTATGTCCAACACCGTGGTATGTCCTTCTGAAAGACATCGTTGTACTCCGCAAAATGTTAGTGACAAGCAGGAGGCAAAGAAGAAGGTGTATCCTCAAATGAAAACAAAGCTTCTTTGCAAACTAATGCATAGCAAATAGAATTACTAGCATCCATTCGGTCATATCGATTTGGTAGCAAGAAAACTAGCACCTTTCAATTTAATTTCTTTATTCTTCACATGAGTAGATTTAGGTTTTTCTTTTATGTTGCTGAAGTTCTTTTGCTACAATCTGATTTTCGCTCTTAGCATTCTCTGATTCTTCTCTCTACTAGCTCTAGCAAGTTCATCTTTAACAATTTGTTCAGAGTCATAGGATGCATCACAATTTTCTTTCCCTTGAACATGAGATAGTATTGATTATTCCTACCATGATGCACACAATCGTGATCGTATTGCCAAGGTCGTGCTAATAACAATGAACAAGCTTGCATAGGAACAACATCGCAATCAACATAATCATGGTATGAACCCATAGAAAAGTTTACTCTCACCATTCGTGTTACCTTCAACTTACCATTGTTGTTGAACCATTGAATATGGTATGGGTGGGGATGAGGTTGGTCGGCAAAGCAAGCTTCTCCACCATATCCATACTCGCCAAATTGTTGCAACTCCCACCATCAATAATTATGCGAATCGGCGTTCCTTGGCAACGCCTTGATTTGAAACAAATTATGGCGTTGATTTTGCTCAAGACGAGAAACTTGAGCACTTAGTACGCGTTGCACTATAATGCTCAAATACTTGTCGGCATCTTCGCGCCAACATGTTCCTCCTCATGATCGATTCGTCATCAAGTCCTGCAGGTCGATTGCAAGCATAGCATATGTTTCATCATCAAAATCACTAGCAGAGGAATACCCACCATCATCGCGTATGATCAGTACGCGCTTGTTTGGACAATCCCGCATGATGTGTCCATAGCCTTTGCACCGATGGCATTGAATATCCTTAGTTCGTCCTGTCGAAGCAATCAAGAGGAAGTTTTGTAGACGCCAGGTGCTGATTTGGTTGCTTGTAAACTCGTGGTGCTGAGTTTGAAGTAGCGGGGCGCGGCTTGTTGTTGAAGGGTGGCGGTGGGGGTGCACTGATGGCCAGGGTAGTAGATGTGCGTGGTGTCCATGAGTTTGTGCGACCTGCAGAAGAGTTAGATCGTGTCCTCGTCTGGCGTCTCTGCACTTCACGTTCAGCTTTGCAAGCAAGAGAAACAATCTAGTAATGGAGTTGTAATCTTTATAGTCAAGGATGTCTTGAATTTCTCGATTCAACCCTCCCAAAAACCTAGCCATTGATGCCTCCTCATTCTCATCTAAACCACAACGCAACATACCAATTTGCATTTCTTGATGGTAGTCTTCCACAGACTTTGTACCTTGTCGTAAGCGTTGCAATTTATTTAACAAATCACGAGCATAATATGAGGGAACAAATCGATGCCGCATAAGCAATTTTAAAGCCTCCCAACTATTAGGTATGTTATTGGGATGTTGACGGCAATGTTCTTTCCACCAAATAGAAGCAAAATCGGTAAATTCACTAGTAGCAGCCCTAACTTGTCTAATCTCAGGAACTTCATGGTAAGCAAATTTTTGATCAACAGCTAGTTCCCAATTAAGATAACCATCAGGATCATATTTACCATTAAAAGAGGGCATAATGAATTTAACCTTAGCGAAAAAATCATCGTGGTCACGTACCTCACGTCGTGGGGGGTCTCGTCGCATACCTTGTCGATTAAAACGCAACTGTCGATGAGCTCGATTGTTGTTATTGTTACCCATGTCATTGGCCTCGGTATCAGTCACATAGTCGAATTCATCTTGTCCTCTACCACCGGGCAGCAGGGGAACACCGGTGGATGCATGGGCCATCTCATCAAGGCGCGCCATAATACCTGCCAAAGAAGTGTTAGTGAGGCCTTGCGCTCTCTCCATCGCGGCGAGCGTGGCGTTTGCCTCAATTTGGGCGCCCTCAAGTTGAGAAAGTCGCTCATTCGTGACTCTGACATCTTCCTCAAGACCCTCCGTACAAAGGTTCATGAGGCGTCGGAAATGTTGTACGATTCCCTTCGTACGAGGAGTATGAGATGTATCCTCATCCGAATGCTCCGCAGATCCTGCCATTGTTAGCAAATCACAAGTATATGTCCCTAGGAACTACTAGGATGTGGTGGTTCAAAAGTCGCTCACACTCAAGCCTTCTATCGAATTCTTACCAAGCAAACAGGGGTGATCGGCGACCAGCGGTGTCAATGTATCTCCGAAGATTGGATGGAGCGATTGCCAGGTGAAGATTAGTCTGTACGGTTGTAGAAAAGGTGTAGCTGGGAAGGCTCAAGTATGGTAGCAATGAATTAGCAACTATCAAATCAGAGAATGCAAGCTGAAAAATCGTTCAACGCCGGTTAGTCTTGGTCTAGGCTAGATCGACTAGAGACGCGAGCCTAGAACACAAACGAAAGCACGTGGCAGAGCTAGAGAACGTGGCACACGGAGTTGGAGGCTCGAAAAGGATGTCGTCGCACGGGAACCTTAGAATCACTTGGAGAGGGACTGTCAATTTTGAGCGAATTCGAGAAACTTGATTTTTCTCGGTTTGCGGGCCCGTTTTGAGGCCCTAAACGACCTTTTTTGGGGTCGAAGTTGCTGCGCGTGTGCCCGATGGCTTACGCGGATCTAAAATCCCCAGATTTCCCAGACTTCCTTCTTTTTTGCCTCTATTTTCCCGTTTCCTTTCCAACGGATCAAGAATCGCCTCAATCGGAGGTCGTATGCAAAAGTTGTGTTTTTTTTTCTTTTTTTTTTATCGCGTTGCCGAAGTCAATTGAATCTCAGGTTTCCTTCTGGCAGCACGAAAATTAACCTCTTTTTTTTCTCTCTCTCTCTTTTTTTGTCACAAACTGAAATGAGCTTTTGTTTTTGGTTAGGGTTTTCCTTGGAGTGGAGGCGGCAGGAGGATTGTAGCTTGCCGCGACAGGAGGATGGTGGCCACAGAAGGATGCGGCAATGGATGGCGGCGTGGGTGGTCGTGGTAATGGCTCTGGTGGTGGAGGCAGACGGTTGATTGAACCCAACCACAACGGTGCGATCAAACGTGAGCAGAACTCGAAACTCTAAAGGAACTAGACACTAAGACCAAAGAAAGGACACGACGATGCAATCGAAAGTTCAACAATGCAATGCATGAAAAGAAAGATGCAATGGCGCAATTGGTCTTGGACAGATAGGTGATCTAATCCTATAGTTTTTGGCTTTTTCGGACTTTCGAAATAAACAACCTAACTACGAAAACAAGAAATTCTCACCGAGCAACCTTGGGCTCTGATACCACTTGATGGAGACGGGGTGCCCGATCTTTCGATGAGATTGATAACTATCGATTTTGGGTGGAGGTGACTCTCGCGATCCGACTACAACCGTACGACGACGCTTGCGCCTTAGCAATCGTTGAACCAACTCCGAGACGTTATTGACCGTGATGGAAGCGCGATCAACCTGAACACGAGGTTCAATTCCTGCGAGCAATCGAAGAACTAGCAAGAATAAGATGTATGCAATCTGATATTGCGAATAAAATTGTAGTATAGATGGTATTGAAAACAAAAGTGGGATCCCGAAGGCTGTCTTGACAGGTTGTCGTCCGACACAACTGAAGAACAGAAGTTGCACAATGGCTAAACCTAAATTCAACGAAATCCGAGTTCTAGCCAGGGGGACGGCGGTTCCTATATGGGAAGACGACCAGGGGTGGCGGCCAGGGAAGTGGACGCACGCCCCTAGGGTTACAAGGCCCATGGGCCCAAGAGGAGGTGGCGCAACACCCTTTTTGACTCGGTAAAAAAAATAGACGTGGATTGTTTTGTTTATTGTGGTCAGCTCGGTTGAAATTTGAAGCTGAAGTTGGATCCATTGGAAAGTAGACTTAATAAGCTTTCAATGAAGTCCAAGAACATCCCAAACGGAGTCCGTATGAAGAAGTTACGGCCGTTTGAACTTAGTTTTGTCGCAGCAGTCCGAACTCGAATTCAGAATGAGCCCAACTCGAACTCTTGCTTGGCTCGGACCGAAAGTGACGTGATGTCCTCCATTATGCCTCCTATGCTTGTCCATGACTCCACATACCTCTCCTTGGTCCTTTCCCATGTTCCTAAGCACAATTAAATCACTTGCATTAGGTAGCGATCTATTCTCAGTAATATATAACCCTATGAACGAATTCACCTGGTGATTAAGTTGGCGAGCACGAGCTCGAGTAATTGGTCCTTGTAATATTGGTTGTGGATCAGCTGTGTGTGTAGGCGCGGTTGTATCCAAATTAGGGATGTCCTCATCAACTCTATGGTTCTCTGAACTCACCGGGATGACGCGGAGGGGAGGAGCTTGCCGGAGATGGCCCGACGGTGATGAACCACGGCGGCGGTCAAGAGGTCACCGAGGAGGGAGTAGCCTGAGCAAAAATAGGAGAAGAGAGAGGTGGAGATAGCTCGGGTGAGTGCACGAGATGGTGCTAGTGCGAGCAATTTCTCTAGTGACCAACTTACCAGAGATGAGGACGAAGATCCAACTTTCGGCCGGGGAAGAAGAAAACTGAAATTCAACGACTCCTGCGAATAAAACTCGATATTAGTTGAGGGGAAAGCATAGAGGAGGGCTGGAACACGAGGTGACGCGCAAAGGAGAGGGCGAGCTTCACTGGTTGTGGTGATGACACGACGGCGGCGCCACGGCCGTGAGCCAGAGTTCGAGCACTTCTTCGATTTGAGCTCAGAGGGAGTAATGGGTGATAGGGGATGGCTTAAAGGTGTCTAAAGAGGGAAGAGGGAGCTTCGGGTGAGCTTAAGTAAGGAAGAGGACGGAGGAACGCAAGAGGCGGAGCTCTTGGCACCGAGGCTCTCAAGAGAGGTGACGACGAGCTGGTGAGGGAAAAGATGGGTGATTAATGCCGCTCAGTACATGGGCTAGCAGCGGACGACACGGCCGAGGTGAGGCACGCGAGAAAACCGGGAAGCGGTGAAAGGATCGTGAGGCGAGGTGGCGCCCATGCACGCTGCCGACGGCACACAGCTCTCAGTCGCGAGGTAGGTGACGACCTGACAAGTGGGGCCCGCCCGTCAGCGACAGCGACAAAGCGGCGCAAGACGGAGTCTGGTGCGGCGCGACGAGCTGGTTTGACTCGATCAAGAATATGCCGACCGTTAGATCTAGCATGGACGGTCGAGATCCAAAGGTGCAATCGGACTGGTTGATTGTTTCAGACGATACGAACCACACGATCAACATCCGACGGTGGAGAATGATCGTGCTCGGGCGGTGCAGCTAGGCGGTGCGGCTGAGCCAAGCGATGCGGTCGGACTCGAGCCAGAGGTCAGGTCCGAGCCCGAGGAACAGTGATTTCATATTCTGATTTCAAAAAGGCTGAGAAGATTGGGGAATTTTTAGAGGTAGCTCCAAAGCTCCAAAAATTCCGAAATTTTTATGGTAACTCCTCTGGACAGAGAACAACCTTGCATAATTTTTCCAGGAATTTTTAGGCAATGCAGTATTCCCGAGAAAATTCACAAGCTGCTGTCCCAAAGAGTTGACCAGAGATTCAAACTGGTTTGACTTGCTCATTTGAAATAGCAAACAAAATCTAAAAATTGTTAGATTTTGCAGAGAGGTGACTAGGAAGGTTAGGAAGATAGGAAAAATACTTCCAGAGGATGATCAAGAGTTTTTGGCTTCTTTTTCTCTTTGTGGTTATAATTTGGGTTGTATGTTTTCAATTGTTTTCAAAATTTCAAAGACAACTTTTCAAACAAAATTTTCAGGAAATTAATACATGCTCAAAAGTTTTAAATTATACTCATTTTCACACATTTGAAGTACAGGTTACATTACAGATGTTACATGGAACCTCCGTGTAGTTAACTTTATAAAGGAGGTTATGTCGAAATTTGGTAGTTTGAACTTGGTTTTGAATTATTTAATGTTACTTTAGTAGCATTCCAGGCTCACGTTGGGCTGGGGTGTTACAGTTGGTATCAGAGCGGGCTTTAGGTCCGTGGTTAATAGAAAAATATTAAATTGACACACTGTGCACAGTAGGTGGGGTTGGGAATTACATTGCTTCCGCATTATCTGTTGTTATGTTTTATTTGTTGAGCAATTGTTGAATTGCCTCTGTGCTATCTTTCTTGCCTATGCTATGATATGTTATGACATTGTATATCTATGAATCTATTCTATGATTGTCATGAGATGATCATGTATGATCATATGTGATTATATTGTTTATGCGTGTCGATAATGATTGTTAAGAAGTGGAGGCCGTGGTTGTGGCCATGGACTTTGTCAAGCTATACCACCGTTCGTGGTAGACGCATAAAGTAGTTACCCAGAATACCTTAGTTGCAGGAGTTGAGCGTGAGCTGTTTTAGAAAGTTGATTTCTTTCTTGACCTCAATCTTGGCAAATTCTTGTTCTATGGTGGATGATGAAATTCTCTTGGGTTCGTGGTTCATGTTAATTGTTGTGTTTCAATGGTCTCTAATGGTTCTCTGAAACAAGTATTGTTTTTCGACTGTTGAGCTATTTTTACTACTTGTGATCATCCTCAATTGGCATTACTGATAATTCCATGGTTGTTTCTTCTTTCTCATTGGAAAAGAATGACTCATGTATTCGTTTGAAAGTTTGGGTAATGAGAGTTTCTGTTGCAAGTTTGTTAACATGAGAAAGCTTTGGCTCTATGTATTTCTTTTGGATTATTCCGAGTGTTGAAGTTTAATGCATCTCTTTTCTGGTGGAATTGTTAAGATCCTTTTGTGATACCCTATTATGGTTAAATTAGAGATTGTAATCAACTAACTTGATATGGTATGGGTATCAAGTTGAGCCATTGGTGTGGTGCATAATTAATATTAATTAGTAACCCTGGAAGTGAAATTGATTAAGTTGATGTTGTCTTCTACTAGTTCTTGATGAACTGTATATATGAGTAGTGACTGAGAGTATGACCGTACCTATTTGGAGTCAAAAGAGATATTAATAAGTATGGAACATAGATGAATTAGTCTGGTCACTAAAATCATTTAGGTTGCTAAACTTGTTGGGTTCTTTGGTTCCCATGGATTAATTTAAATATATGGAAAGGGAAACTAGAGCAAATGCTAGATTTACATATTCCCTAGTATGATTAGTTATTAGAATTGTGTACAATCGGTTGAATAGATTGAATATCGGTGGATCTACAATTTATGGGAGGAGTTCTATGTAGTTCTTCTATGTAGGATGACGCGATGAATTTGGTTGTAGTGTTGTTGAGACTCTTGATCGATAGAAGATTTCGATTTTTGAAGTTTTAGTGTATTTTCGCCGAAATCCAATGTGAGGAGGAACAGTTGAATATGTGCTTGTTAATATCCATGTGATTTGGGAAGGAAAGTATGTAGCAACTAGATTTCATAATGAAGTCAGTTGATAACAACAATGATTGTAGTATAACTGTTGTGTATTGAAGTTTGATGATGAGTATCGCTAAAAGTTGAACTGATATGATATAAGAGGTGGCTTATACCCATATGATTGTGAAATAATTGGATGATAATGTGTCCTTGATGAAAGGGTTTTGGTAGGAGCTTTTCGATTGTGTAGTAGACCCCTTCTAACTTAAGAGGTCGATGTAGTGAGCTTGTATGGCTTTGGGTATACTCTCAATTTGAAGATGGGATGAAAAGGTAGCATGAAACAATTTGGTGAAACTTTGGGGGCTTTCTAATGGAATAGTTGATGATAAATATTCGTATTCAGAGTATATTATTCTTGATGTTAGTAAGATTATCTGCGAGAGATTGTGACTTGTGTGTGTGGAGATGATTCTTTTAGAAATAAAGTAATTTGATCGTCTTTCGTAATTTGGATTTAGTAAAAGTGTTTCGAGATTGCGTTGGCGATCATTTGGACCTCTTGAGTTATGTGGTGATTGAGTTGCTTTGAGCAAAGTGACATGTTGAAAGATTTTATCGGTTATTAAGTGGTACCTATGATTTGGTCTTAAGAGCTTATCTTGTTTAAGCCGGCAAAGTGATGTAGTAATCACGTAAAATAACTTTCATGGTTAAAGGAAGGAGTGAAGTAAAAGTATTTGACATTTAAGTCGCGTTTGCAACTTGCGATTTATTTGAGTGTACTTGAACCTTATGTATTTATTCCATAAGAATTTACCAATTTTCAAAGGGAATACCTTCTTCCCATTTGTGGTTCAAGATTCGCTTAGCAGACTTGAGCCCTCACCGTTGACTTCCTCTATGTTTTCCGAGTTCTTTACCTAAGTGACTATTTCCTTGGTCTGTGTTTATTTCAAGCGAGAAATGTCTTCACTTGCTTTTCTTTTGAGGAAGGATCCACCGATTCGTTTCACAGTGGATTTCGAAGTGGTTATTCAATGTGGTTGTGAGACCTTGGGCTGTAAGTTAATCGAGGAGCATTGAAGGATGAACTAATTTCGTGTGTAATTCTTGAAGAGAATTTTTAATTATACAGAATGTTTGCCTTTGAGGCTAAACTGACTGCATTATCGCAACCATTAGAACCTATGAAGATTTGTGATCCAAGATCCATTGTTCAATTCGGGAGGAACATTAGAATTTTTGAAAGGATAGGGAATCTTACTCGATGTATTAGAGTGTCACGATTGGGTACCATGCACGGTTGTGCAGATGAATTATGATGGTGTTGTAATAAGAGTAGTATTAGCAAAGTAATCTGACCGTTAAAGCGATTAATGAGATAGTCGAGAACGTTGGATTATTGTCAGGAAAGACTTGGACTTAGTAAGTAACTCTCTAAAAGTTAGAATCTTGATAAAGATAATTGGATCGAAGAAATGTTTTCGTGTTGATGTCAATGCGCGAGTATGTTTGGAATGTGAGAATTTTAGGGATTTAATTCGAGGTTTCCCCTATTTTTCTATATGAGAAGTTCATGGTAGGAGTCTTGGAGTATAGTTTTGGGCTTCGTATTCTTTTTGCTAGGACTTTGAGTCGCCCAATGATTATGTGTAGAGGAAGTAGAATAAGGGTGGATTCCGAACAATGGGATGATCATTGATAGAACCCTTTTGATGAAGTATATGAATGTGTGTGCTGGGAATTTCGAGTTGTTTATTCTTAAAAGATTGAGGTGATGTGTTTGCATGTGAGATCTAATTTGAGATACATTGGAAGTCATCTGTCAAATTAATTATGTCGGTAGAGGAGTTGTTGAGAGAAAGTTTTGGTGGCATCGATAGAGCCTTTATACGGAGGTGTGGATGATGTATTTCGACTTGAGCGTAACGTTAGGAATGTCAAGTTAAGAGAGATGAGTTAGTGTGTTGCGATGAACTGAAACTCCAAAGTTGAGAGAGATTTTATTCCTAAAAGAGATACTGAAAAATTGATACTTCCTCAAAGAAGTGAATCGTTTCCTCGATTCTCGTTTGAGTTTTGTGTTGTTGACCAATGTCTTTCGTAAGATGAGTTTGACTCGATTTTGGTTTGTGTGGTTCTTATCGGTTCAGGAAGAATAAAGGAAGTTTTTGATTTGGGCATTTAAAATGATTCCTCCTTTGGATTTCGTGATGCTTTTTCGCAAACTGCCACTTGGAAGGTGGAAAGGTTTTCGTGATGAAATTCCGATTTCAGGATTTGACTCTTTAGCACCGAGCTGGTAACGCTTAGTTACGATGTGAATCTTTCATTTTCAGATGGGTTTTGTTGGTAAAAGAGTTTGCTTAAAGAGAGTTTTGTCGTATGTTTCTGGTTAAAGGAGGTGATCCTTGCTTTAGTGAAGAGTTTAATTGAGAGGTGGAACACAAGTTCTATGTTCTATGTGCATGTCGTGTGGTTCGGTATCATTGGGAAGGTTAACCCAAGATACATTGGGTTGTTTTCGCTAGTTGGCGACGCCAGATCGCCTCGAGTCCGCGCGCGAGTACATAACATCTTGTATGTTCTTGTGTTAAGTGAGTACCTGGGAGATCCAGAGTTTGAGGTTTCGTTTGTGCCGTTGACCATCGAGTGAGATCTTACCTTTGAGTCTTGTCCGATGAGTGTACCTGGAAGTACCGGGTAGAGCGTTAGTTCAGACGTCGTGTAACATCGTTGTGTTGTGGTATTTTCGCATCGAGGAAAGGCTACTTGGGAAGTTGGAGTTTCGCGTGCGTGAGCTTTAGCCAGTGTTGTTCACAACGGGTACGTGGTTACCGTTGTTCGTTCTCAGTCGTGGTCGTTCTTTCGCTTAAGCGTGTTTAGAATTCGGAGTCAAATTCTGTTTAAGGTAGGTAGAATGTAATACCCCAAAAGTATTCGAGAATATTCGAAAGAGTATTCGGGAGAGATTATGTGAATTCAGAGATGGACCAAATATAAAATAGATTTAGCAGCAATTAGATAAAGGAGTTTTCTGCAGTTTTTTGGCAACCTGGGCCTCCCGGGCCAAGGCCTGAGGCCCATGAGGGGCTGACTACCAATAAAAAGAGGGGAGAAATCCTAGTTGCTCAGACCGCCCTGCATCTGAGCACCAAGATCAGAGCAACCCCTTCTATGCAAAGAGGAGAAAAGAAGGAGAGAAAGGAAGAAGAAGAGAAGGGAGAAGAGAAGGAAGAGGGATCCCCATCCGTGGTTCGCAACCTTCAGCGGCATCAAGGGTAACGCGTTGTTGTTGTTGGGTAATTAGTAATAGAAGAGTAATCGTGTAGTTTTTTGCTAGGTTGCAATCGCTCATTGCTCGTGCGATTTGTCCGAAGCTTCATGGGTTAATTTCATGTGGTTAGAGGCCGAATCAGAGGTTTTGGTATACTAGAGAATTGTAGTTTATGTTCTTAGCTTTCGTTGGCCGCCAAGATCGCCCAAAGCCGTTTAACGGTCTGGGAGTTATGAATTTTCTAGTATTGCTGTCCTCTTGTTCGTCTGATTCGACAATGCAGAGAAAACTGGTTAGAATCGCTAATTAAAGGGAGAATCAGGGGGACCTCAATATAACAAAAAATGTGGGTAATTTCGGTACCTTTTCATAGAAATAAAGAACACAAGATTTGGATTCTCGTAGCAAACGTCATGGAGGTTTTAGTGTACTATCCAGAGAACCCGACGTGAATTCTGATGTCTCATCGATTGGTTTGCTAGGGGCAGTAGATGGTAGAATCAAAAGGGCTCCCCAACTAAGTTTATTTAGACAATTTAATTAAATTTTCAGAAAGTCTAAGAACATCTTATTTGGACACCTGAGCAGAAAGTTATGTATTTTAGAAGTTGACAGTCCACAGTGTGCGCCAATCCGACCGCTAGAAATTGGGAGTTGGGAAACACTTGGGAGTTTAGCAAGTTCATTTGTGTTGTTCTTTTTGCTCTTGGTTCAGAATGTTGGTCTTAGATTGGGGTATCTTTATATTCATGTGGGAGCGTGGTTCCAGGGGCAGCAACCTCGTCGCGTCCTCCGTTCTCACGCGGTTAAGGCAAGTGCATTGTTTGTTACTTGGTTGTGATTGATTGGCCATGTTTGCGTGTTTTCGATATATGATAGTGTAGCAAGATTGCTAGCATGATGATTGTTTCGAGAATGGTGGTTGTTCCAAGTATGACTATGCTCTATTGTTGCATGATGTTGTCGTCTTTTGATAAGTTGATGATGAATAAAAGTTGAGTATGTGGAAATTGAAATCATGTTGAGGCTTGGTCACGTGGTGACCAAGTATGTTTTCCTTTGAGATCCCCGTCATGAATGTGACGGGCTTGAGATCCCCACACTCGTGAAGTGTGGGCTTGAGGTCCCCATTACTTATGAGTAATGGGCACTGGTCCCCGTGCTTGCGAGCACAGGCATGGGTATGCAGCGACGGTTGTATACTTTGTATTACCGGTAAAATGCAAAAAGAGATAAAGAGAAAGGATCCTTGAGCATTGCATTTGCATGTGAGATGTTTTATTGATGCGTTTCTGGCTATATGGATGCTGATGTTATAACTTTTGTGTTATGCCTTTATTTTGTACTTGCTGAGTCTGTGGGCTCACTCTTGCTTTCATTATCGTTTTAGGTACCCAATTCAAGAACGACATGCATGGGAGAGAGTAGACTTGATTTGGATTCACTCACTGCCACTCATCTTTAATGTTGATAAAGTTTTAGTCGTACCTTAATAATTTAGCAAACTGCTTAAGGATTGATTATGATTATGCCTCATGCAATGGATTAAGTGTAATAATGATAAGTAGTGTAATTAGGACTCCTTTGGATATGCTAGTTTATTAGTATGTTTTGAACGCCTATTGATGAATTTGGATGTTGGATTATTTCTTTATGATTTGTCTAAATGTTGGAACCTCCGTGTAGTTAACTTTATAAAGGAGGTTATGTCGAAATTTGGTAGTTTGAACTTGGTTTTGAATTATTTAATGTTAGTTTAGTAGCATTCCAGGCTCACGTTGGGCTGCGGTGTTACAACAGGACCCACTACTCGTGCGCAAACACAACAAGGGAAGGACATTTCAACTCCAGTGCCCCACTCCCAGGGAGAGCAGGCTGAACCCTCTGGTTCTCATGGTCCACAAGGTGGTCACCAGGAAGAGGAGCTTCCTCCACCACCCACTATGGCTGATGTGCTCATGCAAATTGAGCGCAATAGAATGGACCAGACGCGCATTTTGGAGCAAATTGCGCGCAACACTTCTTCCACTACTACCCCAGCTGTCAGAGCAGGAGGCCATCATGTGTAGGGAAGTCTTGCTGATTTTCAGCGGACTAACCCGCCGGTGTTCTCCAGTTCCCAAGATCCAATGGAAGCTGAAGATTAGCTTCAGACTATTGAGAAGAAGCTGTTATTTGCTCAATGTTCCAAAAGGGAGAAGGTCCTTTTTGCTAGTTACCAATTGGACGGGGCGGCTAGCATATGGTGGGATAATTTTCTTGCCATTCAGCCTGCTGGACACGTCCCTACTTGGGATGAGTTCATGGAGGCCTTTCGTGAAGCCCATATTCCTAAAGGAGGTATTGCGGTTGATCCAGGCAAAGTACAAGATGTACTAGATTGGAAACAGCCCAAGAATGTTCCCGATATCCGAAGTTTTCTTGGACTTGCGGGTTACTACCGTAGGTTCATTGAAAATTTCTCCAAAATTGCAAGACCTCTCACTCAGCTTTTGAAAAAGGAGACTAAATTCGAGAGGTCAGCCAAGTGTGAAGAGAGTTTTCGGCTTTTGAGAAAACTCCTGACCGAAGCTCCAGTTCTCACTCTTCCAGATATTCATAAGAGCTTTGATATCTATTGCGATGGATCTCGCCATGGGCTTGGTTGTGTGCTCATGCAAGAAGGCCAAGTTGTGGCGTATGCATCCAGGCAGTTCGACCTCATGAGGTCAATTATCCTACTCATGATTTGGAATTGGCTGCCGTAGTCCATGCATTGAAGATCTGGCGACATTACTTTCTCGGTAATCGTTGCGAGATCTATACTGATTGTAAAAGCCTGAAGTACATATTCACTCAAGCCGATTTAAATATGAGACAAAGAAGATGGCTTGAATTGATCAAGGACTATGATATGAGTATTCATTATCATCCAGGCAAAGCCAATGTTGCGGCGGATGCTTTAAGCAGAAAGTCACAATGCAACTGCATATCCTCTATACCTGTGGCTAGGAGCTTGTGTGCTGATTTTCAGCGCTTAAGTCTCGAAATGGTGGGAGAAGGACTTCTCGTGGCCTTAGAAGTGAAGTCCACCCTTGAAAATCAAATTCTGAAAGCTCAGAAAACTG
The DNA here is from genome assembly GCA_036346255.1 of Ampelocalamus luodianensis. Taxonomy (NCBI): domain Eukaryota; kingdom Viridiplantae; phylum Streptophyta; class Magnoliopsida; order Poales; family Poaceae; genus Ampelocalamus; species Ampelocalamus luodianensis. The sequence continues at coordinate 52,803,701 of CM070634.1, read as the reverse complement.
ATCCCGAGGTAGCCGAGATCAAGAAAAATTTGAAAGCAGGTAAAGCCAATGAATTTTCTGAAGGTGCCCGAGGTATCATTCGATATCGTAATCGTTTGGTGGTACCTGCAGATCCTCATCTAAAAGAGCTAATTCTTAAAGAGTTTCATAACTCCAAGTTTTCTTTACATCCTAGGAGTACCAAGATGTACCAGGATTTGAAAAAGACATTTTGGTGGAGCCGAATGAAGAGGCAAATTGCTCAGTACGTTGCTGAATGTGATATTTGCCAAAGGGTTAAAGCTGAGCACCTGAAGCCAGCCGGTACCCTTCAACCTTTGCCTATTCCACAGTGGAAATGGGAAGAGATCGGCATGGATTTTGTTACTGATCTTCGAAGGACTCCAAATGGATCCGAGGCCATTTGGGTAATTATTGACCGTCTAACGAAGGTGGCTCATTTTATTCCTGTCAAAACCATCTTCAATGGCAAGCAATTAGCAGAGCTCTATGTTGCTAAGATTGTTTGTTTTCACGGTGTTCCAAAGGTGTTGAGGGTATCCCTAACACTTATACATCTTTCCCTATTGGTGGTCATACACATACTGAGGTGGACGCCATACGTGACGCTACAAATAATTCAAGTACAGAAGTGCATATTGGTCCACTGACGAGAGCAAGAGCTAAACTTCTAAATTAACAGGTGCTTTTGTTTCTTAATGAATCTTCTATTGTCATTGATGAGAATTGGGTATTACCTCATGCAAATGTTTTGTGCATTCTCAGGTTTGAACATTGTGAAGCCTTTGGAACCAAGAGGGAGGCCGGAGTCAAAGCAATGGAGGAGAAGCTCACGTGGGTCAACCAAGGGGAGAAAAGTCCAAGAATTCAAGCCCAATTCGGATCACCCACAAGTGCAACCGAAATTCATCTCGGAATCAACTCAGAATTCAATTCGGATTCGGTTCGGGACAGCCCAACAGGGCTGTAATAAAAAGGCCATAACTTTTGCATACGGAGTCCGATTGGGGTGTTCTTGGACTTGTTTGAAAGCTTATTCCAAGGCCCACACAATGGTTTTGGCCCCAGCTTTAGAAGACTTACGGTCGCGCCGCTATGGCTGAAACAATGTGACGGACTTAAGTTAGGTTTTCCTTTTTGTGTGTTTTTAGGTCTTAGCCGAGTTAGAGTTTGATTCGGCGTGTGTGGCCGGCCCTAGGCCGTGCGTGAGTCATGGAGGGTGCCTTAAATACCCTTGCCCCTCCCTTGTATCCATTAGACCAGTTTATTCATAAGATTGAAACATAGCTATTGCTTGTTCTTTCGACCCCAGAGTTCATGCGAGGACTTTGAGAGAGGACTAGGCGATCCAATTGTTCATTTCGCAATTCAAGGTCAAGCCGCTGTTCCATTGAGAATCGGGACTTGGCGTTAAATGCGTTCGTGGTCTCGCGACGAACAACTACCCGGTGTGTTGTGGGCGTATTCGAAGAGTTGAGGGTTCGTGCATTGGCGCGAGTGTTCAGCTAGCGACATCGCCTACTTCGCATCAACTATCCACGGTTTCTCACCGAGAAGATCGGGCCTCCCGTATCATGTGGTATCGATTCTAGGTTTACTCGGTGAGAACTTCTTTACCCGTAGTTAGATTCGCTTTGTTTCCTATCGCACAATAAACCAAAAATTGCAGTACCAAAACCGTAGTTTAATCTGTTATTTCTTGTGCGTTTAGTTAAGTTTTCATCCATTAGAGTTTTGTTTTAGTGCTGATCCTTGTGTTTCCATTGCGTAGCTTAACCTTTATCAAAAAAAAATTTGCTGATTGAACTCCCTCAATTAGCACCCAAAAACCATCATCCGATCTGTCCGTGCGCTGTCTTGCCAGCACAATCCGAGACGGTGTTGTTTCCTTATCCGTACTCCTTGGTGGGACTAGAGTCCTAATCAACCTCTAGCTCAAACACAATCCGAGTCCAATTGCTCCATCTTGAGTTTCGGCCACTACATCATAGCCGGCCGAACCACATTTGGTGTCCTTTTATATCCTTTCATCTTGAGACTAGCTATTGATATTGCACCTAGGGCTGCTCATTCAAGTTGATTACACGTTGCTGTTTTGTGAGGGTTGCGCAGTTCCACAGGGAGCAAAGCAGAGGGAAAAGAAGGAAAAGGCAGCCGCATATAGAAAGAGCCGCGGCATAAAAAAAAAACTCTAACTTTTGCATACGACCTCCGATTGGAGCATTTCTTGATCCGTTGGAAAGGAAACGGGAAAATAGAGCCAAAAAAGAAGAAGTCTGGGAAATCTGGGGGTTTTACATCCGCGTAAGCCACCAGGCACACTTGTGCGGAAAACTTCGACCCCAAAAAAGGTCGTTTAGGGCCTCAAAATGGGCCCGCAAACCGAGAAAAATTCCAGTCCAGGACAGCCATATAACAACAGCCAGCCAAACAAGAGCACTCCGGCCGGAAGCAATTCGGCAATGCGCAGTTCCGCAAGTAAGAAGATGGAGAGTACACCAGCACCGGTGCGTCGACTGCGCGCCCACGCTAGTGCGACCTCGTCTATGGGGTCAACGGGACGCTCACGTGACATCATTTGCCACAAGTGCAAGGGTGTTGGCCATTTTCAGAGGGACTGCCCAAATGTCAGAACTATGCTTATCACCGAGGATGGCGGTTATGTTTCAGCTAGTGATGACGAGTCGCTTGATGCGCAACGGCCTTGCACACCGATGACATAGAACAATGTGAGTGCGATCCGAGTTTCCTAACACCGAGCAAGATTCCATTGTTTGCACGCCCAAGGTGCTTAGTGTGATGCCATCGCCGTCACTCGAACAATGTGCAATTTGTTTCGCACTTGGGCGAAGCTTGATAAGGGTAAGGTCCGCAAAGTGATCATTGATGGCGGAAGTTGTCACAATTTGGCTAGCAAGGATATGTGTCATAAGTTGGGTTTGATGTACTTGCCGCATCCACGTCCTTATCATGTGCAATGGTTGAGCGACAAAGAGGAAGTGAAGGTGAACTATATGGTGCGAGTGACGTTTTTATTGGGAAGTACACCGACACCGTGGATCTGCGATGTTGTGCCTATGAAGGTGTGTCACTTGCTCTTGGGACGGCCATGGCAATATGACCGTTCATTGTTCATGATGGGCGACAAATCGCTACACATTTCGATGGAATAATATGGATATCATCTTGAAGCCCCTTACACCGCATAGCATTGTGAATTTTTCAATGCAGAAAATTGAGATGCACGTTGAGACCGCCAAAGAGCGAGAGAAGAATTTAGTGATGTTAGCCACCAAATCGAAATGAGAGAATTCAGCGAAGATCCCAATTTGGTGCACTTTGTACTATTGTACAAAGACGCCTTGCTTTCGACTAACGACTTGTCTTCTCTTCCTAGTGGTGTTGCTTGTGTTTTGTAGGACTTCACGACGTCTTTCCAAACGAGGTACCACTGGCTACCACCAATTCGTGGGATAGAACATAAGATCGACTTGATTCCGGAGCGTCGTTGCCAACCGACCACCGCATCGCACCAATTCCGAGGAAACAAAGGAAATTGAAACAAGTACAAGAGCTTCTCTCCAAAGGGTATGTACGTGAAAGCTTAAGCCCTTGTCTTTGTTCTCGTTATTTTAGTTCCTAAGAAAGATGGTTCATGGCGTATGTGCGTAGATTGTCGAGCGATTAATAATATCACAATTCGATATCGTCATCCTATACCTCGCTTAGATGATATGCTAGACGAATTGAGTGGTGTCGTTATTTTTCTAAGATAGATTTGCGCATGGTTACCATCAAATTAGGATGCATGAAGGGGATGAGTGGAAAACAGCATTTAAAACAAAATTTGGGTTGTATGAGTGGTTAGTCATGCCTTTTGGTTTAACTAATGCACCTAGTACATTCATGCGCTTAATGAATCATGTTTTAAGGCATTTGATTGGTAAATTTGTGGTTGTGTACTTTGATGATATTCGATTCTGAACATGACCGAATCAACACATAGACCATCTTAGACAAGTTCTACAAGTTTTGCGTGAGGCTAGGTTATTCGGTAACTTAGAGAAGTGTACCTTTGCAAAGATCGTGTCATCTTTTGGGCTATGTTGTTTCGCACAGGAGTTGAAGTAGATGAGTCTAAAATTGAAGCGATTAAAAATTGGCCAACTCTCGTGAATGTAAGTCGATTAGGAGCTGTGGTCTCATTGGTTTGTATCGGCGCTTTGTGAAGGATTTTAGCACCATAGCTGCCTTTGAATGAACTTACTAAAAGGGTGTTGAATTTGTGTGGGGTAGCGCAAGACAATGCTTTTCTTGAACTTAAGAAACGCTTGACTGAAGCACCATTGCTTGTTTTACTGATTTCACTAAACTTTTTGAAATTGAGTGTGATGCTAGTGGATTGGGTATTGGCGGTGTTTTAATGCAAGAGGGAAGACCGGTAGCTTATTTTAGTGAGAAACTGAATGGTGCTCAATTGAATTATCCGGTCTATGACAAAGAGCTTTATGCTTTAGTGCGTGCGTTAGAAACTTGGTAACACTATTTATGGCCTAAAGAGTTTATTATTCATTCTGATCATGAGGCATTAAAGTATTTAAAGGGCCAAGCAAACCTGAACCGTAGACATGCCAAATGTGGTAGCTGATGCTCTCTCTAGGAAAAGTGTGCTTTTAACTCAATTAGGAGTGCAAGTTCCTGGTTTAGAGAGTTTGCGTGATTTATATGCTCATGACCATGATTTTTCCGTTCCTTATGCACATTGCAAAGAGGGAAAAGGCTGGGATAAATTTCACATCCATGATGGGTTTTTGTTTCGCACTAACAAATTATGCGTTCCAGACTCCTCCGTGTGTTTGCTATTACTGCAGGAATCACATGCAGGTGGGTTGATGGGACATTTTGGACGTGAGAAGACGTTATCTATGCTGAGCGATCACTTTTATTGGCCTAAGATGAGGCGAGATGTAGAGAGGTATGTGCAACGATGCATTACTTGCCACAAAGCGAAATCAAAATTGAATCCACACGGTTTGTATACCCCTCTACCTGTTCCCAATGCACCATGGGAGGATATTAGTATGGATTTTGTTTTAGGATTACCTAGAACTAAGAGGGGGAGTGATTCTGTTTTTGTCGTTGTGGATCGTTTTTCAAAGATGGCACACTTTATTCCGTGCCACAAGAGCGACGATGCGTCGCATATTGCTAACTTGTTTTTCAGGGAGATCGTGAGGCTACATGGCGTGCCACGCACTATTGTGTCAGATCGTGACGTGAAGTTCATGAGCTACTTTTGGAAGACACTTTGGGGTAAACCGGGACGGTTGTTATTCAAGACGACTTGTCATCCCCAAACCGATGGTCAAACGGAGGTGGTGAACCGCACACTTTCGACGCTACGGACCATGATCAAGAAGAATCGCGCGAGTGGGAGGATTGTTTGCCGACGTGGAATTCGCTTATAATCGGGCCGCACTCCACTCACGCAGATTGTGTCCTTTGAGGTGGTGTGGTTTCAAACCCTTTACGCCGCTTGATTTGCTGCCACTTCCAAGTCAACACCGTGTTCATATGGAGCCATCCAAGCGAGCTGAGTATGTGAAGAAATTGCATCTCAAAACAAAAGAGGAGATAGAGCGCAAGGTCAAGTCCTATGCTGAGAAGGCGAATAAGAAACGAAAGAAGATGATTTTTCAACCGGTGATTTGGTTTGGGTGCACTCTGCAAGGATCGTTTTCGTAACGCCGCAAGTCTAAATTGCTGCCACGAGGTGATGGACCTTTCAAGGTGCTTGCGAAGATCAACGACAATGCCTACAAGATAGAGCTTTCCGCGATGACTATGGCGTGAGCTCTACTTTCAATGTCGCTGATTTATCACCTTTCTTTGGTGGTGATGATCCAAACGTCGAGGACGACGCCTTTTCAAGAGGGGAGGATGATGAGGGTATCCCTAACACTTATACATCTTTCCCTATTTGTGGTCATACACATATCGAGGTGGACGCCATACGTGACGCTACAAATAATTCAAGTACGTAGTGCATATTGGTCCACCGACGAGAGCAAGAGCTAAACTTCTAAATCAACAGTGCTTTTGTTTCTTAATGAATCTTCTATTGTCATTGATGAGAATTGGGTATTACCTCATGCAAATGTTTTGTGCATTCTCGAGTTTGAACATTGTGAAGCCTTTGGAACCAAGAGGAGGCCGAGTCAAAGCAATGGAGGAGAAGCTCACGTGGGTCAACCAAGGGGAGAAAAGCCCAAGAATTCAAACCCAATTCGGATCTTCCACAAGTGCAACCGAAATTCATCTCGGAATCAACTCAGAATTCAATTCGGATTCGGTTCGGGACAGCCCAACAGGGCTGTAATAAAAAGGCCATAACTTTTGCATACGGAGTCCGATTGGGGTGTTCTTGGACTTGTTTGAAAGCTTATTCCAAGGCCCACACAATGGTTTTGGCCCCAGCGTCAGAAGACTTACGGTCGCACCGCTATGGCCGAAACAATGTGACGGACTTAAGTTAGGTTTTCCTTTTTGTGTGTTTTTAGGTCTTAGCCGAGTTAGAGTTTGATTCGGCATGTGTGGCCGGCCCTAGGCCGTGCGTGAGTCGTGGAGGTCGCCTTAAATACCCTTGCCCCTCCCTTGTATCCATTAGACCAATTTATTCATAAGATTGAAACATAGCTCTTGCTTGTTCTTTCGACCCCAGAGTTCATGCGAGGACTTTGAGAGAGGACTAGGCGATCCAATTGTTCGTTCTGCAATTCAAGGTCAAGCCGTCATTCCATTGGGAATCGGGGACTTGGCGTTAAATGCTCGTGGTCTCGCGACGAACAACTACCCGGTGTGTTGTGGGCGTATTCCGAAGAGTTGAGGGTTCGTGCATTGGCGCGAGTGTTCAGCTAGCGACATCATCTACTTCGCATCAATTATCCACGGTTTCTCACTGAGAAGATCGGGCCTCCCCCGTATCAAAAGGTCATTGTTTCTGACCGAGGCCCTCAGTTCACTTCCCATTTTTGGAATTGTCTTCATCAAGCTATGGGGACTGAACTCTCTTTCAGCACTGCGTATCATCCTCAATCTAGTGGTCAAACTGAGAGGGTGAATCAAGTAATGGAGGATCTCCTTCGAGCCTATGTGCTATCCTATGGCAAAAACTGGGAGAAATCTTTGCCATATGTGGATTTTTCCTACAATAACAGCTACCAAGTAAGTATTCAAATGTCATCTTTTGAAGCTTTGTATGGGAGAGCTTGTAGGACTCCATTAAATTGGTCAGAATCGGGTGAAAGACCATTCTATGGTCCGGACTTGGTGATAGAAGCAGAAGAGCAAATTCGCCTGATTCGAAACCATTTGAAAACTGCACAATCACGTCAAAAGAGCTACGCCGACCATCGTCGTCGTGAGTTAAGCTTTGAGGTGGATGACCATGTTTATCTTAAAGTGTCACCGATGAAGGGTACTCGTCGTTTTCAGGTGAAAGGAAAGCTAGCACCTCGTTATATCGGACCTTTCCGAATCATTGCAAAACAAGGAGCCGTGGCTTATCAACTGGAACTACCTGAATCTCTCTCAGCAGTGCATGATACTTTTCATGTTTCTCAGCTGAAGAAATGCCTTCGTGTTCCTACTGAGGCAACTGCGTATGAGGATCTTGATCTTCAACCCGACCTTTCCTATCAAGAGCAACCAGTGCGTATCCTCGACGAAATGGAACGCAGGACAAGAAATCGCACGGTCAAGTTCTTGAAAATTCAGTGGGCTAATCATTCTGAGGATGAAGCCACTTGGGAGCACGAAGAACTGATGCAGATTGAGCACCCCCACCTCTTTGCTGTTTAGAACTTGCCTTTGAATCACGAAAGGCAAGGTTAAACAAAGCAATGTAAAAGAAGATGTAATAATAATACTATGTTATTATGTAAAATCTTTCTTTGCTATCTTTGAAGGAAATAAAGACAACAGATGTTGGATTTCCATAAAAATCATTTCAACTTCACTTTTTCCCAACTTCTATCTTTTCTGAAATCTCGGGGACGAGATTTTCTTAAGGGGGTAGGTTTGTAACAGCCCCAATTTTATGAACAGTAATAAAATGTTTTATGAACAGTAATGAGATGCTGTTCTTAGCATCACTGTTCATTTTTACAGATTGGGCATTATGTTGCAAATGAAAACTTTCCTTTTCTAGCCAAAATCCAAAACCTATTCGAAGCTTCAAAGGAAATACAAGTTAGAGCTTGTATTATGACTGGGAAGTATTTTTATCAAAGCCTAGATAAATTATCTTGCCCAAAAATAATTTTGTTGAATTTTTAGAAATTATTTTGCCTTGGAGAAAAATATTTGTCTTTAAATAAACCTATTCGGGTTAAGGTAATTATTTATGAATTTTAAAAGTAAAACCGTGGATTTCGAAATTTATTTGGGAAATATATCATCCCAGTAGCACCCTTGCAAAATTTCCTGACTTTACAAATTTATTTACTATTTCTAAAGCCCTGGTCAAACTTTTAAACATTTGAATTTAGGGTTGGTCAACTCTTCTGGTCTAAACCCCAAACCCTAGCACTGTAGCGACTCGAACCCAATGAGGTCGGGTCCAACCGGTGCATTTGGTCATGCGAAACAATCTCCACCGTTGGATCTCCATCCAACAGCATCCAGCTTTAGATTGAAGTCTTAACGCACCTCCAATTGTGACCGTTCATTTCCAAACCAATGCGCCGGATCCTTTGTGTCGTTTGGGCCATCCCGTAGGGCTCATTCAATCCTGGCCGTAGGATCTTGATCGTGCGGCGCTCACTTTTTAGGCTAGACCATTTTCTTAGGGTAAAGGTCAAATTAAATGTGAGCCCTTGGATCTAGATCGGGCGATCGAGAGGGGTGATAACATTCGGACCTCCGGACTCCCCACTTTATCTCCACCGTTGATCTTAGATCCAACCGCGCTGCCCTTTTTGTTTTGAACTTAAAGGCGCGCATTCATCTTTGGCCGTCGGATTCAAATCCTACGGTACCCCTTTCGACCATGTGAGTTTAGGGCCCGATTTTCGTAGGACCGTTGGATTTTAATCGTAGGGTCTATAACGAGATGACATTCGGACCTCCGGATCTTCCATCAATCTTGACCGTGGAAAACAAACCTAACAGTATCACGTCATCTCATTTAAACAGACGTGTATCTTTTTAGGATTAACCGTTGGATTCCAATCCAACGCCCCTCTTTGAAGGTAATCATCAGACTTCCTAAGTCTCCATTAAATCTCAACCGTTCGTTTGAGATCGCACGGCCTATATTAAACTATATCGATTAGATTTTCTTAACGCCTATCTTTATCACAGCCGCCCATTTCTAATCGAACGGCTGAGGTTCTTTTGATCTTGCGGGTGTGGGTGAGGTCATACCGACGTGGAGCCCACCCGCGATACCGCCGCCTCTGTTCCTCCTTGCCTCTGTGCGTCGCCGTCGGCTTCGTGACCGGAGTGGAGGCGTTATCCAGTGATCGTGCACTATTTTTTGGATATTTAGCATCATTTGGACACCTCATCAACTCTAGACACTTCCCCTTACTCCTGTAGCTCAACCTCTATATATATACCCTAGCTTTTTGCTACTGCCATTGTTGACCAAAGAAGCTCATCATCTTCCTTTTTGTTCCAATGGAGTTTCTTGCTCTCACACCTTGCTTATCCATCCTAAATGCTTAATTCACCCTGTAATGTGAGCTTAGCATCTTTTGTAGGTTAAAACCGGGGGTTTATTATCTGTTGATCAGAGCGGATTAAGGAGCCCTCTGTTGTTTTCTTGTTCTGGTGAGTTTAGACTCTAATCCTTGTCACCTTAAGCACCTCAGTATTTTAATGGAGTCATTCTGTTGTGCATGTAATATCCAAATCTTCTTTAATACTGAAAAGTTACTTTCGATAACTTTTTGGTCTTTCATGTCGTTTTCAAGCTCTAGGCTTTCTTTTGTTCTCTTTTCAGCTTAACTAGGTCCTAGCCTATCCCTAGTAGCATAAGCAAAGATTATCTTTGATCAGCTTTCTTCTAAATCGAAAAGGGCACTAAAACCCTTTTTCTTCTGTTTTGTCGGGTGAACCGACAAAAGGTGGTAACCTGCCATTTTTCTGTAATCTTTCTAATTAGGATTAGCAAGATGATAATTTAGGATGTTAACCTCCTTACAGATTAGGTTTAACTCCAGCAAGAACCTTAGGTTTAAGTGTATTAGTGTTTAGGCAAAAAAATCCTTAAATCCCTGTTTTGCTTGCTGCTGTCGGCTGAATTTGTTCAGTGCACAGCAAGACCCTCAGATCTTAAATTGTCAATTAGTGAGTAAGTGATAATATAGTTCACTGTATTGATTATGAATACTCTTAATCCAAACCAAATAAATTACTTGGTCCATGTTTAGATCACCAAAACCCTCTGTTGTAATCTGCCCTGTTTTTAGTTTTTCTAAAATCTGAAACTATAATTTGAACTCCAACCCTAGTTTTGATAATTAGTGGCTGCAAAGATTAATATGGGTTATTATCTTTATTTGGGTAGATATAACTTAAGCATGCTGTTAATCATGCATTCCCGTATTGGTCATACATTTTTCTTTCATCCTGTACTTGTTGTCAGCTCTTGTATTTATTGAATTTTATTGTTTCTTTTAGAATCTAGTTCTTCTGAAGTATTTTATTCTAATTCTGAGCAACCAGAGCCTGCACAAGAAGTATATTACTATCAAGGCATGCATCCTCTTTGCACCATGTTGATCCCAATTTTTAAATTGTAGATTTATAAACCACAGTGATGTTGTTGCATGCTATCTCCTTAAAAAAATTTGATGATCTGTTAGTATATAGTTATGACCTAACCTTGTGGCTTACCTTAAATTCAACCATACACTCAAACTTAGAGTAGTACTGTATACTACAACATGTAGTTTCAGAATTTGCTTAGCCATGAGTCCATAGAACGTTAGAGTTTGACAAGACTATCTTGTCAAACATGGGAACAACAGATAAATTTCAGTCATTTTAACTCTTTGTCCAGTTTCTTTAAATTAGAACTGAATTTTAAATTTCAAATGATCTGGACAAGAGGATGCTAGTGGTGCCTTCGTGTACGAGATTGGGAAATGTGGTGGACTTGTCTGGACCAATTAAGGACTGAACTCTGATTATTTGATTCAAGTCCCTACGTACTTCCACACGCGGTGTATGGACGCTGTTTGGTTAAGTAAAGGGTTAATGTTATTGAGTTGGAAACAGGGGAGTAAGGACATGTGTATTGATCTTGTATGGCATAGATGCTTAGGTCTTCGGGCTGTGTCTTATGCCATGTGAGTTTTATATCAGTATCAGATGTTCTTAGGAGGGTGAGGGTGTATATGCGTTGCATCGCATGTACGTACCTTAAAGGTGCCGATTGCAATCTAGTATGTGTAGCGAACACAACCTGTATTTATTTTGATTGGGTCGGCATTCCCGACGCAACATGTGTGCCCCGGTTAGGCAGATGCTATCAGTCGTTGTTTAAGCGAGATCAGTTCACACATGGGTTATCCAACTTAATAGCGTCAACTTGTTGAAAAATACCAAATCTTAGTTTACCCGGCCGGCATACCAAAGGTTGTGTGCTATTATTCCGGAGGCTTACGGGCTAACTAAGTCGTGTGGGTAAAGTTGTACACCCCTGCAGGGTATTAAAACTATTCGAATAGCCGTGTCCACGGTCATGGACGATAACTTGAGTTGATGTCACTTGTATAGAATTTTGTTTTCAACTTCGGTTTGTGTTCTGGTTCAGCATGAGGGAATTCATGCAATGTACTATTTACATTTGTTTTCAATTACTTGCTGTTTTAGTCTAATTTGATTTATTAAATTGCTTTATCAAAACTTAGCAATTGTAGGTTAAGATGTATTGCTTTATGGAAAATTGAACCATTATGCCTTGCTGTTGTAACCTTTTGCATGTACAAATTCTAATCCTTTGAATAGGTCCTATCAAATACCTTCTTTTATTAGTTTGTATAAGTCTTGCTGAGTACCTTCTGTACTAAAGGTGCTATAACCTATTGTTGCAGGTAAGGACGGTTATATTTATGAGGTGCCCGTTAGCGTTGATCCGGGTGACGCTAACGAGTGAAGCTATTTCTTCCCTCCACGCAATAGCCTGCGGGTGATGGGGCCATTGGTGGCTTTTGTTGTTTTATTTTGCTTCCGTTGTTACTCTTTTGTAGTGACCAAGTCACTTGATATTGTAGTACTAAACCGAAAATTGTAAACTTATGTTTCATTATGTTAATGTATGACTGGTATGTGTATGATGCAATGTTGTTTAAGGATATATGTGCAATGGTCACTGATCCTGGGAACCATTGTAAGACATATATCCGGGAGTCCTGAATATTGGATTTGTTACTTGTTAAATTTATACTTCTGGCATGATCTTTAATAAAGGGGCATTACTGTTCCTTGATTAAGAATTGTGCTACAGTATAATTTTAATTAAGCACATTTCCAATATTTCGGGGTCCTCACACAGATGGTTCGGACCCACAACTCCGCAAGCCCAGTTGACCCCGTGGATTTCAATACGCCACCTGTGAGACCCCGGTTTATTAAGCTTGTAATACTTAGCCTTCCATTGGCCCTAGCATCACAAACAAAATAACCCATGCCTCGTTGGACATGTGCTTCCCAGAAATACAGCACGCATACATCTTTACAAAGCATGCATCAATTCCATACATCATATTATAATAAGTCTAACAACGACATACATAATATAAAGTGATTACAAAAGAGTCAACCGGCCAAATGACATTAAGTATCAGATAACAGTGGAAGCAAAAGGTGCCATAAGATGGCTTTAACCAAAAGACGACCGGTTAGCCATAACCACAGGGCAACCGACCGAGCTGCCAAGCTAGTCGCCCAAATACTACCACAGCACAACTCACAAAAGTGAGGCCCTTCGGGCTCACCTTCTTCCTCTTCACACAACAAGCAATGCAGATGAGTACAATAATGTACTCGCAAGACTTACGAGTAACAAGCCTATACATATGCCGGCACGGCTAAGTCCTACGAGACGTTTCCAATATCGTGTATCAACTACGAGCCGCTCATATGGACCGCAGTCCATACGCTTACATTGTAAAGCCGAAAAGACAACTACCGCTCGGGGTAAAGCTTTTCGGACAACTACAATGCTCGCAACACATAACCATCTCATTTTACCACAACACAACACACACACGCCCTCCTGCGACTCGTAGCCATTGCACGCCAAAGTACTAAGTCAAGAGAGGTCCCATACCCTCTAGTGTGGTTAGCACGTAAGAATGCTCAGAACGGTGGCGCAAGTAACTCGGTCCTTAACGACCCGGGCACCATCCCAGTCAAACCCAAAATCACACCATCTTACCATTGTGCGCAAGTCCAAATCATTTTGTTTTCATTTTTAGTTTTTACAATTTAAACATAGCACAAAGCTGAAACATAGAGTCATCATAAGTTTGTGTGATCAAGGTTATCGACAAGTCGATAACCGCCGATTTCTACCGATAGCTAAGCATGGCTAAGCACATCAACTCGTAAACTGCTAAGTGACAAGGGTTCATCCAACGAACCCAAAATCGTAGCAAATATTCCTAGGCTCAGTAGTAGAGGATAAACAGTTGCCTACTGATAATGCATCTAATGGGTTAACTATCGACAATAGTTAAAAAAAATAGCAAAGCATACATAGAATTTGCAAACAATATATTAAAATTTGAAATTAATAGGATCAACATGATCAAATGAATGCTACATCTGCTTGCCTTGCTGGAGGGCAGAGTCAGGCTGCTGTGGATCAGATTCAAGATTAATAACCTCTTCGAAACCTAACGCGAAAAGGCGATAAAACCAATAAGAGCGAAGAACACCAAACAAAACACAACAGCAAAAGATATCCAAATCCCATGAAATTTATACAGCAGCAAGGGATTGATTTTAGAAAAATTTAGGAACAAGAATTACTTTATTTGGACTAAGCATGAAGAAGTTATGGCTAAAACCATTTCTCTCAGCTAGTTAATTCACTAAATTAATTACAGGCACTGTTCATGACACAAATTTCCAGAGTGGTCTAGAGGCTGAAATTTTTATGATAGGTAGTCTATGGCATTCTAAGAACAACAAAGTTGAGTTTACTCAATTTGGAGTTAAAATGAATTAATTATGATTTTTCTAAGTTGTAAAACTAGCAGATGTTACTTTTCAGAAATGAAAACATGATCAAATAAACCTATTTCATATTAAAATATGCTAACAGTGGAAATTAACAAGATTGAGTTTGCACATTTTAGAGTTATACAGAAAAAGATATGCATTTTACAAGTTCCGATTCAATTTCTGGAATATTTGAAAATGGCTGAAATCAAGTTAATATTATTTACAAAGTTTTCTAGCACAGAACAAAGTATAAAAGCATTTTTATATTAAACTTTAGTTAAACATGAATTTATCACAACTGGAATCATCTAAAAAGGTTTTAAAATGAATTAGTTATGAGTTTTCAAAGTGGGGAGCTCGGTTGGTCCGAACGGCCACGCGATCTGAGCCACAGATCTAGAGATGGACGACCCACGCGATTTGGATCTTTCGGGGACCCGAAAGTCCCAGAAGATCTGGGCCGTAGATCTTGAAATCGATGGTCCACGATACGCGTTCAAAACACGTGTGGGTTTAAGTACGCGGGGAGTTTTAAAAGCGGGCTCACGTGTCAGCGACACGTAGAGCTAGATTAAGACAACCATTAATTACCGAATCCAAAGATTAGCGACGATTAGCAATTACTGACCCCAGGTTTGTCCTAATGAACCCGTGACTGTGGTTTAAGGCCTACGGGCCCTCATCATAGTGACTCAAGGATTCTTTCGGACATCGATTTAATGCTAACTAATCATTAACAGTGATTAACAGTCATTAGCCATTAATGATGTCCGAAACGTCAACGGCACAGAGAGGATCTCCCGTCCGGCAAAACCAAGCGGCAAAGATGGGCTCGTCGCCGGCGGCTCCGGCCACGGCGGCGCCCACAAATTACCAAAATGGGTTCGCAATAGTGTTGCGATCCCGATGGTGACGACCTTGCCGGCGGCAACGGCCTAGAACGCCGGCGAGCCGGAAAAGAATGATGGTGACAAAATCGGCCGAAAGCGAAAAATGATCAAAATCTCCGCAACAGTCCAAAGAAGCGTGTGCCACGGCGTCTAGGGACTAATAAGAAGCTACCTTAAGCAAGATGAGCTTCAAAGATGGCCAGAGGAGCTTGGTCCACGGTGGAGTTTGCCAGAGCCGAAGAAGATGAAGTGGGGAAAAGAGACCTGAGCCAAAATGAACACCACTGGTGGTCAAACTAGCTTCATTATAGCTCATATAAGCTTCATGAGCAAATAATTGAGAAATGAAGCACTCACCGGAGCTGAAGAAGAAAAGGGGTGATCTCGGCCGAATTTTAACAAACCCCAAACTTGACAAATCCTGTGAATGAAACCCAAAATTGAGTGAGGGGAAATAATTAGGGTATTAAGGAGTTCAAAAGGGTACAAGAAGAATTGAAGATGAACCACTGGAGCACCAAGACCATCAACAGAGCTTCACGGCCATTAATGGCGATTTTGGGATTTTCGGTGTTTTGAGCTCCACCAGGAAAGACGAAGCTAGGGGTGGTGTAAAGGAATACCAGGAGGGGTGTTGGGGAGCCTTATAAAGTTAGAAAATTAGGGTTTGGGCAAGGATGAGCTCCACGGGTGAGCTAGGTCCATGACACAACCGTGGACCAGCAGAAGTAATGGGGGACAGAAAAAAAGGCATGATCGTGGGCGAAAGCAACGCACGCACTGGCTGTCCCGACCAGCGAGACGTTGACGAGGGAACATGACAAGACCAGGCCATGCCACTCCCTCTGTTCACGCACGGCGCGAGGTAGAAGATGACCAGAGAAGCCAGGCTGCTTGTGAGCCGTTAGATTAAAAATGAACAGCTCAAATCAGACCGGAGCCCCAGAGGTTGAAAACAACAGAGGAGATCGTGAGCAGTTAGATTGAAAATGGACGACTATGATTGAATGTGACAATTGGGTGACCCGAACAACCCAATTCATCTGGACGGTTGGATCTTGATCTAACGGTCCAAACGAGTTGGCGCGATCGCGAGGTCCGAATGTTCCCGCGAACGAGGGTCGTGCGATACAGATCCAATGGCTGGGATTGAATGCACATTTGAAAGTGAGCCTGGGTGCAGTTAGTTGGTTAAGCCAAGTCAAGTGGCTCGAGCACGAGACTGGTCCGCACCCGAGGAACAGTGAAACCTGGTTTTGGTTTTTTTAATTTGAGCTGAGACTTTGAGGAATTTTTAGGGATAGCAAATTAACTCCAAAAAATTCTGACATTTTTACAAGAGCTTGCTAACTTAGACATTAACATTGTATAAAATTTTCAGAGGTTTTTATGCAATGCATTTTTCTCCAAAAATTCTGCAAGGTTCTGAGTTAGGGTTTGACCAACAGTCAAACAGGTTTGACTGCCCTCTAAAAATATTCAAACAATTTCTAAAAATTGTGAAATTTTTCAGAGGGGTCACATACCATCCCTAGAACTTAGAAAAAATATTTCGAAGAGATGATCAAAAGATTTGACAAGATTGTTTTTGGAAGACAAGGTTTTGGATCAAAAGACTTGTGACTTTGTATTTCCATAATTCTTGTACAGGAATTATTTAGAACATACAGGAAATATATGATGTAAGAAAAAGTTTTAATTTCTACTTATTTTCTTACATTTGAAACATAAGTCCAAAATTGGGATGTTACAAATCTCCCCCCTTACAAGAATCTCGTCCCGAGATTCCGTTTACTCGGAGAAGAAAGACGGTTAGTCAGCACGAAGGCGATCTTCCCGCTCCCAAGTTGCCTCATCTTCGGAATAATTCGACCACTGAACCTTAAGGAACTTGATTACATGGTTCCTTGTTCTTCGTTCAGATTATTCAAGAATACGAACAGGATGCTCGCGGTAGGTCAAATCTCCTTGCACATCAAGAGTCTCCAACGGAGTTTCCTTAGTTGGAACACGGAAGCACTTCTTCAAGTGAGACACATGGAACACATCATGCACCCCCTCAAGTGTAGCTGGCAACTCCAATCTGTATGCAACAGCTCCCACTCTCTCGATGATGCGATAAGGCCCAACATAACAAGGAACCAACTTGCCTTTGATTTCAAAACGCTGATGGCCCTTCAAAGGCGAGACTTTGACATACACAAAGTCATTGGGCTCAAAGCTCAACTCTCGGCGTCGACGATCCGCATAGCTCTTTTGCTTGGACTGGGCCACGCGCAAATGCTCACGAATCAACTGAACTTGGCTTTCGGCCTCATTGATTGAGTCTGGGCCGAAGAACTGCCTCTCACCAGTTTTTGACCAGTTCAATGGGGTTCTACACCTTCTCCCATACAAAGCCTCAAATGGTGCCATACCGAGAGTAGCCTGAAAGCTGTTGTTGTAGGAGAATTCGGCAAGCGGTAAGCACTTCTCCCAATTCTTCCCATAGGAAAGAACACAAGCACGAAGCATATCTTCCAACACTTGGTTGACCCGCTCCGTCTAACCATCAGTTTGGGGATGATAGGCTAAGCTGAAAGTAAGGTGAGTCCCCATGGCCTCTTGCAACTTGTGCCTGAACCGAGAGGTGAAAAGAGAACCACGATCTGACACAATTGTTCGTGGCACACCATGCAAGCTCACAATGCGAGATATGTAGAGGTCCGCCAACTGGCTCACATCAATTTTCGCTCGCACTAGAAGGAAATGGGCCACCTTTGTCAACCGATCAATGATAACCCATAAGGCATCTTTCCCTGAAGAAGTACAGGGAAGACCGGTGATGAAATCCATACCCACGGAATCCCACTTCCACTCAGGCACTGGCAAAGGCTGAAGAAGGCCCGCTGGGCGCTGATGCTCGGCCTTAACACGACAGCACACGTTGCACTCGGCTACGAACTTAGCAATCTCGCGCTTCATTCGGGTCCACCAGAATCTCTGACGAAGATCTTGGTACATCTTGGTGGCCCCGGGATGGTTGGACAAGGGGGAGTCACGGGCTTCGCGGAGAATCAAATTCCGCAATTCCATGACTTTTGGAACCACAAGGCGCTGTTCAAACCACACAACACCATGCTCAGCCTGTGAAAAGCACTTGGCTGTCCCATCCTTTATGTTTTGCTTGATTTGACTCACACCAAGATCTGATTGCTGTGCTGCCTTGATTTGGTCCACCATGGTTGGTTGCACAACCAAAGTAGCAAGGGAACCGTGCTCCACCAAATCCAAATTGAGCCGCTGAAATTCTTCAAGAACGGCGGGCTGTTGCTCTTGGAGCATCAAAGTATTGCAATGCACCTTTCGACTAAGTGCATCCGCAAAAACATTGGCCTTGCCCGGATGATACTGAATACCCATATCATAATCTTTGATCAATTCCAACTATCTTCTTTGCCTGAGGTTTAGATCTGGCTGGGTGAACAAATATTTCAAGCTCTTGTGATCAGAATACACCTCACAACGGTTACCAATCAGGTAATACCGCCAAATCTTGAGTGCATGAACCACTGTAGCTAACTCCAAGTCATGGGTAGGATAGTTGAGTTCATGAGGCCTCAACTGCCTTGATGCATAGGCGACTACCTTGCCTTCTTGCATAAGCACACAACCGAGTCTCGGACGAGAGGCATCGCAAAAGATATCGAAGCTCTTGTGGACATCGGGAAGAACAAGCACTGGGGCTGAAGTCAAACGCTTCTTGAGTTCCTGAAAACTCTCATCACAAGCAGAGGACCACACAAATTTCTTGTCCTTCTTGAGCAACTCAGTCATCGGCTTTGCGATCTTGGAGAAATTCTCAATAAAGCGACGGTAATAACCCGCTAAACCAAGAAAACTCCGCACATCGGTGACCCCAAGATAGAACATCGCTGACCTTGCTAGGATCCACAGCTACGCCTCCTGCTGAAAGAACATGGCCCAAGAATGCCACTTCCTTCAACCAAAACTCGCACTTGCTGAACTTCGTATACAGCTGGTGCTCGTGCAGCTTTCCCAAAACAAGCTTCAGATGCTCAGCATGCTCTTCTTCACTCTTGGAGTAGATAAGAATGTCATCAATGAAGACCACAATAAACTTATCCAAATACTCCATGAACACCGAGTTCATAAGATTCATGAATAGAGCGGGAGCATTAGTTAAGCCAAAAGACATGACGGTGTACTCGTAAAGGCCATAACGAGTAGTGAAAGCCGTCTTTGGAATATTGTAACATCCCCAATTTGGCTTGTGTTTCAAATGTAATAAAATGAGGGTAAATTAAAACTTTTCCTTCATCATCTTACTCTTGAAACTTTTCTGAAATTCTTGTAAAGGAATTTTGGGAAATTCAAAATCAAAATCCTCATTTATCTCAAGTCAAAACCTTCTGGGTGAAATCTGGTGTCAAACCCTTGGTAATAATTTTTCCTGGGTTCTAGGGTTGCTTGGTAACACCTCTGAATTATTTCATAATTTTTGGAAATTATTTGAAATATTTTAGAGGCAAGTCAAACCTTGGTCAAACCTTTGAAATCACCTTCTGGAATTTCTGGAGAAAATTTCGGTGCACAAAAATCTCTGGAAATTTTATGAAAGGTTAACCCTAAGGTCAGGAACCTCCAGTTAAAATTTCATAAATTTTGGAGTTGGTTTGATACCTCAATTAAATCCCCAAAGTTTCAGGTTTAAAAATCAAACCCTAAGCGGTTTGCATTGTTCATTGGACTCGAGTGAGACTCGGGCTCGAGCCAACCGACTCGGTCAAGTCAACTAAGCGCATCGCGCGCGTCGATCGGCGCGCGCTCCGACCGTTGGATCTCAATCGGACGGCTCGCGTTCGTGTATGCATTCGGACAACTCCGGTTGCCACGGGATTCGCGGCCGTTGGATTTCGATCGGCGGTCGACATTCGCCGATGCGATTTCAACGCGTCGTGCCTCGCCCTTGGATGCGAATCGGACGGTGTGCGTCGTCGTCCTCCTCTCGCTCGGCGCGTAGGTCGCCGATGGCGAGCGAGCGTGGGTGTGCGGCGCCCGCCCACTCGCGCCTCGCCAACGGGTCTCGCATTTAATGCCCGTCACTCCACCGCCCGTTTAGTCATCGTCTCACTGCCCCGTCGCTCACGGCGATCACGCGCGCAGAGAGAACCCGAGGTGAAGCAACGGCGTCTCGTGCCCTCGAGCCTACTTAAGCCCCCGGTCACCTCCGTTGGCTTCCTTCCTCTCCCGCAGCCTCTCTTGCACCCTCTAAGCTTGAGCGAGTCCATACAACACGGCGCCCATTTCCGCCATTGCCGAGCTTGGAGCTCCTGTCGCCGACGGTGCTCCGGTGGTTCTTGGCGCCCTTCTTGCTCTGTTGCTTCCCCTCCCTCGGTGGTGCTTAACCCCACTCCATTTCAGTTGCTTCAACGGAGCGCCGAGATTTTGGATTTTCCCAAATCGCCGCGAGCACCTTTCTTCGTCTCCAGCCACGGTGAGTCCTCCTCCTCCGATTCCTTGCTCTGGTAGCATCCTCGAGTCGTTTGGAATCCATCTTGATGACGCGGTGTGGTTGGTTTTGCTCAGCCGCCCGCTTCCACGCCGTCTTCCTCGGTCCGTCGCGAGAGCCGCCGCCGGAGCTGCTCCGACCGCTCGCACTCCGCGTCGGTCGGTAGCTCCTGGTAGCCCCTAGATGCTCGAGCACCGCTTGAATGGACGGCTGCGGAGCTCTTTGCTGCGTGTCGTCGTTGTCACTTTTCCCGCCGCCCGCCGCCGTGTCGCGCGCCGCTCGTCCACCACCGTCGGTGTGGGTGGTACGAGAAGGTGCGCAAGGCTATGCGCACCATTTCCGCATTCACTCGCGCCGCGTCTTTGTTGGTCGCCGGCGTTTTGCGGTGAAGCCATCGGGCTCGTTGCGGACGCGCGAGCGTAGCGCAACGTGGCCGTTGGCGCCGCTCTATCCTAGATCTGCGGCGGGATTTTCGTTAGATTTGTGCTATGCACCGTGTCACGTTGTTTGTGAGCCGCCCATCTTGAGATCGACGGTCCACGCCTCTCGTTACGCCTCGCGCGTTTTCAAGCGCGTTAGCGTGGTTCAACGGAACGCCCGATCTGAGATCGATGGTTACGGTTCGCCCACGTCGCTAGGTGTTGGTGAAGTCCGAAAGTGCTAAGTCCAGAAATCAGTGTCACATTAGGGTCTTGTCATTTTCATATCTTTGTCATCTTAGATCCAAATTAGATGATTCCAGTTTTGTTAGCTTCCTTATAACTTGCACTTAAATAGAAAAATAATTGTAGACCATGATCAGATCTGGAAAACCATTTTCAAAAATAGTAAACAAGTGAACTTAATACTGTTTTTCAGAACTTTAGCAAACTTGTAAAATGCATAACTTTTAATCTATAGATCATTTTGTATGAATCCAATTGTTTTAGCTTCCACTGATAGTGTATTTGCCAGGAAAATTGGCTTCACAAATTTCACTGTTTTTAGAAATCATAAGGATCATATTTTAGTTTA
Organism: Ampelocalamus luodianensis; assembly: GCA_036346255.1. Taxonomy (NCBI): domain Eukaryota; kingdom Viridiplantae; phylum Streptophyta; class Magnoliopsida; order Poales; family Poaceae; genus Ampelocalamus; species Ampelocalamus luodianensis. The sequence continues at coordinate 52,782,044 of CM070634.1, read as the reverse complement.
ATACCCTAAACAATTTAAACAAATCATAACTCTTTCAATATAACTCCAAATGACCTGAAATTTTATATAGGTTACCACTATACCAGTGGGTAGCTACCATAAAATTTCAGCTTCAAAACCTTTCTAGAAAATATTTTTGCTACAGTGCTAATTATATGGCGAAAATAGGTTTTTAGGGGATATCTTTTGCACCACAAATCCAAATTAGGTTTTTTCCAGTTTCTATGTCTAGGTATATCCATATTCTACCTTGTGTGTAAATTTTGTCGCATTTGGATAATTGTTGCTTGCTTTTTCATTTAAGTGTTGCTCGTCTTATTGGTTGTTTTCGTTCTTTCGCTTAGGATTCGATATTTGCGGTAACCCCAGAACGACCCTCCGCAACAAATTGAGCAACAAGCAAGCGGTGCAAGCGGTTTGATCATTTCCCATTCAATCCCATTACTTTTAAAGTCTAATACTTTGTTTAAACTTTATGTATGCATTGCTATTTGGGTGTTAAATTGATTAGTTAATCCCTAGTTGCATAATCTGTAGGTAAATCAATATCCTCTACTACCTAAGCCTAGGTTATTTGTTGTGATTAGAGTTCGTTGGATGAGCTCTTGTCACTTAGTAGATTTCGAATAAATATTGCTTAGCCATGCCTAGTGTCGGTAGTATTGGGCGATCATCGACTTAGTCGGTGATCTTGATCACACAAATACTTATATTATTCCATTATGTCCAACCCTTGTGTTTTACCATTTTGCAAATCAAAAACTGAAAACAGAAATTATATCTTGGCTTGGGCACAATGGTATGTTGGGTGATCTGTTGGGTGTGACTGGAATGGTGCCTAAGTCCCTAAGGACCGAGTTACTTGTGCCATTGATCCAAGCAATTAGTGCGTGCTAACCACACGAGGGGGATATGGAACCTCTCTTGACTAAGTACTTTGGGAGGTGTTAATTATGAGCTGGTCGGTGGGTGTGTTCCTGTGTGTGTGTGTGTTTGTGGTGTTGGAGGGGAGCATTAGCAGGCCGGTTAGGCTGTTTAATGTGTCTTTCTCCCGTGGGTTGCGGCTCTTAATTAGCATCGTCCATTGGAAAGCGTCTTGTTAGACTTAGCCATGCTCGCATACCAAAGGAAGTGTGCTAACCGTGGCTGGTGGAAAGGCGGTCTATCGTGTGGGTACATTGGTACACCCCTGCAGGGTTAAAACTATTCGAATAGCCTCGTCCTAGGTTATGGACACGCTTGGTTATTTCCCACAAGAACTAGACTACAACCTTTTGAAAACTTAAACTTGACATGGGTGGTATGAAGGGGTACTTCATGCTATTGTTGTGGTGACTATGGGTTAGTCACTTCTAGGTTGGTGTTGTTCTCTATCTATGTTATTATTGTCTCTCTTTTATTTGAACAATAAAAGTTAATTGCAAACTTGCTTTGAATCTATTACCTTATTGTAAATGAAAACTTGCTTTATGTGAAAATAAGTCCAAAGCCTCATCCACTTAAATAAAGCTTGCATGTAGTTAATTATAGTTCTCGTTATCTCACACGTCGGTCTTGCAGTACAAAAACAAGTTTTGTACTCATCCGCTTTGCTTAATATTAATTGTTGCAGAGGAAGAAGGTGAGCCCCAAGGGCCTCACTTTTGTGAGTGTGTTGCGTTGCTTGGGACGATTAGCTTGGCGGTCGGTTGGTTGCCTTGTGGGTAAAGGCACACCAATTGGCTTTTGTTTATCGCCATCTTATGGCCATTTTGCTTCATTGTGTATTTACTTATCTTTATGAATTTTGGCAGTCGGCCTCTCTTTGTAATAACTCTCTTTATATTATCTATGTCTTTGCTTGTTGCTTTTGCTTGGCTCTATGTGTATGAATGGAATTGATGCATGATTTTGTAGCGGGTGTGTATCTTTGCATTTAGGAAGTATACATATCTCGAGGCTTAGTTTATTTGATTTGTATTGTTAGAACCAAGTGGATGGTTAAACAGTACAAGCCGAATAAACCGGGGTCCTCACAAAGTTGGTATCAGAGCCATTCCGACCGTAGTAACCCAAGCTTGGTCGTCCTTAGGATATTTTGAAAACCTTATTTTCAAAGGGTCAAATGATTTGAAAAGCTTAAGTAAGTTCTCGGATTTTATTCCTTACCTATCTTAGCTTTCTTCTCTCGTCTTGCTCTAATTTGAGTTTTAAAAAGTGTTTTCCCCTTTCCTTCTCTCAAAAGATAGTCATTATCGATTAATTGGGTTTTGGGACCAATGAGCTTGGCAAATTGAAATGTTAGCCGCCCTCTACAAGGTTTTGAAGCTTCCGAAGTTGAAGATTTCAATTAGGAGGCTTGGATGCGAAATCTGGACAGCGATCATTCAATTTCCGGACAGCAGGCTCAAAGGTTCTAACCAGGGTAGAAAATAAGAAATTAACCAAGTAAAACTTGTGGGAATAAAAGGGTAAGATGTGATACTAGTTAGCTAAGTATCTAACGTTATTTTTATCGCCTTAACCTTGTTCTTGAGTAGTGTTAGGCTGGTTGTAGTGTGCTGAAATTTTTATCTTCTCACACTATTACTCGTTCATTCAATACGGGTTAATGGCATTGAGAAGTTGAGCTTGGTTTGGAGTTTCCTTGCTGTTTTGGAGCTTCTTTGGAAACATTTAAAGTTGTTACTTGCTGTTTTTTTTTTGGCTTTCGGTTAGGGTGATGTCTCATTCCCCTAATCGTTAGCTTTTCGCTTTCATCAACTTCTAATGTTAGTGCTTTGGTTTCTAACCTAAGTTTCTTAAAGCAGGATGGCTGGAGGTACTCGTAGCGGCCGTGGTCGCAGAACTGTTTAGATGAGGAGCTTCGCCTCCTCCGACCATGGTGAGGTCCTTCTCGGATCGAGCGCAACCGCCAGAGGACAGAGAGGTCTGCTGGATGTTATTGCGCGCAACACCTCCGCCCTTCCGGTGCCTCGGGATCCGGCAGGGCGGACATCCCGTGGGGGCCTTGCGAGTTTCTTCGCACTCGGCCCCACGTTCTCCGTGTCCGAGGACCCATTGGACGCAGATGACTGGCCGCGTCAAAGTTGAGCGTAAGCTTCGACGTTGCTCGATGCTGGACCAGACGGGGCACTCTTTGCCTCCCATCGGCTTCAGGGCGGCACTCTCTGGTGGGAGAACTTCTTGGCCATGCAGCCCGCCGCCACACTGCTGTCTCTTGGGATGAGTTCCGGACGGCGTTCGCCGAGCTCACATCCCGCCGCTTGATGAAGTGAAGAAGAAGGAGTTTCGCGCTCAAGCAAGGGCGTAAGTCGGTGATGGAGTACTGCATGAGTTCAACCACTTGGCTCGTTATGCTCCATCCGAGGTGGCCACCGATGAGGCCAAGCGGAGAAGTTCTTGGAGGGTTTGTCCGAGGAGCCGCAAGACAGGCTCTCCATTGTGGACTTTGTGACTTCCGTGCCTTGGTAGACAAGGCCATTGTTGCCGAGCACAAGGCCAAGGCGTTGGCGAGTCCCGCAGCGCAAGTGGGAGGCCCGATGCTGTCCGCACAGCGGCCTCTCTCGTCCTCGTGTCGGGCCTACCCGGGGCCCGCTCGCGGCTTCCTACCACCGAGGGCCGCGGCACCGATTCCTCGCCCTCCGCAGCCGCGCCCCGATCCGTGCGCTGGGAACCAGCAGGTGGCCCCGCAATCCGGCTGCCGGGGTCACTTGCTTTTCGTGCAACCAGAAGGGGCATTATGCCAATAGTTGCCCTAACAGGAATGGAGCGGCCCCTCGTCCTAATGGAGGACGCGGGCAGGGAGGTGGTTCTTCTCAGGATCAGAAGGTTGTCCCCGCTACCCAAGGCGTGGGTAGTGGCGCGTCAACCTCATCTCGCGGAGGAGGCACAGAGGCACCGACGTCGTGTTGGGTACCCTTCTGTTAACTCTTTCCACGCTTCTGATTTTGTTTGATTCAGCGCATCTCATTCTTTTGTTTCGAGTCTTTTCTTTGCTGTGGGAGGTCTTCTTTACTCCATTGTTGGTCCCATTGCTCATTCGCCCCGGTTCGGAGTTGAGAGTCGAACTGAGTGTAGGGATGTCCCTGTTGAGATAGAAGGGTAGGATTCTTGGCAAACCTTATCCTCCTTCGATCGGCGAGCTTAGATGTAATCCTAGGCATGGATTGGTTGTCTCAGCACATGGGACAAATTGATTGCGCTAGGAGGCTCATCTACCTCACCAGTCCTTCGGCGGCAGTTGTTCGCTAGCCGAAGGCTGCGGTCCGCATCTCTTCGCGCTCGAAGCGAAGCCAGCTCTAGATATTAGTGAAGTCCCAGTGGTATGTGACTTTGTTGATGTCTTCCCCGACGACCTTCCAGGGATGCCACCAGTTCGAGACCTCGAGTTTGTCATTGAGTTGGTTCCCGGTACCGCCCCGATTTCAAAGAGGCCTTACCGAATGGACCCGATCGAGTTGGTGGAGTTGAAGAAGCAGCTGGGTGAGCTTCAAGAGAAGGGTTTCATCCGCCCTAGCTCATCTCCTTGGGGATGCTCAGCAATCTTTGTTCGAAAAAGGACAAGACGCTGCGCATGTGCGTTGATTACCGTCCACTTAATGAAGTAACGGTAAAGAACAAGTACCCTTTGCCCCGTATCGATGACCTCTTCGATCAATTAACTGGAGCTCGAGTCTTCTCCAAGATTGATTTGAGAGTGGGATATCATCAAGTTCGGATTCGACCTGAGGATATCCCAAAGACGGCTTTTTCTACTCGTTATGGCTTGTACGAGTACACCGTCATGTCATTCGGCTTAACCAATGCTCCGGCCTTGTTCATGAACCTCATGAATTCGGTGTTCATGGAGTATTTGGACAGGTTCGTTGTGGTCTTCATCGATGATATCCTTATCTACTCTAAGAGCGAGGAGGAACACACCGAGCATTTGAAGCTTGTGTTGGGCAAGCTCCGCGAGCACAAGCTGTATGCGAAGTTCAGCAAGTGCGCGTTCTGGTTGAAGGAAGTAGCCTTCTTAGGCCATATTCTTTCGGCAGAGGCGAGTGTGGATCCTAGCAAGATCGGCGATGTGCTTTCTCGAGTCACCGCCGGCCACAGAAGTTCGGAGTTTTCTTGGTTTAGCGGGATATTATCGTCGCTTTATCGAGAACTTCTCCAAGATAGCGGCCGATGACGGAGTTGCTCAAGAAGGACAAGAAGTTCTCGTGGTCCGCTGATTGCGAGGACGCTTCAAGCACTTAAGAAGCGATTGACCACCGCTCTGTTCTTGTTCTCCCGATGTCCGTCGAAGCTTCGATATCTTTTGTGACGCTCTCGCCGAGGCCTCGGTTGTGTCCTTATGCAAGAAGGCAAGGTAGTTGCCTATGCATCAAGGCAATTGAGACCTCATGAACTCAACTATCCTACCCATGACTTGGAGTTAGCCGTGATCCATGCACTTAAGATTTGGCGACATTACCTAATCAGAATCGTTGTGAAGTGTATTCGGATCACAAAAGCTTAAAGTATTTGTTCACCCAACCAGATCTGAACCTCGGCAAAGGAGATGGTTGGAGTTGATCAAGGACTATGACATGGGTATTCACTACCATCCGGCAAGGCCAATGTCGCTGCGGATGCGCTTAGTCGCAAAGCGCATTGCAATGCATTGTTGCTTCAGGAGCATCAGCCCCCTCTTCTAGAGGAGTTTCAGCGTCTCAACCTGGGTTTGGTTGAGCATGGTTCCCTCGCTGTCTTGGTTGTACAGCCAACCTTGGTGGATCGGATCAGGTCCGCTCGTGATCGGATGTTGGGGTAAACCGCATCAAGGACAATGTCAAGAACGGAACAGCCAAGTGCTTCTTCGTAGATGAGCTTGGTGTCTTGAGGTTCGCAACGCCTCGTGGTTCCAAAGGACATAGAGTTGTGGAATTTGATCCTCGCGAAGCCCACGATTCCCGTTATCCATTCATCCGGGGCCACGAAGATGTACCGGATCTTCGCGAGAGATTTTGGTGGACACGAATGAAGAGGAGATCGCGAGGTTCGTTGTCGAGTGCGGCGTGTGTCGTCGTGTCAAGGCCGAGCATCGCCCACTGGATTGCTTCAGCCCTTGCCCATTCCGGAGTGGAAGTGGGATTGGTCGGGATGGATTTTATCACCGGCCTACCCAGTCACCGCGGGCAATGATGCCATTTGGGTTATCATTGACCGTTGACAAAAGTGGCGCATTTTCTTCCGATCAAGACCAAGATTCGCACGGTCACCTTGCGGAGCTCTATCTCGCCAGATAGTGAGCTTGCATGGCGTGTCAAGACGATCATTTCGATCGTGGTTCCATCTTCACTTCCTCGATTCGCATAGCTTGCAAGAAGCTATGGGAACTCGTCCTTCTTCGGCAAGACAAAGATATCACCCCAAGCGGATGGTCGACCGAGAGGGTCAACCAAGTTTTGGAGGACATGTGCGAGCTTGTGTTCTTTCCTATGGGAAGCTTGGGAGAAGTGCTTGCCATTCGCCGAGTTTTCTTACAACAACGGTTTCAAGCCGCCTCGGCATGGCACCATTCGAGGCCTTATACGGAAAAAGTGTAGAACCCGTTGAACTGGTGCGAGACCGGTGAAAGACCTTTCTTTGGCCGGACTCGATTAATGAGGCCGAGGGTCAAGTCCACTCATTCGTGATCGCCACGCACGCACTCAATCCAGCAAAAGAGCTATGCGGATCGCCGTCGACGTGAGTTGAGCTTTGAGCCCAATGACTTCGTTTATCTCAAGGTTTCTCCTCCAAGGGTCACCGGCGTTTTGGTGTCAAGGGCAAATTGGCTCCTCGATATGTCGGTCCATACCGTATTATCGAGAAGAAGGAGCCGTTGCCTACAAGTTGGAGTTGCTGCTGCACTTGCAGGGTACATGATGTGTTCCATGTGTCCCGGCTAAAGAAGTGCCTCGGGTTCCAACGGAGGAAGCTCGTTGGAAACTCTTGATGTTCAGGAAGATTTGACCTATCGCGAGCGCCCTGTTCGCATACTCGAGGATACTGAGCGAAGAACAAGGAACAAGACCATCAAGTTCCTTAAAGTTCAGTGGTCAAACCATTCCGAGGACGAGGTTACTTGGGAGCGAGGAGAACGTCTTCGCGCACTACCCTCTTTCTTTTCCGAGTGAACCAAATCTCGGGACGAGATTTTTGTAAGGGGGGGAGGTTTGTAACATCCCCAATTTGGCTTGTGTTTCAAATGTAATAAAATGAGGGTAAATTAAAACTTTTCCTTCATCATCTTACTCTTGAAACTTTTCTGAAATTCTTGTAAAGGAATTTTGGGAAATTCAAAATCAAAATCCTCATTTATCTCAAGTCAAAACCTTCTGGGTGAAATCTGGTGTCAAACCCTTGGTAATAATTTTTCCTGGGTTCTAGGGTTGCTTGGTAACACCTCTGAATTATTTCATAATTTTTGGAAATTATTTGAAATATTTTAGAGGCAAGTCAAACCTTGGTCAAACCTCTGAAATCACCTTCTGGAATTTCTGGAGAAAATTTCAGTGCACAAAAATCTCTGGAAATTTTATGAAAGGTTAACCCTAAGGTCAGGAACCTCCAGTTAAAATTTCATAAATTTTGGAGTTGGTTTGATACCTCAATTAAATCCCCAAAGTTTCAGGTTTAAAAATCAAACCCTAACTGGTTTGCACTGTTCATTGGACTCGAGTCAGACTCGGGCTCGAGCCAACCGACTCGGTCAAGTCAACTAACTGTACCGGCGCGGTCGATCGGGCGCGCGCGCTCCGGACCGTTGGATCTCAATCGGACGGCTCGCGTTCGTGTATGCATTCGGACAACTCCGGTTGCCCTGGGATTCGCAGCCGTTGGATTTCGATCGGGCGGTCGACATTCGCCGATGCGATTTAACGCGGTCGCGTGCCTCGCCTTGGATGCGAATCGGACGGCCGTGGCGTCGTCGTCCTCCTCTCGCCTTCGCGCGCGAGGTCGTCGATGGCGAGCGAGCGTGGGTGTGCGGCGCCGCCCACTCGCGTCCCCGCCAACGGTCTCCGCATTTAATGCCCGTCTACTCCACCGCCCGTTTAGTCATCGTCTCACTCGCCCCGTCGCCACGGCGATCGCGGCGGCGAGAGAACCCGAGGTGAAGCAACGGCGTTCTCGTGCCCCTCAGGCCTACTTAAGCCCCCTGGTCACCTCCGTTGGCTTCCTTTCCTCTCCCCGCAGCCCTCTCTTGCACCCTCTAACCTTGAGCGAGTCCATACAACACCAGCGCCCATTTCCGCCATTGCCGAGCTTGGAGCTCCTGTCGCCGACGGTGCTCCAGTGGTTCTTTGGCGCCCTTCTTGCTCCTGTTGCTTCCTCCCTCGGTGGTGCTTAACCCCACTCCATTTCAAAGTTGCTTCAACGGAGCGCCGAGATTTTGGATTTTCCCAAATCGCCGCGAGCACCTTTCTTCGTCTCCGCCACGGTGAGTCCTCCTCCCTCCGATTCCTTGCTCTGGTAGCATCCTGGAGTCGTTTGGAATCCAACTTGATGTCGCGGTGTGGTTGGTTTTGCTCAGGCCGGCCGCTCCACGTCGTCTTCCTCGGGTCCGTCGCGAGCCGCGCGGAGTCGCTCCGACCGCCTCGCACCTCCGCGTCGGTCGGTAGCTCCTGGTAGCCCCTAGATGCTCGAGCACCGCTTGAATGGACCGCGGAGCTCTTTGCTGCGTGTCGTCGTTGTCACTTTTCCCGTGCCGCCCCTCGCCGTCGCGCCGCCGCTCTGGTCCACCACCGTCGGTGTGGGTGGTACCAGAGGGTGCGCAAGGCTATTGCGCACCCATTTCTGGCATTCACTCGCGCCGCCGTGCTGTTGGTCGCCGGCGTTTTGCCGGTGAAGCCATCGGGCTCGTTGACGCGCCGCGCCAGCGCGCGCGCAACGTGGCGTTGCAGCGCCGTCTATCCCTAGATCTGCGGCCGGGATTTTCGTTAGATTTGTGCTATGCACTGTGTCACGTTGTTTGTGAGCCGTCCATCTTGAGATCGACGGTCCACAGCCTCTGTTACGCCTCACGCGCGCGTTTTCAAACGCGTTAGCGTGGTTCAACCGGGAACGTCCGATCTGAGATCGATGGTTCTGGTTCGTCCACGTCGCTAGGTGTTGGTGAAGTCCCGAAAGTGCTAAGTCCAGAAATCAGTGTCACATTAGGGTCTTGTCATTTTCATATCTTTGTCATCTTAGATCCAAATTAGATGATTCCAGTTTTGTTAGCTTCCTTATAACTTGCACTTAAATAGAAAAATAATTGTAGACCATGATCAGATCTGGAAAACCATTTTCAAAAATAGTAAACAAGTGAACTTAATACTGTTTTTCAGAACTTTAGCAAACTTGTAAAATGCATAACTTTTAATCTATAGATCATTTTGTATGAATCCAATTGTTTTAGATTCCACTGATAGTGTATTTGCCAGGAAAATTGGCTTCACAAATTTCACTGTTTTTAGAAATCATAAGGATCATATTTTAGTTTAATACCCTAAACAATTTAAACAAATCATAACTCTTTCAATATAACTCCAAATGACCTGAAATTTTATATAGGTTACCACTATACCAGTGGGTAGCTACCATAAAAATTTCAGCTTCAAAACCTTTCTAGAAAATATTTTTGCTACAGTGCTAATTATGGCCGAAAATAGGTTTTTAGGGGATATCTTTTGCACCACAAATCCAAATTAGGTTTTTTTTTTCCAGTTTCTATGTCTAGGTATATCCATATTCTACCTTGTGTGTAAATTTTGTCGCATTTGGATAATTGTTGCTTGCTTTTTCATTTAAGTGTTGCTCGTCTTATTGGTTGTTTTCGTTCTTTCGCTTAGGATTCGATATTTGCGGTAACCCCGAGAACGACCCTCCGCAACAAATTGAGCAACAGCAAGCGTGCAAGCAGTTTGATCATTTCCCATTCAATCCCATTACTTTTAAAGTCTAATACTTTGTTTAAACTTTATGTATGCATTGCTATTTGGGTGTTAAATTGATTAGTTAATCCCTAGTTGCATAATCTGTAGGTAAATCAATATCCTCTACTACCTAAGCCTAGGTTATTTGCTGTGATTAGAGTTCGTTGGATGAGCTCTTGTCACTTAGTAGATTCGAATAAATATTGCTTAGCCATGCCTAGTGTCGGTAGTATTGGGCGATCATCGACTTAGTCGGTGATCTTGATCACACAAATACTTATATTATTCCATTATGTCCAACCCTTGTGTTTTACCATTTTGCAAATCAAAAGCCGAAAGCAGAAATTATATCTTGGCTTGGGCACAATGGTATGTTGGGTGATCTGTTGGGTGTGATCTGGAATGGTGCCTAAGTCCCTAAGGACCGAGTTACTTGTGCCATTGATCCAAGCAATTAGTGCGTGCTAACCACACGAGGGGATATGGAACCTCTCTTGACTAAGTACTTTGGGAGGTGTTAATTATGAGCTGGTCGGTGGGTGTGTTCCTGTGTGTGTGTGTGTTTGTGGTGTTGGAGGGGAGCATTAGCAGGCCGGTTAGGCTGTTTAATGTGTCTTTCTCCCGTGGGTTGCGGCTCTTAATTAGCATCGTCCATTGGAAAGCGTCTTGTTAGACTTAGCCATGCCTGCATACCAAAGGAAGTGTGCTAACCGTGGTGGTGGAAAGGCGGTCTATCGTGTGGGTACATTGGTACACCTGCAGGTTAAAACTATTCGAATAGCCTCGCCCTAGGTTATGGACACGCTTGGTTATTTCCCACAAGAACTAGACTACAACCTTTTGAAAACTTAAACTTGACATGGGTGGTATGAAGGGTACTTCATGCTATTGTTGTGGTGACTATGGGTTAGTCACTTCTAGGTTGGTGTTGTTCTCATCTATGTTATTATTGTCTCTCTTTATTTGAACAATAAAAGTTAATTGCAAACTTGCTTTGAATCTATTACCTTATTGTAAATGAAAACTTGCTTTATGCTGAAAATAAGTCCAAAGCCTCATCCACTTAAATAAAGCTTGCATGTAGTTAATTATAGTTCTGTTATCTCACACGTCGGTCTTGCGAGTACAAAAACAAGTTTTGTACTCATCCGCTTTGCTTAATATTAATTGTTGCAGAGGAAGAAGGTGAGCCCCAAGGGCCTCACTTTTGTGAGTCGTGTTCTTGCGCTGTTTGGGACGATTAGCTTGGCGGTCCGGTTGGTTGCCTTGTGGGTAAAGGCACACCGATTGGCTTTTGTTTATCGCCATCTTATGGCCATTTTGCTTCCATTGTGTATTTACTTATCTTTATGAATTTTGGCGGTCGGCCTCTCTTTGTAATAACTCTCTTTATATTATCTATGTCTTTCGATTGTTGCTTTGCTTCGCTCTATGTGTATGAATGGAATTGATGCATGATTTTGTAGCGGGGTGTGTATACTGCATTTCTGGGAAGTATACATATCTCGAGGCTTGGTTTATTTGATTTGTACTGTTAGAACCAAGTGGATGGTTAAACAGTACAAGCCGAATAAACCGGGGTCCTCACAAATATCTTCAGCCCTGATCGGGACTTGATGATACCCAAACCTCAAGTCGATCTTGGAGAACACTCGAGCTCCAGTCAGTTGGTCAAAGAGATCATCAATGCGAGGCAAATGATACTTGTTTTTCACGGTCACTTTATTAAGTGGACGGTAATCAACACACATACGCAAAGCCTTGTCCTTCTTCTTCACAAAGATAACTGGACAACCCAAAAGAGATGAGCTAGGGCGGATAAAACCCTTTTCTTGAAGCTCACCTAATTGCTTCTTCAACTCCTCCAACTCATTAGGAGGCATCTGATACGACACCTTCGAAATTGGAGTGGTACCGGGCAGCAGTTCAATGACAAACTCCAGGTCTCGAACTGGAGGCATCCCAGGTAAATCTTCAGGAAAGACATCCACAAAGTCACATACTGTGGGCACCTCCTGAATCTCCAAGGCTGGCTTAGCTTCAAGGGCACAAAGACATGACCCTTGCAGCTCCGGTGAAATCCCAACCTGCTCGCCTGAGGGGCTGGTGAGATAAACCATCTTCCTGGCACAATCGATCTGCCCCAAGTGTTGGGACAACCAATCCATGCCAAGAATCACATCCAGACTCGCGGAGTCGAGTAGGATGAGATTCGCCAAGAATCCCACTCCTTCAATATCAATACGAACATCCCAGCATTCTTGATCAGCTCTCATTTCCGAACCCGGAGAGCGAATAAGCAAAGGAACCCCCAAAAGAACAAAGTGAAGGTCACAAGCAGCAGCAAATGATCTTGAAATAAAAGAATGTGAGGCTCTTGAATCAAATAACACTGCAGCAGGACGAGAATTGACAAGAAGCGTACCCAACACAACGTCGGGCGCCTCCTGTGCCTCCTCGGCCGAGATGTGGTTGACTCGGCCACTTCCCACACCCTGGGTCTTCTGGACTATCTTCTGGTCAGGTGGGTGACCATTCCCTTGCCCGCGTCCTCCATTAGGACGAGGGGCTGCTCCAGTCCTCTAAGGGCAACTATTGGCATAGTGACCCTTCTTGTTGCAGGAGAAGTAGGTGACCTCGGCAACCGGATTGCGGAGGCCACCCTACTGAAGAAGATGAAGTGGGAAAAGAGACCTGAGACAAAATGAACACCACTGGTGGTCAAACTAGCTTCATTATAGCTCATAGAAGCTTCATGAGCAAATAATTCAGAAATGAAGCACACACCGGAGCTGAAGAAGAAAAGGGGTGATCTCGGCCAAATTTGAACAAACCCCAAATTTGACAAATCCTGTGAATGAAACCCAAAATTGAGTGAGGGGAAATGATTAGGGTATTAAGGAGTTCAAAAGGGTACAAGAAGAATTGAAGATGAACCACTGGAGCACCAAGACCATCAACAGAGCTTCACGGCTATTAATGGCGATTTTGGGATTTTCGGTGTTTTGAGCTCCACCAGCAAAGACGGAGCTAGGGGTGGTGTAAAGGAATACCAGGAGGGGTGTTGGGGAGCTTTATAAAGTTAGAAAATTAGGGTTTGGGCAAGGATGAGCTCCACGGGTAAGCTAGGTCCATGACACAACCGTGGACCAACAAAAATAATGGGGGACAGAAAAAAAGGCATGATCGTGGGCGAAAGCAACGCACGCACTGGCTGTCCTCACCAGCGAGATGTTGATGAGGGAGCATGACAAGACCAGGCTATGCCTCTCCCTCCCTCTGTTCACGCACGACGCGAGGTAAAAGATGACCAGAGAAGGCAGGGTGCTTGTGAGCCGTTAGATTAAAAATGAACAGCTCAGATCACACCGGAGTCCCAGAGGTTAAAAACAACAGAGAAGATCGTGAGCGGTTAGATTGAAAATGGACGACTAGGATTGAATGTGACAATTGGGTGACCCGAACAGCCCAATTCATTTGGATGGTTGGATCTTGATCTAATGGTCCAAATGAGTTGGCGCGATCGCGAGGTCCGAACGTTCCCGCGAACAAGGGTTGTGCGATACAGATCCATTGGCTGGGATTGAATGTATGTTTTAAAGTGAGCTTGGGTGCAGTTAGTTGGTTAAGCCAAGTCACGTGGCTCGAGCCCGGGACTTGTCCGCACCCGAGGAACAGTGAAACCTGGTTTTGGTTTTTTTAATTTGAGCTGAGACTTTGAAGAATTTTTAGGGATAGCAAATTAACTCCAAAAAATTCTGAAATTTTTACAGGAGCTTGCTAACTTAGACATTAACCTTGTGTAAAATTTTCAGAGGTTTTTATGCAGTGCATTTTTCTCCAAAAATTCTGCAAGGTTCTGAGTTATGGTTTGACCAACAGTCAAACAGGTTTGACTACCCTCTAAAAATATTCAAACAATTTCTAAAAGTTGTGAACTTTTTTAGAGGGGTCACATACCATCCCTAGAACTTAGAAAAAATATTTCCAGGAGATGATCAAAAGATTGTACAATATTGTTTTTGGAAGACAAGGTTTTGGATCAGAAGACTTGTGACTTTGTATTTCCATAATTCTTGTACAGGAATTGTTTAGAACATACAGGAAATACATGATGTAAGAAAAAGTTTTAATTTCTACTCATTTTCTTACATTTGAAACATAAGTCCAAAATTGGGGTGTTACACCACCACCAGTGCCTCCTCCAACAGCCACAGCGGACCAGGGTTTGGGTCAGTTCATGGTAGCCTAGACTCATCTGATGAGTACAATGATTGAGAATATGAACTAGATCATGACTCAACAGAACCAGACCGCTGCTGCCCTTCTTGCAATGATGAACCAGAATGTAACATCCCCATTTTGGCTTGTGTTTCAAATGTAATAAAATGAGGGTAAATTAAAACTTGTCCTTCATCCTTTTACTCTTGAAACTTTTCTGGAATTCTTGTAAAGGAATTTTGGGAAATTCAAAATCAAAATCCTCATTTATCTCAAGTCAAAACCTTCTGGGTGAAATCTTATGTCAAACCCTTGGTAATAATTTTTCCTGGGTTCTAGGGTTGCTTGGTAACACCTCTGAATTATTTCATAATTTTTTGGAAATTATTTGAAATATTTTAGAGGCAAGTCAAACCTTGGTCAAACCTCTGAAATCACCTTTTGGAATTTCTTGAGAAAATTTCAGTGCACAAAAATCTCTGGAAATTTTATGAAAAGTTAACCCTAAGGTCAGGGACCTCCATTTAAAATTTCATAAATTTTGGAGATGATTTGATACCTCAATTAAATCCCCAAAGTTTCAGGTTTGAAAATCAAAACCTAAACTGATTCGCACTATTCCTCGGGCTCGAGTCTCCTGGCTCGGCCGAGCCAGCTAGTTGCGCCGGATGCCTTCAAAGTGGTGCGCGCAATCGGGCCGTTCAAGTCTAATCCGACGGCCAACATCTAATGAGGTTGGGCTCAACCCACTAAAACACTTTGGACTCGAACCACTTTGTGTCACCGACGTGGGGCCACCAGTTCTTTGGTCATCTTCCTCCTTCCGCGCGCGTGCGTGCTCAGACGCCATGGCGTGTGAGAGAGGGTGCCTTGTCACCTCCTTGAGCCCTTTAAACGCTCCTCTGCGGCGCATTAAATGCACGCTGCACCGCCTCAGTCGTCTAGCTTACTCGCTCCCGTCGCTCCAAGCGATCATGACTCTTGTGGACGAGAAGTCCACCCATGGGCATGTGCTTGTTACTCTTTCGTTCCTCGACTACTTAAGCCCTGTTTTCTCCACTTGGTTTTCTTTACACCCCTTGAGCTCCAGCTTGCACCTCTCTCTTGCTTGACCCAAATCACCAAAACCATCTCGGCCGCCATTGTTGAGCTGGGAGCTCCTCGGCGCAACCCGTGATCCAGTGGCTTTTCTCCCCTTCTCTTTGTTTCAGTGTGTGCCTCTGACCTCCTGGAGCAAAACCCCTAACTTAATTGTAGTTGCTTTTCAGAGGAGCAGCTCGATTTTGGGATTTGTTCTTTTTAGCCGTGAGCACCCCCTTCTTCCCCATCTCCGGTAAGGAGCTTCATTTCCTAAATTTTTGCTCATGAAGCATATATGAGCTATTGTGGAGCTGTTGTGATGACCCGGTCTCACCCTTTTTGCTCAAGTCGTCATCTCCACTTCTTCTTCTTTCTTGTGCCGACGCTCTTCGTCGCCGGAGCCACCTCGGCCACCTCCGAGCTCCACCATTGCTCAGGTACCCTTCTAGAAGCCCCTAGAAGCTTTGGCACCCATTGGAGTGGTTTGTTGCGAAGCTTTCGGTCATTTCGCATTTCGGCCGTTTTGGTCGCCGCCGCTCATCGTCGGCTAGCCGCCGTTCTGGGGCACTATCGCCGGTGTGAGTGGTACCAATGTGTGCGCATTGGTATTGCGGTCCCATTTTGGCCACAGTAATGACGTTCATTAATGCTAATCATTGTTAATGCTAATCATTGTTAATCATGGGATAGTAATCGTTAGCTGTCCTAAACCCACCTCCTCAGTCACTTACAAGTGGGCCCGCTGTCCCCAAAACCCCCCCTGTGCGCGTGCGTTTAAACCCGACATGTGACTTAGAGTCGCCGACGGAGCCCCTATTGTCGAGAGCCCTGCTCAAATCGTGAACGCCCAATCCACCTCGGTAGTTCGATCTTGGATCCGTGGCGGGATCGTGGGAGCATTTGACCGTCCGGCTCCCTCAATCCCAGCCCTTCATCGCTTGGTCAACGGCCCAGGATGGGCGAGCATCCGCTCGGTCCGATTGCCATCTCGATCTGGACTGTTGGATCTTGATCCAACGGTGAGCCTCCGTGGGTTCTGTGCGCGCCGTGCGCATGTGCCGCACGATCCATGATCGACGGTCCATAATCAAACACGTCTTTTCTTTTCGGTTAAGGGATATAATTTCCCCGGTAAGCTTTATCTTTCCACTGAAAATTGTTGTTAAAACTTTAGAAATTCATATCTTTTTCATTATAGATCCTTTTTGGGTGATTTCAGTAGTATTAATTTTCTTTTAGGACAGAGATTAATCTAGAAATGTTTCAGTACTGTTAAGAACGTAAATGTTGGGGATCGATTTTAGCCTTTTCAGCCTTTATTAAATATTCCAAAAATGTTGTAAAAGCTTAGAAAGTCCATAACTTGTTCTCTGTAAGTCCAAATAGAGCGAACTAAATTTTGTTAATTTCCTTTAGGGATGAACTTTAGTGAAGGACCAGTTTGCTAGTGGTCTTTGCTACTGATATAAATGATGTCCTAGTTTTAGAACTTAGAAAAATCATAACTAATTCGTTATAACTTCAAATGACCTGAAATTTTATATGGATTATCACTACACCAGTAGGTAGCCACCATAAAAATTTCAGCTTCAAAATCTTTCGAGAAAATATTTTTGCTACAGTACCTAATTATGGCCGAAAATAGGTGTTTAGGGAATATCTTTTGCACCACAAATCCAAATTAGGTTTTTCCAGTTTCTATGTCTAGTTATATTCGTATTTTACCGTGTGTATAAATTTCGTCGCATTTGGATCATTTTTGCTTGCTCTTTCGTTTAAGTGTTGCTCGTCTTATTGGTTGTTTTCGCTCTTTCGCTTAGGCTTCGACATTTGCGGTAACCCCGAGAACGACCCTCCGCAACAAATTGAGCAACAACAAGCAGGCAAGCAGTTTGATCATTCCCCATTGATCCTATTACTTTTAAAGTCTAATATTTTGTTTAACTTCTATGTATGCATGGCTATTTTGTGGTTAAATTGATTAGTTAGACCTCTAGTTGCATAATCTGTAGGTAAATGGTTATCCTCTACTACCTGAGCCTAGGTTATTTGATGTGATTAGGGTTCGTTGGATGAGCTCTTGTCACTTAGTAGATTTCGAATAAATATTGCTTAGCCATGCCTAGTATCGGTAGTATTGGGCGATCATCGACTTAGTCGGTGATCTTGATCACACAAATGCTAATATTATTCCATTATGTCCAACCCTTGTGTTTTACCATTTTGCAAATCAAAAACTGAAAACAAAAATTATATCTTGGCTTGGGCACAATGGTATGTTGGGTGATCTGTTGGGTGTGATTGGAATGGTGCCTAAGTCCCTAAGGACCGAGTTACTTGTGCCATTGATCCAAGCAATTATTGCGTGCTAACCACACAAGGGGGATATGGAACCTCTCTTGACTAAGTACTTTGGAAGGTGTTAATTATGAGCTGGTCGGTGGGTGTGTTCTTGTGTGTGTGTGTGTTTGTGGTGTTGGAGGGGAGCATTAGCAGACCGGTTAGGCTGTCTAATGTGTCTTTCTCCCGTGGGTTGCGGCTCTTAATTAGCATCGTCCATTGGAAAGCGTCTTGTTAGACTTAGCCGTGCCTGCATACCAAAGGAAGTATGCTAACCGTGGCTGGTGGAAAGGCGGTCTATCGTGTGGGTACATTGGTACACCCCTGCAGGGTTAAAACTATTCGAATAGCCTCGTCCTAGGTTATGGACACGCTTGGTTATTTCCCACAAGAACTAGACTACAATCTTTTAAAAACTTAAACTTGACATGGGTGGTATGAAGGGGGACTTCATGCTATTGTTGTGGTGACTATGGGTTAGTCACTTCTAGGTTGGTGTTGTCATCTATCTATGGTTATAATTGTCTCTCTTTTATTTGAACAATAAAAGTTAACTGCAAACTTGCTTTGAATCTATTACCTTATTGCCAATGAAAACTTGCTTTATGCTGAAAATAAGTACAGAGCCTCATTCACTTAAATAAAGCCTGCATGTAGTTAATTATAGTTCTGTTATCTCACACGTCAGTCTTGCGAGTACAAAAACAAGTTTTGTACTCAGTTGCTTTGCTTAATATTAATTGTTGCAGAGGAAGAAGGTGAGCCCCAAGGGCCTCACTTTTGTGAGTGTGTTATGCGTTATTTGGGACGATTAGCTTGGCGGTCCGGTTGGTTGCCTTGTGGGTAAAGGCACCGATTGGCTTTTGTTATCGCCATCTTATGGCCATTTGCTTCATTGTGTATTTACTTAATTGTCGTCTTTTGGCAGTCGGCCTCTCTTTTGTAATAACTCTCTTTATATTATCTATGTCTTTCGATTGTTGCTTTTGCTTGGCTCTATGTGTATGAATGGAATTGATGCATGATTTTGTAACGGGTATGTATCTGCAGTGGTAAGTATACATATCTCGAGGCTTGGTTTATTTGATTGTACTGTTAGGACCAAGTGGATGGTTAAACAGTACAAGTCGAATAAACCGGGGTCCTCACAAAGTTGGTATCAGAGCCATTCCGACCGTAGTAACCCAAGCTTGATCGTCTTTAGGATATTTTGGAAAACTTAATTTCAAAGTATCAAATGATTTATGAAAGCTTAAGTAAGTTCTCAGATTTTATTCCTTACCTATCTTAGCTTTCTATCTCATCTTGCTCTAATTTGAGTTTTAAAAGTTGTTCTCCTTTCCTTCTCTCAAAAGATAGTCATTATCGTTAAATTGGGTTTTGGGAACCAATGAGTTTGGCAAATTGAAGTGTTAGCTGCCCTCTGCAAGGTTTTGAAGCTTCCGAAGTTGAAGATTTCAATTAGGAGGCTTGGATGCAAAATCTGGACAGCGAGCATTCGATTTCCGGACAGCAGGCTCAAAAGTTTCTAAATAGGGTAGAAAATGAGAGGACAATCAACTAAAAATTGTGGGAATAAAAGGGTAGGATGTGATACTAGTTTTGTCGCTAAGTACCTAACGCTAATTTTGTCGCCTTAACCTTGATTTTTAGTAGTGTTAGACTTGTTGTAGTGTGCTGAAATTTTTATCTTCTCACACTATTACTCATTCATTCAATACGGGTTAATGGCATTGAGAAGTTGAGCTTGGTTTGGAGTTTCCTTGCTGTTTTGGAGCTTCTTTGGAAACATTTAAAGTTGTTACTTGCTGTTTTTGGCTTTCGGTTAGGGTGATGTCTCATTCCCCTAATCGTTAGCTTTTCGCTTTCATCAACTTCTAATGTTAGTGCTTTGGTTTCTAACCTAAGTTTCTTGAAGCGAGATGGTGGAGGTACTCGTAGCGGTCGTGGTCGCGACTGGTTTGGATGAGGAGCTTCGCCTCCTCAGACCATGGTGAGGTCCTTCTTCGATCGAGCGCAACCGCTCGGAGGGCAGGAGGGTCTCTTTGGATGTTATTACGCAACACCTCCGCCTACGACCGGTGCCTCGGGATTGGGCGGGGGACATCGATCTCGTGGGGTTTGGCGAGTTTCTTCGCACTCACCCCACGTTCTCCGTGTCCGAGGACCCTTTGGGCGCAGATGATCGGCTGCGTCAAAGTTGAGCGTAAGCTTCGACGTTGCTGAGTGCTGGCCAGACGGGCACTCTTTGCCTCCCATCGGCTTCAGGGGGCCGCACTCTCCTGGTGGGAGAACTTCTTGGCCATGCAGCCCGCCGGCCACACTGTCTCTTGGGATGAGTTCCAGACGGCGTTCCGTAGAGCTCACATCCTTGCCGGTTTGATGAAGCTGAAGAAGGAGTTTCTCGCGATCAAGCAAGGGCGTAAGTCAGTGATGGAGTACCGTACGAGTTCAACCACTTGGCTCGTTATGCTCCATCTGAGGTGGCCACTGATGAGGCCAAGCAGGAGAAGTTCATGGAGGGCTTGTCTGAGGAGCTGCAAGACAAGCTCTCGATTGTGGACTTTGCGGACTTTCAGGCCTTGGTAGACAAGGCCATTGTTGCTGAGCACAAGGCGAAGGCTTTGGCGAGTCCCGCATAGCGCAAGTGGGAGGCCCAAGGTGCATGCGGCCGGCCTCTCCCGTCCTCGTGTCGGACCTACCCCAGGGGCCCATTCTGTGGCTTCACTACCACCGAGGCCGCGGCAGACGGTTCCTCGCCTCTCGCAGCCGTGCCCGGCCACGTGCGCTGCGAACCAGCCAGGTGGCCCCGCAATCCGGCCGGGGTCACTTGCACCGTGCAACCGGAAGGGCATTATGCCAATACTTGCCCTAACAGATCGAGCGCCCCTCGCCCTAATGGAGGACGCGGCAGGAGGTGGTCCTCCCGAGGATCGAAGGTTGTCCCCGCTACCCAAGGCGTGGGTAGTGGCGCGTCAACCTCATCTCCGCGAGGAGGCACAGGAGGCACCCGACGTCGTGTTGGGTACCATTTTGTTAACTCTTTCCTCCTTTCTGATTTTGTTTGATTCAGCGCATCTCATTCGTTTGTTTCAGTCTTTTTTTGCTTTGTGGGAGGTCTTCTTTTACTCCGTTGTTGGTCCCATTGCTCATTCGCTCCCGGTTCGGAGTTGAGAGCCGAGTCCGAGTGTAGGGATGTCCTCGTTGATATAGAAGGGGTAGGATTCTTGGCAAACCTTATCCTCCTTCGATCGACGAGCTTAGATGTAATCCTAGGCATGGATTGGTTGTCCCAAAGATATGGGACAAATTGATTACGCTAGAGGCTCATCTACCTCACCGATCCGTCCGTGGAGAGTTCGCTAAGAAGCTGCGAGGTCCGCATCTCTTCGCGCTCGAAGCGAAGCCAACTCTAGATATTCGTGAAGTCCCAGTGGTCTGTGACTTTGTTGATGTCTTCCCCGACGACCTTCCAGGGATGCCACCAGTTCGAGACCTCGAGTTTGTCATTGAGTTGGTTCCCGGTACCGCCCCGATCTCAAAGAGGCCTTACCGGATGGACCCAATTGAGTTGGTGGAGTTGAAGAAGCAGCTGGGTGAGCTTCAAGAGAAGGGTTTCATCCGCCCTAGCTCATCTCCTTGGGGATGCTCAGCAATCTTTGTCCCGAAGAAGGACAAGACCATTTGCGCATGTGCGTTGATTACCGCCCACTTAATGAAGTAACGGTAAAGAACAAGTACCGTTGCCCGTATCGATGACCTCTTCGATCAATTAACTGGAGCTCGAGTCTTCTCCAAGATTGATTTGAGAGTGGGATATCATCAAGTTCGGATTCGACCTGAGGATATTCCAAAGACGGCTTTTTCTACTCGTTATGGCTTGTACGAGTATACCGTCATGTCATTCGGCTTGACCAATGCTCCGGCCTTGTTCATGAACCTCATGAATTCGGTGTTCATGGAGTATTTGGATAGGTTCGTTGTGGTCTTCATCGATGATATCCTTATCTACTCCAAGAGCGATGAGGAACACACCGAGCATTTGAGGCTTGTGTTGGGCAAGCTCACGAGCACAAATTGTATCGCGGTTCAACAAGTGTGCATTCGGTTGAAGGAAGTAGCCTTCTTAGGCCATATTCTTTCGGCGGGAGGCGTGGCGTGGATCCTAGCAAGATCAGCGATGTGCTTTCTCGAGTCGACCACGCCGGCCACCGAAGTTCGGAGTTTTCTTGGTTTAGCGGGATACTATCGTCGCTTTATCGCGAACTTCTCCAAGATAGCGGCCGATGACGGAGTTGCTCAAGAAGGACAAGAAGTTCTCGTGGTCCGCTGATTGCGAGAAAGTTTCCAAGCGCTTAGAAGCGATTGACCACCGCTCCCGTTCTTGTTCTCCCGATGTCCGCCGGCTTCGATATCTTTTGTGACGCTTCTCGTCGAGGCCTCGGTTGTGTCCTTATGCAAGAAGGCAAGGTAGTGGCCTATGCATCAAGGCAATTGAGACCTCATGAACTCAACTATCCTACCCATGACTTGAGTTGGCGTGTGATTCATGCACTTAAGATTCGCGACATTACCTAATCGGTGTCGTTGTGAAGTGTATTCGGATCACAAAGCTTGAAGTATTTGTTTACCCAACCAGATCTGAACCTCGTGCAAAGGAGATGGTTGGAGTTGATCAAGGACTATGACATGGGTATTCACTACCATCCGGCAAGGCCAATGTCGTTGCGGATGCGCTTAGTCGCAGCGCATTGCAATGCATTGTTGCTCAAGGAGCCTCACCACCCTACGGAGGAGTTTTGTTGTCTCAACTTGGGTTTGGTTGAGCATGGTTCCTCGCCGCCTTGCTTGTACAATGAACCTTGGTGGATCGGATCAGTGCCGCTCGGCGATCGGATGTTGGAGTGAACCGCATCAAGGAAAATGTCAAGAATGGAACAACCAAGTGCTTCTCGTAGATGAGCTTGGTGTCGTGAGGTTCGCAACGCCTCGTGGTTCCAAAGGACATGGAGTTGTGGGATTTGATCCTCCGCGAAGCCCACGATTCTCCGTTATCCATTCATCCTGGGCCACGAAGATGTATCGTGATCTCCGCCGAGGTTACGTGGACCCGAATGAAGAGGAGATCGCAAGGTTCGTTGTCGAGTGCGACATGTGTCGTCGTGTCAGGCCGAGCATCGGCGCCTCGCGGATTGCTTCACCCTTGCCGATTCCGGAGTGGAAGTGGGATTGGTGGGATGGATTTTATCACCGCCTACCTAGATCACCGAGGGGCAATGATGCCATTTGGGTTATCATTGACCTACCGACGAAGAGTGGCGCATTTCCTTCGATCAAGACCAAGATTCGCACCGGTCACCTTGCGGAGCTCTATATCGCCAGGATAGTGAGCTTGCATGGGGTGCCGAAGACGATCATTTCTGATCGTGGTTCGCTGTTCATGTCTCGATTTTGGCATAGCCTGTAAGAGGCTATGGGAACTCGCCTTTCTTTCATTCAAACATTTCACCCCAAATGATGGTCGACCGAGAGGTCAACCAAGTTTTGGAGGACATGCTGCGAGCTTGTGTCCTTTCCTATGGGAAGCATTGGGAGAAGTGCTTGCCCTTCGCCGAGTTTTCTTATAACAACAGCTTCCAAGCCAGTCTCGGCATGGCACCATTTGAGGCCCTATACGGGAGGAAGTGTAGGACCCCGTTAAACTGGTCTGAGACCGGTGAAAGACCTTTCTTTGGCCCGAACTCGATTAATGAGGCCGAAGGTCAAGTCCAGCTCATTCGTGATCGCTTACGCACATCTCAATCCAGGCAAAAGAGCTATGCGGATCGCCGTCGTCGTGAGTTGAGCTTTCAGCCCAATGACTTCGTTTATCTCAAGGTTTCTCCTCTCAAAGGTCACCGTTTTGGTGTCAAGGGCAAGTTAGCTCCTCGATATGTCGGTCCATACCGTGTCATCGAGAAGAAGGAGCCGCCGCCTACAAGTTGGAGTTGCCTGCTGCACTTGCGGGGGTACATGATGTGTTCCATGTGTCCCAGCTTAAGAAGTGCCTCCGTGTTCCAACAGAGGAAGCTCCGTTGGAAACTCTTGATGTTCAGGAGGATTTGACCTATCGCGAGCACCCTGTTCGCATACTCGAGGAGGCTGAGCGAAGAACAAGGAACAAGACCATCAAGTTCCTTAAAGTTCAGTGGTCAAACCATTCCGAGGATGAGGCTACTTGGGAGCGAGAAGATCGTCTTCGTGCAGACTACCCCTCTTTCTTTTCCGAGTGAACCAAATCTCGGGACGAGATTTTTGTAAGGGGGGGAGGTTTGTAACATCCCCATTTTGGCTTGTGTTTCAAATGTAATAAAATGAGGGTAAATTAAAACTTGTCCTTCATCCTTTTACTCTTGAAACTTTTCTGGAATTCTTGTAAAGGAATTTTGGGAAATTCAAAATCAAAATCCTCATTTATCTCAAGTCAAAACCTTCAGGTGAAATCTTATGTCAAACCCTTGGTAATAATTTTCCTGGGTTCTAGGGTTGCTTGGTAACACCTCTGAATTATTTCATAATTTTTTGGAAATTATTTGAAATATTTTAGAGGCAAGTCAAACCTTGGTCAAACCTGTGAAATCAACTGAATTTCTTGAGAAAATTTCAGTGCACAAAATCTCTGGAAATTTTATGAAAAGTTAACCCTAAGGTCAGGGACCTCAGTTAAAATTTCATAAATTTTGGAGATGATTTGATACCTCAATTAAATCCCCAAAGTTTCAGGTTTAAAAATCAAAACCTAAATCGATTCGCACTATTCTCGGGCTCGAGTCTCCTGGCTCGGCCGAGCCAGTGATTGCGTGGGATGCCTTCAAAGTGGTGCGCAATCGGGCCGCTCAAGTCTAATCCGACGGCCAACATCTAATGAGGTTGGGCTCAACCCACTAAAACACTTTGGACTCGAACCACTTTGTGTCACCGGCCGCGGGCCACCAGTTCTTTGGTCATCTTCCTCCTTCCGCGCGGCGCGTGCGTCACACGCCATGGCGGTGAGAGAGAGGGGTGCCTTGTTACCTCCTTGAGCCCTTTAAATGGCTCCTCTCGCGGCGCATTAAATGCACGTCGCTGCACCGCCTCGAGTCGCCGAGCTTACTCGCCCCGCCGCTCCAAGCGATCAGACGCTCTTGTGGACCGAAGTCCACCCATGGGCATGTGCTTGTTACTCTTTTCGCTCCATCGACTACTTAAGCCCTGCTTTCCTCCACCGTTTTCTTTACACCCCTTGAGCTCCAGCTTGCACCTCTCTCGCTTGCTTCACCCAAATCACCAAAACCATCTCGCCGCCATTGTCGGTGGGAGCTCCTCGGCGCAACCCGTGCTCCAGTGGCTTTTCTCCCCTTCTCTTTGTTTCAGTGTGTTCCTCTGACCTCCTGGAGCAAAACCCCTAACTTAATTGTAGTTGCTTTTCACAGGAGCAACTCGATTTTGGGATTTGTTCTTTTTAGCCGTGAGCACCCCCTTCTTCCCCATCTCCGGTAAGGAGCTTCATTTCCTAAATTTTTGCTCATGAAGCATATATGAGCTATTGTGGAGCTGTTGTGATGACCCGGTCTCACCCTTTTTGCTCAGGTCGTCATCTCCACTTCTTCTTCTTCGGTGCCGACGCCGCTCTTCGTCGCCGGAGCCACCTCGGCCACCTCCGAGCTCCACCATTGCTCAGGTACCCTTCTAGAAGCCCCTAGAAGCTTTGGCACCCATTGGAGTGGTTTGTTGCGAAGCTTTCGGTCATTTCGCATTTCGGCCGTTTTGGTCGCCGCCGCTCATCGTCGGCTAGCCGCCATTCTGGGGCACTATCGCCGGTGTGAGTGGTACCAATGTGTGCGCATTGGTATTGCGGTCCCATTTTGGCCTTTAGCTCGCGCCGCCATAGCCGAAAGCGTGGCGGCGCAGCTCGGATCGACGGCCGCTTTGTCGGACGAAACGGCGAGGCTGTGAATGTCGTTGGACACGATAATGACGCTCATTAATACTAATCATTGTTAATCATGGGATAGTAATCATTAGCTGTCCTAAACCCACCTCCTCGCCACATACAGTGGGCGCCGCCCCAAACCCCGCAATGCGCGTGCGTTTAAACCCGACATGTGACTTAGAGTCGCCACCGGATGGGCCCCTATTGTCGTGAGCCCTGCTCAAATCGTAAACGGCCCAATCCACCTCAGCCGTTCGATCTTGGATCCGTGGCCGGGATCATGGGAGCATTTGGACTGTCCGAAGGCTCCCTCAATCCCAGCCCTTCATCGCTTGGTCAACGGCCCAGGATGGGCGAGCATCCGCTCGGTCCGATTGCCATCTCGATCTGGACTGTTGGATCTTGATCCAACGGTGAGCCTCCGTGGGTTCTGTGCGCGCCGTGCGCGTGTGCCGCACGATCCAGGATCGACGGTCCATAATCAACCACGTCTTTTCTTTTCGGTTAAGGGATATAATTTCCCCGGTAAGCTTTATCTTTCCACTGAAAATTGTTGTTAAAACTTTAGAAATTCATATCTTTTTCATTATAGATCCTTTTTGGGTGATTTCAGTAGTATTAATTTTCTTTTAGGACAGAGATTAATCTAGAAATGTTTCCAGGCCCTGTT
Source organism: Ampelocalamus luodianensis (assembly GCA_036346255.1). Classification (NCBI taxonomy): domain Eukaryota; kingdom Viridiplantae; phylum Streptophyta; class Magnoliopsida; order Poales; family Poaceae; genus Ampelocalamus; species Ampelocalamus luodianensis. The sequence goes on along the minus strand of CM070634.1, from coordinate 52,755,874 downwards.
AAGAACCAGAAATGTTGGGGATCGATTTTAGCCTTTTCAGCCTTTATTAAATATTTCAAAAATGTTGTAAAAGCTTAGAAAGTCCATAACTTGTTCTCTGTAAGTCCAAATAGAGCGAACTAAATTTTGTTAATTTCCTTTAGGGATGAACTTTAGTGAAGGACCAGTTTGCTAGTGGTCTTTGCATCGATATAAATGATGTCCTAGTTTTAGAACTTAGAAAAATCATAACTAATTCGTTATAACTTCAAATGACCTGAAATTTTATATGGATTATCACTACACCAGTAGGTAGCCACCATAAAAATTTCAGCTTCAAAATATTTCGAGAAAATATTTTTGCTACAGTACCTAATTATGGCCGAAAATAGGTGTTTAGGGAATATCTTTTGCACCACAAATCCAAATTAGGTTTTTCCAGTTTCTATGTCTAGTTATATTCGTATTTTACCGTGTGTATAAATTTCGTCGCATTTGGATCATTTTTGCTTGCTCTTTCGTTTAAGTGTTGCTCGTCTTATTGGTTGTTTTCGCTCTTTCGCTTAGGCTTCGACATTTGCGGTAACCCCGAGAACGACCCTCCGCAACAAATTGAGCAACGACAAGCGTGCAAGCGCTTGATCATTCCCCATTGATCCTATTACTTTTAAAGTCTAATATTTTGTTTAAGTTCTATGTATGCATGGCTATTTTGTGGTTAAATTGATTAGTTAGACCTCTAGTTGCATAATCAGAGGTAAATGGTTATCCTCTACTACCGAGCCTAGGTTATTTGCTGTGATTAGGTTCGTTGGATGAGCTCTTGTCACTTAGTAGATTTCGAATAAATATTGCTTAGCCATGCCTAGTATCGGTAGTATTGGGCGATCATCGACTTAGTCGATGATCTTGATCACACAAATGCTAATATTATTCCATTATGTCCAACCCTTGTGTTTTACCATTTTGCAAATCAAAAACTGAAAACAAAAATTATATCTTGGCTTGGGCACAATGGTATGTTGGGTGATCTGTTGGGTGTGATTGGAATGGTGCCTAATGTAACATCCCCATTTTGGCTTGTGTTTCAAATGTAATAAAATGAGGATAATTTAAAACTTTTCCTACATCGTTGTGCTCTTGAACTTTTCTGAAAATTCTTGTAAAAAGAATTTTGGAAAATTCAAAATCAAAAGCCTCATTTACCAAGTCAACTACCTCCGTGGTCAAATCTTCTGTCAAACCCTTGGAAATAATTTTCCCTGGTTCTAAGGTTGCTTGGTAACACCTCTGAACTATTTCATAATTTTTGGAAATTATTTGAGATATTTTAGAGGCAAGTCAACCTTGGTCAAACTCTCTTTTAACCTTCTCGGAATTTCTTGAGAAAATTCCAGTGCACAAAAACCTCTGAGATTTTATGGAAGGTTAATCCTTGAGTCAGAAGCTCCAGTTAAAATTTCATAAATTTTGGAGTTGATTTGATGCCTCAATTAAATCCCCAAAGTTCTGTGTTTAAAAATCAAACCCTAAGCTGGTTTGTACCGCTCATTGACTCGAGTCGCTCTGCTCGAGTCACTTGACTCGACCGAGCCAACTAATTGCACGGCGCGGTCGAGCGGCGCGCGCGTCATCACCGTTAGATCTCCATCGGACGGCTCATTCGTAGGCATTCTGACAACTCCGCCGCCATGTGATTCTCACCGTTGATTCGATCCAACCGCCACGACCGCACATCGTTCACCGGTCTTTACAATTAGCGATCGATCGTGGCCGCTCAAATCTCATCCGCGGCCAGATCTAATGGGGTTGGGCTCAACCCACTAAAACACTTTGACTCGAGCCGCTTTGTGCCGCTGATCGGTGGGCCCGCCGCGTCGGCTGGTCATCTTCCTCCGCCACCGCGCGCGTGGCGTCTGCACGCCATGGCGGTGAGAGGGAGGGGTGCCTTGTCACCTCCTTGAGCCCTTTAAACGGCTCCTCTGCAGCGCATTAAATAAACGCGTCGCTGCACCGCCTCAGTCGCCGAGCTTACTCGCCCCGCCGCCCGAGCGATCGCGACGCGCGTGGACCAAGACCATCCCGAGCATGTGCGCTGCTCTCTTCGTTCCTCGCTACTTAAGCCCTCAAGACCTTCAGTAGCTTTCTTTACACCCCTTGAGCTCCGGCTCGCAGCCTCTTTGCTTGCTTGAGCCCAAATCTCCGTAACCCTTTCGCCGCCATTGTTGAGCTGGGAGCTCCTCGGTGCAACCCGCGCTCCAGTGGCTTTTCTTCCCTTCTTGCTTCGGTTTGTGTCCCTTACTTCTTGGAGCAAAACCCCTAACTTAATTGTAGTTTGCTTTCACAGGAGCAGCTCAATTTTGGGGAATTACTTCTGCAAACCGAATCACCCCCTCCTTCCTCCTCTCCGGTAAGGAGCTTCTTTTTCTAATTCCTTGCTCATGTGGCATCTCGAGCTATTATGAAGGTGTTGTGATGACCCGGTCTCCCCATTTTGCTCAGCCGCCATCTCCACTTTTTCTTCTTCGGTGCTGCGCGCTCTTCGTCGCCGAGTCTGCTCCGACCTCCTCGGCACCTCCGCACCCTCGTAGCCTTCTAGTAGTCTCTAGAAGCGTGGCACCCGCCACCGGATCTGCTATGAGCTTTGAGCTGCCGCATTTCGCCGCTTGGTCACCGGCGCACCGCCGACTCACCGCTGTTCGGGCCACCACCGACGGTGTGGATGGTCCCTGTGTGTGCGTTATGCTATTGCGGTTCCATTTGGCACTTAGTTTCCGCCGCGTGCCTTGGGTCGCCGGTGACAAGTTTGAGGGTGCTCTCGGTTTTGTTGTCGACGAAACGGCGATCTTGAATATCGCTCGACACGTGAATGGCGTTCATTAATGATAATCATTGTTAATCATGGGTTAGTAATCATTAGCCGTCTTAAACCCACCTCCGCCGCCATGTGGGCCCGCACATTTTAATCCCCGCGGCGCTAAACCACGTGTGCGTGGCCCACGGCCATCGACACCAGGCCCGCCATTTTCAAACCCCTCCACGCGCTGCGGCGCTTGAACCCGCATGTGACTTGAGTCACGACCGGTGGGCCCCTATTGTCGTGAGCCCTGTTTCAAATCATAAACGCCCAATCAACCTCACCGCTCGATATTGGATCCGTGGTCGGATCGTGGGAGCAATTGACCGTCCAAGGCCCTCCATCCACCTCTTCATCGCTTGATCAACGGTCCAGTTGTGCGAGCAATTGACCGTCCGAAGGTCGCAATGATCTCGATCGTTGGAATCAAATCCAACGCGCGCTGCAGCGCATGTTGAATCGGCCGCGCGCGTGGGCCGTCGGATCTTTAATCAGCGGCCCACGTTGAGCCACGTCTTTTTTTTTCGGTTAAGGGATATAATTTCCTCGGTGAGCTTTATCTTCCTACTGAAAAATGTTGTTAAAGCTTTAGAAATTCATATATTTTTCGTTATAAATCCTTTTTGGGTGAATTCAGTAGTATTAATTTTCATTTAAGCTAGAGATTAATCTAGAAATGTTTCTAGGTCCTGTTAAGAACCAGAAATGCTGTGAATCGATTTTAGCCTTTTTCAGCTTCTAGTAAATATTCTAAAAATGCTATAAAACTTAGAAAATCCATAACTTGTTCTCTGTAAGTCCAAATAGAGCGAACTAAATTTTGTTAATTTCCTTTAGGGATGAACTTTAGTGAAGGACCAGTTTGCTAGTGGTCTTTGCTACTGATATAAATGATGTCCTAGTTTTAGAACTTAGAAAAATCATAACTAATTCTTTATAACTTCAAATGACCTGAAATTTTATATGGGTTACCACTAAACCAGTAGGTAGCTACCATAAAAATTTCAGCCTCAAGATCTTCTTAGAAAATATTTTTGCTCTGATTGCTAATTATGGTAGAAAATAGGTTTTTAGGGAATATCTTTTGCACCACAAATCCAAATTAGGTTTTTCCAATTCCTATGTCTAGGTATATTCCTATTATACCTTGTGTATAATTTTGTCGATTTGGATAATTTTTGCTTGCTCTTTTGTTTAAGTGTTGCCCGCCTTATTGGTTGTTTTCGTTCTTTCGCTTAGATTCGATATTTGCGGCAACCCCAAAACGACCCTCCGCAACAAATTGAGCAACAAGAAGCGGCAAGCAGCTTGATCATTTCCCATTGATCCCATTACTTTTAAAGTCTAATATTTTGTTTAACTTCTATGTATGCATTGCTATTTTGTCGTTAAATTGATTAGTTAGACCTCTAGTTGCATAACTGTAGGTAAATGGTTATCCTCTACTACCGAGCCTAGGTTATTTGCTGTGGTTAGAGTTCGATGGATGAACTCTTATCACTTAGTAGATTACGAAGGAATATTGCTTAGCCATGCCTAGTTATCGGTAGTATTGGGCGATCATCGACTTAGTCGATGATCTTGATCACACAAATACTTATACTACTCCATTATGTCCAACCCTTGTGTTTTATTGATTTACAAATCAAAAACCAAAAACAAAACTATATCTTGACTTGGGCACAATGGTATGTTGATGTGATCTGTTGGGTGTGTTGGAATGGTGCCTAAGTCCCCAAGGACCGAGTTACTTGTGTCACTAAGCCAAGCGCTTATTGCGTGCTAACCACACGAGGGGGATATGGAACCTCTCTTGACTAAGTACTTTGGGAGGTGTTAATTATGAGCTGGTTGGTGGGTGTGTTCTTGTGTGTGGTGTTTGAGGGGAGCATTAGCGCACCTGCTAGGCTGCCTAATGTGTCCTTCTCCCGTGGGTTCTGCTCTTAATTAGCATCGCCCATTGGAAAGCGCCTTGTTAGACTTAGCCATGCCCGCATACCAAAGGAAGTGTGCTAACCGTGGTCGTGGAAAGGCGGTCATCGTGTGGGTACATTGGTACACCCCGTAGGGTTAAAACTATTCGAATAGCCTCGCCCTAGGTTATGGACATGCTTGGTAAGGTCGCAAGAACTAGACTACAACTTTTTAAAACTTAAACTTGACATGGGTGGTATGAAGGGTACTTCATGCTATTGTTGTGGTGACTATGGGTTAGTCACTTCTAGGTTGGTATTGTTCCCTATCTATTGTTGTTATTGTCTCTCTTTATTTGAACCATAAAAGTTAATTGCAAACTTGCTTTGAATCTATTACCTTATTGCAAATGAAAACTTGCTTTATGTGAAAATAAGTCCAGAGCCTCATCCACTTAAATAAAGCTTGCATGTAGTTAATTATAGTTCTGTTATCTCACACGTTGGTCTTGCAGTACAAAAACAAGTTTTGTACTCACCGCTTTGCTTAATAATAATTGTTGCAGAGGAAGAAGGTGAGCCCCAAGGGCCTCACTTTGTGAGTTGTGTTGCGCGCTGCCTCTGGGACGATTAGCTTGGCGGTCCGGTTGGTTGCCTTGTGGGTAAAGGCACACCGATTGGCTTTTGTTTATCGCCATCTTATGGCCATTTTGCTTCCATTGTGTATTTACTTAATTGTATGACTTTTGGCCTGGTCGGCCTCTCTTTGTAATAACTCTTTTATATTATCTATGTCTTTCACTTGTTGCTTTTGCTTCGCTCTATGTGTATGAATGGAATTGATGCATGATTTTGTAACAGGTGTGTATACTGCACTCGGGAAGTATACATATCTCGAGGCTTGGTTTATTTGATTTGTATCGTTAGGACCAAGTGGATGGTTAAACAAAGATGTCTAATAAACCGGGTCCTCACAAAGTTGGTATCGAGCCATTCCGACCGTAGTAACCCAAGCTTGGTCGCCCTTAGGATATCTCAAAACTTAATTTCAAAGTATCAAATGATTTATGAAAGCTTAAGTATGTTCTCGATTTTACTCCTTACCTATCTTAGCTTTCTATCTCACCTTGCTCTAACTTGATTTTTAAAAGTTGTTCTCCTTTCCTTCTCTCAAAAGATAGTTGTATCGATTAATTGGGTTTTGGGAACCAATGAGTTTGGCAAATTGAAGTGTTAGCTGTTCTCTACAAGGTTTTGAAGCTCCGGTTGAAGATTTCGCTTAGGAGCTTGGATGCAAAATCTGGACAGCGATCGCTCAATTTCCTGACAGCAGCTCAATGGTTCTAAATAGGTAGAAAACGAGAGGTTAATCAACTAAAACTTGTGGGAATAAAAGGGTAAGATGTGATACTAGTTAGCTAAGTATCTAACGATGTTTATCGCTTTAACCTTGCTCATGAGTACCGTTAAACTTGTTGTAGTGCGCTGAAATTTTTATCTTTCACAAACCATTGCTCGCTCTTTCAATACGGTTAATGGCATTGAGAAGTTGAGCTTGGTTTGGAGTTTCTTCTTGTTTTGGAGCTTCTTTGGAAATATTTAAAGTTTGTTTACTTGCTGTTTTTGGCTTTCGTTAGGTGATATCTCCTTCCCTAATCGTTAGCTTTTCGCTTTCATCAACTTCTAGTGTTAGTGCTTTGGTTTCTAACCTAAGTTTCTTGAACCAGATGGCCGAGGTACTCGTAGCGGTCGTGGTCGACACCGTTTGATGAGGAGCTCGCCTCCTCCGACCATGGCCGAGGTCCTTCGCAGATCGAGCGCAACCTGCTCAGAGGACGAGAGGGTCCTCGCTGGATGTTATTGCGCGCAACACCTCCGCCTCCGACCGGTGCCTCGTGATCCGGCAGGAGCGACATCGCCTCGTGGGGTTTGGCCGAAGTTTCTTCGCACTCACCCCACGCTCTCCATATCCGAGGCCCATTGGATGCGTATGATCGCTACGCCAAAGTTGAGCGTAGCTCGACGCGTTGCTCGATTCGACCAGACAAGGCACTCTTGCCTCCCATCGCCTTCGGGGCGCGCTCTGGTGGGAGAACTTGGCCATGCAGCCCGCCGCCACACCGCCTCTTGGGATGAGTTCCGACGGCGTCCGCCGAGCTCACATCCCCGCCGCTTGATGAAGTCAAGAAGAAGGAGTTTCTCGCGCCAAGCAAGGGCGTAAGTCGCTGATGGAGTATCTCGTGATTTAGTTCAACCACTTGGCTCGTTATGCTCCATCCGAGGTGGCCACCGATGAGGCCAAGCAGAGAAGTTCATGGAGGGCTTGTCCGAGGAGCCGCAAGACAGCCTCCATTGTGGACTTTCGCGACTTTCGTGCCTTGGTGGACAAGGCCATTGTTGCCGAGCACAAGGCAAAGGCGCTGGCGAGTCCCGCAAGCGCAAGTGGAGGCCCGGTCCGCACAGCCGCCTCTCTCGCCCTCAGATCGGCCCGCCCGTGGGCCCGCTTCGTGGCTTCACTACCACCGAGGCCGCGGCACGCAGCCTCGCCTCCGCAGCCGTGCCCTGCCACGCGGCGCCGCGAACCAGCAGGTGGCCCCGCAATCCGGCCGCGGGTCACTTGCTTTTCATGCAACCGTAAGGGCATTATGCCAATAGTTGCCCTAACAGATCGAGCGCCCTCGCCCCAATGGAGGACGCGCGCGGGAGGTGGTTCTTCTCAGATCGAAGGTTGTCCCCGCTACCCAAGGCGTGGGTAGTGGCCGCCAACCTCATCTCCGCGAGGAGGCACAGGAGGCACCGACGCCGTGTTGGGTACCTTTCTGCTAACTCTTTCCTCGCACAAGATATTTGATTCAGCGCATCTCATTCGCTTGTTTCGAGTCTTTTGCTGCTATAGGAGGTCTTCTTTTACTCCATTGTTGGTCCCGCCGCCATTCGCTCTCCCTGCTCGAATTGAGAGCCGAGTCCGAGTGTAGGGATGTCCTCGCTGAGATAGAAGGGGTAGGATTTTGGCAAACCTTATCCTCCTTCGATCGGCGAGCTTAGATGTAATCCTAGGCATGGATTGGTTGTCTCAAAGACATGGGACAAATTGATTGCGCTAGGAGGCTAATCTACCTCACCAAACCGTCCGGCGAGAGGTGTTCGCTACGAAGCCGCAGGTCCGCATCTCTTCGCGCCGGCGAAGCCGCTCTAGATATTAGTGAAGTCCCGGTGGTATGTGACTTTGTTGATGTCTTCCCCGACGACCTTCCAGGATGCCACCAGTTCGAGACCTTGAGTTTGTCATTCATTGGTTCCTGCATCGCCCGATTTCAAAGAGGCCTCACTGGGATGGACCCAATTGAGTTGGTGGAGTTGAAGAAGCGGTGGTGAGCTTCAAGAGAAGGGTTTCATCCGCCTCTAGCTCATCTTCTTGGGGATGCTCAGCAATCTTTGTCCCGAAAAAGGACAAGACGCAAGATGTGCGTTGATTACCGCCCACTTAATGAAGTAACAGTAAAGAACAAGTACCCTTTGCCCCGTGATCGATGATCTCTTCGATCAACTAACTCGAGCTCGAGTTTTTCCAAGATTGATCTCGAGAGTGGGATATCATCGTTCGGATTCGACCGAGGATATTCCAAAGACGCTTTTTCTACTCGTTATGGCTTGTACGAGTATACCGTTATGTCTTTCGCTTAACCAATGCTCCGCCTTGTTCATGAACCTCATGAATTCGTGTTCATGGAGTATTTGGATAGGTTCGTTGTGGTCTTCATCGATGATATCCTTATCTACCCAAGAGCGATGAGGAACACGCCGAGCATTTGAGGCTTGTGTTGGGCAGCTTCGTGAGCACCACCGATGCGGTTCAAGTGCGCTGCTCGTTGAAGGAAGTAGCCTTCTTAGGCCATATTCTTTCGGCAGAGGCGAGCGGTGGATCCTAGCAAGATCGTGATGTGCTTTCTCGAGTCACCACTTGGCCACCGAGGTTCGAGTTTTCTTGGTTTAGCGGGATACTATCGCCGCTTATCGAGAACTTCTCCAAGATAGCGGCCGATGACGGAGTTGCTCAAGAAGGACAAGAAGTTCTCGTGGTCCGCTGATTGCAGGAAAGTTTCAAGCGCTAAGAAGCGATTGACCACCGCTCCCGCTCTTGTTCTCCCGGCGTCCGCCAAGCTTCGATATCTTTTGTGACGCTTCGCCGAGGCCTCTGCTGTGTCCTTATGCAAGAAGGTAAGGTAGTGGCCTATGCATCAAGGCAATTGAGACCTCATGAACTCAACTATCCTACCCATGACTTAGAGTTGGCCGTGATCCATGCACTTAAGATTTGGCACATTACCTAATCTGTAATCGTTGTGAAGTGTATTCGATCACAAAGCCTAAAGTATTTGTTCACCCAACCAGATCCGAACCTCGTGCAAAGGAGATGGTTGGAGTTGATCAAGGACTATGACATGGGTATTCACTACCATCCGCAAGGCCAATGTCGCTATGGATGCGCTTAGTCGCAAAGCGCATTGCAATGCATTGTTGCTTCAGAGCGCCAGCCCTCTTCTCGAGGAGTTTCGCTGCCTCAACTTGGCTTGGTTGAGCATGGTTCCTCGCCGCCTTGGTTGTACGCCAACCTTGGTGGATCGGATCAGTCCGCCAGCAGCCGATGTTGGAGTAAACCGCATCAAGGAAAATGTCAAGAATGGAATAGCCAAGCGCTTCTCCGTGATGAGCTTGGTGTCGTGAGGTTCGCAACGCCTTGTGGTTCCAAAGGACATGGAGTTGCGGAGTTGATCCTCCGCCAAGCCCATGATTCCTCGTTATCCATTCATCCCGGCCACGAAGATGTATCATGATCTCCGGCGAGATTTTGGTGGACCCGAATGAAGAGGAGATCGCAAGGTTCGTTGTCGAGCGCGCGGTGTCGTCGTGTCAAGGTCGAACATCGCCCCACGGATCGCTTCAAATTTCTTACCAATTCCGGAGTGGAAGTGGATTCACGGGATGGACTTTATCACCGGTCTACCCGGCCTCCAAAGAAGAATGATGCTATCCGGTCGCCATCGATCGATTGACTAAGGTGGCTCATTTTCTTCCCGCCAAGACGGACCTTCGAGTAGGTCTTCCGCGGATCTCTACCTAGCCCGCATCGTGAGTTTGCATGGTGTGCCAAAGACAATTGTGTCGATCGTGGTTCATTGCTCACGCCTCGATTTTGGCATAGCCTCGCAAGAGGCTATGGAACTCGCTTTTCTTTCACTCAGATTTCACCCCAAATGATGGTCGCACCGAGAGGGTCAACTAAGTTTTGGAGGACATGTCGCGAGCTTGTGTCCTTTCCTATGGGAAGCATTGGGAGAAGTGCTTGCCATTCGCCGAAGTTTTCTTATAACAATGCCTTCCAAGCCGCCTCTGCATGGCACCATTTGAGGCCTTATACGGAGAAAGTGTAGGACCCCATTGAATCGGTTCCGAGATCGGTGAGAGACCTTTCTTTGGCCCGAACTCGATTAATGAGGCCGAGGGTCAAGTCCACCATTCGTGATCGCTACGCATACTCAATCTCGAAAAGAGCTGCGCGGATCGCCGCCGCCGTGAGTTGAGCTTTGAGCCCACCGACTTCGCTTATCTCAAGGTTTCTCCTCCAAAGGTCACCGCTTTGGTGTCAAGGGCAAGTTAGCTCCTCGATATGTCGGTCCATACCGTGTTATCGAGAAGAAGGAGCGCGTTGCTCACAAGTTGGAGTTGCTCGCTGCACTTGCGGGAGTACATGATGTGTTCCATGTGTCCCAACTAAAGAAGTGCCTCGTGTTCCGACCGAGGAAGCTCCGCTGGAAACTCTCAATGTTCAGAAGATTTGACCTATCGCGAGCACCTGCTCGCATACTCGAGAGGCCGAGCGAAGGACAAGGAACAAGACCATCAAGTTCCTTAAAGTTCAGTGGTCAAATCATTCCGAGGACGAGGCTACTTGGGAGCGAGAAGATCGCCTCCGTGCATCACCCCTCTTTCTTTTCCGAGTGAACCAAATCTCTGACGAGATTTTTGCAAGGGGGAGGTTTGTAACATCCCATTTTGTCTTGTGTTTCAAATGTAATAAAATGAGGATAATTTAAAACTTTTCCTACATCCTTGTGCTCTTGAACTTTTCTCAAAATTCTTGTGAAAAGAATTTTGGAAAATTCAAAATCAAAAGCCTCATTTACCAAGTCAACTACCTCCGTGGTCAAATCTTCACAAACCCTTGAAATAATTTTCCTTGGTTCTAAGGTTGCTTGGTAACACCTCTGAACTATTTCATAATTTTTCAAATTATTTGATATATTTTAGAGGCAAGTCAACCTTGGTCAAACCTCTGTTTTAACCTTCGGAATTTCTTGAGAAAATTCCAATGCACAAAACCTCTCGAGATTTTATGGAAGGTTAATCCTTGAGTCGAAGCTCCAGTTAAAATTTCATAAATTTTGGAGTTGATTTGATGCCTCAATTAAATCCCCAAAGTTCCAGTGTTTAAAAATCAAACCCTAATCGGTTTGTACTGCTCATTGACTCGAGTCGGCTCGGGCTCGAAGTCACTTGACTCGACCGAGCCAACTAATCGCACTCGGGCGCGTCGAAGCGGGCGGCGCGCCATCACCGTTAGATCTCCATCGACGGCTCATTCGTAGGCATTCTGACAACTCCGCCGCCATGTGATTCTTAGCCGTTGATTTCGATCCAATCGCCACGACCGCACTTGCTCACTTCGCCTTTACAATTAGCGATCGATCGTGGCCGCTCAAATCTCATCCGGCCGCCAAGATCTAATGGGGTTGGGCTCAACCCACTAAAACACTTTGACTCGAGCCGCTTTGCCACGATCGGTGGGCCGCCGCCGTCGTGGTCATCTTCCTCCTTCCACGGCGGCGGCGCGTTCAGACGCCATGGCAAAGTGAGAGGAGGGGGTGCCTTGTCACCTCCTTGAGCCCTTTAAACGGCTCCCTCGCAGCGCATTAAATGCACGCTGCACCGCCTCGTAGTCGCCGAGCTTACCGCCTCCGCCGCCCGAGCGATCGCGACGCTGCAGGACCAAGACCATCCCGAGCGCAGCGCGCCGCTCTCTTCGTTCCTTGGCTACTTAAGCCCTCAAGACCTTCGTGAGCTTTCTTTACACCCTTGAGCTCCACTCGCACTCTCTTTGCTTGCTTGAGCCCAAATCTCCGAACCCTTTCTGGCCGCCATTGTTGAGCTGGAGCTCCTCTGCAACCCGCCCAAAGGGCTTTTCTTCCTTCTTCTTGCTTCGGTTTGTGTCCTTACTTCTTGGAGCAAAACCCCTAACTTAATTGTAGTTTGCTTTCACAGAGCAGCTCAATTTTGGGGAATTGCTTCGCAAACCGAATCACCCTCCTTCCTCCTCTCCAGAAGGAGCTTTTCTAATTCCTTGCTCATGTGGCATCTCCGAGCTATTATGAAGGTGTTGTGATGACCCTGCCTCCCATTTTGCTCAAAGCCGCCATCTCCACTTTTTCTTCTTCGTGCCGCACGCTTCGTCGCCGAGTCGCCCGACCTCCCGGCACCTCCGCACCTCTGTAGCCTTCTAGTAGTCTCTAGAAGCGTGGCACCCGCTACCGGATCATGGCGAGCTTTGAGCGCCGCATTTCGCCGCTTGTCACCGGCGCCACCGCCGACTCACCGCCGCTGCTCGGGCCACCACCGACGGTGTGGATGGTCCGGTGTGTGCGTTATGCTATTGCGTTCCATTTGGCACTTAGTTTCCGCCACCGCGCCTTGGGTCGCCGCGACATGCCTGAGGGTGCCTCGGTTTTGTTGTCGGACGAAACGGCAGCGCCGTAATATCGCTCGGACACGCGAATGGCGCTCATTAATGATAATCATTGTTAATCATGGGTTAGTAATCATTAGCCGCCTTAAACCCACCTCCTCGCCGCCATGTGGGCCCGCACATTTTAATCCCCGCGCGCTAAACCACGCAGGCGTGGCCCACGGCCACCGACGTGGGCCCGCCATTTTCAAACCCCTCCCCGCGCGCGCGCTTGAACCCGCCATGTGACTTGAGTCGCCACCTGGGCCCCTATTGTCGTGAGCCTGCTCAAATCATAAACGGCCCAATCAACCTCACCGCTCGATATTGGATCTTTGGCCGATCGTGGAGCAATTGGACCGTCCAAGGCCCTCCATCCCGCCTCTTCATCGCTTGATCAACGGTCCAGTTGCAGCGAGCAATTGACCGTCCAAGGTCGCAATGATCCGATCGTTGGAATCAAATCCAACGCGCGCTGCGCGCGCATGTTGAATCGCCGCGCGCGGGCCGCCGGATCTTTAATCGCCCACGTTGAGCCACGCTTTTTTTCGGTTAAGGGATATAATTTCTCGGTGAGCTTTATCTTCCTACCAAAAATGTTGTTAAAGCTTTAGAAATTCATATCTTTTCGTTATAAATCCTTTTGGGTGAATTCAGAGTATTAATTTTCCTTTAAGCTAGAGATTAATCTAGAAATGTTTCTAGGCCCGTTAAGAACCGTAAATGTCAGAATCGATTTTAGCCTTTTTCACCTCTAGTAAATATTCTAAAATGCTATAAAACTTAGAAAATCCATAACTTGTTCTCTGTAAGTCCAAATAGAGCGAACTAAATTTTGTTAATTTCCTTTAGGGATGAACTTTAGTGAAGGACCAGTTTGCTAGTGGTCTTTGCTACTAATATAAATGATGTCCTAGTTTTAGAACTTAGAAAATCATAACTAATTCTTTATAACTTCAAATGACCTGAAATTTTATATGGGTTACCACTAAACCAGTAGGTAGCTACCATAAAATTTCAGCCTCAAGATCTTCCTAGAAAATATTTTTGCTACATTGCTAATTATGGCCTAAAATAGGTTTTTAGGGAATATCTTTGCACCACAAACCAAATTAGGTTTTTCCAATTCCTATGTCTAGGTATATTCCTATTATACCTTGTGTATAATTTTGTCGATTTGGATAATTTTTGCTTGCTCTTTTGTTTAAGTGTTGCCCGCCTTATTGGTTGTTTTCGTTCTTTCGCTTAGGATTCGATATTTCATGCAACCCCGAAAACGACCCTCCGCAACAAATTGAGCAACAGCAAGCAGGCAAGCAGTTTGATCATTTCCCATTGATCCCATTACTTTTAAAGTCTAATATTTTGTTTAACTTCTATGTATGCATTGCTATTTTGTCGTTAAATTGATTAGTTAGACCTCTAGTTGCATAATCTGTAGGTAAATGGTTATCCTCTACTACCGAGCCTAGGTTATTTGCTGTGGTTAGAGTTCGATGGATGAACTCTTATCACTTAGTAGATTACGAAGGAATATTGCTTAGCCATGCCTAGTTATCGGTAGTATTGGGCGATCATCGACTTAGTCGATGATCTTGATCACACAAATACTTATACTACTCCATTATGTCCAACCCTTGTGTTTTATTGATTTACAAATCAAAACTGAAAACAAAACTATATCTTGACTTGGGCACAATGGTATGTTGATGTGATCTGTTGGGTGTGTTGAATGGTGCCTAAGTCCCCAAGGACCGAGTTACTTGTGTCACTAAGCCAGCGCTTATTGCGTACTAACCACACGAGGGGATATGGAACCTCTCTTGACTAAGTACTTTGGGAGGTGTTAATTATGAGCTGGTTGGTGGGTGTGTTCTGTGTGTGGTGTTTGGAGGGGAGCATTAGCGCACCTGTTAGGTCTGTCTAATGTGTCCTTCTCCGTGGGTTGCGGCTCTTAATTAGCATCGCCCAATGGAAAGCGCCTTGTTAGACTTAGCCATGCCCGCATACCAAAGGAAGTGTGCTAACCGTGGTCGTGGAAAGGCGGTCTATCGTGTGGGTACATTGGTACACCCCTGCAGGTTAAAACTATTCGAATAGCCTCGTCCTAGGTTATGGACATGCTTGGTAAGGTCGTGCAAGAACTAGACTACAACCTTTTAAAAACTTAAACTTGACATGGGTGGTATGAAGGGGTACTTCATGCTATTGTTGTGGTGACTATGGGTTAGTCACTTCTAGGTTGGTATTGTTCCCTATCTATTGTTGTTATTGTCTCTCTTTATTTGAACCATAAAAGTTAATTGCAAACTTGCTTTGAATCTATTACCTTATTGCAAATGAAAACTTGCTTTATGCTGAAAATAAGTCCAGAGCCTCATCCACTTAAATAAAGCTTGCATGTAGTTAATTATAGTTCTGTTATCTCACACGTCAGTCTTGCGAGTACAAAAACAAGTTTTGTACTCACCGCTTGCTTAATAATAATTGTTGCAGAGGAAGAAGGTGAGCCCCAAGGGCCTCACTTTGTGAGTTGTGTTGCGCGCCATCCGGGACGATTAGCTTGGCGGTCCGGTTGGTTGCCTTGTGGGTAAAGGCACACCGATTGACTTTTGTTTATCGCCATCTTATGGCCATTTTGCTTCCACTGTATTTACTTAATTGTATGACTTTTGGCCGGTCGGCCTCTCTTTGTAATAACTCTTTTATATTATCTATGTCTTTCGCTTGTTGCTTTTGCTTCGCTCTATGTGTATGAATGGAATTGATGCATGATTTTGTAACGGGTGTGTATACTGCACTGGGAAGTATACATATCTCGAGGCTTGGTTTATTTGATTTGTACTGTTAGGACCAAGTGGATGGTTAAACAGTACAAGCCGAATAAACCGGGGTCCTCACACCTAAGTCCCTAAGGACCGAGTTACTTGTGCCATTGATCCAAGCAATTATTGCGTGCTAACCACACGAGGGGGATATGGAACCTCTCTTGACTAAGTACTTTGGAAGGTGTTAATTATGAGCTGGTCGGTGGGTGTGTTCTTGTGTGTGTGTGTTTTTGGTGTTGGAGGGGAGCATTAGCAGACCGGTTAGGCTGTCTAATGTGTCTTTCTCCCGTGGGTTGCGGCTCTTAATTAGCATCGTCCATTGGAAAGCGTCTTGTTAGACTTAGCCGTGCCTCGCATACCAAAGGAAGTATGCTAACCGTGGCTGGTGGAAAGGCGGTCTATCGTGTGGGTACATTGGTACACCCCTGCAGGGTTAAAACTATTCGAATAGCCTCGTCCTAGGTTATGGACACGCTTGGTTATTTCCCACAAGAACTAGACTACAATCTTTTAAAAACTTAAACTTGACATGGGTGGTATGAAGGGGGACTTCATGCTATTGTTGTGGTGACTATGGGTTAGTCACTTCTAGGTTGGTGTTGTCATCTATCTATGGTTATAATTGTCTCTCTTTTATTTCAACAATAAAAGTTAACATAATTGTCGGCTCTATGTGTATGAATGGAATTGATGCATGATTTTGTAACGGGGTGTGTATACTGCAATTCTGGGAAGTATACATATCTCGAGGCTTGGTTTATTTGATTGTACTGTTAGGACCAAGTGGATGGTTATACAGTACAAATCGAATAAACCGGGGTCCTCACACAGAATAACCAAGCCGCTGCAGCAACACCGCCACCACCGCTAGCTTTCCCTCAATCAAGGTTGGCAAAATTCATGAGGACTCATCCACCTACATTCTCTAGCTCCTTTGAGCCATTGGACACAGATGACTCGCTGCGCTCAACTGAAAAGAAGCTTGCCATTACCCGATGTGACGACCGTGAGAAAGTTCTGTATGCTGCACATCAACTTGAAGATACTGCCGTAGAATGGTGGGAGAACTACTGCGCCGCCCATGAGAACCACCAGAACATCAGTTGGGCTGCGTTTTCTGAAGCTTTCCGCCATCCCACATCCCTAATGGAAGGGTGGAAATGAAGAAGAATGAGTTTCGTGAGCTGAAGCAAGGAAACATGTCTGTGAGTGAATACCTCAATAAGTTCACTCAACTCTTGCCATATACTCAAGAGGACGTCGCCACCGATGATGCACGTCAGAAGCGCTTTAAGCGAGGACTCAACCCTAGCTTGAAGGTTCAAGTCATCGGCAACAACTATGCAGATTTCCAGCATGTAGTGAACAAGGCCATGCTCATAGAAGAGTCTTGCCGCGAGTTGGTAGAGTCTCATAAGAGGAAGATGATGCAGCATGGTGCTCACCAAGGCCATTCACAGAGAGCCAAGATGAATATGCAACACCCCACCCGTTTTGCCCCTCTAGTCACATTCAAGACCCCAGCAGCAGCAGCACCTCGCCCGACTCCTCCAGGATTTTGTAGCCTAAGCAACAACAACACCAACAACCAGCCTCCGAGAAACACCAATCTTGCCGTCGGGATCACCTGCTACAACTGTCAGCAATTGGAGCACTACGCTAGTAACTACCCGCAGAAGCAAGGTCCATCGCCTGTCAGATTCAACTTGGGAGCTACACTAGCCAGAACCCGCATGCCCGGACCCGGACGTGGAGCACCTCAGACTCCAGCTGCACCAGCTAAGACCCCTCAGCCTTATGGGAGAGGCTGTGTGAACCATGTCATAGTGGACAAAGCCTAGACAACCCCGGACGTCGTGCTGGATAAGTTCCTAGTAAATTCAGTACCTGCTACTGTTTTGTTTGATTCTGGAGCTTCGCATTTATTTATTGCTTGGAGTTTTGTTGCAAAGCATCAGCTGGAAGTTTTGACTCTTAAGACTGCCTTGTTGGTTCAATCCCCCGGTTCGGAGTTAAGCACGAACCAAGGTCGCCCACAAGTTAAAATGATCATAGAAGGGGTAGAATTTCTAGCCAACATGATAATCATTGATACCAAATCCTTAGATGTGATTTTGGGTATGGACTGGCTCACCGATCACCAAGTAGTTTTGGATTGTGGTGGTAGAAGCATCACCTTGGTCAGTCCTGATGGGACTAAAGTAAAATTGGAAGCCCCTATGAAGAAACACGATGGAGCTTTACTCTGCAGTGTCAAGACCCTATCCTTGGAAAATGTGCCGGTAGTCAGAGATTTTTCAGATGTCTATCCTGATGAATTACCTGGAATGCCACCAGACAGGGACCTGGAGTCAACCTAGTTCCAGGAACTGCACCAATTTCCAACTGACCCTACCATTTGCCTGTTGACGACCTAGTCGAACTAAAGAAGCAAATTGAAGAGATGCAAGGAAAAGGACTTATCCTACCAAGTTCCTCACCTTGGGGAGCCCCAGTTATATTTGTTGCAAAGAAGGATGGTACCCAAAGGATGTATGTGGATTACCGCTCGCTCAACGAAGTCACCATCAAGAACAAGTACCCCCTGCCCAGGATCGATGATTTGTTTGACCAGCTGAAGGGAGCCGGAGTATTCTCCAAGATAGATTTAAGATCAGGATATCATCAGTTAAAGATTCGCCAAGAGGATATTCCCAAGACAGCTTTGTCAACCCGATATGGACTGTATGAGTTCACGGTCATGTCCTTTGGACTAAGCAATGCCCCTGCTTACTTTATGAAATTGATGAACAAAGTATTCATGGAGTATTTGGATAAGTTTGTCATTGTCTTCATTGACGACATTCTAGTATATTCCAAGAGTGAAGAAGAGCATGAAGAACATCTTCGCTTGATTCTGACTAGGCTTAGAGATCATCAACTCTATGCCAAATTCAACAAGTGTATGTTTTGGATGAAGGAAGTTACCTTCCTGGGACACGTCATGTCTGTAGAAGGAGTCGACGTAAACCCCAGTAAAGTCAAGGATGTGCTCAACTGGGAGTCACCCAAGACAGTACATTAGATCAGAAGTTTTCTTGGTATGACAGGATACTACTGCTGGTTCATAGAAGGTTTCTCTAGGATAGCAAGACCCCTCACCCAGAAACTGAAGAAGGAAAAGAAATTTTCTTGTATGCCAGAATGTGAACAGAGCTTTCAAGAATTGAAGAAGCGCTTGACCACCGCTCCAGTATTGATTTTGCCAGATGTCCAAAAGGATTTTGAGATTTACTGTGATGCATCGCGACAAGGTCTCGGTTGTGTCCTAATGTAAGAAAGGAAGGTAGTAGCATATGATGTTAGTTGAGGCCTCATGAAGTAAATTACCCCACCCATAACCTAGAATTGACTTCAGTAGTGCATGCTTTGAAGATATGGCGTCATTACCTCATCGGTAATCGCTATGAAGTCTACATTGACCATAAGAGCTTGAAGTACATTTTCACTCAAGCTGATCTCAATATGAGGCAAAGAAGATGGTTAGAGTTGATCAAAGATTACAACATCGGAATCCATTACCACCCAGGCAAAGTTAATGTTGTAGCAGATGCTTTAAGTAGAAAGGTCTATTGCAATACTCTGATGATCAAGGAAAGTCAGCCAACACTACATGAAGAATTTCAGAAGCTCAAGCTTGAATTGGTTGAAGAAGGTTATTTGGCTGCTTTGGAAGTGCAACCCACTCTACAAAGTCAGATCAGGGAAGCCCAGATTGAAGATACAAATATCAAGGAAATCAAGAGTAACATGAAGAAGGGTAAATCCCTAAGATTTTCAGAAGATGAACAAGTAGCCATTTGGTTCGATAAGCGTATTTGTGTACCGGACCAAAAGGAACTCAAGAAGTTGATACTCAAGGAAGCTCATGAAACCTTGTATTCCATTCACTCCGTAAGTGCTAAAATGTATCAAGATCTTAAGGAATTGTATTTGTGGCCTAGTATGAAGTGAGAAATCGCTGAATACATAGCACAGTGTGATGTTTGTCAGCGAGTTAAAGCTGAGCATCAGAGACCTGCTGGACTTTTGCAACCCTTGCAGATCCCTGAATGGAAATGGGAAGAGATTGGCATGTGCTTCATCACCGGTCTGCCAAGAACAAGAGCTGGTTATGATTCGATTTGGGTAATTGTAGATCGCTTGACAAAAGTTGCTCACTTCATCCCAGTCAAGACTACCTACTCAGGAGACAAACTTGCAGAGTTGTATATGGCAAAGATAGTATGTCAGCATGGAGTACCAAAGAAGATCGTGTCGGATCGAGGATCTCAATTCACCTTAAGATTCTAGCAGAAGCTGCACAACGTTTTGGGCACTAATTTGAATTTCAGTACCGCCTACTATCCACAAACAGATGGATAAACAGAAAGAGTAAATCAAATTCTTGAAGATATGTTGAGAGCCTATGCTCTAGGGAACCAGAACAGTTGGGATCAAATGCTACCTTATGTAGAGTTTTCCTACAACAACAGTCATCAATCAAGTCTGCAAATGTCTCCGTTTGAAGCCCTTTACGGAAGAAAATGCAGAACACCCTTGTATTAGACCGAAACAGGAGAAGGACAAAGTACTTGGACCTGATATCCTGAAGGAAGCTGAAGATCAAGTTCAGGCAATCAGAGAAAAGCTGAGAACACCTCAGACTAGAAAGAAAAGTTATGCTGATAACCGTCGCTGGGATTTAACTTTTGCACCCGAAGATCATGTGTACCTAAAGGTTTCACCTCTCAAAGGAATACGTCATTTCAGAGTAAGCGGGAAGCTTTCACCAAGATACATTGGACCTTTTCGAATCCTAGCCAGAAGAGGAGAAGTTGCTTACAAATTGGAGCTACCACCCCAGCTGTCAGATGTGCATGACACCTTCCATGTGTCCCAATTGAAGAAATGTCTGCGTGTACCAGAAGAGCAGATGTCGCTAGAAGCAGTTGAATTGCAGGAAGATCTCACCTATAAGGAGCAACCCATCAAGATTTTGGAAGTGTCCGAGTGTGTAACCAAAAGCAAGATCCTCCGTTTCTGCAAAGTTCAGTGGAGCAATCACACTGAAGAAGAAGCCACTTGGGAGCATGAAGAGGACCTGAAGGTCGAGTTCCCGCACCTATTCTCTAGTCAACCCGAATCTCGGGGTCGAGATTCCCTTTAAGGGGTGTAGGTTTGTAATAGCCCTAATTCGTAAAGTTTTTGAAAATTTTCAAAATTTAAAAACTAACCATTGGGTTTAATTAAGTTGCAAAAGCTTAACTTAAAATTTTGAAATAAAAAACCATTTAAAATGAATTAATCCAACTTCAATTAAATTAAAAAGTGGTTTATTTGAATTTTCTGGATTTTATTTGGATTTAAAGTCTTTTCTTGCTTTTCTTGATTTTAGAATAGGTTTTTCCTTTTGTCCGAAGTCAAAATCTATTTTGTTTGCAAAATTAAAAGCTAAAGTATAGTTAAGGGTATTTTTATTAAGTTCTAAATAATTCAAGGGACTTCTGTGAATTTTCCTAGAATTTTTAGACTCTATTAGCTATTTTCTAAAAGCCTTTTTGCTTTTCTAGCATTTCTTTATTCAAAAATGCATTTTAATTCCCCTTCTTAGCTTTGGGCCAAATCCCTCACGGCCCATTTATCTTTTCTTTCTCCCACAGCCTGCTCCAGCCTGCCTCCCGCGCGCGCCCACGCCTCCCTTACTGCCAACCGTTAGATCAAAATTGAACGGCCTTGATCGCGCCGCACAGGCACCGAACACCTCATCCATTGTCCGCCATCCGATTGAAAATGGACGGTCACGATCGCTTCACACGTTCGGAGGTCCAATCAGCCCATTCGTTTTAAGCCATTCGATCAAAATCCAACGGCCTTGATCGAGCCTCCTCCGTGCGCCTTTTCTCTCTCCCCCCTCTCGCTGACAGGTGGGACCCACCTGTCAGTTTCGTTGTCTTCCTCCCCTTGTGTTCTTCCTCGCGCGACCGCGCGTGCATGCGGCTCCGCGTTTTGCGTCAGTCGCGTTCGTGCGTGTCCTGGTTGTCGCTGATGTGCGCCCTGTCACCTCCCGCCGCGCCCGCTGCCACCACCATTCCCCGTCCCGTCGCCTTCTTTTCCCCATGCTGTATTTACTGTAAATGTTTCTTTTTGCAAATTAAACATAGAGCTATCGTTGTCAAGCCTAGCATGAATAATAATTGCATACATTTCCCTGCGGCTTGCTGAGTACATTCAAAGTACTCATAGCTTTATGCCCTCTGGTTTATCTATCACTGTAGAAGACCCAAGAAGATCGGGATTCTATGAAGAGGAGTATTTCGAAGGTTATGCGAACTAGGTCGTGTCCTCCACTCAATTGCTTGTGGAGATGTCGACTGGCCACCATGAGATATTTTGGGTTCTGCTGCAAGTTAACTTTTGTTGTTAAGCCCTGCATGGCAACTCTGTAAGACTTGACCATAAGGTCCTTTTGCTACTAAGTAATATTAATTTGTCTGTTTCATCATTATTTGGTTGTATGGTTATGATTACATCTATGTTGTAACTATACGAGCTAGCTACTGATCATAGGACTAGTTCGGAATGCACAGAGGGTCCCAGGGTTGCATTCCTAGGGTCCCGACAATGATCCAACGTTCTTGCTGAATCAGAGCATCTTTATTGCCACAAGGGCTCCACTCGATCAGAGATCGTGCAAGGAGGTATCCCAGATCTTCAAGTTCTTTAATCTTGCTCTCGAAAAGGATTGAAGCTCCGAGAATCCCCATGATCAAAGATTGAACGAGGATTTTTCAAGACGAAAAGGATCGGGAGCAAAGATGAACATGAGATGAAGAGACTCTAAGGTGGGAGATGGAGATTGCAATGAGAGCGCATAGTAGTGAAGGCAAAAAGGGAAGTGTTTTTATCCCCCTTTACCGTGAACCGTTTGCCCACTCACTACAAACTTCGGGTACAGTTTCCAAGAAAACCATAATCTTTTCATTTCTCCCACATTTTCATTAAATGATTGTGCCTGATCAAATCTTATTGATGCACATTTCGAGGCAAAAAAGCCTTAAGTAAATATTTTTTATTTTCTTAAGCCTTAGGGGCTAGCTGACGAGGATGCTTAACTAGGTTAACCTTTTTGGTCAAAGTCAAAATCTATCAAAGTAGTCCCACTTGTTAGAGTCTACCTCTATAATAGTCATGAAAATACAACTAGATTTTAATGGATGTTTAATACCCTTTACAACGGCCCAACTGGTCAACAACCAATTGGAGTCCCAAGATGACTAGTTGTCGTCCGACCATCTATGTGGTTTTGGACAATTCTCAACCAGCAAACTGGTATGGAGACATGACTGTTTCCCACGTGACTAGCAGGAAAGCAGTTATTGGCGTATTTGACAACTTCCGACAGTTGACTATAAGATGTGAACAGGCTATTAGCCATGTGTTGAATCCAATGGATATGAAAGAGCAAATGTGTCATGAAACATAAGGTCTTATTCTAATGGTCAGGCTCAATACGAAAGAGATGCTCAAGAGACATCATGTTTACACTGGAAACGATCTTCACTATGTCTTAGGCCAACAAAGAATGGAAGAAACTTCCACACACCTTTTCTTTACATGCCAATTCAGCCAAGACTGCTAGGCTTTCCTTAATATCCAGTGGAATAACCAAAATACGATTCATCAAATGTTGGAAGAAGCAAAACAACAATTCTCTCATCCCTTCTTTATGGAGGTTTGTGTGATTGCATCCTAGACTATGTGGAAACAACGAAATGCCAAGTGCTTCGAAAATAAGTACCCTTCTTTTAGTTTGTGGAAAACCCAATTTTATAATGAAGTAGTTCTCTTTGTGTGCAGAGTGAATGTTGATCGCAAAGCTCTTATTCGAACTTCGTCCCTCAGTGAGGGAATGTACATTCTTTCTCTTATAACTGTTTATTCTTCCTTTTTTATTATGTATTTAATTATAGTGTAAGGGCCTCCCCTACAGTCTTTTGTTGTAAGAAGCCATGAGTTAAACATTTTTTTGGTTTTGCCTATTAAAAGATGCACACGTGAATTTTATTGGGACTTTTTGCAGTTTATTTGATATTTATTTGAGCTCATTTGGATGTATTCTATTTTCTAAAAATCCAAAACCATTTCGAAATTCCAAAACCCTATGTGGCCTGCATTTACTCCGGCCCATATCTATCCCTTTTCCTCCAAGGCCGAGACCCCCTTTCTCTCTCTCGCTTCGTGCTCACCTTTAGCGTCCATGTCAAGCACGCCTCCTAAGGCCTATAATGCCTCTCTGGATCATCGATCAGTGTGCCCTATGATTCGCCACCTCTGTTGCCCTAGACAACATCGTCGGAGATGCCATCATTGCACCTTAAATACTCATTGGAGTTTGAAGTGCTGCCATCTTGTTGTCTCGGTGAACCCCGTTGCCAACTGCTACCATCATCCCTGAGCTCCACAACCACCGGTGAGGACTCCATAGCTATTCCACTCTGTCCTTCCTTGTCGTCAGTCTTGTCTAAAGCTGCCAAAATCTAGTGAAGATCGAGGCCAAGCCACCCACATCAATCTCGATCTAACCCACCTCATCACCTCCTAGTCAGCGTCGTTCCTCACCTGCGTTGCATCTTTGGAGCCCTCCTATATCCTCGTGATTCGTGCCACCTGTGATCTCGTGAGGCCGCTTCACCCTGTCATTTCCCCGAGCTCCCTAGTGCCACCAATTACCTAAGTTCATTGCAGCCGAGTCGACCTTACTGGAGTCTGCCGCAGCCAAGCGAAGCACCATGCCATCAAACTCTCCTTTCCCCGTGCCGCTAGGCCCACCTGTCGGCTTTGCCATCACCCACTAACATGTAGGTCCTACCTTCCAAATCCATCTCCCTCTATCTTTGACATGTTGGCCCTACATGTGATCCACGCCATCCAAAACCCTACATTTAATTCCCTTTCACTTACACATGGCCCGCATGGAAGGTCAACCTAGTCAAATCAGTCAGCACGAATCTGGTCCATCGTGGACCAGATATGTTCCATGGACCCAGCCATAGACCAAGGGCCCACTCATCAATCCTATTCCTTTTCAAATAATTTAATCCTGAGGGAATATTTCACTAAATATTATATTTTCTCACTCTTTTTCTAGCAATTTCCATCCGGGCCAAACTTCGGGAATCCCGTTCTCCTTCATACTTTGGGAAGTCTGTTGTTCTTTCTAAATTCATCAAAAATCCCTATCTTCTAGTACCTTTATTTTCCAATTTGGTGTTTGTTTGTGTTTGCTGTTTTTTCTTGTTTAGAAGTCGATTGTGGGGAATCGTTTGAAGGAGCTAAAGATCAGGGAAGAGACCATCACTAGTGGTAAACAAGATGAAGAACTATGAGCAATTGTGTAAGCAAGGCGACGAGGATTAAATTCCTAATATTGGCTTGATATTTAATTAAAAACCACGCAATCTCAGTGGTCGTAGCCCCTGAGGTTGACGACCCCTGTGGTCGTGAGAATCCCAAGGGGTTGCTTTATGTACCTGGTCGGAGAGGTTTTGTACCTAATGCCTGACCAGATGACTGCTCGCTTTGAACTAGTACGTGGACCCGACTCCAAGTATAATCTTTACTGTGTGACGAATGGAACACATATCTTATTTGCTCCAAACCACACGACGCTTTACGATCCTATGTCACTGACAATAACCACTACATACTTTCGTCTCCCAATGATACTAACTAGCTACCAGTTAGTGTTTTACTGGCAACAGCTGCCTCCCCAACCAGACATAACTCTCTCGAAAAGGTGTCTTCTCCCAGAGAAATGACCACCTCTTTGTTGGGTACTTAAAGGAGGAGGCAGAACACACAAAAGGGGATGCCATCACATCTGAAGACATCAGACTGCAGGCAATTGGATTCCATCTGAAGACAATCGAAGCAAATCAAAGTGTAGCAAGACATACATTTAGTGTAATTAGGACAAGTCCACTGACTTTTCAAAGGCATCCCTCTAAAGATCCAGTTCAGTGCAATAAACAGTGGCCCCATTCTCCTCCCAAGAACTCTTAGCCATTTTTCTCTTTTATTTCGTAAGATCGGTGACTTGATCATTGACAGCTGGCGCCGTCCGTTGGGATAGAAGGCACTGAGTTCTTGAAGATTTCTCACTCAGTAATCCTCATATTCCGTTCCGCTCCATTGTCGCTTATGCGATCATGGCTGGGACATGGGATGAGGAAAAATGGTTTGACTTGGCAGATTATTCCAACCTTGACATGGACATATGCATCCGCGCCATGGAACATGATGCAATGTTGTCATCATCCTCTTCCATCATGGGCTCTCCACTCGCTGAAACCCGTGAGATCGACAATCGACCGGATGGAAGAAGACTCGCCATCAGTGGTGCTCCCAGAGGAATCGGTTGTTCCGACCAGTTCGGAATATCCGAATGGCTTTCCAATCCCAGTTAATGCAGGCGGAGTGCCCGATCTTTTGATGAGATTGGTAACTATCAATTTTGGTGGAGGTGACTCTCGCGATCCGACTATAACCGTACGACAATGCTTGTGCATTAGTAATCATTGAACCAACTTCGAGATGTTATTGACCTTGCTGGAAGCGCGATCAACCTGAACACGAGGTTCAATTCCTACGAGAAATCAAAGAACTAGCAAGAATAAGATGTAGGCAATTTGATATTACGAATAGGATTGTAGTGTATATGGCATTGAAAATAAAGGTGGGATCCCGAAGGTTGTCTTGACAGTTGGTCGTCCGACACAACTGAAGAACAGAAGTTTGCATAATGGCTAAACCTAAACTCAACGAAATCCAAGTTCTAGCAAAGGGAGGTGGTGGCTCCTATATGGGGAGATGACCAGGGATGGCGTCCAGGGAAGTGGATGTGAGGACCCGGAATATTTAACTAGTAACACTTAACCTCCAAATGGTTCTAGCATTACTAATTAAACATTCTAAGCCTCGATGGACATATGCTTCCCAGAATTGCAGCATATGCACATCATCACAAAATTACACATCATTTCCATACACCATACATCACTAAGTTCAACAACGACATACATAAAGTAAAGTTATTACAAAAGAGCCGACCGGCCAAAAAAGAACAATATACAAGAAAGACAGCGGAAGCAAAAGGTGCCATAAGATGGCTAGAACAAAAGTCGACCGGTTAGCCACACCACCACAGGGCAACCGACCGAGCCGCCCAGCTAGACGCCTCGCAAGGTACCACAGCACAACTCACAGAAGTGAGGCCCCTCGAGCTCACCTTCTTCCTCTGCAACAATTACAATTAAGCAAGATAACTGAGTACACAAAGGTACTCGCAAGACTGACGTGTGGAATAGCAGACCTATTCATAAACTGCATGCAAGCTTATTTAGGTAGAGGTTGTATGTTTCATTTTGCATAAAGCCAACTTTATTTGCAATAAGGTAATACATTTAAAAGCAAGTTTGCAAATCTATTTTGTTGTCAACATAAAAGTGTAATAAAGATACATACAAGTAACCACCTGGAAGTGACTATCCCAATAGTCACCACAACATAGCACGAATCCCCGATTCGTACCACCCATCAAGTTTTAATTAAAAGGTTGTAGTCTAGTTCTCACGGGGCGTATCCGAGCGTGTCCATAACCTAGGACGAGGCTATTCGAATAGTTTTAACCCTGCAGGGGTGTACCAATGTACCCACACTTGCATCGCCTTTAAGCCACAAAGCACACTACCGAAGGTATGCCGGCACGGCTAAGTCCTACGAGACATTTCCAATCTTGTGCATTAACTACGAGCCGCTCGTATGGATAGAAACCCATACGCTTACATTGCAAGCCGAAAGACAACCAGCCATCACGGGGGAAGCCTTTCGGACACTACAATGCTCCCAACACCATCCCTCCTGCGACTCCCTGCGACTCGAAGCCAACACACTCCAAAGTACTAAGTCAAGAGAGGTCCCATACCCTCTAGTGTGGTTAGCACGCAACAATGCTCAGTACGGTGGCGCAAGTAACTCGGTCCTTAATGACCTGGGCACCATTCCAGTCACACCCAGAAGCACACCAATCATACCATTGTGCCCAAGTCTAAATCATTTTTGTTTTTAGGTTTTAGTTTTCATAAATAGACATGGCACAAGGTGGAAATCATAATCATAATAAGTTTTATGTGATCAAGGTTATCGACAAGTCGATAACCGCCCATTTCTACCGAAGCTAAGCATGGCTAAGCAATTAATTCGCAAACTACTAAGTGACAAGAGCTCATCCACGAACTCTAAATCACAGCAATGCCTAGGCTCATGGTAGTAGAGGATAATCATTTGCTAAGGAAATGCATCTACTAGGCCAACTAACCACAATAGTTTAACACAAAGTAGCAATGCATACATAGAAGTTGTAATCAACATAAATACTTAAAATACTGGGATTAACATAGTCAAACTGCTTGCCTTGCTGGATTTGTTCTTGCTGCAGAGGGGAGTGCTCAGGTTCAATAAATTCTTCAGAACCTAACGCGAAAAGACGATAAAACCCGATAAGAACGAAGAACACCAAAAGGAACTCAACAGCAAAGCACATCCAAATCCAATGAAATTTCTACAGCAACTAGAAGTTGATTTTAGACAATTTTAGAAACAAGAATCACTTCATTTGAACTTAGCATGAAAAAGTTATGGCCAAATTAAATTCTCTCAGCCTGAAAAATCCTAATTAAATTAATTAGGATTACTGTTCATGGCAAAAATTTCTAGAATGATCTGGAACTTGAAATTTTTATGATAGGTAGACATGGTTATCCTAACAACAGCAAAACTGAGCTTGCACAATTTGGAGTTATAATGAATTAGTTATGATTTTTCTAAGTTCTAAAACTAGCATATATCATTTTTCAGGAACATAAATAAAGACAAGGCCTAGTTCATATTAAAGCATGCCTACCGACAAATTTTACCAGGTTGAGTTCGCTCAGAAAGGATTGACAGAGAAAAGGTTATGTATTTTACAAATTTTCAATGAATTTCTAGACATCATTTTGCACTCAACAAGATCATGTAGTTTCTATCATTTTCTACTTCATAACAGAACCTAAATCCATTTTCCGATTAAAGTTCGTACTATAACAAAGCTACAGAAACTGGAATCATTCAAAAAGGAGTTGAAATGACAAAGTTATGCACTTTTGAAATTTGAAACATCAAAAGACTTGGAAAATTCGAGCTCTCGGGAGGTCCAACTGAACTGAACGAATAAGGAGAGGTCGTGGGCCGTTAGATCAAGATCTGATGGCTACGGGCCTCGAAGCACAGCGCACACAAGACCTCCTCCCGCACTGGGGAGGTCTGGACCATTGAGATCGGATCCAACGATCACGACCAGTGCATGCACAGCGCACGCAAGGAGGTCCACGCGCCTAACAGAGGTCGTGACCGTCAGATCGAGATCTGGCGGTCCCGAGCACTAGGGGAGGTCCTAAGGGTAAACCTACGGAGGGAGGTCTGGACGGCTAAGATCTCACGGAGGAGGTCTTCAACGGTCTAGATCTCCAGAGGGAGGTCTTTAACGGACACGATCAAGTGAGGGAGGTCCTGGGCGATCAAGATTAAACGAGGGAGGTCCTGATCGGCTGGGATTCAACCGAGGAGGTCTTGGACGGCCAAGATCTACTCGGGGAGGTCCTAAGTGACAGGGTTTTAACGGGAGGAGATCTGGATGGCTCAGATAAGGCCTACGGAGGTCCTGAACACTCCAGATCGCCACGGAGGGAGGTCCTGAGACTAAGGATGTTACAAAATGAGATCTAACGCTCAGATCTAAACCGGGGAGGTCGTGAACGGCTAGGATTGAGCCTAAGAGGTCCTGAGCGGGGTTTTCTTTGTAAAAGGCCAGGGGTGGTTTTTTTACAAAGAGGACCCCGAGGGTGGTCTTTGCAAAACGACCGAGGGGAGGTCTTTTTGCAAAGAGGACCTCGGCGGAGGTCCAGGGGGTGGTTTTGGCAAAATGACCCAAAGGAGGTCCTTTTGCACAGGAGTGGTCCTAGCGGCTAGGATTGAACCGGGGTGGTCCTAGACGGTTACGATCAACCCTAGGGGAGGTCCTGGCACTAAGAGTTTTCGCGGACCAGGATCTAACGGCTAAGAGTTAATCCTAGGAGGTCTTTTAACGGCGGAGAACGCTCTAGGAGATCTTGGGACTTAGAAATTTACGCGGAAACCCATCTACGGTACAGATCTAACCGAGGGTGGTCTTTGACGGCCAAGATTAACGCAGGAGGGAGGTCCTGAGAAGGGAGGTCTTAGCGGAAATACGGGAAGTGATCTGACGGCTAAGTTTTAACTCGGAGAGGTTGTAAACGGTGCGGATCACTCTAGGAGGTCGAGCGGGGAGGTCTGGGCGCGGTTTTGCCGTACGACAACAGGAGGAGGAGGCCCACTCGCAGCGAGAGGCTCCTCAAAGATTCCGACAGCCAATCATTGGCTACAGGACTGTCTGAATCTTACGCGACAAAAGCCCGAGTGCTAACACGAGCTCACCGCCGGCGATGGGGACCTCGCCGGCGCCGACCAAGGGTACCATTACACTCACAATAACGCCGCAGACCTACTAGGGACACTCTCGACGGCGGTGACGGCCTTGAACTCCGGCGAGCCGGAGACAGGCTAGGAGACTAAATGCGACAAAATGAAAAGCTAACGAGGTTCAAAACGACCGGGTTTCCAACACTAAGTACTAACCTGGGAATGAAGGAGGTCCAAGAAAGGTCGCAGGAGCTCCGGTGACGGTGGTGCTCGTCGGAGTTGGGGAAGACGACCAGCACGGCTCCGAAAATAAGCTCCCCGAATTGTCCACCTCTGTGAAGGTTAAACAAAACAAGTTAGGGAGACTTGAGTTGACCAAGAGAGCAAGGTGACAGCCAAAAAGGCAATAAAGAACCACTGGAGCTCGGAGGTCTTCAAGGAGCTTCAAAGTCGACAATGGAGGCAGGGAGGTGGTGTTCTAAGGTGTTTGAGTTTGGGGCTCACACTCACAACCGAGGGAGTTCAAGCAGCAACCAAGAGTGGGAAAATGATATTGAGGAGGGCCTTGAGCTAAATAAAGCCGGGGAGCTCGGACGAGGGTAAGGACAAGCCCCACAGTGAACAAAGCCCATGCTCCTGCCATGAACTTGCTAGATTTGACAAGAGCAGGTAGGTAGGGGAAGACTTCTAGGGCTAGGCTCCTGACACATTTAATGCATGGCAGAAAGAGACGTTGGGAACGACCAAAAAGTGACAGCACCCTGCTCCCAACAGCTCTGACCCTGACACACGTACGGGCGCGTGAAAATCATGACGACCAGACCTCTAGGAGGTCGTGAGGGAGAAGAACAGGGCTGAGGGAGAGGTCCTGGACGATCCCGATTTGCATGGGGTGGTCCTGGACGTCCCAGATCAGCCGAGGTGGGGAGGTCTTTGCGGGTGAGGAGGTCCTGGGAAGGTCCTAGGAGCCGTGGGGAGGTCGTGGGCGTTGGATTCAAATCCAATAGCTAACACATGCGCGCCCGAGTGCGGTTGAGTGGACTGGGTCCAACCGTGTCAGTTGAGTTAGGCTCGGGCTCGAGCCCGAGTCTGACTCAAACCAGATTCGATCTTTCCTAGTTTTTGAGAAGGGCTGACATTTGGAGAATTGTTTGAGGTAGCAAACCAACTCCAAAAATTATGAAATTTTTACAGGAGCTTGCTAGCTGAGTTAGTGACCTTGTGTAAATTTTACAGAGGTTTTTGTGCTATACATTTTCCTCCAGAAATTCCACAAGGTGCTGGTCCACAGTTTGACCAGAATTTAATTAGGTTTGACTGACCTCCAAAAGTATTCAAACAATTTCTAACAATTGTGAAATTTTTCAGAGGGGTCACATACCAACCCAAGAACTTAGGAAAAATATTTCCAGGAGATTATCACAAGATGGAACAAGAATGTTTTTGAAGGATCAAGATTTGGATCAAAGACTTGTGACAATGCATTTCCATAACTTCTTGTACAATAATTGTTTGGTACATACAGGAAATACATGATGTAAGAAAAAGTTTTAATTTCTACTCATTTTCTTACATTTGAAACATAAGCCCAAAATTGGGATGTTACAGTGGACGCATGCCCCTAGGGTTACAAGGCCCATGGGCCCAAGTGGAGATGATGCAGCACCCTTTTGACTTAGGCTCAAAAATAGACATGTACTCTTTTAATAATTGTGGCCGGTTCAGATGGAATTTGAAGATGAGGTCAGATCCATTGGGAATTATACTTGATAAGCTTTCAATGAAGTCCAAGAACATCCCAAACGGAGTCCGTATGAAGAAGTTACAACCGTTTAAATTTAGTGCTATGGGAGTAGTCCGAATCTGAATCCAGAACGAGCCCAACTCGAACTCGTGGTTGACTCGGTCCCAAAGTAACGTGGAGACCTCCATTATGCCTTCCATGCATGTCCATAGCTCCACAAGCCTCTCCTTGGTCCTTTCCCATGTTACTAAGCACAATTAAATTACTTGCATTAGGTAGCAGTCTATTCTCAGTAATATATAAGCATAGGAACGAATTCACCTGGTAATTAAGTTAGCGAGCACGAGGTCGAGTAAGTGGTCCTTGTAACACTTGTTGTGGATGAGTTGTATGTGTAGGCGCGGTTGTATCCATGGTAGGGACGTCCTCATCACGAGTTCTTTCAATCGGCGAAAACGGCGACAAAAGCCCAATGTTGCAATCAGAGGGTCAACGTACTCTCGATACAGTCATGGGTGACTGATATTTGCCGATGGCTCCTATGTATTCTGGGAGCCAATCGACATCTAGTAACGGTGTCAATGAAATTTCCACCGGTCGAAGGCCAAGTAAAAATGACGAAACTCAGCATCCGATCGGGAATCCACCAGATCAGGCTGAGTCCACCACAAAGCCCACCAAAGGTGGTAATCTCGAACAATTCCTCGTCATGGATGCTCCTTGCCGAAGCGGTGGAAGGCTCTCCCTTAGTTACGACGAGAGCTCATCGGAAGATTGCTGTTGGAGGCATGAGGTTAATGCAATCAGTCCTACCAATCAGATGCCATGCATGATCCTCCACAGCATAACCCGCCAACACCCGTTGGTGGAAATGGTTCAAGCACTCAAGCACCGACCCAAGATGGCAGAGGCAATGGAATTGGTGGACATTAATTAGTTAATTCACTTGTTTCTACCCCACTACGCATGATGGGTCGAATGGGACAAACAAGGGGGACAGGAGGCCATTCGAGTCATCGAACACCTTCTGTTAGCGGGAATCCTCCAAGACCCTCGGTAACAATTCAAACCTACAACGAGTTCGTGATATTTTAAATAACCCAGACCCTGCTCTCGCAGAGACTCCGAGATATGTTCAACTTGCAGGATAGGTATCAGAGATCCTTCAGCAGACCATGCAACGTACAGAAATGTACAGAGAACAAAGGAACTCACAAAGTCATACTTTGACTTCATCCCAGCGTTCCTCCCTTAGCAGGGGGTCAGCATGGTTAGACTGGAGATCGCTCGATACCACCTCCTCAGAGATTTCGATAAGGGAGTCACGAGGGAAGAAGGCTCTTCCATGCATCCACTCCTCCCCCTTGACAAGAGGAGCTACTGCTTGGCTCAGGTGATCTTCGATATCATCCAAACTAGGATATCGGTCGAAGGTGTCAAACCAACATCCACGACCTGATTGGGACACCAAATACCCGGTATGCAAACCTGAGGAATCGGTCCCCAACCGACTACAATCTGACTCCTTTTCAAAGAAGGTGCCAAGACTTGATTACGGGCAGTCGAGCATTCTTGGCGGGACACCAAGCAGTACGCTGGCTGAACAAGTTCTGACCAGCAAACATGGAGAAGTTTAATGGGACTCAAAACCCATTAGAATTTCTCCAGATCTATACTACCGCCATCACAGCTGCTAGTGGTGACGCTAGTAGGATGGCCAACTACCTACCCACGGTACTGGAGGGATCTGCCCTGTCTTGGTTGCTGAATTTACCGGTCAGATCAATTTACACTTGGGAGCAACTGTGCGACCTCTTGATCGCAAACTTTTAGGGGACCTACGATTGCCCTGGGAAGGAGGATGATGTCCATCGAATTTAGCAAGAATCTAATGAGACTCTCCGGCAATACATCAAGAGATTCAGCCAGGTTTGAAACTCTATTCCTGAGGTCGCAGACTCTTTTGTTATTTAGGCTTTTAAAGCAGGGCTAAGGAATTGACGGTTTACGGAGGACATCGCTATGAATCCTCCACAGAGGACTGCTGAACTTTTTAACATGGCCGATAGGTATGCAGCCGCTAGTGTGGTGATTGAATGGAACAAGACCATTGATTGAAAAGAGAAAATCCCTCAATCTGACCTGAATAAACCAGAAAAGAAACATAAGAAGGCTCTCAAGGGTAAGAAGAATCGCAAGCCCAACAATAAAGAGGTCCTTGCAATTCCTGAAAAGTTTACCAACGGCAAGAAGGATATTCCTGAAAAGTTTACCAACGGCAAGAAGGATTATTCCAATCGTAACAAAGCAAAAGCTCCAACCGATGAATACAAGAAGAACAAGAAGTGGTGTCCACTTCATTAGGTGGTAGGGCATGATCTGCGCACTTGCTGAGCCTGGCAGAAGAAGTTGGAGGACTTTTATTCAGGGAAAGATCCTTTTCCCTCCATACAAGAGCTTGGAGAACCAAGTTCCAAAAAAGACAAGGATGGCGATGAAGAAATGGAGTATCAGGAGCTACAACACACTGTCGATATGATCTTTGGCAGATCCTCCTCTTACGAATCTAGATATCATTTGAAGGCCGTGGAATGGGAAGTGAACCTCGCCAAACCTCCGATCACCATCAAGCCATCCAGATGGTAAGAGACAGTAATCTCCTTCAGCAAAAAAGACTACCCCATCCCTTCAACTCGACCAGGTAGGTCCCCTATTGTTGTAGAACCTACTATTAATGCTTGCAAAGTCAATCAAGTTTTAATAGATAGAGGTAGTTCTTTAAATATTCTGTTTACAGGAGCATTGGAAGAAATACAAATTCCCTAGTCAAAAGTAAAGGCTGTGAAATATGTCTTCCATGGCATAGTTCCAAGGTCTATTGCTAAATCGATAGTGCAACTTTCCCTACTGGTTACATTCGGAAGGCCAGATAACTTCCGAACAGAGAAGATTACATTTGATGTAGTAGATTTTGAGACTACATACAATGGAATCCTTGGTCGTTCGGCATTGGCAAAGTTCCTAATAGCTACGCATTACAACAATTAGAGTTTAAAGATGCCAGGACAAAAAGGGGTCATTACGGTTTGAGGGGATATAAAGATGGCATATGCATACGATCGTAAATCCTTAGAACTGGTTGATGAACTTCTGACCAGGGATACTAATCCACCTTCCACGCAGATCAAGTACTTAAGACCAAAGATGGCCCCAAAACCCTCCGACCAGATCAAGGAAGTTCCACTCAACAAGGACGCTTCTCTTGAAAGTGCCAAAGCATCGCTTGGACTCAGAAATCCTAGCGCAGCCACGCAAAAGGTTCTGGCTGGGGCAGGACTCGATCCTAAATAAGAAGAGTCACTCATCTCCTTCCTCCGAGCCAATTTAGATGTATTCGCGTAGCAGGCATCCGATATGCCCAGAGTCTCTAGGGATGTGATCAAGCACAGGCTAGCTCTCTAGCCTGATAAAAAACCGGTCAAGCAAAAGCTAAGGCGCTTTGCACTAAATCGGAAGGACGCAATACAATTAGATATTGACAAGCTTCTCAAGGCTAGATTTATTTGTGCGGTCGACCACCCAAAGTGGCTCGCCAATCCTGTAATGGTTAGAAAAAGTAATGGAAATGGCGAATGTGTATCGATTTCACAAATCTAAATAAAGTTTGTCCGAAGGATGACTTCCCCTTCCACTTATCGATCAGCTTGTAGACTCCACTTCTGGGTGTGAGTTGTTAAGTTTTTTTGATGCGTATTCGGGGTAGCACCAGATTAATATGAGTAAAGATGATGAAGAGAAAACTTCCTTCATCACACCATATGGCACTTGTTGTTATGTAAAGATGCCATTCAGTCTCAAAAATGTTGGTGCTACTTTTGAGAGGCTAATGCAAAAAAAAAAACCTTTATTCTGCAGATATGTTGAAATTTAGAGGCCTATGTTGATGATCTGGTCATGAAGAGCATCAATGTTGGAGATCCTATCTCTGACTTGCAGGAAACATTCAATAACTTAAGAAGGCAAAACCTTAAGTTAAATCCTGAGAAGTGTGTGTTTGGAATTTCTTCTAGAAAGCTTCTTGGATTCCTAGTTTCGGCTAGAGGAATTGAAGTAAATCCAGCAAAAAAATAGTGGCCATCGAACAGATGTACCCTACAATCACAAAGAAAGAAGTCCAAAAATTGACCATCTGTATGGTGGCATTAAATTGTTTCGAAACCCGGTTAGAAGAAAAAGGATTACCTTTCTTTAAGCTTTTTTTTAAAGAACGGAAGTTTCGAATGGACCAAAGATGCAAACGATACCTTTGAAGAGCTCAAAAGGTACCTTACGAGTGCACCAATTTTAGTATCTCCAAGATCAGGAGAAACATTGCTCTACCTGGCCACAACGCCACAAGCAGTTAGTGTTGTACTGGTCGTTGAACGTCACAATATCCAATGACCGGTATATTACGTAAGTGAAGTCTTACATGGACCAAAGGAACGATATCCGGAGATACAAAAGTTGCTATATGGTCTCCTTATGGTTTCAAGGAAACTAAGGCATTACTTTCAGGCCAACAGAGTGGTCGTACCTACTGGATATCCCCTTGGTCAAGTTCTCAGAAATAGGGAAACATCAGGACGAATAGCAAAATGGACGGTCGACCTTGGGGGCGTTCGACCTCCATTTCATCTCACAAATAGCAATTAAATTCCAGGCTTTAGCATAATTCATTGTCGAATGGACAAACCCTGAACCCATCCAAGGGCCCGAGTATAAACACCACAAAGAGTGGATAGTGTACTTTGACGATTACTTGATGCTCAAAGGCTCGGGGGATGGAGTTGTCCTGGTACCTCCTACTTGAGAACACATTAAATACGTCATTCAGTTAAACTTTCCTACTACAAATAGCATGGCAGAGTATGAAGGTTTACTAGTAGGCCTCCAAGGAGCCAAAGCGCTCGGGATTCACAGATTACTAGTGAAAGACGATTCTAAACAAGTAGAAATTCAAGTTGGGAAAGAGTATCAATGCTCAAGTCCCACGATGTCATCTTATTTAGTAGAAGTACGGAAACTTGAAAGGCACTTCTTCGATTTTCAGATCACACATATTCCTTGTAACATCCCAAGTTTGGACTTGTGTTTCAAATGTAAGAAAATGAGTAGAAATTAAAACTTTTTCTTACATCATGTATTTTCTGTATGTTCTAAACAATTCTTGTACAAGAATTATGGAAAAATGCAAAGTCACAAGTTTTTTGATCCAAAACCTTGTCTTCCAAAAACAATCTTGTCAAACCTTATGATCATCTCCTGGAAATATTTTTTCTAAGTTCCAGGGTTGGTATGTGACCCCTCTGAAAAATTTCACAATTTTTAGAAATTGTTTGAAAATGTTTAGAGGGCAGTCAAACCTGTTTGACTTTCAGTCAAAACCCTAAACCAGGACCTTGTAGAATTTTTGGAGAGACATGTGTCGCTTAAAAACCTCTCACAATTTTATACAAGGTTAATATCTAAGTTAGAAAGCTCCTGTAAAAATTTCAGAATTTTTGGAGTTAATTTGCTATCCCTAAAAATTCCTCAAAGTCTCAGCTCAATTAAAAAAACCCAAAACCAGGTTTCACTGTCCTCGGGTGCGAACCATTCTCGGGCTTGAGCCACTTGACTTGGCTCAGTCAACTAACTGCACCCAGGCTCACTTAAAACACACTTTCAATCTCAGCCGTCCACATTCGTCGGAGATGTTCGGACCTCCCGATTGCACTCTTCGCTCTGGGCCGTTGGATTAAAATCCAACGCTCGTGATCTCCTCTTTGGTTTTAAACCTCAGAAGTGTTGAGCAATCTTGGCCGTCCAATCCAAATCCAACCGCCCACACTCGCCCTAGCTTTTTCTCTGGTCATCTTCTTCCTCGAGTCGTGCGTGAACAGAGGGAGGCATGGCCTCGGTCGTGTGTACTCCCTCGACAACGTCTCCCTGGTCGGCATTTAGTGGGTGTAGGTGCTTTCGGCCGTAGGCATGCCCTACCTTGCACCCCATAATTTCTCTTTTTCGGTCCATGGTTGTGCTATGGACCTAGCTCACCCGAAAATCTTGTTTTGTTGCCAAACCCTAATCCTCCAGCTTTATAAGCTCCCCAAAACCCCTCCTGGTACTCCTTTACACCACCCCTTGGCTCTTCTTTGCTTGTGGAGCTCAAAACACAAAAAACACCAAAACCACCATTGTTGACCCGTGGAGCTCAATTGTGGATCTTGGTGCTCCAGTGGTTCATCTTAAATTCTTCTTGTACCATTTTGAACTCCTTAATGTCCTATTCTCTTCCCCTAACTTAATTTTGGGTTTCATTCACAGGAAGCACTCAATTTTAAGTTTGGGGCTTTTTCGGCCGAAATCACCCCCTTTCTTCCTCAGCTCCGGTAAGTGGTTCTTTTGGCAATTAATTGCTCATGGACCTTCTATGGGCCTTGATGCAGCTATTTTGACTACTAGTAGTGTTCATTTTTGCTCAAGCCTTTATTTCCACTTCATCTTCTTCAACTCCGGCGAGCTTCCCCATGGTCAAAGCTTCTCTGGCCATCTCCAAAGCTCTTCTTGGCTAAGGTAGCTTCTTATTAATCCTTAAATGCTGAGGCACACGCTTCGTTGGACATTGCGGAGCTTTTTAGCCATTTTCGCAATCGGCCGTTTTGGTCACCATCTTTGATCTCCGGCTCGCCGGCGTTCTAGGTCGTCGCCGCCGTCGAGGTTACCTCCACTGGGTGCGCAATAGTATTTGCAGCCCATTTTGGCACTTTACGAGCACCGCCGTGGCCGGAGCCGCCGGCGATAAGCCGTTGTTTGCACTCGGGTTTTTGCCGGACGTAGTCGTCACTGGGATTTGTCGATTAGGACAGAGATTTGCTTATTAAATGTTAATCATTGTTAATCATTGAGTTAACATTTAATGTTAAAAGGCTTAATGGGTCACTGTCATGTGGGCCCGCATCATTAAAATTCTCTCGGTGCGCTTAAGATCTCTCGTGGGTGAAAATGTAGCACTACGGAGATCGTGGACCATCGATCTCAAGATCAACAGCCCAGATCTTCGGTGACTTTCGGGTCCCCGAACGTTCCAAGTCGCTCTGACCGCCGATTTTTAGATCTACGGCCCAGATCGCGGAGACGTTCGGACCACCCGAAGTGCACAGCGCTCTGAGCTGTAACAGCCCCAAGTTTATAAACAGTAATAATCTACATTATGAACAGTAATGGGACACTATTCATAGCATTACTGTTCTTAATCACCAGTTGGGAGTTGCTGTTACCAAGTAAAACCTTCCTTTTTAGCCAAGGACCAAAAACTTATTTAAAAGTTTTCAAGGAAATACAAGATAAAACTTGTATTATGACTGGGAAGTATTTTTATTAAAGCTTAGATAAATTATCTTGGCTGAAAATATTTTTGTTGCATTTTTAGAAATTATTTTGACTTCAAGAAAAATAATTGTCTTTAAATGAATATTTTCGTGCTAAAATAAATATTTATGTATTTTACAAAGTGATTATGTGATTTTAAAATCTATCTGGGAAATATATCATCCCAGTAGCCTCCAGTAAAAATTTCATGATTTTACAAATTTATTTGCTATTTTTCAAAACCCAGTCAAACCTTTTAAACCTTTCAATAGATTCTGGTCAACTAGACTGGTTTGAATCCAAACTCTAGTACTGTAGCGACTCGAGCCATGTGGTTGGGTCCAACCCAGTGCAACCGGTCCGGCTCTGTCACGTTCGGGCGCGAGCCCGAATCCCATGCGAGATGTGAGCCGTCGATCTTCAATCGAACGGGCGAGGCTGCGACGTCCCGCTAGCTGTCCACGTGTGCGAGCCTAATCTCCACCGTTGGATCTTAATCGGACGGTCAAGGGAGATGTATGCATTCGGACAACTCCGGATTCCCTTTTGATCTCCACCGTCCATTCTCGATCCAACAGCGCCTCCCTTTTCGTTTTAAACTTAAAGGCACGCTTTTATCTGAGCCGTCAGATTCAAATCTCACGGCGTCCCTCTTTCCCGCGTGCTATTAAGGCCTGCGTTTCTCTGGGCCGTTAGATTTTCATCGTATGGTCCAGAGCGATGTATGCATTCGGACGACTCCGGAGTCCCTCTTGATCTCCGCCGTCCATTCTTGATCTAACCGCGTCGCTCATTTCATTTTGAAATAAAAGGAGCGCAGCTATCTGGGCCTTTGGATTTAAATCCTACGGCGCTCCTTTTTGACCGAGCGTAGGTAAGGCCCAAATTTAGTGGGCCGTTGGATTTTAATCGTAGGGTCCAGATTTGTGTATGCAATCGGACCATCCGGTTCATTTTCCTATCTCGACCGTAGAAATCAAATCTAACGGTGCCGCGTCATCGCCTCAAAAAGGGTGACGTGTATTCTTTTATTTGACCGTTGGATCTCAATCCAACGTCCAGATTCAAAAGTAAATCCCGAGATTCCTTCGGGCTCTGTTTAAATCTCGATCGAACGATTGAAATCGCACGGTCCATATTAAAAGTTACCGATTAAAACCTTTTAACCTCTCTATTTATCACAGCCGCCCATTTCTAATCGGACGGCTGATATTCTTTTGAGCTGTAGGAGGCGCGCGCGGCTATGGCTGACAAAGGGACCCACATGTCAGATGATTCTTATCATCTTCCTTGTCTCTCTGCGCGCAGCTCTCTCTGTAAACAGAGGAGGGGATTTATCCCAAAGTTTATGCAACTAATTTTTGGGATAATTAGCCCTAAATGGACACCTCATCAACTCTAGACTCTTCTCCTGTGCCCTGTAGCTCAACATCCATATATAAACCCTAGCTTTTGCTGTTACCATTGTTGACCACTGAAGTTTATCCTCCATTGTTGTCCAGTGGAGTTTCTTGCCCTTGTCCATTGCTTATCCATCCCAAGAACTGGTTTCACCTTGCACTAAGGTTTTGACATCTTTTGTAGGTTAAAACCGAAGGTCATCTCTCTGTTGAGCCAAATCGACTTTCTCAACTTTTGGTGTCTTTCCTATTCTGGTAAGCTAAAACCCTAGTTTTTAACATTTTGAGCATCCTAAGGACCTTAGGAGACCATATAAATCATTCTTTTAAATATCAGTAGCTTCAACTTGCTTCAAACTGAAAAGTTGTTATTATAACTTTTCGGCTTTCCATATCTTTTTCAAGACCTAGGGTTTCTTCTGTCGACTTGTTATCCTGGTTAGGTCTCAGCTAAACCCTAGTAGCATAACAAGTTGATCTTTCAATTCTTATCATCATCTATTTTGCCTCATAGCAAAGATATGTCTCTGTTCTCTTTTGTCGGCTCAACCGACAAAAATAGGTTTCTTTTTAGTTGATGTAATCTAATCGATTAGGGTTAGAATAGGGTTAGCTTGTGATATTAATTACCCTAAAAGATCATGCTAAGTTTCATTTATGCACCTTTGCTTGATCTATCTTCATTTTCCCAAAATCTGCTATCTGCTACATTTTGGTTCTTTTCAAAATATGAAAACTGAAACTTTGAACTAAGCCTTAGTTTCTGCCATTTGAAAACAGTAGGTTATAATATGGGTTATTCTCACTATTATGGGCAGTTATGGCTTAAGCATATTATCAATCATGCATTTCCAGATTGATCATGCATATTTCTTCCATTTTGTGCTTATTGTCGATTTTGGCATTTATTGGATCTTATTGCTTCTTTTAGAATCTGGTTTTGCTGAAGTGGGTGAATTTATTTCTGAACATCCTGAGCCTGCAACAGAAGTATACTATTATTAAGGCAAGCTTCCTCTCTGCACCATATTGATCCCAAATTTTGTACAATAGCTTTTGCAAATCCAGTGATATCTGTGCATGCTATTTTTCTGAAAATACAAAAATATGATCTGTAGTAGCTAGCTATAACCTAACATGGTGGATTACCTTAATTATAATCATACACTTAACCCTAGCTCAGTATTGTATACTATAACCTATATTTTCAGATTTGGCTTAGACATGTAGTCTAGAGATTTTAGAGTTTGACAAGAATAGCTTGTCAAACATGGGAATCACAAATGGCTTTCTATTACTTTAAACTCTTTGTCCAGTTTACTTATGTCCGAAATGAATTTTATATTTAAATTGATCTGGACAAGAGGAAGCTAGTGATGGTGCTTTTGTGCACGAGATTGGGAATTGTGGTGGACTTGTCCGGGTTAATTAAGGACCGAACTCTGACTATTCAATTCAAGTCCCCCACGTACTTCCACATGCAGTGTATGGGCGCTGTTTGGTTAAGTAAGATGTTAAGACTATTGGGTTGGAAACAGGAAAGTAAGAATATGTGTATTGACCTTGTATGGCATAGATGCTTAGGTCTTTGGACTGCGTTTTATGCCATGTGAGCTTGTATGTCAGTATCAGATGTTCTTAGAAGGGTGAGGGCGTATATGTGCTCCGTAGCATATACGTACCTTAAAGATGCCGATTGCAAACTAGTATGGGTAGCGAACCCTACGCACTTCTTTTGTTTGGGTCGGCATTCCTGACGCAACATGTGTGCCCCGGTTAGACAGATGCTATCAGTCGTTGTTTAAGCGAGATCAGTTCACACATGGGGGTCCAACTCAATAGTGTTAGCTTGTTGAAAAATACCAAATCTTAGTTTCCCCGGTCGGCATACCAAAGGAAGTGTGTCATCATTCGGAGGCATCCGAAGGCAACGGGCTGACTAAGTCATGTGGGTAAAGATGTACACCCCTGCAGGGTATAAACTGTTCGAATAGCCGTGTCTACGGTCATGGACGATAACTTGAGTTGATGTCACCTGTATAGAAATTTTGATTTACAAATCTGGTTTCGGTTTTTGGCTTTGCATGAGGGATTCATGCACTGTACTGTTTACATTTAATGTCTTTACTTACTGTTCTGGTCCAACTTTGATTTATTAAATTGCTTTATCAAAATTTAGCATTTGTAGGTTAAGATGTATCGCTTTATGCAAATCTGAACCTTTATACCTTCCTGTTGTAACCTTATGCATGTAAAAATTCTATTCCTTTGATTAGGTTCTAATAAACACTTTATTTTATTAGTTTGTGTAAGACTTGTCGAGTACCTTCCGTACTCAAGGTGCTATCACCTATTGTTGCAGGTGAGGACGGTTTTCTTTATGAAGTACCCGTTAGCGCCGATCAGGGTGACGCTAACGAGTAAAGCTACTTCTTTCCTCCACGCAATTGCCTGCGGGTGGATGAGGCCATTGGTGGATTTTAATATTTTGTTTTTGCTTCCGTTGTTAGACTTTTAAAGTGACCAAGTCACTTAATATTGTACTACTTGACCGTAAGTTGTAAACTTATGGTTAATTATGTAACTGAATGACTTGTATGTGTATGATGCAATGTTGTTGAAGGATATATATGCAATGGTCGTTGATCCTGGGAACCATTGTGAGATATATATATCCGGGAATCCTGATTATTGGATCGGTTGCTTGTTAAATTTATACTCCTAGCATGATCTTTAATAAAGGGGCAGTACTGTTCCTTCATTAATAATTGTGCTACAGTATGAATTTAATTAAGTACATTTCCAATATTTCGGGATGCCCACATGAGCCCTCCATCTTGAGATCTACGGCTGTGGTTGATCGTGGCGTCCGCGTCGCCCGAACGACCCAATCCTCGTAGACCATTGTATCTAGATCCAACGGTGAGTCTCTTTAGGATTGCGCATGTGCGCTCTTTCTCTAGCGCGTGGGTCGTTGGATTTCGCATCAAGGGCCCACGTTCGTCCACGTCGCTTTATTTTTGATAAGGTTGATTATAATTCGGTAAGCCTTTATTTATCAACTAAAAATTATATTAAACTTTGAAAACTCATAACTAATTCATTTTAAAACCTTTTTAGATGATTCCAGTTGGGATAAATTCATGTTTAACTAGAGTTTAATCTAAAAATGCATTTAGATATGTTTCTATAATAGAAAATTTTATAAACAATATTAACTTAATTTCAGCCATT
The DNA here is from genome assembly GCA_036346255.1 of Ampelocalamus luodianensis. Classification (NCBI taxonomy): domain Eukaryota; kingdom Viridiplantae; phylum Streptophyta; class Magnoliopsida; order Poales; family Poaceae; genus Ampelocalamus; species Ampelocalamus luodianensis. The sequence goes on along the minus strand of CM070634.1, from coordinate 52,712,188 downwards.
TTAGAATATTCCAGAAATTGAATTGAACCTTGCAAAATGCATATCTTTTTCTGTATAACTCCAAAATGTGCAAACATAATCTTGTTAAATTCCTCTGTTAGCATTATTTAATGTTTAATAGGTTTTGATCATGGTTTTATTTCTGAAAAATGATATGTGCTAGTTTTACAACTTAGAAAAATCATAATTAATTCATTTTAACTCCAAATTGGGTAAACTCAACTTTGCTATTCTTAGGATACTATTACCTACCCACCATAAAAATTTCAGACTCTAGATCATTCTGGAAATCTGTGCTATGAACAGTACCAATAATTAATTTATTGAATTGTTAGGCTGAGAGAGCATGTTTTCATTATAACATTTTCATACTTAGTCCAAATAACCTGATTCTTGTTCCTAAATTTATCTAAAATCATACCCTAGTTGTTGTGTAAATTTCATAGGATTTGGATAAATTTTGCTGTTGGGTTTTGTTTGATGTTCTTCGTTCTTATCGGGTTTATCGTATTTTTGCGTTAGGTTCCGAAGGGTTTATTGAACCTGAGAGTTCTCCTCTGCAGCACAGTGAGCAACTCCAGCAAGGCAAGCAGTTTGATCATGTTAATCCCTGTATTTTCATGTATAATATGTTGTTTGCAAATTCTACGTATGCATTGCTATCTTGTTTTAACTATTGTCGATAGTTGGCCTATTAGATGCATGATCTGTAGGTAAATGTTAATCCTCTACTACTGTGAGGACCCCAGTTTATTTGGCTTGTAATGCTTAACCAACCACCTGGCCCTAGCATCACAATTCAAATAAACCAAGCCTCGAGATATGTATACTTCCCAGAATTGCAGTATACACACCTCTTCACAAAATCATGCATCAATTCCATTGTAAACATAGAGTCCAAAGCAACACGATACTAAACAGTAGACAAACAAAGTAGAGTTATTACAACAGAGGGCCGACCGGCCAAATGACAAATAGATAACAAAGTAAACAGCGGAACCAAAAGTGCCACAAGATGGCTATAAACAAAAGCCAATCAGTGTGCCTCATCCCACAAGGCAACCAACTGGACCGCCAAGCTAGTCGTCCCAGAAACCGCACATCTCACAAAAGTAAGGCCCTTGGGGCTCACCTGCCTCCTCTGCAACAAAACATTAAGCAAAGCAAATGAGTACAAAAATGTACTCACAAGACTGACGTGTGGACTAGCAGACCTATGCATAAACTACATGCAGGCTTATTTGAGTGGAGGCTGTATGGCTCATTTTAGCACAAAGCAATCTTTATTTGCAATAATGTAATACATTTAAAAGCAAGTTGGCAATTCATTTTTATTGTTGAAATAACAACAAGAGCAAGAATAATAACAGTAAATAGATGACAACATCCTGGAAGTGACTAACCCATAAGTCACCACGACCATAGCATGAATTACCCATTCATGCCACCCATGTCAAGTTTTAATTAAAAGGTTGTAGTCTAATTCTCACGGGGCGTATCCGAGCGTATCCATAACGTAGGACGAGGCTATTCGAATAGATCAAAACCCTGCAGGGGTGTACCAATGTACCCACACTTCAGACCGCCTTTTTGCCACAAAAGCACACTTCCGAAGGTATGCCGGCACAGCTAAGTCCTACGAGACATTTCCAATATTGTATATTAACTACGAGCCGCTCGTATGGATAAAAATCCATACGCTTACATGGTAAAGCCGAAAAGACAACTACCCACAAAGGGTAAAGCTTTTCGAACAACTACCATGCTCCCAACACCATCCCTCCTGCGACCCCCTGCGACTCAGAGCTAATACACGCCAAAGTACTAAGTCAAGAGAGGTCTCATACCCTCTAGTGTGGTTAGCACGCAAAATGCTCAGTACGGTGGCGCAAGTAACTCGGTCCTTAAATGACCTGGGCACCATTCTAGTCACACCCAAAAGCACACCAACATACCGTTGTGCCCAAGTCCAAATCATTTTATTTTCAGTTTTTAGTTTTCACAATTAAACATAGCATAAATACTGAAACACAAAGTTATAATAATTTTGTGTGATCAAGGTTACCGACTAAGTCGATAACCGTCCAATTCTACCGATAACTAAGCATGTCTAAGCAGTTGAATTCGTATCTACTAAGTGACAAGAGATCATCCAACGATCTCTAATCACAGCAAATAACCTAGGCTCAGGTAGTAGAGGAATATCATTTACCTGCAGATTATGCAACTAAAGGGCCCACTAACCATATTTTAACACAAAATAGCAAAGCATACATACAAGTTACAAACAAAATATTAGTTTGAATATAAAGGGATTAACATGATCAAACTGCTTGCCTGGTTGCTGCTACTCAAAATGTTGCTGAGGCTCACTCTCGATAATACCAGAATCGTCGTAATCTATCGATCGAGCAAAAAGGACAAATAAGAACGAATAATACCGATAATAACCAAAATTTCAGTTTCATCAAATATGCACAAAATTCACACAGCAGGAAGAGAATAATTTTATAAAAATTTAGAAACAGAGAACACTTTATTTGGAGATATGAAGAATTTTCTAAGAATTTCTAAGTTAAAAATACATAAAAACACCATTTTAATTATTTAACAAAATTTTATGAACAGAACCATACTTAAAACCTATTCTGGTAAATAGAACATTAAAATGAAAATTAACAAAATTGGTTTCATTCGATTTGGATCAAAATTGAATAAGTTATGGATTTTCTAAGTTACTTGAATTAATAGTGCAAAAGAAATTCAATCCTAAAGACATTAAAACCTTTTTCTACCGGCGCTTAGCGACCCACGGCCACTGACTGGTGGGGCCGAGGAAAACGCTGACCAGGTCAGCTTTGACCTAGCCGGCGCCAATGGTGACGTCGACAGCGTATTCTACGAATACGCCTTCAGTTCATTCAAAGCGTATTCTCAAAACGTGCCAGCTCGTCCGACAACAGAGGAGCTCCGACCGTGACTTCGTCGGGCGTCTCGCCGGCGAAGGAGAGCTCGACGGTGCCGGCCAAGGGCAAAAATGGAACCTAAACGATATCGCGCACCCGCAGGCACCGGTGGTCAGGTCGGAGGTGACCCGACGTGACGGCGCGACGGCGAGGGGCGGAGTACAAGCTACGGTGAAGACGACAATGCCAAACCGGCAACACTTAACGTGAACTAACGCGCTCTAAAGCTACCCTGAGGTCCTACGAACTTACTGGGATGACGCGGTGAGGATGGTTCGGCCGGAGATGAGCTGGCGGCGATGGACCAAGGCGGCGACCAAGGTGTCACCGAGGAGGGAGTAGCCTGAGCAAAAACAGGAGAAGAGAGATGTGGAGATAACTTGGCTGAGTGCACGAGATGGTGTTTGCGTGGGCAAAAGCTCTAGGAACCAACTCACCGGAGATGAGGATGAAGATTCAAACTTTCGGCTGAGGAAGAGGAAAACTGAAATTCGACGGCTCCTGCGAATAAAACTCAAAATTAGTTGAGGGGAAAGCATAGTGGGGAGCTGGAACACGAGATGATGCGCAAAGGAAAAGATGGGCTTCACTGGTTGTGGGGATGACATGGCGGCGGCGCCACGGCCGTGAACCAGAGCTCGCGCACCCCCTCGGTTCGAGCTCTAGGGAAGCAATGGATGGCAGAAAATGGCCTTATGGTGTCCAAAAGAGGAAGAGGAAGCTTTGGGTGTCCTTAAGTAGGGAGAGGGGCAGAGAAACGCGAGAGGAGGAGCCCTCGACGCCGATGCGCTCGGGAGCAAACGCTGCGAGCTGGTGAGGGAGATGATGGGCGATTAATGCCGCCCAGGGCATGGGCTAGCAGCGGGAGATGCGGCCGAGGTGAAGCGCACGATAAAATCGGAAACGGGTGGATGGACAGCAAGGCGAGGTGGCGCACATGCATGTCGCCGACGCCGCTCGGCTTTGAGCAGAGAGGTAGGTGACGGGCCTGACAACCGGGACCCACACGTCAGTGGCGGCGACAAAAACGGTGCGGCACCGGGTTGAATCGGACTCGGGCTCAGCAAGATGGCGCGGTCGAGCCAGGCCGGAGGAGTTTGGGTTCGGTCAGGGTCAAGTCGGGCTCGAGTTCGAGCCCGATGAACAATAGGGTCTAGGTTAGGGTTTAGAATTTGGATTGAGTTTTGACCGAAAACAACCATGTTTGACCTAGTAGTTTAAAATAGAAAACACTTTATATACTGAAATTTGTTAGAATTAAATTACTTTCAAATCTGCATTTGGGATATGATTTAAATTTTGGTGAAGTCAAAATCTCTTCTAAAAATTTGGTAAAAATAATTACAATTCAAGATAAATAATATAGTATTTGAATAAATTATTTTCAGAAACTTTTACTCATACATTGTTCTGGAATTTATGAGAAATTGAATTTAAGTTTAAAAGTTTGAATTTTCATCACAAGCTTCAATACAAACATCAAAAGTTTAAAATTGTGCACAAGATTTTAGAAAGCCAAGAGCATGATCATGAGATACAACAAAAGATTTTTGAACTTTCTCATTTTTATACATTTGAAACACAAACCCTAACTTAGGGTTGTTACAACTACTGAGCCTAGGACTACTTTGCTGTGATTTTGGGTTCGTTAGATGAGCTCTTGTCACTTAGTAGTTTTCGAGTATGTTGCTTAGCCATGCATAGCTAACGATAGGAATGGGCGGCTATCGACTTGCCGATAACCTTGATCACACAAAACTTATTATGACTTATGATTTCAGCCTTTGTGCTTTGGTTAATTATGAAAAACTAAAACTGAAAATAAAATGATTTGGACTTGGGCACATTGGTACGTTTGTGTGAATTTGGTTGTGACTGGAATGGTGATGAGGGCATCCCCAACACTTATACATCTTTCCCTATTGGTGGTCATACACATACTGAGGTGGACGCCATACGTGACGCTACAAATAATTCAAGTACAGAAGTGCATATTGGTCCACTGACGAGAGCAAAAGCTACACTTCTAAATCAACAGGTGCTTTTGTTTCTTAATGAATCTTCTATTGTCATTGATGAGAATTGGGTATTGCCTCATGCAAATGTTTTGTGCATTCTCAGGTTTGAACATTGTGAAGCCTTTGGAACCAAGAGGGAGGCCGGAGTCAAAGCAATGGAGGAGAAGCTCACGTGGGTCAACCAAGGGGAGAAAAGCCCAAGAATTCAAGCCCAATTCGGATCTTCCACAAGTGCAACGAAATTCATCTCGGAATCAACTCGAATTCAATTCGGATTCGGTTCGGGACAGCCCAACAGAGGATGTAATAAAAGGCCATAACTTTTGCATACGAGTCCGATTGGGGTGTTCTTGGACTTGTTTGAAAGCTTATTCCAAGGCCCACACAATGGTTTTGGCCCCAGCTTCAGAAGACTTACAGTCGCGCCGCTATGGCGAAACAATGTGACGGACTTAAGTTAGGTTTTCCTTTTGTGTGTTTTAGGTCTTAGCCGAGTTAGAGTTTGATTCGGCATGTGTGGCGGCCCTAGGCGTGCGTGAGTCGTGCAGGGCGCCTTACATACCCTTGCCCTCCCTTGTATCCATTAGACCAGTTTATTCATAAGATTGAAACATAGCTATTGCTTGTTCTTTCGACCCGAGTTCATGCGAGGACTTTGAGAGAGGACTAGGCGATCAATTGTTCGTTACGCAATTCAAGGTCAAGCCGTCGTTCAATTGGGAATCGGGACTTGGCGTTAAATCGTTCGTGGTCTCGCGACGAACAACTACCCGGTGTGTTGTGGCGTATTCCGAAGAGTTGAGGGTTCGTGCATTGGCACGAGTGTTCAACTAGCGACATCGTCTACGCGCATCAACTATCCACGGTTTCTCACCGAGAAGATCGGGCCTCCCCGTATCATGTGGTATCAGATTCTAGGTTTACTCGGTGAGAACTTCTTTACCCGTAGTTAGATTCGTTTTCTTTCCTATCGTACAATAAACCAAAAATTACTGTACCAAAACCGTAGTTTAATCTGTTATTTCTTGTGCGTTTAGTTAAGTTTTCATCCTTTAGAGTTTTGTTTTAGTGCTGATCCTTGTGTTTCCATTGCGTAGCTTAATCTTTATCAAAAAAAAATTTGCTGATTGAACTCCCTCAATTAGCACCCAAAAACCATCATCCGATCTGTCCGTGCGCTGTCTTGCCAGACAATCCGAGACGGTGTTGTTTCCTTATCCGAACTCCTTTTATATCCTTTCATCTTGAGACTAGCTATTGATATTGCACCTAGGGCTGCTCATTCAAGTTGATTACACGTTGCTGTTTTGTGTGGGTTGCGTGATTCCACGGGAGCAAGGCGAGAGGAAAAAGAAGGAAAAGGCGACGCATATAGAAAGAGCCGCGGCATAAAAAAACGCTAACTTTTGCATACGACCTCCGATTGGAGCGTTTCTTGATCCGTTGGAAAGGAAACGGGAAAATAGAGCCAAAAAAGAAGAAGTCTGGGAAATCTGGGGGTTTTACATCCGCGTAAGCCACCAGGCACACGTGTGCGGAAAACTTCGACCCCAAAAAAGGTCGTTTAGGGCCTCAAAACGGGCCCGCAAACCGAGCAAAATTCGATTTCTCGATTTCGCTCAAAATTGTGAGCCCCTCTGCGGTGATTCTAAGGTACCCGTGACGACGGCATCCCTTTTCGAGTTGATCCGCGCATACTTTTAGCTACTACAGTACCGGGTCATCTTTTTAGCTTGTGTTTTTCAATTTTGATTGAGCAATCTTGTGCCCTAGTATATTCCTTTGCAATTGGCTAGCGTCTATCCTCGTACTTGGTGCAAAACGAGCTGGTTTCATCTATTTTCTGCTCGCTAGCTCAGTCCTTTGTTTGCATTAAGTCTCATTTATCTTTGCGTGTGCGTTCATACACTTCGCTTAAACCTGTTGGATCAGCACATAGGCAAAATACTCTAGCTTGGATCATTACTTAGCTTTACAATACCTTGAGTATCAGATTGCATAGGATATACACATACTGTCCAAGCTCCACCTACACCCTTTGTGTACTCCTTGCTCTTGGTTACGCTCCTACATTACGGGTTAAGGTCGTTATTTGTCACAACCGCTGCTTTGCCGTCCTTGATTCACTTTGGAGCAGTAAGCTTGTCTTGTTTTCGGAGACGGTGAGTTGCGAGCATAGTAGCGAGCTTTTGTTTTACTAACCCAGATATAACCTCGTTTCTTGTTTGTGAGTTATTGCTATGTCAGTCACGAGGAGGATCCACCTAATCCGGGCGCGGTTCACGTGACAGAGTACACTCGGTTGCGCGAGATGCTACAAAACAACTTCAAGATGGTTACAATGGTGTGCGCGATGAACTCGGGGAAGTTCAGACTGGACTGAACACCCTCGGGGAGGAGGTCACACAATTGCGTACGGCCATCAACAATAACTTCCTGGAGTTACGCGCCATGTTCGCTCAACACAATCACGTGGGGTGCGCAAGCCGATGACACGCAGTGTGCACGCCCTCGGCCGTTTTGCACAATGAGACCGAGGATGAGCGTGCTATTCGTGTGGATGAGGAGCGACGACATCGGCAGGCGCGTCGCATGGCGGTGCCGCCAAACGTCGGGATGGCAGCCGCGGCACCAAGGTAGTCAGAGTCGAGATCCCAAGTCGGATCGATTTTCCTCCGGTAGGATCGAATCGTAGTATCGAATCGTAGAATCGGCGATTCTACGGATTTGTAAAAATACACATATTTACCATCTATACTATAAGTATGTATGATTCTTATAAGGTTTACCACTTACTTATTACCAAAAAAGGGGCAAAACACTTCTTATCACACAACAGAAAAGCATAATGGTTCTGATATGATGGGTGATATAGTTCTGAACTACACGAGAACAGCATTACCACACTGATATAATATTTTACATGCTTCTTGTTTATTTGTAGTTTCATTCTAAAAAAATTAATATCAACAAATTTTGCTCTAAAATAAAATATCAGCAAAGCCTGACCTCTAAAAAAATTGCAAACTTTTTTTTTTGCCCTAAGACTCTACGAGTAGGATCGACGTAAGACTTGGATCGACGGGCTGTCGTGGGTTCGTAGAATCGTAAGACTCTAAGAGTTGGATCGCGATCCTAACTACCTTGCGCGGCACGCCCTCAGGCTCATGGGCGTGGCCGAGGCAACGGCGGCCAGGGTGGAGGCGCACCACAGGGTGTCCACGGAGGAGGTGTGCATCGTGCACCTCATAGCATGGCTGATTAGGCCGAGCAATGGGATGACGATTTCCCCGTCGATGACTACGATGACCGACAGCGCCACCATCGCAACAACGTGCAGCGTCGACACGACGACGCCGACGATTTTGTCGCTAAGCCCATATTTACTCTTCCTATATTTTCAGGTGTTACAGATGTGGAGCAATACTTCACTTGGGAGCTGAAGGTGGATAAGTTGTTTCGAATGAACAACTATTCCAATGAGAAGAAGTTGTTGCTTGCTTCCAATGGCTTGGATGATTATGCTACACATTGGTGGGAGCAGTTCATTCGTAAGCGCATGGAGCGCCATGAGTTGCCGATTATCACCTGGGAGCAGATGAAGCAGCATTTGCGGGCACGCTTTGTACCTCGCCACTACAAGCGCTCACTATTTGAGAAGTTGACAGGGCTGCGACAAGGTATGAGGTCAATTGATGAATATCATAAGGAGATGGAAACTATCATGATACATGCAGATGTCCGCGAGAATGAAGAACAGACCATGGCGAGATTTCTAGCTGGCATGAATCATGCTGTCAAGCGCATTGTCAATCACCATCCCTATAATGATATGATTGAGTTGCTGCACCAAGCACGCGAAGCCGAGCGACAAGTGATTGAAGATGCACGGTTCGCTGCCCGTTCACGTCCTTCAGCCAGTCCAGGACAGCCATATAACAACAGCCAGCCAAACAAGAGCACTCCGGCCGGAAGCAAATCATAACTCTTTCAATATAACTCCAAATGACCTGAAATTTTATATGGCTTATCACTATACCAGTAGGTAGCTACCATAAAAGTTTCAGCTTCAAAATCTTTCTAGAAAATATTTTTGCTACAGTACCTAATTATGGCCGAAAATAGGTTTTTAGGGAATATCTTTGCACCACAAATCCAAATTAGGTTTTCAGTTTCTATGACTAGGTATATTCGTATTCTACCTTGTGTATAAATTTAAATCGCATTTGGATAATTTTTGCTTGCTCTTTTGTTTAAGTGTTGCTCGTCTTATTGGTTGTTTTCGCTCTTTCGCTTAGGATTCGATATTTGCGGTAACCCCGAGAACGACCCTCCGCAACATGTTGAGCAACAGCAAGAAGGCAAGCAGTTTGATCATTTCCCATTTGATCCCATTACTTTTAAAGTCTAATATTTTGTTTAACTTCTATGTATGCATTGCTAATTTGTGGATAAATTGATTAGCTAATCCTCTAGTTGCATAATCTGTAGGTAAATAATTATCCTCTACTACCTGAGCCTAGGTTATTTGCTGTGATTAGAGTTCGTTGGATGAGCTCTTGTCACTTAGTAGATTTTCGAATAAATATTGCTTAGCCATGCCTAGTATCGGTAGTATTGGGCGATCATCGACTTAGTCGATGGTCTTGATCACACAAATACTTATATTATTCCATTATGTCCAACCCTTGTGTTTTACCATTTTGCAAATCAAAAACTGAAAACAAAAATTATATCTTGGCTTGGGCACAATGGTATGTTGGGTGATCTGTTGGGTGTGATTGGAATGGTGCCTAAGTCCCTAAGGACCGAGTTACTTGTGCCATTGATCCAAGCAATTGTTGCGTGCTAACCACGCGAGGGGGATATGGAACCTCTCTTGACTAAGTACTTTGGTAGGTGTTAATTATGAGCTGGTTGGTGGGTGTGTTCTTGTGTGTGTGTGTTGTGGTGTTGGAGGGGAGCATTAGCAGGCCGGTTAGGCTGTCTAATGTGTCTTTCTTCCGTGGGTTGCGGCTCTTAATTAGCATCGTCCATTGGAAAGCGTCTTGTTAGACTTAGCCATGCCTGCATACCAAAGGAAGTGTGCTAACCGTGGCTGGTGGAAAGGCGGTCTATCGTGTGGGTACATTGGTACACCCCGCAGGTTAAAACTATTCGAATAGCCTCGTCCTAGGTTATGGACACGCTTGGTTATTTCCCACAAGAACTAGACTACAACCTTTTAAAAACTTAAACTTGACATGGGTGGTATGAAGGGGTACTTCATGCTATTGTTGTGGTGACTATGGGTTAGTCACTTCTAGGTTGGTGTTGTCATCTATCTATTGTTATAATTGTCTCTCTTTTATTTGAACAATAAAAGTTAATTGCAAACTTGCTTTGAATCTATTACCTTATTGCAAATGAAAACTTGCTTTATGCTGAAAATAAGTCCAGAGCCTCACCCACTTTTGTGAGCTGTGTTGCGGCGCTGTTTGGGACGATTAGCTTGGCGGTCCGGTTGGTTGCCTTGTGGGTAAAGGCACACCGATTGGCTTTTGTTTATCGCCATCTTATGGCCATTTTGCTTCCGCTGTGTATTTACTTATTTGTATGACTTTTGGCCGGTCGGCCACTCTTTTGTAATAACTCTCTTTATATTGTCTATGTCTTTCAGTTGTTGCTTTTGCTTCGGCTCTATGTGTATGAATGGAATTGATGCATGATTTTGTAACGGGGTGTGTATCTGCATTTCGGGAAGTATACATATCTCGAGGCTTGGTTTATTTGATTTGTACTGTTAGGACCAAGTGGATGGTTAAACAGTACAAGCCGAATAAACCGGGGTCCTCACAAAGTTGGTATCAGAGCCATTCTGACCGTAGTAACCCAAGCTTGGTCGTCCTTAGGATATTTTGAAAACTTATTTTCAAAGTATCAAATGAATTATGAAAGCTTAAGTAAGTTCTCAGATTTTACTCCTTACCTATCTTAGCTTTCTATCTCACCTTGCTCTAATTTGAGTTTTAAAAATTGTTTTCCTCTCCTTCCCTCCAAAGATAGTTGTTATTAATTAATTGGGTTTTGGGAACCGATGAGTTTGGCAAATTGAAATGTTAGCCGCCCTCTACAAGATTTTGAAGCTTCGGAAGTTGAAGATTTCGGCTTCGAAGCTTGGATGCAAAATCTGGACAGCGATCATTCAATTTCCGGACAGCAAGCTCAAAGGTTCTAAATAGGGTAGAAAATGAGAGGTTAATCAAGTAAAACTTGTGGGAATAAAAGGGGTAAGATGTGATACTAGTTAGCTAAGTATCTAACGTTATTTTTATCGCCTTAACCTTGTTCTTGAGTAGTGTTAGACTTGTTGCAGTGTGCTGAAATTCTTATCTTCTCACACCATTACTCGTTCGTTCAATACGGGCTAATGGCATTAAGGAGTTGAGCTTTGGTTTGATGATTCCTTTGATATTTTGGAGTCTCTTTTGGAAGCATTTAAAGATTGTTTAGCTGCTGTTTTTGGCTTTCGGTTAGGGTGATATCTCATTCCCCTAATCGCAGCTTTTCGCTTTCATCAACTTCTAGTATTAGTGCTTTGGTTTCTAACCTAAAATTCTTGAACCAGGATGGCTGGAGGTACTCGTAGCGGCCGTGGTCAGCAGCCTGGTTTGGATGAGGAGCTCCCGCCCCCTCCAACTGTGAGGACCCGGAATATTTAACTAGTAACACTTAACCTCCAATTGGTTCTAGCATTACTAATTAAACATTCTAAGCCTCGATGGGCATATGCTTCCCAGAATTGCAGCATATGCACATCATCACAAAATTACACATCATTTCCATACAACATACAACACTAAGTTCAACCACAACATACATGAAGTAAAGTTATTACAACAGAGAGCCGACCGGCCAAATAGAACAAAATACACGAGTGACAGCGGAAGCAAAAGCGCCATAAGATGGCTAGAACAAAAGTCGACCGGTTAGCCACACACCCACAAGGCAACCGACCGGGCCGCCAAGCTAGTCGCCCATAAGCTACCACAACACAGACTCACAAAAGTGAGGCCCTCAGCTCACCTTCTTCCTCTCGCAACAAAACAATTAAGCATAGCATCTGAGTACAAAGATTGTCTTTGTACCCGCAAGACTGACGTGTGGAATAGCAGACCTACTCATAAACTACATGCAAGCTTATTTAGGTGGAGGTTGTATGTCTCATTTTGCATGAAGCCAACTTTATTTGCAATAATGTAATACATTTTAAAAGCAAGTTTGCAAATCTGTTTAGTTATCAAAGTAATGATAAGTAAAGATACATACAAGTAACCACACAGAAGTGACTATCCCAATAGCCACCAAAACATAGCACGAATCCCGATTCGTACCACCCATCAAGTTTTAATTTAAAGGTTGAGTCTAACTCTTGAAAGACCTTGCCAAGCGTGTCCATAACCTAGGACGAGGCTATTCGAATAGTTTTAACCTGCAGGGTGTACCAATGTACCCACATTTCGGATCGCCTTTAAGCCACAAAGCACACTTAGAAGGTATCTTTGCACGGCTAAGTCCTACGAGACTTTTCCAATATTGTGTATCAACCACGAGCCGCTCGTATGGGTAGAAACACCATACGCTTACATTGCAAGCGAAAGACAACAAATCCCATCACGGGTGAAGTCTTTTGGACACTACAATGCTCCCAACACCATCCCTCCTGCGACCTCCTGCGACCGAGGGCAATACACGCCAAAGTACTAAGTCAAGAGAGGTCCCATACCCTCTAATGTGGTTAGCACGCTAAAATGCTTGGTTTAGTGTAACAAGATGTTCGGTCCTTGTTGACTCGAGCACCATTCCAGTCACACCCGAAAATCACACCAACATACCATTGTGCCCAAGTCTAAATCATTTTGTTTTCAGTTTTAGTTTTCATAAGTAGACATGGCACAAGGTGGAAATCATAATCATAATAAGTTTGATGTGATCAAGGTTATCGACAAGTCGATAACCGCCCATTTCTACCGGCTAAGCATGGCTAAGCAATTAATTCGCAACTACTAAGTGACAAGAGCCCATCCACGAACTCTAAATCACAGCAAGTAACCTAGGCTCATGGTAGTAGAGGATAATCATTTGCTAAGGAAATGCATCTACTAGGCCAACTATTAAAGCAAAGTAGCAATGCATACATAGAATTTGTAATCAACATAAATACTTAAAATATGGGATTAACATGATCAAAGCGCTTGCCTTCTTGTCGTTGCTCAATTTGTTGTGGAGGGTCGCTCTGGGATTACCGCAAATGTCGAATCCTAAGCGAGAGGCAAAAGAACCAAGAACAACCAATAAGACGAGCCACAAATAAACAAATGAGCAAGCAAAAATTATCCAAATGCGTGACATTTATATATAAGGTAGAATACTGAATATACCTAGACATAGAAACTGGAAAAACCTAATTTGGATTTGTGGTGTAAAAGATATTGCCTAAAAACACATTTTCTACCATAATTAGCAATCTGTAGCAAAAACATTTTCTAGAAAGGTTTTGAAGTGAAATTTTATGGTAGCTACCTCTGGTATAGAGGCAACCCATATAAAATTTTTAGGTCATTTGGAGTCAAAATGATTTAGTTATGATTTTCTAAGATGCAAAATCGACATGATGCACTTTCGAGAAATACAAACATGTGCAAAACCCATTCCATATTATAGTATGATAACAGAGGATTTCCTAACATCAAATTTCTATTTTTAGAATTTCAGGAATTATTGGTGCCTATTACAACATTAAATGAATTTTTAATTGCTATTAATAAGGTTAAATCCATTAACATATTTTTAGTCTTGATTTAGACCTATCACCATTTTTAGATTAAAGTTTAGTTAATAACAAATTTATCAAAGTTAAAATCATTCAATTTGAGATATCGAAAAAGATATGCATTTTCCAAGTTTTAATACAATTCTGGAATATATAAAAAAATAGCAGAAAACAAGCTATTAAAGATTACAGAATTTTCTACTACAGAAGCACATCTAAAAGCATTTTTATATTAAACTTTAGTGGAATACAAATTTATTACACTTGGTTTCATGTAAAAAGGACTTATCTAGAATTAGTTATGAGTTTCTAAAGTTTTGATACAATTTTCAGTTGATAAATAATTACTTACAGAAATAAAAACCAACCCAACCGACAATAAGCGGCGTGGGCGCTCGTGGGCGTCGATAAATCAACGAGCCACACGCGACGGAAACAGCGCGCGCGCGATTCATAACAGAAACCCACCGTTGGATCAAGATCCAACGGCTCACGAGGAAGAATGCAACCGGAGGGTGCGATTACCTCGACGAACCACGACCGCAGATCTAAAGATGAACGGCTCGTAACCCGGATCTAAGGAAGGTCGATTGCACACATGATCTCACCGCAGATCACGAGATGGGCGGTCCAGATGATGAGGGGCGGATGGTCGAATGCATACAAGATGCGGGCGCGGATCGCGAAATGGATGGGCGGTCCAAGATCGAAGTGCAATCTGGAGAGCTGACACGTGGGGCCGCATGTCAGTGACTGAGAGTCACACATGCGAGATTTAACACACGTGCACAGTGCACGTGGGCCCACCTGGCAGTGACTTAAAAGAGGCTTTTAGGACAACTAATTAATTACTAATGACCAATGATTAGTGATGATTAGCAATTGATGTGTCCTAAAGATTTTGAACAGAGGCGATTCAGGGACAGAGGGCCCACTCGTCAGTGACCCAAAAAAGGTAACTTCGGACGCATTTATTGCTAACAATGATCAGCAATAAATGAACCCAAAATCCGCCCTAATGACTTCCGGTTTTCTGTTTTAGGCTTACGGGCCCACATGTCAGTGAGACATCTGGCCAGGTTAAGACACCATTAATACAAGCAATGATTGGGTATTAACTGTGTCCTAACAAAATGACGACAACGGCGCTCCCAGCTGACAAAAACCGAGCGGCTTCCACGGCTTGTCGCCGGCGACTCCGGTCGCGGCGGCGCCGGACAATGAGCAAAATGGGATCGCAATAACACCTGGAATCTAATGGTGGCATTCTCGCCGGCGGCGAGGGACTAGAACGCCGGCTAGCCGGAAAACGAAAACCGGAACCCTACGGCTAAACACGAAAATAGCGAAAGCTCATTGCGGACCTAGGATGCGGGTGCCATAGCTTCTAAGGACTAATAAGAAGCTACCTTAGCGAGAAGAGGCTTCAAAGACGGCCGGAGAAGCTTGACCACGGTGGAAGCTCGCCGGACTTGGAGAAGAAAACCCGAAAATGACACCCGGAGCTGAGGAAGACGATACTCACTTTTGGCGAATTTGAACAAACCCCAAATTGGACAATTCACGAGAATCAAATCCAAAATTAAGTGAAATGTTCAAGATAATAAAGGGATAAGGTTAGGCGAAGAAACATGAAGGAGGACCACTGGAACACCAAGAACAACGATGGAGCTCCACGGGTCAACAATGGCGATTTGCCATTTTGAGGTATTAAGCTCCAATCTGTGAGTGAGGCTTGGTGGTGATCTAAAGAGATACTAGGAAGCAATGAGGGTGCTTATAAAGCCTTGAGGGCATTAGGGTTTGCACCACAAGCTCTCGGCGGCAAAACCCAAAGCACGATGAGCGCCGACAAAGGAAAAAGGTTGGGGATGGTGCATTAGGGTATGGCTCGGCTCGGAGGGTCTCCCATGCCCCTAAATGTCGCCTAGAGTGTGATGGGAGGCATGAAATGACACCGCCATGCCCTCCACTATTCATGCACGGCTAGAGGTTGAAGAAGACTAGGAAAGACACTCGGGCGATTCTCAGCGTAGGATTCAAAGCGAATGGCGAGATTACGCCACGCCTCAGGGGTAAAAAACACGGGAGGTTACGAGCCCTACGATTAGAAACAAGCGACTCGGATTGCTCCACGTCGCAAACTCTCATTTACCACGAGAGAGTGCGGGCGTTGGATCTTAATCCAACGGCTCAGTTCAAAAATGCAACCGGATGGTCAGAAGGGTTGGGAGATCTCAATGGTTGGATGGGAATCTAACGATCGACAATCAAACTTGCAGCCGAGGGTCCGAATGGTTTCAGCGCGCGGCCGTGCGATTTAGATCAACGGTGGGATTCACATGCGTTTTGAAAGAGTGGCTCGGTGCGATTAGTTGGTGGACCGAATCAATTGGCTCGAGCCGAGTCAGACTCGAACGAGTAACATGATAAAACCAAGTTTGACTTTGAATTGAAATAAAAACAGAGACTTTGAAGGATTTATTTGAGATAGCAAATTAACTCCAAAAATTATGAAAATTTTACAGGAGCTTGCTAACTCAGACATTAACCTTGTGTAAAATTTTCAGAGGTTTTTATACTGTGAATAAATCTCTCAAAATTCTGCAAGGTTCTGTTTAAATGTTTGACTGGGGGTCAAACAGGTTTGACTGCCTCTAAAAATATTCAAACAATTTCTAAAAATTGTGAAATTTTTCAGAGGGGTCACATACCATCACAGAGACTTAGGAAAAATATTTCCAGAGGATGATCATAAGATTTGACAAGATTGTTTTTGGAATGCCAACATTTGGATCAAAAGGACTTGTGACAATGTACTTCCATGATCCCTTGTACAAGAATTGTTTGGCACAATAGGAAATACATGATGTAAGAAAAAGTTTTAATTTCTACTGATTTTCTTACATTTGAAACACAAGCCCAAAATTGGGATGTTACAACTCTCCCCCCCTTACAAGAATCTCGACCCGAGATTCCGTTTACTCGGAGAAGAAGGAAGGAAAATCTGCACGAAGGCGATCTTCTCGCTCCCAAGTTGCCTCATCTTCAGAATGGTTTGACCACTGAACCTTAAGGAACTTGATGACACGGTTCCTCGTTCTCCGTTCAGACTCCTCAAGAATACGAACAGGATGCTCGCGGTAGGTCAAATTCTCCTGCACATCGAGAACCTCCAATGGAGCTTCCTCGGTCGGGACACGGAGGCACTTCTTCAGGTGTGAAACATGGAACACATCATGCACACCCTCAAGTGCAGCTGGTAGCTCCAATCTGTATGCAACTGCTCCAACTCTCTCGGCGATACTGAAGGCCCAACATATCGAGGAGCCAACTTGCCCTTGATGCCAAAACGGCGATGGCCCTTCAAGGGTAAGACTTTGAGATACACAAAGTCATTGGGCTCAAAGCTCAACTCACGGCGACGACGACCGCATAGCTCTTACGCTCGGATGGGCCGTGCGCAGATGCTCGCGGATCAAGCGTACTTGACTTTCGGCCTCATTGATCGAATCGGGCGGCGCGCTCACCGATCTCGACCGGTTCAATGCGGTTCTACATCTCCTTCCATACAAAGCCTCAAATGGTGCCATGCCAAGGCGGCTGAAAGTCGTTGTTGTAGGAGAACTCGACAAATGGTAGGCACTTCTCCCACTTCTTCCCATAGGAAAGAACACAAGCACGGAGCATATCTTCCAACACTTGGTTGACTCGCTCCGTCGACCATCGATCCCGAGGATGAAAGGCATCTTGAAGTGAAGGCGGGTCCCCATAGCCTCTGCGGACTATGCCAAAACCGCGAGGTGAAAAGTGCACCACGATCGAAATAATCGTCTTGGCACCCGTGAAGACTCACAATCCTCGAGACATAAAGTTCGCCAAAGGCCCCACACGGCCGAGTCTTGACGGGAAGGAAATGTGCCACTTTAGTCAACACGTCGATCACGACCCAAATAGCATCATTCCCTTTGGACGAGCGGGGCAATCCGGTGATGAAGTCCATGCCAGCGGAATCCCACTTCCATTCTCGCACCGCAAAGGTGAAGAAGACTGCTGACGCCGATGCTCGGCCTTCACACGACAAAGACACGCCGCGCTCGACAGCGAACTTGGCAATCTCACGCTTCATTCGGTCCACGAACCTCGGCGAAGGTCACGATACATCTTGGTAGCCGGGATGAATAGTCAAAGGAGAATCATGGGCTTCGCGGAGGATCAAATTCCGCAATTCCATGACCTTAGGAACCACAAGACGTTGCCCAAACCACACAACGCCATGCTCGTCCTCCGAAAAGCACTTGGCTATCCATCCTTGATGTTCGCTTGATCGGTTCACACCAACATCACGCTGTGTGCGCCTTGATTTGGTCCATCAAGGTTGGTTGCACAACCAATGTAGCAAGAGAACCGTGCCGATCAAACCCAAATTGGCGCCTGGAATTACGAAATGAGGGTAGGTCTGCTGCTCTTGGAGCATCAACATGTTGCAATACACCTTCCGATCGAGTGCATCGGCCACGACATTGGCCTTGCCGGATGATACCGAATGCCCATGTCATAGTCCTTGATCAATTCCAACCATCTTCTTTGCACGAGGTTCGAGATCTGTTTGGGTGAACAAGTACTTCAAGCTCTTATGGTCGAATACACCTCACGGCGGTTACCAATCGAGATAATGCCGCCAAATCTTGAGTGCATGGACCACGCAGCCAACTCAAGTCATGAGTAGGATAGTTGAGTTCATGAGGCCTCAATTGCCGCGATGCATAGGCCACAACCTTGCCTTCTGCATAAGAACACAACCAAGACCACGACGAGAAGCATCACAATAGATATCGAAACTCTTGTGAATATCGGGAGAACAAGCCTTTGGGTGAGGTCAACCGCTTCTTGAGTTCTGAAAACTCACATCACAAGCAGCGGACCACTCAAACTTCTTGTCTTTCTTGAGCAACTCGGTCATAGGCCGCAATCTTGGAGAAATTCTCGATAAAGCGGCGGTAGTAGCTACCAAACCAAGAAAACTCCGCACATCGGTGACCGACTTGGGTGACCCCAAGATAGCACATCGCCGACCTTGCTAGGATCCACACCACACCTCCTTTGAAAGAACATGGCCCAAGAATGCCACTTCCTTCAACGAACTCGCACTTGCTTTGAATTTGGCATACTGGTGGTGCTCACGCAGCTTGCCCAACACAAGCTTAAGATGCTCAGCATGCTCTTCTTCACTCTTGGAGTAGATAAGGATATCATCGATGAATACCACCACAAATCTATCCAAATACTCCATGAATACCGAGTTCATAAGATTCATGAATAAGGCAGGAGCATTAGTCAAACCAAAAGACATGACGGTGTACTCGTAAAGGCCATAACGAGTAGCAAAGGCCGTCTTAGGAATATCCTCGGCCACGATCGACTTGATGATAGCCAGTCTCAAGTCAATCTTGAGAAGACTCGTGCTCGGTCAATTGATCGAAAAGATCATCAATACGGGGCAAAGGATACTTGTTCTTTACCGTCACCTCATTAAGCGGACGGTAATCAACACACATGCGCAAGGTCTTGTCCTTCTTCTTCACAAAGATAACTGGACAACCCCAAGGAGATGAGCTAGGACGGATAAAACCCTTCTCTTGCAGCTCACCCGGTGCTTCTTGACTCCTCCAACTCATTAGGAGGCATGCGTCGGCCTCTTAGAAATAGGGCGGTGCAGGCAGCAACTCGATCACAAACTCGGTCTCGAGCAGAGGCATCACAGCAAATCTTCAGGAAAGACATCTGCGAAGTCACACACCGTGGGGACGTCGTGAATCTCCAATGCTGGCTTTGCTTCAAGGACATAAAGATGGGGCTCTCGCGAAGCTGCGCGAAACCCAACCTGTTCACTGAAGAGTGGTGAGGTAGACAATCTTCACGGCTGTCGATTTGCCCCAAGTGTTGGGACAACCAATCCATGCCAAGAATCACATCCAAGCGCGCCGAGTCGAGTAGGATAAGATTCGCCAAGAATCCCACTCCTTCGATGTGGATAGGAACATCCCGGCATACTAGGTCAGCTCTCATTTCCGAACCCGGAGAGCGAATGAGCACGGAACCCTCAAAGGGACATAGTGAAGTCCACAATCAACATCAAACGACCTCGAAATAAAAGAATGCGAGGCCCCAGAGTCAAATAAAACTGTAGCAGGGCGCAAATTAACAAGGAGCGTACCCAACACAACGTCGGGTGCCTCCTGAGCCTCCTCAGCCGAGATGTGGTTGACTCGACCACTCCCGACACCCTGGGTATTCGGATCACCTTACGGTCGGTGTGTGACCATTCCGCGTCCTCCATTAGGGCGAGGGCTGCTCGATCCTCACGAGGGCAGCGCTAGCATAATGGCCCTTCTTGTTGCGGCGAAGCGGTAACATCGCCGGTGGGTTGCGGGCGCGACTGCTGCTGGTCGCAGTGCGTGGCTGAAACACGGCTGCGGGGGCGAGCAGCGGTGCCGGCGGCCTCGGCGGTGGTGAAGCCAAAGCACGAGCCTGGTGTGGGCCCAACACGGGGGCGAGTGAGGTCGGCTGCGCGGATCGATGGGCCTCCCACTTGCGCTTGCGGGACTCACCAGCGCTTTCGCCTTGTGCTCGGCGGCGATGGCCTTGTCAACCAAGGCACGAAAGTCAACAAAGTCCACTATAGACGACTTGTCCTGCGGCTCCTCGGACAAACCATCCATGAACTTCTCTGTTTAGCCTCATCGAGGCCACCTCTCCCGAGCATAACGAGCCAAGTGATTAAACTCGTAAAGGTACTCGAGACGGACTTGCGCCCGCTAAGCGCAAGAAACTCCTTCTTCTTGAGCTTCATCGGGCCATCGGTATGTGGGCCCGACGAAAAGGCGATCGAAACTCATCCCACGAGACAACGTGGCTGCGGGCTGCATGGCGAAAGTTCTCCCACCAAGATAGTCTGCACCCTCAAGCCGATGGGATGCAAGAGTGCCCGCTCTGCTCACGGCATCGAGCGATATTGAGCTTCGCTCAACAAGACGCGACCGATCATCCGCGTCGAGTGGATCCTCGGATCGAGAAAGTGGGTGGCTGCGTGCGGAGAAACTCCGCAAGCCCACCACGAGGCGGTGGCCACCACCTCCGAGATCTCCGGCGGCGGGAGCGGAGGTGTTCCTCGCAATGACCTCCAAGATCCGGTGCGGTCCATGCGATTCCGCTCGATCTGAGCGGAACCTCGACCATGGTCGGAGGAGGGGAAGCTCCTCATCGAACCAGTGCCGATTGTTATGGTGGTTCTTGTCATCTGTTCCACAAAAATAGGTTAAAACACAACTCCGAACAGAGACAAAGAAAACTACTAACCACTTAATGAACAATCCTTAAAAGCTCAAGTATCAACATAAAATTGCAGCAAGGTCATAAAGATAACAACAATCTTCCTGTTATGACTAACTCGTATGGAAAAACGAGTAATCAATTTTTCAGGAAGACAAATTTTCAGAGCACTAACTTCTGTTCGAGACAGCTAGGAACAGGGTGAAAATCATACTACAGGAGGGTTAGACACTAAGCTAACTCATATCACTTCTTACCCTGTTAACCCTACAAGTTTTTAGTGGAATTAACCTCTCATTTCAGCACTTTTACCACCTAAATGCTAGCTGTCCAGAAATTGTCTTGCTTGCTGTCCAGATTTCTCCATTCAACTTATGGCCGAAATTTGTAGCTCGCAGCAGCTCCTAATCTTCTCAAGACATCCATACTTTTTATTTTATAACTCTCATGATGTCCCCAAAACCAATCTACTCGATAAACAAGTATCTTTTGAAAGAAGATGAGAGGAAAACTCAGCTTTCAAATTCAGTTTAGAATGAGGTGAGATGAGCAAACTAGGATAGATGAGAAGTAAAATCTGAGAACTTACTTAAGATTTTCAGGAAAGCACTGATATTTGGAAAGTAAGTTTTCAAAATATACTAGGGACGACCAAGCTAGGGGTTTCTACGGTCAGTATGGCTCTGATACCAACTTTGTGAGGACCCGGAATATTTAACTAGTAACACTTAACCTCCAATTGGTTCTAGCATTACTAATTAAACATTCTAAGCCTCGATGGGCATATGCTTCCCAGAATTGCAGCATATGCACATCATCACAAAATTACACATCATTTCCATACAACATACAACACTAAGTTCAACCACAACATACATGAAGTAAAGTTATTACAACAGAGAGCCGACCGGCCAAATAGAACAAAATACACGAGTGACAGCGGAAGCAAAAGCGCCATAAGATGGCTAGAACAAAAGTCGACCGGTTAGTCACACACCCACAAGGCAACCGACCGGGCCGCCAAGCTAGTCGCCCCGCAAGCTACCACAACACAGCTCACAAAAGTGAGGCCCCTCAGGCTCACCTTCTTCCTCTGCAACAAAACAATTAAGCATAGCATCTGAGTACAAAGATTGTCTTTGTACCCGCAAGACTGACGTGTGGAATAGCAGACCTACTCATAAACTACATGCAAGCTTATTTAGGTGGAGGTTGTATGTCTCATTTTGCATGAAGCCAACTTTATTTGCAATAATGTAATACATTTTAAAAGCAAGTTTGCAAATCTGTTTAGTTATCAAAGTAGTGATAAGTAAAGATACATACAAGTAACCACCTGGAAGTGACTATCCCAATAGCCACCACAACATAGCACGAATCCCCGATTCGTACCACCCATCAAGTTTTAATTTAAAAGGTTGGAGTCTAACTCTTGAAAGACCTTGCCAAGCGTGTCCATAACCTAGGACGAGGCTATTCGAATAGTTTTAACCTCGCAGGTGTACCAATGTACCCACATTTGGATCGCCTTTAAGCCACAAAGCACACTTAGAAGGTATCTTTGCACGGCTAAGTCCTCTGAGACTTTTCCAATATTGTGTATCAACCACGAGCGCTCGTATGGGTAGAAACACCATACGCTTACATTGCAAGCCGAAAGACAACAAATCCCATCACGGGTGAAGTCTTTGGACACTACAATGCTCCCAACACCATCCTCCTGCGACCTCCTGCGACCCGAGGGCAATACACGCCAAAGTACTAAGTCAAGAGAGGTCCCATACCCTCTAATGTGGTTAGCACGCTAAAATGCTTGGTTTAGTGTAACAAGATGTTCGGTCCTTGTTGACTCGGGCACCATTCCAGTCACACCCGAAAATCACACCAACATACCATTGTGCCCAAGTCTAAATCATTTTGTTTTCAGTTTTAGTTTTCATAAGTAGACATGGCACAAGGTGGAAATCATAATCATAATAAGTTTGATGTGATCAAGGTTATCGACAAGTCGATAACCGCCCATTTCTACCGAAGCTAAGCATGGCTAAGCAATTAATTCGCAACTACTAAGTGACAAGAGCCAATCCACGAACTCTAAATCACAGCAAGTAACCTAGGCTCATGGTAGTAGAGGATAATCATTTGCTAAGGAAATGCATCTACTAGGCCAACTATTAAAGCAAAGTAGCAATGCATACATAGAATTTGTAATCAACATAAATACTTAAAATACTGGGATTAACATGATCAAACTGCTTGCCTTCTTGCTGTTGCTCAATTTGTTGTGGAGGGTCGCTCTCGGGATTACATGAAATGTCGAATCCTAAGCGAGAGGCAAAAGAACCAAGAACAACCAATAAGACGAGCCACAAATAAACAAATGAGCAAGCAAAAATTATCCAAATGCGACGACATTTATATATAAGGTAGAATACGAATATACCTAGACATAGAAACTGGAAAAACCTAATTTGGATTTGTGGTGCAAAAGATATTGCCTAAAAACACATTTTTGGCCATAATTAGCACTGTAGCAAAAACATTTTCTAGAAAGGTTTTGAAGCTGAAATTTTTATGGTAGCTACCTACTGGTATAGAGGCAACCCATATAAAATTTTTAGGTCATTTGGAGTCAAAATGATTTAGTTATGATTTTTCTAAGATGCAAAACTGACATGATGCACTTTCCAGAAATACAAACATGTGCAAAACCCATTCCATATTATAGTATGATAACAGAGGGATTTCCTAACATCAAATTTCTATTTTTAGAATTTACAGGGAATTATTGGTGCCTATTACAACATTAAATGAATTTTTTAATTGCTATTAATAAGGTTAAATCCATTAACATATTTTTCTGGTGCTGATTTAGACCTATCACCATTTTTAGATTAAAGTTTAGTTAATAACAAATTTATCAAAGTTAAAATCATTCAATTTGCAGATATACAGAAAAAGATATGCATTTTCCAAGTTTTAATACAATTCTGGAATATATAAAAAAATAGCAGAAAACAAGCTATTAAAGATTACAGAATTTTCTACTACAGAAGCACATCTAAAAGCATTTTTATATTAAACTTTAGTGGAATACAAATTTATTACGATTGGTTTCATGTAAAAGGACTTATCTAGAATTAGTTATGAGTTTATAAAGTTTTGATACAATTTTGGTTGATAAATAATTACTTACGAAATAAAACCAACCCAACCGACAATAAGCAGCGTGGGCGCTCGTGGGCGTCGATCACGAAATCCAACGAGCCACACGCGACGAAAAAAGCGGCGCGCGCGCGATTCATAATAGAACCCACCGTTGGATCAAGATCCAACGGCTCACGAGGAAGAATGCAAGCGGGAGGGTGCGATTACCTCGGCGAACCACGCACCGCAGATCTAAAGATGAGCGGCTCGTAACCCGGATCTAACGGAAGGTCCGATTGCACACATGATCTCACCGCAGATCACGAGATGGGCGGTCCAGATGATGATGGGAACCGGATGGTCGAATGCATACAAGATCCGGGCGCAGATCGCGAAATGGACGGCGGTCCAAGATCGAAGTGCAATGCAGAGTGCCGACGCGGGGCGCATGTCGATGATCGAGTCACACATGCGAGATTTAACACACGTGCACGATGCACGTGGGCCCACCGGCGATGACTTAAAGAGGCTTTTAGGACAACTAATTAATTACTAATGACCAATGATTAGTGATGATTAGCAATTGATGTGTCCTAAAGATTTTGAGCAGACGCGATTCGAGGACGAGGGCCCACTCGTCAGTGACCCAAAAAAGGTAACTTCGGACGCATTTATTGCTAACAATGATCAGCAATAAATGAACCCAAAATCCGCCCTAATGACTTCCGGTTTTCTGTTTTAGGCTTACGGGCCCACATGTCAGTGAGACATCTGGCCAGGTTAAGACACCATTAATACAAGCAATGATTGGGTATTAACTGTGTCCTAACAAAATGACGACAACGGCGCCCGGTGACAAAACCGGCGGCTTCCACGGCTTGTCGCCGGCGACTCGATCGGCGGCCGGACAATGAGCAAAATGGGATCGCAATAACACCTGGAATCTAATGGTGGCATTCTCGCCGGCGGCGAGGGACTAGAACGCCGGCTAGCCGGAAAACGAAAACGGGAACCCTACGGCTAAACACGAAAATAGCGAAAAGCTCAGCTGCAGACCTAGGATGCGGGTGCCATAGCTTCTAAGGACTAATAAGAAGCTACCTTAGCGAGAAGAGGCTTCAAAGACGGCCGGAGAAGCTTGACCACGGTGGAAGCTCGCCGGACTTGGAGAAGAAAACCCGAAAATGACACCCGGAGCTGAGGAAGACGATACTCACTTTTCGGCCGAATTTGAACAAACCCCAAATTGGACAATTCCTGAGAATCAAATCCAAAATTAAGTGAGGGGAAATGTTCAAGATAATAAAGGGATAAGGTTAGGGCGAAGAAACATGAAGGAGGACCACTGGAACACCAAGAACACTGATGGAGCTCCACAGGTCAACAATGGCGATTTGCCATTTTTGAGGTATTAAGCTCCAATACTGTGAGTGAGGCTTGGTGGTGATCTAAAGAGATACTAGGAAGCAATGAGGGTGCTTATAAAGCCTTGAGGGCATTAGGGTTTGCACCACAAGCTCTCGGGCAGCAAAACCCAAAGCACGATGAGCAGCCGACAAGGGAAAAAGGTTGGGGATGGTGCATTAGGGTATGGCCTGGCTCAGAGGGTCTCCCATGCCCCTAAATGTCAGCTAGAGTGACAGTAGGAGGCATGAAATGACACTACCATGCCCTCCACTATTCATGCACGGCTAGAGGTTGAAGAAGACTAGGAAAGACACTCGGGCGATTCTCAACCGTAGGATTCAAAACGAACGGCAGAGATTATGCCACGCCTCCGAGGGTTAAAACACACGGGGAGGTTACGAGCCCTACGATTAGAAACGAACGACTCGGATTGCTCCACGTCGCAAACTCTCATTTACCACGAAGGGGTACGCGGGCGTTGGATCTTAATCCAACGGCTCAGATTCAAAAATGCAACCGGATGGTCCGAAGGGTTCGGGAGATCTCAATGGTTGGATGGGAATCTAACGGTCGACAATCAAACTTGCAACCGGAGGGTCCGAATGGTTTCGCGCGCGGCCGTGCGATTTAGATCCAACGGTGGGATTCACGCGCGTTTTGAAAGAGTGGCTCGGTGCGATTAGTTGGTGGACCGAATCAATTGGCTCGAGCCGAGTCCGACTCGAACCGAGTAATGAAGAAACCAAGTTTGACTTTGAAATAAAACGAGAGACTTTGAAGGATTTATTTGAGATAGCAAATTAACTCCAAAAATTATGAAAATTTTACAGGAGCTTGCTAACTCAGACATTAACCTTGTGTAAAATTTTCAGAGGTTTTTATACTGTGAATAAATCTTCCAAAATTCTGCAAGGTTCTGTTTAAATGTTTGACTGGGGTCAAACAGGTTTGACTGCCTCTAAAAATATTCAAACAATTTCTAAAAATTGTGAAATTTTTCAGAGGGGTCAGATACCATCACAGAGACTTAGGAAAAATATTTCCAGAGGATGATCATAAGATTTGACAAGATTGTTTTTGGAATGCCAACATTTGGATCAAAAGGACTTGTGACAATGTACTTCCATGATCCCTTGTACAAGAATTGTTTGGCACAATAGGAAATACATGATGTAAGAAAAAGTTTTAATTTCTACTGATTTTCTTACATTTGAAACACAAGCCCAAAATTGGGATGTTACACCAACCATGGCTGAGGTCCTTCTTCAGATCGAGCGCAACCGTTCAGAGGACTGGAGGGTCCTGCTGGACGTTATTGCGCGCAACACCTCCGCCCTGACCGGTGCCTCAGGATCCGGGCAGGGGAGCGGACATCAGTCTCGTGGGGGTTTGGCCGAGTTTCTTCGCACTCAGCCCCCCCACGTTCTCCAGATCTGAGGACCCATTGGATGCAGATGACTGGCTGCGTCAAGTTGAGCGTAAGCTCGACGTTGCTCAGTGCCTAGACCAGGACAGGGCACTCTTTGCCTCCCATCAGCTTCAGGGGGCAGCACTCTCCTGGTGGGAGAACTTCTTGGCCATGCAGCCCGCCGGCCACACTGTCTCTTGGGATGAGTTCCGGACGGCGTTCCGTCGAGCTCACATCCCTGCCGGCTTGATGAAGCTGAAGAAGAAGGAGTTTCTCGCGCTCAAGCAAGGGTGTAAGTCAGTGATGGAGTACCTGTACGAGTTCAACCACTTGGCTCGTTATGCTCCATCTGAGGTGGCCACTGATGAGGCCAAGCAGGAGAAGTTCATGGAGGGCTTGTCTGAGGAGCTGCAAGACAGGCTCTCTATTGTGGACTTTGCTGACTTTCAGGCCTTGGTGGACAAGGCCATTGTCGCTGAGCACAAGGCGAAGGCGCTGGGCGAGTCCCGCAAGCGCAAGTGGGAGGCCCGTGCCGCGCAGCCGGCGTCTCGCCCCCGTGTCGGGCCTACCCGAGGGCCCGCTACGTGGCTTCGCTACCACCGAGGCCGCCAGCACCAGCTCCTCGCCCTCCGCAGGCCGTGCCCCAGTCACGTGCGCCTGCGAACCAGCAGGGTGGCCCCCGCAATTTGGCTGCCGGGGTCACTTGCTTTTCTTGCAACCAGAAGGGGCATTATGCAAATACTTGCCCTAACAGGACTGGAGCAGCCCCTCGTCCTAATGGAGGACGCGGGCAGGGAGGTGGTTCTTCTCAGGATCAGAAGGTTGTCCCCGCTACCCAAGGCGTGGGTAGTGGCCGCGTCAACCTCATCTCCGCGGAGGAGGCACAGGAGGCACCCGACGTCGTGTTGGGTACCCTTTCGGTTAACTCTTTCTCTGCCATAGTTTTGTTTGATTCAGGCGCATCTCATTCGTTTGTTTCTGAGTCTTTTGCTGCTGTGGGAGGTCTTCTTTTTACTCCATTGTTGGTCCCGCTGCTCATTCGCTCTCCCGGTTCGGAGTTGAGAGCCGAGTCCGAGTGTAGGGATGTCCTGTTGAGATAGATGGGGTAGGATTCTTGGCAAACCTTATCCTCCTTCGATCGGCGAGCTTAGATGTAATCCTAGGCATGGATTGGTTGTCAAAGACATGGGACAAATTGATTGCGCTAGGAGGCTCATCTACCTCACGATCCTTACGGCGGCGGTTCGCTTTTCACCGAAGTGCGGGATCCGCATCTCTTCGCGCAAGCGAAGCCAGCTCTAGATATTAGTGAAGTCGGTGGTATGTGACTTTGTTGATGTCTTCCGACGACCTTCCGTGGATGCCACCGTTCGAGACCTCGAGTTTGTCATTGAGTTGGTTCCGGTGCCGCCCGATTTCAAAGAGGCCCACGGATGGACCCAATTGAGTTGGTGGAGTTGAAGAAGCGGTGGGTGAGCTTCAAGAGAAGGGTTTCATCCGCCTAGCTCATCTCCTTGGGGATGCTCGGCAATCTTTGTCGAGAAAGGACAAGACGCCTGCGCATGTCGTTGATTACCGTCCACTTAATGAAGTAACGGTAAAGAACAAGTACCCTTTGCCCGTATCGATGACCTCTTCGATCAATTAACCGGAGCTCGAGTCTTCTCCAAGATTGATTTGAGAGTGGGATATCATCAAGTTCGGATTCGACACGAGGATATCCCAAAGGCGCTTTTTCTACTCGTTATGGCATGCGAGTATACCGTCATGTCATTCGGCTTAACCAATGCTCCGCCTTGTTCATGAACCTCATGAATTCGATGTTCATGGAGTATTTGGATAGGTTCGTTGTGGTCTTCATCGATGATATCCTTATCTACTCCAAGAGCGATGAGGAACACATCGAGCATTTGAAGCTTGTGTTGGGCAAGCTTCGCGAGCACAGCTTTGTATGCGAAGTTCGCAAGTGCGCGTTCGGTTGAAGGAAGTAGCCTTCTTAGGCCATATTCTTTCGGCGGGAGGCGAGCTGTGGATCCTAGCAAGATCGCGGCGTGCTTTCTCGAGTCGACCCACCGGTCACGAAGTTCGGAGTTTTCTTGGTTTAGCGGGATACTATCGCCGCTTTATCGAGAACTTTTCCAAGATAGCGGCCGATGACGGAGTTGCTCAAGAAGGACAAGAAGTTCTCGTGGTCCGTGATTGCGAGGAAAGTTTCCAAGAACTTAAGAAGCGATTGACCACCGCTCCGTTCTTGTTCTCCCGATGTCCGTCGAAGCTTTGATATCTTTGCGGCGTTTCTCGTCGAGGCCTCGGTTGTGTACTTATGCAAGAAGGCAAGGTAGTGGCCTATGCATCAAGGCAATTGAGACCTCATGAACTCAACTATCCTACCCATGACTTGGAGTTGGCGGCGTGATTCATGCACTTAAGATCTGGCGACATTACCTAATCGGTGTCGTTGTGAAGTGTATTCGGATCACAAAAGCTTAAAGTATTTGTTCACCCAACCAGATCTGAACCTCGGGCAAAGGAGATGGTTGGGTGATCAAGGACTATGACAAGGGTATTCACTACCATCAGGGCAAGGCCAATGTCGTTGCAGATGCGCTTAGTCGCAAAGCGCATTGCAATGCATTGTTACTCCAAGAGCCTCAGCCCCCTCTTCTAGAGGAGTTTCAGCGTCTCAACTTGGGTTTGGTTGAGCATGGTTCCCTCGCTGCCTTGGTTGTATAGCCAACCTTGGTGGATCGGATCAGTGCGCTCGTGATCGGATGTTGGAGTAAACCGCATCAAGGAAAATGTCAAGAATGGAACACCAAGTGCTTCTCCGTAGATGAGCTTGGTGTCTTGAGGTTCGGGCAACGCCTCGTGGTTCCAAAGGACATGGAGTTGCGGGATTTGATCCTCCGCGAAGCCCACGTTTCTCGATTATCTATTCATCCCGGGGCCACGAAGATGTACCAGGATCTTCGCCAGAGATTTTGGTGGACCGAATGAAGAGGAGATCGCAAGGTCGTTTCGAGTGCGATGTATGTCGTCGTGTCAAGGCGAGCATCGTCCGCAGATCGCCGACCCTTGCCTATTCCGTGTGGAAGTGGGATTCGGTCGGGATGGATTTTATCACTGGCCTACCCAAGTCACCGAGGGGAAATGATGCCATTTGGGTTATCATTGATCGGTTAACGAAGGTGGCGCATTTCCTTCCAGTCAAGACCAAGATTCGTACCGGTCACCTTGCGGAGCTCTATATCGCCAGGATCGTGAGCTTGCATGGGTACGAAGGCGATCGCTTCGATCGTGGTTCCATCTTCACTTCGAGTTCGGCATAGCTTGCAGAAGCTATGGGAACTCGTCTTTCTTCGGCCTGACATATCACCCCAAGCAGATGGTCGACCGAGAGAGGTCAACCAAGTATTAGAGGACATGCTCCGAGCTTGTGTCCTTTCCTATGGGAAGCATTGGGAGAAGTGCTTGCCATTCGTCGAGTTTTCTTATAACAACAGCTTCCAAGCCAGTCTCGGCATGGCACCATTTGAGGCCTTATACGGGAGAAAGTGTAGGACCCCGTTGAACTGGTCTGAGACAGGTGAAAGACCTTTCTTTGGCCCGGACTCGATTAAAGAGGCCGAGGGTCAAGTCCAGCTCATTCGTGATCGATTGCGCACGGCTCAATCCAGGCAAAAGAGCTATGCGGATCGCCGTCGTCGTGAGTTGAGCTTTGAGCCCAATGACTTCGTTTATCTCAAGGTTTCTCCTCTGAAAGGTCACCAGCGTTTTGGTGTCAAGGGCAAGTTAGCTCCTCGATATGGCGGTCCATACCGTATTATCGAGAAGAAGGGAGCTGTCGCCTACAAGTTGGAGTTGCCTGCTGCACTTGCGGGGGTGCATGATGTGTTCCATGTATCCCAGCTAAAGAAGTGCCTCCGTGTTCCAACTGAGGAAGCTCCGTTGGAAACTCTCGATGTTCAGGAGGTTTTGACCTATCGCGAGCACCCTGTTCGCATACTCGAGGAGGCTGAGCGAAGAACAAGGAACAAGACCATCAAGTTCCTTAAAGTTCAGTGGTCAAACCATTCCGAGGATGAGGCTACTTGGGAGCGAGAAGATCGTCTTCGTGCAGACTACCCCTCTTTCTTTTCCGAGTGAACCAAATCTCGGGACGAGATTTTTGTAAGGAGGGGAGGTTTGTAACATCCCCATTTTGGCTTGTGTTTCAAATGTAAGAAATTGAGGGTAAATTAAACTTTTCTTACATCCTTGTGCTTTTGAACTTTTCTGAAAATTCTTGTAAAAAGAATTTTGGAAAATTCAAAATCAAAAGCCTCATTTATCAAGTCAACAACCTCCTTGGTCAAATCTTTTGTTAAACCCTTGGAAATAATTTTCCTTGGTTCTAGGGTGGCTTGGTAACACCTCTGAATTATTTCATAATTTTTGGAAGTTATTTGAAATATTTTAGAGGCAAGTCAAACCTTGGTCAAACCACTGAAATAACCTTCTGGAATTTCTTGAGAAAATTCCAGTGCACAAAAACCTCTCGAAATTTTATGGAAGGTTAACCCCAAGGTAAGCAAGCTCCAGTTAAAATTTCATAAATTTTGGAGTTGATTTGTTGCCTCAATTAAATCCCCAAAGTTTCAGTTCAAAAATCAAACCTAACTCAGTGCCAGCTTGTTCATCGGGCTCAAGTCGGTTGGTCGGGTCCAACCACCTAAGCGCATCAGGCTCGAGGTTTGGGCCCGTCGACGTGGCTCGCTTGTGTGCGTCGGATCTCCATCGCGCGGTCCCTGTTCGGCCAACGAGGTGGTGACGCGTTCTCTTGTTCGCCGTTGGATCAAGATCGGCGGCCACCCTCGTCGTCCTCCTCGCGCGCCGCTCGCAGCCGGCCAAGGCGCGCTCGCTCTGCGCCATGGCGAGAGGCTCGTGGGCGATGGCGTCGCGCCCACTCACCTCGACGCCAGCGAGCGGGTGCATTAAATGCGCGTCGTGCGAGCGCCCGAAAGTCCATCGCCACTGCTCCGTCACTCGTGGCGACCGTGAGCGGCGTGGACATCCGAGGCTTGCTGCCGTTGCTCCTGGCTTTCCCTCAGCTACTTAAGCTCCCATCTTCCTCCCCTGCCTTCCTTTACGCACCCGTGAGCTCTCCCTTGCACCCACTGCATTCGTGGAGCTCCCAAACACCCTGTTTTCTCTCGCCGCCATTGTTGCCCGCGGAGCTTCTCGGTGAAGGCGGTACCACAGTGGCTCTAGCTCTCTTTTTCTTGCTCCCTCAGCTCCCTACTTACTCCCTGAAGCTTAACCCTCAATTAATTTTGGGTTTATCGTCGCAGGGGAGGCTAATTTCGGAGTTCCCCCAATTCGGCCGCGAGCGCCCCTCTTCGTCTCCAGTGCCGGTGAGTCCATCTCCCCTCAATTCCGTTCTCTGGGAGCATCAGTGTGGCACGTGGGACCTATTTTGATGATGCGGTCGCTCTAGTTGTCCAGGACAGCTTCCCCTCGTTGCCGCCATTATTGCCGTCGCGGAGCTTCGTCGCCGGAGCTACTCCGACCGCCTCTGCACCTCCGCGTCCGTCAGGTAGCCCCCTGGTAGTCCCTAGATGCTCGGGCACCGCTTGAATGGACCGATGCGGAGCTCTTTTGCTGCTTATCGTCGTCGTCATTTTTGCCGTGCCGCCCCTCTCCGTCGCGTCGCCGCTCTGGTCCACCACCGCCGGTGTGAGTGGTGCCAGAGGGTGCGCAATGCTATTGCGCACCCATTGCTAGCATCCTCTCGCGCCACCGTGCCTTTGGTCGCCGGCGATTAGCCGGCGAAGCTCTCGGTCGCGTTGTCGGGCGCGTCAGCGCAGTGCGCGACGTGGCCCAACGTGCGCCGTCCACCCTTAGATCTGCGGTCGAGATTTCGTGTGTTCTGTGCGGTGTGCTGTGTAGCGTTGATTGTGAGCCGTCCATCTCACGATCGACGGTCCACAACCGCTGTTTCACCGCGCGCGCGCGTTTTCAAACGCGTCGGCGTGGTTCAATCTGGATCGTTGGATCGAAGATCAACGGCTGGGATTGCGAAGGCATTCGTTCGGTCCGAATGCCATCATCATTTGGACCGTTGGATCTTGATCCAACGGTGAGCCTCGATGAGCGTGTGTGTGTTTGTGGCGCGCGCGTGCGCGTGGGCCGTCCGATCCTGGATCGACGGTCCCTATTCAGCCACGTCGTAATAGCCTTTATGAGTTTCCCGGAAGCTTTATTTGCAAACTGAAAAAGGTATTAAACTTCAAAAATGCATAACTAATTCATTTTAAACCCAAATCGGTTGATTCAAATTTTGTTAGCTTTAGTTTGAACTTTAATTTAATCTAAAAATGAATAGGAGTTTAGTTCGGCTCCAGAAAATAGATTTTAAAATTGGTTTAGAAATAGGTTCTACTTGTTATTCTAAAATTGGCACCTAACTTGTAAATTGCATAACTAATTCTCTGAAAATCAATTTTTAGTGAAACCAATTTTGTTAGCTTCCTCTAATAAAGTACTAAATGATAAAATTGGTTTTAGGCATGTTACTGTTTTTAACAAGATTTCACATGCAAATTAATTTGGTTCATTTTCATGACTTGAAAAATCATAACTCTTTCAATATAACTCCAAATGACCTGAAATTTTATATGGCTTATCACTACACCAGTAGGTAGCTACCATAAAAGTTTCAGCTTCAAAATCTTTCTAGAAAATATTTTTGCTACAGTACCTAATTATGGCCGAAAATAGGTTTTTAGGGAATATCTTTTGCACCACAAATCCAAATTAGGTTTTTCCAGTTTCTATGACTAGGTATATTCGTATTCTACCTTGTGTATAAATTTAAATCGCATTTGGATAATTTTTGCTTGCTCTTTTGTTTAAGTGTTGCTCGTCTTATTGGTTGTTTTCGCTCTTTCGCTTAGGATTCGATATTTGCGGTAACCCCGAGAACGACCCTCCGCAACAATTTGAGCAACAGCAAGAAGGCAAGCAGTTTGATCATTTCCCATTTGATCCCATTACTTTTAAAGTCTAATATTTTGTTTAACTTCTATGTATGCATTGCTAATTTGTGGATAAATTGATTAGCTAATCCTCTAGTTGCATAATCTGTAGGTAAATAATTATCCTCTACTACAGAGCCTAGGTTATTTCTGTGATTAGAGTTCGTTGGATGAGCTCTTGTCACTTAGTAGATTTTCGAATAAATATTGCTTAGCCATGCCTAGTATCGGTAGTATTGGGCGATCATCGACTTAGTCGATGGTCTTGATCACACAAATACTTATATTATTCCATTATGTCCAACCCTTGTGTTTTACCATTTTGCAAATCAAAAACTGAAAACAAAAATTATATCTTGGCTTG
This sequence comes from Ampelocalamus luodianensis, assembly GCA_036346255.1. Lineage (NCBI taxonomy): Eukaryota > Viridiplantae > Streptophyta > Magnoliopsida > Poales > Poaceae > Ampelocalamus > Ampelocalamus luodianensis. The sequence goes on along the minus strand of CM070634.1, from coordinate 52,677,718 downwards.
GGCACAATGGTATGTTGGGTGATCTGTTGGGTGTGATTGGAATGGTGCCTAAGTCCCTAAGGACCGAGTTACTTGTGCCATTGATCCAAGCAATTGTTGCGTGCTAACCACGCGAGGGGGATATGGAACCTCTCTTGACTAAGTACTTTGGTAGGTGTTAATTATGAGCTGGTTGGTGGGTGTGTTCTTGTGTGTGTGTGTTGTGGTGTTGGAGGGGAGCATTAGCAGGCCGGTTAGGCTGTCTAATGTATCTTTCTTCCGTGGGTTGCGGCTCTTAATTAGCATCGTCCATTGGAAAGCGTCTTGTTAGACTTAGCCATGCGCATACCAAAGGAAGTGTGCTAACCGTGGTGGTGGAAAGGCGGTCTATCGTGTGGGTACATTGGTACACCCTGCAGGTTAAAACTATTCGAATAGCCTCGCCCTAGGTTATGGACACGCTGGTTATTTCCACAAGAACTAGACTACAACCTTTTAAAAACTTAAACTTGACATGGGTGGTATGAAGGGGTACTTCATGCTATTGTTGTGGTGACTATGGGTTAGTCACTTCTAGGTTGGTGTTGTCATTTATCTATTGTTATAATTGTCTCTCTTTTATTTGAACAATAAAAGTTAATTGCAAACTTGCTTTGAATCTATTACCTTATTGCAAATGAAAACTTGCTTTATCTTTGAAAATAAGTCGAGCCTCACCCACTTAAATAAAGCTTGCATGTAGTTAATTATAGTTCTGTTATCTCACACGTCAGTCTTGCAGTACAAAAACAAGTTTTGTACTCATACGCTTTGCTTAACATTAATTGTTGCAGAGGAAGAAGGTGAGCCCCAAGGGCCTCACTTTTGTGAGTTTGTGTTATGCTATTTGGGACGATTAGCTTGGCGGTCGGTTGGTTGCCTTGTGGGTAAAGGCACACCGATTGGCTTTTGTTTATCGTCATCTTATGGCCATTTTGCTTCATTGTGTATTTACTTATTTGTATGACTTTTGGCAGTCGGCCTCTCTTTGTAATAACTCTCTTTATATTGTCTATGTCTTTGATTGTTGCTTTTGCTTGGCTCTATGTGTATGAATGGAATTGATGCATGATTTTTGTAAGGTGTGTATCTTGCATTTAGGAAGTATACATATCTCGAGGCTTAGTTTATTTGATTTGTACTGTTAGGACCAAGTGGATGGTTAAACAGTACAAGCCGACTAAACCGGGGTCCTCACACTTTGTGAGATCTTAGCCGTCAAGACCTCCCTCAGTTTAGATCTTGACCGTTAAGACCTCTCTCTGTGAGATCTTAGCTGTCAGGACCTCCCTCAGTTTAGATCTCGACCGTTAAGACCTCCCTCTATGAGATATTAGCCGCTAGGACCTCCTTCGTGTGGACCTTAACCCTTAGGACCTCGCTTGTAGATCTGGACTGTCAAATCTAGATCCGACGGTCTAGACCTCCTGAGCGCATTTGGAGTCTGTGAGGACCCCAATTTATTTGGCTTGTAATGCTTAACCAACCTTCTGGTCCTAGCATCACAAATCAAATAAACTGATCCTCGAGATATGTATACTTCCTAAAGCAAAGATACACACCTCGTTACAAAATTAGACATCAACTCCATTCCAAACATAGAGTCCAAACACCACACTACCAAACGGAAGATAAACAAATAGTAGAGTTATTACGCATAAAGGCCGATGTGCCAAGATACACAAATAAGCGAGAACGGCGAAGCAAAAGTGCCATAAGATGGCTATAAACAAAGCCAATCGTGCCTCCAACCCACAAGGCATCCGACCGACCGCCAAGTCTAGTCGCCCACGAATCGGCAACACAACTCACGTAAGTGAGGCCCTTGGGGCTCACCTTCTTCCTCCGCAATAAAAACATTAAGCAAAGCATCCGAGTACAAAGATTGTCTTTGTACCCGCAAGGCGACGTGTGAACTAGTGCACTGTTCATAAGCTACATGCGAGCTTATTTGGTGGAGGCCATATGTTTTATTTGCATAAAGCCAACTTTATTTGCAATAATGTAATACTGATTTAAAGGCAAGTTTGCAATTCATTTTTAAGATTGAAATAACGATGCGGATAATAATACAAAAGAATAGAGATAAAACATCCTAGAAGTGACTATCCCAATAGTCACTACAACAATAGCACGAATCCCGCATTCGTACCACCCATCAAATTTTAATTTAAATTTTGTAGTCTAGTTCTTATGGGGCGTATCCGAGCGTGTCCATAACCTAGGACGAGGCTATTCGAATAGTTTTAACCTGCAGGTGTACCAATGTACCCACACTCGGACCGACTTTAAGCCAAAACACACTTAGAAGGTATGTTGCACGGCTAAGTCCTACGAGACTTTTTCCAATATTGTGTATTAACTACGAGCCGCTCGTATGGATAGAAATCCATACGCTTACATGGTAAAGCCGAAAGACAACTACCCACTCGGGATAAAGCTTTTGGACAACTACCATGCTCCCACCTCCATCCCTCCTGCGACCTCCTCGCGACCGGAGCCAATACACGCCAAAGTAATAGGTCAAGAGAGGTCCCATATACTCTAGTGTGGTTAGCACGCAAAATGCTCAAGACGGTGGCGCAAGTAACTCGGTCCTTAAGCGGCTCGACTGCACCTTTCGATCACACCCAACAGATCACACCAGTCTTACCATTGTGCCTAAGTCTAAATCATTTTCGTTTTCATTTTTAATTTTGCAATTAAACATAGCAAAAATGCTGAAACATAAAGTTGTAGTAAATTTTGTGTGATCAAGGTTACCGACTAAGTCGATAACCGCCCATTTCTACCGATACTAAGCATGTCTAAGCAATTTGACCCGGATCTACTAAGTGACAAGAGACCATCCAGCGACCTCTAATCACAGCAAATACCCTAGGCTCAGGTAGTAGAGACCAATATTTTGTCTACAGGATATGCAGCTACGGATTTAACTAATCAATTTAACACAAATTAAGCAATGCATACATACAGCTGAAACAAAATATTAGACTTTAAAATACTGGAATTATCATGATCAAACTGCTTGCCTGGATGCTGTTGCTCAATTTGTTGCGGAGGGTCGTTCTCAGGGTTGCCGCAAATATCGAATCCTAACGATTGAACAAAACAGCGAATAAGAACGAATAACACCGACCAAACTCAAACATACAACAATAACAAAACACACTAAACTTTTCACAAGAGCCTAAGCATGATATAACAAAATTTGTAAGCAGAGAACAATTCATTTTAAGTTATTAAGAATTTTCCATGAATTTCCTAAGCTAAAAACACATCAAAACACTAGTTAATTACTTAACAAATTTTCATGAATGTAAGCAGTGTATAAAACCTATCCTAATAATTAGTACATTAAAAATGACAAATTACAAAATTGGTTTCTTTGGATGTGGACAAATATTGAAAGAGATATACATTTTCTAATTTAGAAGATACATAAGACATCATTTTATTAATTAACAGATTTTTGCTATGAGAGACATGGATGAAACTAATTTTAGTAAATAATACATTTGAAATGAAAATTAACAACCTTTCGATTCATGCGATTTAGATAAAAATTGAATTAGTTATGCATTTTACAAGTTTAATTGAATTATGACTCAACAGAAAACATAAACCAGAAATACTAAATCATTACCGAAATCTATAATGCACTAATTCCATTTCGCACCATTACCTACTAGCCCCCGCTAATGACAATGGCCCAAATAAAGGTCTTGACGAGCAGATTGCTGCCGAAGGTGACGTCGAAGGCGTATTCTAATAATACGTCTTCGGCTTACCAAAGTGCAAACCTAACATATTCTCAGAGAGAAAATACGCTTCCCAACAGAGAAAACGCATAACCCGAGCTACACAACCCTAATCGGCACCGACCCACATGGCGTTGACTAAGAGAAACATAACGGGTGGATTAAAGGATTTCCAAACGCGATTTAACAGAGGGCCCACAAGTCGGTGACCTAACAGAACCAAGTTTAGTGATAACTAAACTCGCGGCGCTCACCGACGCACGGGGGGGCGCGCGCGCGCAGTGATCTAGCTAACGGTGGGTTTCGGCGAGAGTGGTACCTTCGGGTTCGCAACGATCTCGCGAACTCACCGACGGTGACCCGACTCGAGGATGCCGTGGCGGTGGCGATTTAACGGAGGCGGAGAAGAAGACACGGTTCGCACGGAGAAGGCGATACGGACTTCTAGAAGACTCCGGAAGGTGTGCTTAAGCTTCGCCTCAACACCAGGAGCAAGAAGCACACGATAACGCCGACGAAGAAGGCCCGAGGTGGCGGAATTTCAACGCCGCGAAAACCGAGCTTGGAGAAGAATTGGTCGCACGCCCGCAACGATGCACCAAAGATGAAAAAGAAGTCACCGTTAGACTTAGTGCATCAATTCGATCCTAAGGGACTAGGTGGCGGAGCTAGAAACTCACCAGATCGCAAACGAGCTCACGGGACCGAGATCGCCGGAGGCGGAGGCGACGATACCGCCTCGTGATCCATCGGACGCCAAGGACCCGAATGGGCAAATGGAGGCGCGAGGCAAGAGGAACACGACAGTGCGGTCGCTGGCTCAAGGGCGGCTCAGGAACGGCGGCGCTACGCTCGAGATCTTCTCCGACCGAGAAGAAAATTTGGGCGGAGAAGGCACGAGAATGGACGCGAAGGATAGTGGATGGGCTCAGTGGGTAGATGAGACCCCGGCGATGCTTCTCGGACTGACACGAGGACAAAAAGGTGGTAGCGACGAGGTACGTGGCGAGCATGCATGCGCGGCCCTGAGCTCCGGTGAGGTGCGGAGAAGACGAGGCGGATCGGCGGTAGGGTCCACCGCCGCGATCGACGGCGGTGCGAACCGGTGGTTTGACTCGATCGATCGCACCGACCGCTGGATCCAAATGGACGGCTGAGATTGGTGTATGCATTCGGACAGGTCGACGAGGCAAGCAATGAGGACCGTTCGATCTTCATCGGACGGCTGACAGCCATCGGGCTCACGCGCGGTGCAGCTAGGCGGTGCGACCGAGTCAAGTGGTGCGGGTCGGACTCGAGCCTGAGTTGGGTTCGGGCCCGAGGAACAGTGTTTTCAGATTTTGATTTAAAAGACAGAGAAGGTTTGGGAAATTTTTAGAGATAGCTCCAGGGCTCCAAAAATTTCGAAATTTTTATGGTAGATACTAGAGATAGAGAACAACATTGCATAAATTTTCCAGAACTTTTCATGCTCTGAAAAGTTCTGCAGAAAATTCACAAGCATGCTGACCTAGGGTTTGACCAGATTTTCAACTAGTTTGACTTGGCCATTTGAAATAGCAAATAAAATCTAAAAATTGTGAGATAATTCAGGGAGGTAGATAGGATGATCAAGATGATAGGAAAAATAATTTCAGAGGATGATCACAAGTTTGAAAGCTATGAATTTCTTGACAACAATTTCCAATCACAAGAATTAAATTCTAAAAATTGGAAATTGCTAGGAAAATTGTAGAAACTCTCAAATGATTTCATGAGGCATCAAAAATTTTTATTTCTCCTCATAATTTACATTTGAAATACAAACCTAAGTTAGGGCTGTTACAAATTGCCCTCTTACAGAATCTCGCCCGAGATTACGATCACTGGAGAAGAATGATGGGTAATCTCGCCGAGACGATCTTCCCGCTCCCAAGTGGCTTCATCCTCGGAGTGGTTTGACCATGAACTTTGAGGAACTTGATCACACGGTTCCTCGCTCTGCGTTCGACTTCATCGAGGATACGAACGGACGCTCACGATAAGACAGATCTTCACGCACATCGATATTTTCCAATGGCGTTTCCTCAACCGGAACACGGAGGCACTTCTTCAATTGCGATACATGGAAAACATCATGCACCCCCTCAAGTGTAGCTGGCAAGTCTAACTTGTAAGCAACAGCTTCCACTCTATCGATGATGCGGTAGGGTCCGACATACCGAGGAGCCAATTTGCCCTTGACAATTCTCAGATGCTCAGCATGCTCTGCTTCAGTCTTGGAATAGATAAGAATATCATCAATAAAGACCACCACAAATTTATCCAAATACTCCATGAATACTGAATTCATAAGGTTCATGAACAAAGCTGGAGCATTGGTTAGACCGAAAGACATGACGGTATACTCGCATGCACCATAACGAGTAGTGAAAGCCGTCTTGAATATCCTCAAACCGATCTCGACTGATGATACCCCATTCTCAAATCAATCTTTGAGAACACTGGCTCCATCAACCGATCAAACAGATCATCAATGCGGGCGAGAGGATATTTGTTCTTCACCGTCACCTCATTGAGAGGACGGTAATCAACACACATGCGCAAAGTCTTGTTCTTCTTCTTCACAAAGATCACCGGACAACCCCAAGGAGATGCTGGGACGGATGAAACCCTTTACTTGGAGCTCACCAAGCCGCTTCTTCAATTCTTCTAGCTCATTGGGAGGCATTCGACACGCGCTTTGAAATCGGAGCGATGCGAGCAAAGCAACTCAATGACAAACTCAAGGTCTCGAATCGAGGCATCCTGCAAATCTTCGTGAAAGACATCCACAAAGTCGATACTATGGGAACATCCACGAACCGCAAGGTCGCTTCGCTTCTAATACACATAGATGTGGCCCCAAGCCGCGCGAAAATCCGACATGTTCATCAAGGGTGGTGAGATAGACAATCTTCCGGCACAATCGATTTGCCCCAAGTGTTGGGACAACCAATCCATGCCAAGAATCACATCCAGCTCATTGAACCGAAAGAGAATAAGGTTTTCCAAAACCCCACTCCTTGGACTATGATAGGAACATCACGACATCAGAGATCGGCTCTCATTTCCGAACCCGAGAGCGGATGAGCAAAGGAACTCCCAAAGGAACACAAGTGAAGACCACTAGCAGCAGCAAATGATCTTGAAATAAAGAATGCGATGCTCGTAATCAAATAATACCGCAGCAGGATGAGAATTAACAAGAAGTGTACCAATCACGACATCCGCGCCCCGAGCCTCCTCACCAAAGGTGGTTGACTCGACCGCCGCACTCGGGTCTTCGGATAATCTTACGGTCGTGGGTGACCACTCTCGACCCGCGTCCTCCATTAGGACGAGGGTCGCGCAACACTGAGGCGAACATTCGCATAATGGCCCTTGTTGTGGCAATAAAACAAGTAACCTCGGCCGCCGGATTACGGAGGCCGCTCTGTCGCCGATCGCAGCGCACGTGGTCGAAACACGGCCGCGGTGGGCGAGAGCTGGTGCAGATGGCCTCGGCGCCGGTGGAGCAAAAGAACGGGCCATCGTGTGCCGCCCACCGAGGACGAGTGAGGTGGTGTGAGTAGACGATGTGCCTCCCATTTGCGCTATGGACTCGCCACGCTTTGCCTTATGCTCAGCAACAATGGCCTTATCTACCAAGGCACGAAAGTCGGGAAGTCCACAAGACACCTGTCCTGCGGCTCCTCGGACAAGCCATCCATAAACTTCTCCTGCTTAGCCGCATCTGAGGCCACCTCCCCCGGAGCATAACGAGCCAAATGATTAAACTCGTATAGGTACTCCGTCACAGATTTGCGCCCTTGCTTGAGCGCGAGGAACTCCTTCTTCTTCAGCTTCATCAGGCCGTCAGGGATGTGGGCCCGACGAAAAGCTGATCTGAACTCCTCCCACGCGACCACATGGCCCGCGGGCTGCATCGCGAGATAGTTCTCCCACCATGAGAGTGTTGCGCCCTCAAGCTGGTGGGACGCGAAGAGTGCCTTATCCTGTGCCTAGCACTGAGCTATGTTGAGCTTTCGCTCAACCATGTGCAGCCAATCATCCGCATCGAGAGGGTCCTCAGAGCGGGAGAAAGTCGGCGGCTGCGTACGGAGGAACTCTGCAAGTCCCCGCGAGTGCGTGGCCGCCACCACCGGCAGGAGTGGAGGTATTCCTAGCAATAACCTCCAAGATGCGCTGTCGGTCCATGCGGTTTCGCTCGATCGGCGAGAACCTCACCATGGTCGGAGGAGGGGGCTCCTCATCATGACCACTGCTGATCGCCACGCGTTCTCCCGCCATCCTGTTTCACTAAGACAAGTTAACAATAGCGGAAAACACGAAGTCGACAACCCACCGCAAATAACTTACTAACAAAGACAAAACAAATACAAGACTTTTAAGTTACAAAACCAATTGACAAAAGTCGATACTTAGCAAACTCATACATATCTTACCCTTATGCTCCCACAAATTTTAATTAGACTAATTCTCTATGGTTCTCCCAAAGACTGATTCTACCGGTAGTAACTATCTTTTGAAAGGAAAGAGAGAAACCAAGTTTTAAACTCAAATTAGAGTAAGATGAGAGTAGAAGGCTAAGATAGGTAAGGAGTAAAATCGAGAATCGCCTAGGTTTTCATAAACCCTTTTATACTTTGAAATTAAGCTTTTTCAAAACATCCTAAGGACGACTATGCTTGGGTTACTACGGTCAGAATGGCTCTGATACCAACTTTGTGAGGACCCCAATTTATTTGGCTTGTAATCCTTAACCAACCTTCTGGTCCTAGCATCACAAATCAAATAAATCGATCCTCGAGATATGTATACTTCCCGTAGCGTATACACACCTCGTTACAAAATTAGACATCAACTCCATTCCAAACATAGAGTCCAAACACCACACTACCAAACGGAAGATAAACAAATAGTAGAGTTATTATGCATAAAGGCCGATGTGCCAAGATACACAAATAAACGAGAACGACAAATGAAGCAAAAGTGCCATAAGATGGCTATAAACAAAGCCAATCGCGTGCCTCCAACCCACAAGGCATCCGACCGACCGCCAAGTCTAGTCGCCCACGAATCGGCAACACACTCACGAAGTGAGGCCCTTGGGGCTCACCTTCTTCCTCTCGCAATAAAAACATTAAGCAAAGCACCGAGTACAAAGATTGTCTTTGTACCCGCAAGACCGACGTGTGAACTAGCGGCACTGATCATAAGCTACATGCAAAGCTTATTTGGTGGAGGCCATATGTTTTATTTGCATAAAGCCAACTTTATTTGCAATAATGTAATACTGATTTAAAGGCAAGTTTGCAATTCATTTTAAGATTGAAATAACGATCTGAGATAATAATACAAAAGAATAGAGATAAACATCCTAGAAGTGACTATCCCAATAGTCACCACAACAATAGCACGAATCCCGCATTCGTACCACCCATCAAATTTTAATTTAAATGTTGTAGTCTAGTTCTTACGGGCGTATCCGAGCGTGTCCATAACCTGGGACGAGGCTATTCGAATAGTTTTAAGCTGCAGGGTGTACCAATGTACCCACACTTGATCGCCTTTAAGCCAAAACACACTTAGAAGGTATGTTGCACGGCTAAGTCCTACGAGACTTTTTCCAATATTGTGTATTAACTACGAGCCGCTCGTATGGATAGAAATCCATACGCTTACATGGTAAAGCCGAAAAGACAACTACCCACTCGGGATAAAGCTTTCTGACAACTACCATGCTCCCACCTCCATCCCTCCCGCAACCCGAGCCAATACACGCCAAAGTAATAGGTCAAGAGAGGTCCCATATACTCTAGTGTGGTTAGCACGCAAAATGCTCAAGACGGTGGCGCAAGTAACTCGGTCCTTAAGCGACTGGGCACCTTTCAATACACCCAACAGATCACACGTCTTACCATTGTGCCCAAGTCTAAATCATTTTTGTTTTCATTTTTAATTTTGCAATTAAACATAGCAAAAATGCTGAAACATAAAGTTGTAGTAAATTTTGTGTGATCAAGGTTACCGACTAAGTCGATAACCGCCCATTTCTACCGATACTAAGCATGTCTAAGCAATTTGACCGGATCTACTAAGTGACAAGAGACCATCCAATGACCTCTAATCACAAAGAAATAACCTAGGCTCAGGTAGTAGAGACCAATATTTTGTCTACAGGATATGCAGCTACGGATTTAACTAATCAATTTAACACAAATTAAGCAATGAATACATACAGCTAAAACAAAATATTAGACTTTAAAATACTGGAATTATCATGATCAAACTGCTTGCCTGGATGCTGTTGCTCAATTTGTTGCGGAGGGTCGTTCTCAGGGTTGCCGCAAATATCGAATCCTAACGATTGAACAAAACAATAATAAGAACGAATAACACCGACCAAACTCAAACATACAACAATAACAAAACACACTAAACTTTTCACAAGCAGCCTAAGCATGATATAACAAAATTTGTAAACAGAGAACAATTCATTTTAAGTTATTAAGAATTTTCTATGAATTTCCTAAGCTAAAAACACATCAAAACACTAGTTAATTACTTAATAAATTTTCATGAACAAACAGTGTATAAAACCTATCCTAATAATTAGTACATTAAAATGACAAATTACAAAATTGGTTTCTTGGATGTGGACAAATATTGAAAGAGATATACATTTTCTAATTTAGAAGATACATAAGACATCATTTTATTAATTAATGATTTTTGCTACAGAGACATGGATGAAACTAATTTTAGTAAATAATACATTTGAAATGAAAATTATGAGACTAGATTCATGCGATTTAGATAAAAATTGAATTAGTTATGCATTTTACAAGTTTAATTGAATTAATGACTCAACAGAAAACATAAACCGAAATACTAAATCATTACCAAATCTATAATGCACTAATTCCATTTCGCACCCACACCACTAGCCCGCTAATGACAATGGGCCCGAAAGGTCTCGACTGAGCAGATTGCTCACGAAGGTGACGTCGAAGGCGTATTCTAATAATACGTCTTCGGCTTACCAAAGTGCAAACCTAACATATTCTCACAGAGAAAATACGCTTCCCAACAGAGAAAACGCATAACCCGAGCTACACAACCCTAACTGACAGCCTGGACCCACATGGCAGTGACTAAGAGAAAACATAACGGGCTGGATTAAAGGATTTCCAAACGCGATTTAACAGAGAGGGCCCACAAGTCAGTGACCTAACAGAACCAAGTTTAGTGATAACTAAACTCCGCCGGCGGCTCACCGGCACGCACGGGGACGGCGGCGCGGCCGCGCAGGTGATCTAGCTAACCAGTGGGTTTCTGGGCGAGAGAGTGGTACCTTCGGGTTCGCAACGATCTCGCGAACTCACTGACGGTGACCCGGGACCTCGAGGATGCCGGCGGCGAGCTGGCGACGAACGGAGGCGGAGAAGAAGACACGGTTCGCACGGAGAAGGCGATACGGACTTCTAGAAGACTCCGGAAGGTGTGCTTAAGCTTCGCCTCAACACCAGGAGCAAGAAGCACACGATAACGCCGACGAAGAAGGCCCGAGGTGGCGGAATTTGCCAGCCGCGAAACCGAGCTTGAGAAGAATTGGTCGCACGCCCGCAACGATGCACCAAAGATGAAAATGAAGTCACCGTTAGACTCGGTGCATCAATGCGATCCTAAGGGACTAGGTGGCGGAGCTAGAAACTCACGGATCGCAAACGAGCTCACAGACCGAGATCGCCGGAGGCGAGACGACGATACCGCCTCGGTGATCCATCGACGCCAAGGACCCGAATGGGCAAAATGGAGCGGCGAGGCAAGAGGAACACGACGGTGCGGTCGCCGCTCAAGGGCGGCTCAGAACGGCGGCGCTACGCCGAGATCTTCTCCGACCGAGAAGAAAATTTGGGCGAGAAGGCACGAGAATGGACGAAGGATAGGGATGGGCTCGGTGGGTAGATGAGACCGGCGATGCTTCTGACCGACACGAGGACAAAAAGGTGGCGGCGACAGGTACGTGGCGAGCATGCATGCGCGACCCGAGCTCCGTGAGGTGCGGAGAAGACGAGGCGGATCGGCGGTAGGGTCCACGCCGCCGATCGACGGCGGTGCGAACCGGTGGTTTGACTCGTCGATGATCGCACCGACCGTTGGATCTGAAATGGACGGCCGAGATTGGTGTATGCATTCGGACAGTCGACGAGGCAAGCAATGAGGACCGTTCGATCTTCATCGGACGGTGACGACCATCGGGCTCGCGCGCGTGCAGCTAGGCGGTGCGGCCGACCGAGTCAAGTGGTGCGGGTCGGACTCGAGCCTGAGTTGGGTTCGGGGCGAGGAGCAGTGTTTTGATTTTGATTTAAAAGACGAGAGAAGGTTTGGGAAATTTTTAGAGATAGCTCCAGGGCTCCAAAAATTTCGAAATTTTTATGGTAGCTACTAGAGACAGAGAACAACATTGCATAAATTTTCCAGAACTTTTCATGCATGAAAAGTTCTGCAGAAAATTCACAAGCATGCTGACCTAGGGTTTGACCAGATTTTCAACTAGTTTGACTTGGCCATTTGAAATAGCAAATAAAATCTAAAAATTGTGAGATAATTCAGGGAGGTAGATAGGATGATCAAGATGATAGGAAAAATAATTTCAGAGGATGATCACAAGTTTGAAAGCTATGAATTTGCTAACAACAATTTCCAATCACAAGAATTAAATTCTAAAAATTGGAAATTGCTAGGGAAAATTGTAGAAACTCTCAAATGATTTCATGAGGCATCAAATTTTTTTTATTTCTCCTCATAATTTACATTTGAAATACAAACCCTAAGTTAGGGCTGTTACAGAGTCCTCTCGCGCGGGTGTTCGGGTGTGCTGTGCTCCCGTGCGCTTGAGCCGTGCGATTTCAGATCAACGGCCCCGACCTCTCCGGTTGATTTAGTTTTCAAGAAAAGCCCGAAAGCTTTTATTTGCAAACTGTTAATTGTCTTCAATTTGAAAAGTGCATAACTAATTTATTTTAACTCCTTTTAGAGTGATTCAAATTTTGTCATTGCCCTATTGAACTGAACTTTACTCTAAAAATGTGTATACCCCTTGTTTTGTATCAGAAATCTGTGTAGAGTTATTATCTTGTTCTATTGTTGATTTGTTACTGCAAAAATTCATTAAAACTTGTAAAATGCATAAGTAATTCTCTGTAATTCCAAATCGAGCAAACTAAACAGTGTTAGACTCCTCTGTTAATACGCTTTAGTATAGGATAGGTCTTCATTATGTCTTTGCTTCTGAAAAATGTTTTACACTAGTTCCACAACTTAGAAACATTAAAGGAAATTCATTATAATTCCAAATGAAGTGAACCCAATTTTGCGTTCTTAGAATGTCATTCTCTGTCTACCATAAAAATTTCATGTTCAAAAACTTTCTAAAAATTTGTACAATGAACAGTAACGAAAAACAATTTAATTTGAATTTTCTAGCAGATTGAAATGGTTTAGGCTATAACTTTTGCATGCTTAGTCCAAATTGATTGATTCGTGTTACTTAATTCATTTAAAATCATGATCTTCAAGCTGTGTAAAATTCATGGATTTTGGATAAATTTGGTTTTTGAGTCTTTTTCGGTGTTCGTCGCTCTTATTGGATTTTCGCGCTCTTGCGATAGGTTCCGAAGAATTTGTTGAACCCGAGAGTGACCCTCTGCAGCAAGAGAGCTACTAGCAAGGCAAGCAGATGTTGCATTCATTTGATCATATTGCTCCTATTATTTTTAAAGTCCAATATCTTGTTTGCAAAGTCTATGTATGCATTACTATTTTGCTGTTAAACTATTGTCGGTTAGTTGATCCTTTAGATACATAATCTGTAGGTAAATGTTTACCCTCTACTACTGAGCCTAGGGTTATCTTGCTATGATTTAAGATTCATTGGATGAGCCCTTGTCGCTTAGTAGTTTACGAGGTAATGTTGCGTAGTCATACTTACCTACCGGTAGACTTGGGCGGTTGTCGACTTAGTCGATAACCTTAATCACACGAAAAATTATTATGAATTTATGTCCAACACCTTGTATTTTGTAATTTGAGAAAACTCAAACTGAAAACAAAATGTTTTAGACTTGGGCACAATGATAAGATGGTGTGCTTTTGGGTGTGAATGGTTGGTGCCCGAGTCAACAAGGACCGAATTACTTGCGTCATTGATCCAAGCACTTTGTGTGCTAACCACACTAGAGGGATATGAGACCTCTCTTGATTTGGTAGTTTGGCGTGTGTTGGCTCCGAGTCGCAGGAGGATGTGTGTGTGTGTTGTGTTGTGGTAAATGGAGGATGGTGTCTTTGTGTTGGGTGCATGGGAGTGGAATCCTTCCTAGGTTCTCCACACCGAGGGGCATTGTAGTTGTTCAAGTTGCTTTACCCTATATGGGTAGTTGACTCCTGGCTTTACAATGACCCCGATGCAACGTATGAGTTTCTATCCATACGAGCGACTCATGGTTAATACACAATATTGGGAAACATCTCGTAGAACTTAGCTGTGCCGACATACCTTTGGATGTGTACTTAATCTTGTGGAAAAAAGGCGGTCTGAAGTGTGGGTACATTGGTACACCCCCTTTAGGGTTTAAATCTATTCAGATAGCCTCGTCCTAGGTTATGGACACGCTTGGTTATTTCTCGCAAGAATTAAACTATAACATTTTCACTAAAACTTGATTGGATGGTACGAATCGGGGATTCGTGCTATGTTGTGTTGGCTATTGGGTTAGTCACCTCTAGGTGGTTACTTATGTTATTAATTGTTACCTCGCTGTTATTTCAAAAACTAAAATAGATTTGACAAATTGCCTTCAATCTATTACATTATTGCAAATGAAAATTGATTTATGTGTCCAATTAACCAATTAACCATCTCCTTTGTTTCAGCTTGCGTGTAGCTATGTATAGGCTTGTTACTCGTATGTCTTGCGAGTACGTTTTTGTACTCAACTACATTGCTTTATTGTTGCAGAGGAGAAAGTGGATCCCCAAGGGATCGACTTTTGTGAATTTTGCTACGGTGGTGCGACTAGCTTGGCGGCCCGGTCGGTTGCCTTGTGGGTTATTGGCTAACCGGTTGACTTTTGTTATCGCCATCTTATGACATTTTTCTTCTGCTGTTTATTGTGTTACTTTGATGTCATTTGGCCGGTCGGCTCTTGTGTAATTACTCCATGTTATGTATGTCTTTCTCTAGACTTGGTATTGTAAGTTGTATAGAAATGATGCATGATATTGTAAAGGTGTATGTGTACTACATTTCTAGGAAGTACATATTCACCGAGGCTTAGGATATTTGATTGGTAATATTAGAACCATATGGAGGTTAAGTATTACGAGTTAAATACCCCGGGTCCTCACAAAGTTGGTATCAGAGTCATACTGATCATAGAAACCCCTAGCTTGGTCGCCTTAGGATGTTTTGAAAAACATAGTTTCAAAATGTCAAATGGTTTGTGAAAACTTAAGTAAGTTCTCAGATTTTACTCCTTATCTATCTTAGTCTGCTCACCTTACCGTGCTCTGTTGAGTTTGAAAAGTTATTTTCCCCTCTTCTCTCTCCAAAAGATAGTTGTCATCGATTACTTGCGGTTTTGGAAAACTCATGAGAGTTATAAATTGAGGTATGGCTGTCTTTTGGTGAAGATTAGAAGCTGTTGGAGTTGGAAATTTTGGTTTGGAGCTTGGAAGTGAAATCTGGACAACAAGCACCAGTTTCTGGATAGCAAGCCTTAGTTTTAGGTTAGAGCTGAAAATAAGAGGATAACTTAACTAAAACTCATGGGAATAAAAAGGGTAAGAAGTGATATTAGTAGGTTAAGTATCCAGCACACCCTGAGTTGGTTTTACCTTGCCCAGTGGGTATGTTAGAAATTGAGTTGTGTTCTGAAATTTTCTTTCCTAATCGATTGTTCGTTCTTTCAATACGAGTTAGTCGTACCGAGAAGTTGATCTTGTGACTTGAGGTCCTGTGCTGGTTATTGTGCTTATTTTCAAGCCTTTGGAGTTGTTTCTTAGTTGTGTTATTTGTTTCCCTTGCTTTCAGTTTTCGGGTTTTGGTGCTAACCCATTTTAGTGGAACAGGATGGCTGGACGCACTCGAACCGGGCAAAGTCTGCCAGCTGGTCATGATAAGGAGCTCCCGCCTCCTCCGACCATGGCTGAGGTTCTCGCTCAGATCGAGCGGAATCAGATGGATCAGACGCGAATTTTAGAAGTTATTACGAGGAATACCTCCACTCTCTCTGGTGCCTCCGGATCAGGGGGTGGAGGTGGACATCAGTCTCGGGGGGGACTCTCGGAGTTCCTTCGCACCCAGCCGCCCACTTTCTCCTGGTCGGAGGACCCACTTGACGTAGACGATTGGATGCGTCTGGTTGAGCGGAAGCTCAACATTTCTCCGTGCTAGGATTAAGAGAAGACACTCTGTGCATCCCATCAGCTGGAGGGTGTAGCACTCTCTTGGTGGGAGAACTTTCTCGCCATGCAGCTCACAGGCCACGTTGTCACTTGGGAGGAGTTTCGTACTGCCTTCCGTCAGGCTCATCTCCCTGCCGGCTTGATGAAGCTCAAGAAGAAGGAGTTTCTTGCGCTCAAGCAAGGGCGCCGGTCTGTGACAGAGTTCTTGCACGAGTTCAACCAGTTGGCTCAGTATGCCCCTGAGGAGGTGTCCACTGATGAAGCCAAGCAGGAGAAGTTCATGGAGGGTTTGTCCAAGGAGCTACAGGACAAGCTCTCGATCGTTGACTTCCCTGACTTTCAGACTTTGGTCGACAAGGCTATTGACACCGAGCACAAGGTGAGATCGCTAGGGGAGTCCCGCAAGCGCAAGTGGGAGGCCCAGAAATCAGCAAGGGTCAACCTTTCTCGTCCTCGTGTTGGGCCAGCCCCGGTGGCCCATTCTCTGGCTCCACCACCACTGAGGCCGTCAGCGCCAGTCCCTCGTCCTCCGCAGGCCGTGTTTCAGTCATGTGCACCTGCGGTTCAGCAAGGTGGCCTCCGCAATCTGACTGTCGAGGTCACTTGCTTCTTCTGCAACAACAAGGGCCACTATGCGAATAGTTTCCCTAAGAAGATTGGAGCGACCCCTCATCCTAATAGAGGACGCAGGCAAGGAAGTGGTCATCCCCCAGACCAGAAGACTATCCAGAATACCTAGGGCTTGGGAAGTAGCCGAGTCAACCACATCTCGGCCGAGGAGGCAAGGAGGCACCCGACGTTGTGTTGGGTACGCTTCTTGTCAACTCTCGTCCTGCTGCAGTTTTGTTCGATTTAGGAGCTTCGCATTCCTTTATTTCAAAATATTTCTCTACTCTAGTGATCTTCATTTTGTTCCTTTGCTCATCCGCTCTCCGGGTTCCGAAATGAGAACTAATCAAGAATGCCGGGATGTCTCCTTTGAAGTCGAAGGGGTGGAATTCTTGGCGAATCTTATCCTACTCAACTCAACGAGTTTGTATGTGATTCTTGGCATGGATTGGTTGTCTCAGCATTTGGGGAAAATCGATTGTGCCAGGAAGGTCGTCTACCTTACTAGTCCCTCAGGCAGGCAGGTTGGGTTTTCGCCGCAGCTGCAAGGACCGCGTCTCTGCGCACTTGAAGTGAAGCCGGCTCTGGAGATTCTGGAAGTTCCAATAGTATGTGACTTCGTGGATGTTTTCCCCGAAGAGTTGCCTAGGATGCCTCCAGTTCGAGACCTTGAGTTTGTCATCCAGTTGCTGCCTAGTACCGCCCCAATTTTGAAGAGGCCATATCGCATGCCTCCTAACGAGTTGGAAGAGCTGAAGAAGCAATTAGGTGAGTTTCAAGAGAAGGGTTTTTTTCCACCCTAGCTCATCTCCTTGGGGTTGTCCAGTAATCTTTGTGAAGAAGAAGGACAAGACTTTGGGCATATGCATCGATTACCGTTCACTTAATGAAGTAACGGTAAAGAACAAGTACCCTTTGCCCCGCATCGACGATCTTTTCGATCAATTGACTGGAGCTCGGGTGTTCTCCAAGATTGATTTGAGATTGGGATATCATCAGGTCATGATCAGATCTGAAGATATTCCGAAGACGGCTTTCTCTACTCGTTACGGTCTGTACGAGTACACCGTCATGTCTTTTGGCTTAACCAATGCTCTTGCCCTATTTATGAATCTTATGAATTCGGTGTTCATGGAGTATCTGGATACGTTTTTTGTGGTCTTCATCGATGATATTCTTATCTACTCCAAGAGTGATGAAGAGCATGATGAGCACCTGAGGCTTGTGTTGGGAAAGCTGCGTGAGCACCAACTGCATGCGAAGTTCAGCAAGTGCGAATTTTGGTTGAAGGAAGTGGCATTCTTGGGCCATGTTCTCTCAGCAGGAGGCGTAGCCATGGATCCTAACAAGGTCAGTAAAGTACTATCGTTGGGTCAGCCCAAGTCGGTCACCGATGTGCAGAGTTTTCTTGGTTTAGCGGGATACTATCGTCGCTTTATCGAGAACTTCTCCAAGATCACGAAGCCGATGACTGAGTTGCTCAAGAAGGACAAGAAGTTTGTGTGGTCTGCTGCTTGTGATGAGAGTTTTCAGGAACTCAAGAAGCATTTGACTTCATCCCCAGTTCTTGTTCTTCCCGATGTCCACAAAAGCTTCGATATCTTTTGTGATGTTTCTCGTTAGGGACTCGGGTGTGTTCTTATGCAGGAAGGCAAGGTAGTGGCCCATGCATCAAGACAGTTGAGGCCTCATGAACTCAATTATCCAACCCATGACTTGGAACTAGCGGCTGTGGTTCATGCACTCAAGATTTGGCGACATTACCTAATCGGTAATCGTTGTGAAGTCTATTCGGATCACAAAGTTTGAAGTATTTGTTCACCCAACCAGATCTAAACCTTAGGTAAAGAAGGTGGTTGGAATTGATCAAAGATTATGACATGGGTATCCAGTACCTTCCGGGCAAGGCCAATGTTGTTGCCGATGTGCTTAGTCGTAAGGTGTATTGCAATACCTTATTGCTCTACGAGCAGCAGGCCGCCCTTCATGAAGAATTTCAGCGGCTCAATTTAGAGGTTGTCGAGCACGGTTCTCTCGCTACCTTGGTTTTGCAACCAACTTTAGTAGATCAAATCAAGGCTGCGCAGCAATCGGACGTTGGAGTGAATCAAGTCAAGTAGAACATCAAGAACGGGACAGCCAAATGCTTCTCGGAATATGAGCATGGTTGATGAATCACGGTGTCCCGATCTTCCGATAGGTTCGATTGGTTTCGTCGTGAGGACGTTGACGCTTTGAGGCTTTCGACCAGCAGATCGTCACCTCGCAATTCCCTACACCCGCACGACTGTCGTTATCAACCACGCTCGCACGCGATCGACCTTACCACGAGGGTTATTGTTCCTGCAAGCAATCGAAGCAACTCACAAGAACAAGGAAAATGCAATCTGAATTGTATTGCGAATATGAATGAAGTTCACAATGTGGGGTTCCTCAAACCGATAAACGGTGAAACTGCAAAGTGGCAGAATAATATAAGAAAAACCCCCACAAACAAGAGGGGACGCGGCCACTACTTAAAGGACGAAGGAAGGGGCGGCGGCACTGTCCATGCGTGATTAGTGCCACGTGAACAGTACCTCCCCGAAACCCTAGGTGGCCATATGGGCCAAGGAGGTGGCCGGCCCAAAAACCCTAAAGTAGTGTTGATACAAGGCCCTCGGCTCAAAGTGAGGTGGCGCAGCACCAGATATAAGTGATCTTCGACAAGGTAGTCGGATCTCCACACGCTACGACCACAAGCAATGGAAGCAATTCTACGACCAGATGTGATGCATTCGTAGCCTTCTACGACCACTCGTGTGGTCGATAGCCTCCTACGACCATTTGCCAGGCAGTCGTAGACCAGCAGGATTGGAAGTGGAGTAGCGGTCGTATCCGAAGGGTTGATGTTCTCATCAATGGTGTTGTGTGGTTTGGACAACGCCTGGTGGTTCCAAAGGTAATGGAATTGCGGGATCTGATTCTCCACGAAGCCCATGATTCCACCTTGTCCATTCATCCCGGGGCCACAAAGATGTATCAGGACCATCGTAAGAAATTCTAGTGGACCCGAATGAAGCGTGAGATCGCGAAGTTCATTGCCGAGTGTGACGTGTGTTGTCATATAAAGGCCAAGCATTAGCGCCCAGCAGGTCTTCTTCAGCCTTTCCCAATGCCTGAGTGGAAGTGGGATTCCGTCAGCATAGATTTCATCACCGGTCTACCCTGAACCTCCAACGGGAATGAAGCCATTTGGGTTGTCATTGATCGGTTGACTAAAGTGACACACTTTCTTCTGGTCAAAATCAAGATTCGTACTGGTCACTTGGCTGAGCTCTATGTCTCTCGAATCGTGAGCTTGCATGGTGTGCCGAAGACGATCGTTTCAGACCGTGGTTACATTTTCACCTCCCAGTTCTGGAATAGCTTGCAAGAAGCTATGAGAACTTGCCTTCTCTTTAGCACAGCTTACCATCCTCAGACTAATTGTAACAGCCCCAATCTTATCAACAGTAATAATCTGTTTTATGAACAGTAATAGACTACTGTTCATATCATTACTGTTCTTAATCTCAGTTGGGAGTTGCTGTTACCAAATAAAACCTTCCTTTTTGCCAAAGTCCAAAAACCTACTTAGAATATTTAAAGGAATACAAGGTAACACTTGTATTATGACTGGGAAGTATTTTTATTAAAGCCTAGATAAATTATCTTGGCTAAAAATATTTTCGTTGCATTTTTAGAAATTATTTGGACTTAAAGAAAATTTATGGTCTTTAAATAAACATTTTCGGCTGAAATAGATATTTATGTATTTTATAAAGTGAAAATGTGGTTTATGAAATTTATCTGGGAAATATATCATCCCAAAGAGCTTACATAAAAATTTCATGATTTTATAAATTTATTTGATATTTTTAAAGTCCCATCAAACCTTTTAAATATATGAATAAGGTTTGGTCAACCAAACCGGTCCAAACCCGACTTGCATCAGAGCGACCCGGCCTCATGTGTCTCGGTCCAACCCAATCAAATTTGTCTGGTCGGTCACGCTCGAGCGCGAGCCCGAACTCCACGACTAACATGAGCCGTCGATCTTCCATCGAGCAGGCGGCAATAACGCCCGCGAGCCGTCCACGTGTCCACTTAAATCTCGCGTTGGATCTTAATCCAACGAGCGTGATTAGTGTATGCAACCGACAACTCCGATCCCTATTCAATCACCACCGCTCGCTTCTAATCCAACCGTGACGCCTTTCGCTTTAAACCTAAAGCGCGCTTTTATCTCGGCCGTTAGATTCAAATCCTACGGCTTTTCCCTTTTTCCTCGTGTTATAAAGCTCGCACTCCTCCGGACCGTTGGATCTTCATCGTATGGCCCGAGATCGTGTATGCATTCGACGACTCCGATCCCGCACAATCGTGGCCGTCCATCCTTGATCCAATGCAGCATCGCTTATTTCTATTTGAAACCGAGGCGCGTTAATGTGGGCCTTTGATTTCAATCTCGGCACTCCATTTAGACCGTGGGCCTTTAAAGCCCAAAATCGATGGATCGTTGGATTTTAATCGTGCGGACCACATGGGTGTATGCAATCGACCATCCGGTTCAATTTTACATCCCGACCGTAGAAATTAAATCCAACGGTGTTAAACCATCGCATCTAAAAGGGTGACGTGTATATCTTTTAATTGATCGTTGGATTTCAATCCAACGTCTCGCTTGAAAGCGAACCCGCAGCACCATCGGATTTCGTTTTAATCTCGCTCGATCGATCTTGATCGTGCGGTCCATATTAAATGATACCGATTCACATCATTTAATCTCTCTATTTATCGTAGCCGCTTATTTCTAATCGGACGGTGACTTTTGTTCGAGCCTTTACGAGTGCGCGGTGAGGATGACAATGGGGCCCACATGTCGGCTTGGCTCTTATCTCCTTCCTCTCTCTCAACACAGATTTCTCTGAAATCAAGGAGAGGATTATCCCAAAGTTTTTGCAACTAATTTTTGGGATAATTAGCCCTAAATGGACACCTCATCAACTCTAGATCTTTCTCTCTTGCTCTGAGCTCCACATCCACATATATAAACCCTAGTTTTTGAGTGCACCATTGTTGACCATCAAGCTCATCCTTTCTTGTTAACTGGAGTTTCTTGCTTCTTGCTCATCGCTTATCCATCTTAAACTCGTTACACTTACAATCAAGATTGGTTATCTTTTGTAGGTTAAATCGAGTTTAACTCTCTGTTGTTCAACATCGGGTTGTCGTAACCCTTAGCATATTTCTTCTCCCGGTAAGTTAAACCCTAGTGTTAACATCTTGAGCATCTTAAGGACTTGAGAAGCTCTCGTGAATCATTCTTTTAAGCATCGTAGTTTCAATCGACTTTAAAGCTCAAAAGTTGATATTGCACCTTTTCGGTTTTCATGTCATTTTCAAGACACAGGTATCTTCTGTCAACTTATCATCTTATTTAGATTTTGACTAAACCCTAGCAGCATGACAAGTTGGTCTTTCAATTCTTGTCATCATCTATTTTGACTCTTAGTTGAAATCTGTCTACGTTCTCTTGTCTACTCAACCGACAAAATAGGTTTTTGCTTTAGCTTTTGCAATCTAACTAGTTAGGGTTAGACTAAGGTTGGTTTGGGATGTTAATTACCCTAAAAGATCATGCTAAGTTTCATTTATGAACTTTTGCATGATCTATACTTCTATTTCCGAAAATTGCAATCTGTCCTGTTTTCAGCTCTTTTCAAATCTGAAAACTGGAACTTTGCAATAAACTCTAATTTCTGTCTTTTGAAAACAGTGAGCTAGATAATGGGTTATTATCATTATTATGGGTAGTTATGGCTTAAGCATACTGTAATCATGCATTTCTAGATTGATCATGCATATTTCTTCCATGTTGGACTTATTGTCAGTTTTGGTATTTATTGGATCTTATTGTTTCTTTAGAATCTGGTTCTGTTGAAGCCATCGAATCTTTTCTCGAGCAACTGAGGGCACAATGTAAGTCTATTATTACCAAGGCAAGCATCCTCTTTGCACCATATTGAACCCAGATTTTGTACAATAGTCTTTACAAATCCAGTGATATCTGAGCATGCTATTTGTCTGAAAATACAAAATATGACTTGTAATAGCTAGCTATGACCTGACATGGTGGATTACCTTGATTATGACCATACACTCAACTCTAGTGTAGTACTGTATAATATATGGTCTATTCTCGATTTGGCTTAGATATGCAGCCTAGAGATTTTAGAGTTTGACAAGCATATCTTGTCAAACATGGGAATCACAACCAACTATTGTCATTTTCAAACTCTTTGTCCAGTTCCTTTAAACCAGTCTTGTATTTGAAATCTAAATTGATCCGACAAGAGGAAGCTAGTGATGGTGCCTTCGTGTACGAGATTGGGTTTGTGGTGGGCTTGTCCGGTTAATTAAGGACCGAACTCGATTATTCAATTCAAGCCCCCACGCACTTCCACATGCAAGTGTATGGGCGCTGCTTGGTTAAGTAAAATGTTGAGACTATTGAGTTGGAAACAGAGAGTAAGGATATGTGTATTGGCCTTGCATGGCATAGATGCTTAGGTCCGAGGACCGTGTCTTATGCCATGTGAGCTTTGTATGTCGAAGTCGATGTTCTTAGGAGGTGAGGGCGTATATGTGCCGCCGCATATCGATACCTTAATGAAAGCCGATGGCATTCTATTATGGGTGGTGAGCCCAATTTGTTTTTAAATTGTTTGGATCGGCACATCGACACAACATGTGTGCCCTGTGGTTAGTAGGTGGTGTAGCCTACACTATGGGATTAGTTCACACATGGGGTCCAACTCAATAGTGTTAACTTGTTGAAAAATACCAAATCTTAGTTTCCCGGTCGGCATACCAAAGGAAGTGTGTCATCATTCGAGGCATCCAAGGCAACGGGCTAACTAAGTCATGTGGGTAAAGATGTACACCTCGCAGGTATAAAGCATTCAATAGCCGTGTCCACGGTCATGGACGACAACTTGAATTGATGTCACTGTATAGAAGTTTGATTTTCAAAAACCGTTGTGGTTATTTTCGTTTGCATGAGGGTATCATGCATCGCATCGTTTATTTTTATGTCATTTATGTATTGCTTTAAGCAAACTTTGATTTATTAAATCGCTTACCAAAATTTAGCCTTTGTAGGTTAAGATGTATCGCTTTATGCAAATTTGAACCTTTATACCTTCTGTTGTAACCTTATGCATGTAAAAACTCTACTCCTTTGGTTAGGCTCTAATCACCACTTTATTTTATTAGTTTGAGTAAGACTTGCCGAGTACCTTCGTACTCAAGGTGCTACTACCTATTGTTGCAGTGAGGATGGTTTCCTTTATGAAGCACCCGTTAGCGCCGATCGTGGTGACGCTAACGAGTAACGCTACTTCTTGCCTCCACGCAATTGCTCGGGTGGATGGGGCCATTGGTGGACATTTTCCGCTTGTTTTGCTTCCACAGATATCGTTATAGTGACCAAGTCACTTAATATTGTAGTATTAACCGAATGATGTAACCTTATGTTTAATTATATCAATGTATGACTTGTATGTGTTTGATGCAATGTTGATGAAGGATATATATGCAATGGTCGTTGATCCCGGGAACCATTGTGGTACATATATATCCGAATCTGCTTATTGAAATTGTTACTTGTTAAATTCATACCTTTAGCATGATTTTTAATTAAAGGCAGACTGTTCCTTAATTATGAATTGTGTTATCAGATGAATTTAATTTAGTAACATTTCCAATAACCGGGTCCTCACGGCGTTGGTATCGAGCATACATTGCCTGTAGGTTAGAAGTAGCATGGCCAAGTTATTAGAGGATCCTCGCTAAAATTATTTTCAAACAAAGAATTTATTTTCAAAGCTTAAGCATGACATCTTTTATTCCTTATCTTTCTTAATGTCACTTCTTGCCCAAACTTCGTTGGTTCATTTAAAAGTGAATTGTTCCTTATCTTGTCTTTTATCTATAGATGAGCGGTTGGTATTTGGTCAAGGAGACTCGAGCGAGGATGTTGATGGGTTTCAAAGATTACTCGGGACATGATGTGGCGCCCAATTTCACCTACCACCGAGTATGCCATTTATCGACGGGATCGAGGACCGTGGATGGAGGAATACCGCGCTTCATCAACGCCATCGCTAGGCATGTAGCCGGGCAGTTGTCCTCATCGTGTCCAGCGCTTGCCACCTCCGAGGCGATGGCGCTCAGAAGCGGCAAGTAGGATGATGAGTCTTCTTCGTCATGATTTGACGGAATTGTCTCAACCACCCTATGACCACTTCCCGAATCGGGCCCTACCGAGGTGAGCATGTTCACGAGATACGATTTGGCGAAGACCCCAGTGCGGCGATTGGCAAGGATGGTCCGTATCATGGACCAAGTCCATCGCCTTGTGAGGGAGTTATGGGAAACTCAGCACGCTTTAATGAGGCCCAGAGTACCTACTTCTTGAGTCAACATGAACCGCGCTCCGCAACGTGCTTTATGGTGACAACGAGATCTCCCCGCCGCCGCACCACCTCTTTACCGACTTCCGTAGTGGCCGGGTGCGCACTGCTTATGGACAAGTGCGCCAAGCCCGATGACTACAGAGGTTTCCTCGCACTCGCGGATCGCACCTCCCGAGGTCATCACCATTGTTGGGTTCTCCGAGGCGCCTCATTAGTCCCTTGATCCGGTTGACACAGTTCCCCGAGCTCACCTTCCGAATGAGTTTCCGTGAACTTTAATCGGGATCTTTACGCTAGCACCTCGACGATGAATCCCGTGGTTGAGTGTCTTTTAGTCTAGTAGTTGCCCTTAAATAAATTGTATGTAATAGGGCGCAGATGTTGTACAGTAGTATGAAAGTTTAACTTTCGTTTGTAATCGACATTATGGCCAACTATAATGTAAGACTGGAACCGAAATTTTGTCAGTATATATATATGAAGTTTCGGTTTGGTGTTAACTTGAATGCATAACATAACATGATGCATTATATGTACAAGATTTGCTTCTTTTCTAATTGTAAACTTGTTTGTGTTTGCGAGTATGTCCTTGTTGTGTTGTTAACCATGTTGTGGTAACAGGATGACAGACCTATTTACTCGTCGCAAGCGCAACAAGGGAAGAGTATTTCATCTTCGGTTCCCCATTCTCGTGGAGGGCCGATCAACCTTCCAGCTCTCGTGGTCCGCAAGGTGGTCCTCGTGAAGAGGAGCTTCCTCCACCACCTTCTATGGCCGATGTGCTCATGCAAATTGAGCGCAACCGGATGGATCGACGCAGATCTCGGAACAGATTGCGCGCAATACTTCTACTCTCGTTGCATCAAGAATGTGAGCAGAGGCCACCATGTGCGAGGCGATCTTGTCGACTTTGTGGACTAACCGCGGTGTTCTCCAGTTCTCAGGACCCTATGGAAGCTGAGGATTGGCTTCGGACCATTGAAAAGAAGCTTCTGATTACTCAATGCTCCGAAAGGGAAAAGGTTCTCTTTGCCAGTTATCAGCTCGATGGGCCAGCCAACATATGGTGGGATAATCTTCTTGCCATTCAGCCTGCTGGACATGTCCCTACTTGGGATGAGTTCGTAGAAGCCTTTCGCGAAGCTCACATTCCTGAAGGGGTCATGATGATCAAACAGCAAGAGTTTCTCGCTCTCAAGCAAGGGCGAAAGTCTGTAACCGAATATCTGCATGAGTTCAACTTCCTGGCCAGATATGCCCCTGATGACGTTTCGACTGACCTTCGTCGCCGAAACCGTTCTTGAATGGGCTATCCAAGAATCGCAGATGGTCGTAGCTTTGCATGACTTCCGAACTTCTCGATCCGTCAACAAAGCTATTGTGGCGAAAGCAAGAGTAAGGCATTGGATGAGTCACGCAAGCGACGGCGACTTCTCGATTTATTCTCGGTGGCGGCTCACCAAGGCCTCGTATGTGGTTGTCTAGGCCACCACGAGCACCACCCATTTTCACCAAGGCGCGGTGTTTGCTCCTCGCCCATCTCCTCCCACCATCGGTCCAGATCAAGTGGGAATCAGCCCGCCCTGTCAACAATGTTAACCTGTGGGTTATTTGTTATCATTGTGGTCGTCCGGGCATTATGCCAACAAGTGTGTGGCAAAGCGGCAAGGATTGCCGCTGCTCGACCATATCCGATTGTCGGTGCGGCGGTCCCTTCGCAGAGGCCCCTATTAAAGCCGATCCGCCCAGCCAGGCATGTGAACCGATCACCGCCAAGAGGCGGTGATACACTGGTTGTTATGGGTATGCTCCTAGTTAATTTCAGTCCAATCATCGCTTTATTCGACTGAGCATCTCATTCTTTTATTAGCAATCATTTTCTTTGTGCAACACCGCTAAACATGCATACCCTCCAACCATCTTTTATTATTCAATCACCGGTCGGTCTTTAAAACCGATCGATTTGTTGTGGGGTCAACATAACAATCCTTGGGGTGAAGTTTTTAGCAAACCTAATTGTGATTGACTCTAAAGGGTTGGACGTCATTTTGGGTATGGATTGGCTGTCCAAAACCGTGGTCAAATCAATTGTTCCCAACGGTCTATTTCTATGACCAATGCCGACGGCATTCAAGTTGTTTATCATTCTAAAGCGCTTGGCTCTCATCGTGTGCTCACCAAGTTGATACCACTCCTTCTTTGGAGTCGCATCAATTGTCCGTGAGTATGCCGATGTTTTTCTCAAGACCTTCCCGTTTACCACGGATCGGGAAGTGGAGTTTGTTATTGAACTCGCTCTCGAATCGCCCGATATCCGTGAGTCCTTATCGAATGCCCACAACGAGTGGTTGAATTGAAGAAGCAACTCGGAGAATTGCTTGACAAGGGTTTCATTCGACCGAAGTTCCTCACCTTGGGGATGCCGGCAATCTTTGTCAAGAAGAAAGACAATACTTTACGGATGTGTGTGGATTACCGTCCGTTAAATGAGGTCACTATCAAGAATAAATATCCTCTACCTCGAATTGATGATCTTTTGATCGCTTGGTTGGTGCCCGTGTCTTTTCAAAGATTGATTTGCGATCGGGCTATCATCGATCAAGGTTAGAGCCGAGGACATTCCTAAGACAGCTTTCTCTACTCGTTATGGTTTATACGAGTATACGGTTATGTCCTTTGGTTTGACCAATGCTCCAAAGATATTTCATGAACCTTATGAATCGGTGTTCATGGAATTCTTGGATAAATTCGTTGTCGTGTTTATTGACGACATCCTTATTTATTCCAAGTCCGATAAGGATCATGAACAACATTTGCGACTTGTGCCGAAACACTTCGTCGCATCAATTGTATGCCAAGTTTAGCAAGTGTGCTTTCGCTCGTAGAAGTTGCCTTTCGGGGCATGTGTTATCTCAAGAAGGTATCGTTGATCCAAGCAAGGTACAAGATGTGCTAAATTGAAGCCTCCCAAGAGTGTCCTGTAGATTGGAGTTTTCTTGGACTTGCGGGTTATTACCGGAGGTTCATTGAAAATTTCTCCAAGATTGTTAGACCTTTGACTCAGCTCTTGCGAAAGGGAAGAAATTTGAATGGTCACTAAGTGTGAAGAGAGTTTTCGACTTTTGAGAACTCTCTTGACCAAAGCTCCATTCTTATTCTTAGGATGTTCTTAAGAGCTTCGACATATATTGCGATGCATCTCGCCATGGACTTGGTTGTGTGCTTATGCAAGAAGGCTGTTGTGGCATATGCATCCGGCAGATTGCGCCCTCATGAAGTTAATTATCCTACTCATGATTTGGAATTGGCTGCCGTGGTCCATGCATTAAAGATTTGGCGGCATTACCTTCTAGGTAATCGTTGTGAGATCTACACCGATCATAAAGCTCAAGTACATATTCACTCAACTGATTTGAATATGAGACAACGAAGATGGCTTGAAGCGATCAAGGACTACGATATGGGTATTCATTATCATCCCGGTAAAGCCAATGTTGTGGCGTACGCTTTAGCGTAAAGTCACAATGCAACTACATATCCTCTTTACCGCCAAAGAGACCGTGTGCTGATTTTCGCGCCTAAGTCTTGAAT
The DNA here is from genome assembly GCA_036346255.1 of Ampelocalamus luodianensis. NCBI lineage: Eukaryota > Viridiplantae > Streptophyta > Magnoliopsida > Poales > Poaceae > Ampelocalamus > Ampelocalamus luodianensis. Next base: position 52,648,746 of record CM070634.1, on the reverse strand, counting down.
TTGTGGAAAAGGATTCTCGCTGCATTACATGTGGAGCCGACCTTAGAATCCAGACTCGAGGCCCGTAAAACCGATGCCGAGGTAGTCGAAATCGGGGAAAACATGCAGCGAGTAAAGCCAACGAATTTTCTCAAGATGATCGCGGATAATTCGATATCGCCATCGCTTGGTAGTACTGCGATTACGAATTGAAGAGTCTAATTCTTAGGAAGCTCATAATTCCAAGTTTTCTTTGCATCCCGGGAGTACCAAATGTACCAGATTTGAAGAAAATATTTTGGTGGAGCCAAATGAAGAGGCAAATTGCTCAAGATGTTGTTGAATGTGATATTTGCCAAAGGGTTAAAGTGAACATCTAAAGCCGGTGGTACCCTTCACCTTTGCCTATTCCCAGTGGAAGTGGGAAGAGATCGGATGGATTTTGTTCTTGGTCTTCCCAAGACTTCCAAGGATCGATGCCATTTGGGTGATCATTGATCGCTTAACTAAAGTGGCTCATTTTATTCCGGCCAGACCGATTTCAATGGCAAGCAATTAGCGAGCTTTATATTGCTAGAATTGTTTGCCTTCATGGTGTTCCTAAAGTCATTGTTTCGACCGTGGTCCTCGGTTTACTTTCCATTTTGGAATAGCCTTCATCAAAGCTATGGGGACTGAACTCTCCTTCAAGATCGCTTACCATCCTCAAACCGGTGGTCAAACCGAAAGAGTGAACCAAGTGATGGAAGATCTTCTTCGAGCCTATGTGCTATCTTATAGCAAAGACGGGAGAAATCTTTGCCATATGTGGAATTTTCCTACAATAATAGCTACCAAGCAAGTATTCAAATGTCACCTTTTGAAGCCTTGTATGGGAGAGCTTGTAGGACTCCATTGAATTGGTCCGAGTCCGTGAAAGATCATACTTTGGTCCGGACTTGGTAAAGGAAGTAAGAGCAAGTTAAATCGATTCGAGATTGTTTGAAACCGCATGCCTCGCCGTAAGAGCTATGCCGATCATCGTCGCCGTGAATTGAGCTTTGAGGTAGATGACCATGTCTATCTTAAAGTGTCACCCATGAGGGGTACTCATCGTTTTTGTAAAGGAAAGCTCGCACTCGCTATATCGGACCCTTCCGAATCATTGCAAGCGAGGAGTCAGAGCTTACCAATTGGAGTTACCCAATCACTCTCAGTGATGCATGATACTTTTCATGTGTCTCAATTAAAGAAATGCCTTCGTGTTCCTATTGAGGCAATCGCTATGAGCATCTTAATCTCCAACTCGATCTTTCATATCAAGAGCAACCAAGACGTATCCTCGACACAATGGAACGCAGGACAAGAAATCGTCATGTCAGTTCTTGAAAATTCAATGGGCTAATCATTCCGAGGATGAAGCCACTTGGGAGCGCCAAGATCGATGCGATTGAGCACCCCATCTTTTGTTGTTTAGAACTTTTCTTTGAATCAAGAAAGGAAAGTTTAAACAAAGCTATGTAAACAAAGATGTAATAATAACACTATGTTGTTATGTAAGAATCTTCTTTGTTATCCTTGAAGGAAACCAAAACAATGGATGTTGAATTTCCTCATAATTCATTTCCATTGCATTTCTTCCTAATCTTAACTTGTTCCAAATCTAGGGACGAGATTTTCCTTATGGGTAGGTTTGTAATGACCCCAATCTTATCAACAAGAATAATCATTTTATGAACGAGAATAGACTACTGCTCATATCATTCGTTTTAATCTCGCTTGGGAGTTCTTGTTACCAAATAAAACCTTCCTTTTGCCAAAGTCCAAAACCTACTTAGAATATTTAAAGGAATACAAGGTAACACTTGTATTATGACTGAAGTATTTTTATTAAAGCCTAGATAAATTATCTTGGCTAAAAATATTTTCGTTGCATTTTTAGAAATTATTTGGACTTAAAGAAAATTTATGGTCTTTAAATAAACATTTTCGGCCTGAAATAGATATTTATGTATTTTATAAAGTGAAAATGTGGTTTATGAAATTTATCGGGAAATATATCATCCCAAAGAGCTTACATAAAAATTTCATGATTTTATAAATTTATTTGATATTTTAAAGTCCTATCAAACCTTTTAAATATATGAATAAGGTTTGGTCAACCAAACCGGTCCAAACCCGACCCTTTGCATCAGAAGCGACCAAATTTCATGTGTCTCGGCCCAACCCAATCAAATTTGTGCGGCTCGGTCACGCTCGAGCGCGAGCCCGAACTCCACGACTAACATGAGCCGCCGATCTTCCATCGAGCGGGCGAAGCAATAACGCCCGCGAGCCGCCCACGTGTCCACTTAAATCTCGCCGTTGGATCTTAATCCAACGAGCGTGATTAGTGTATGCAACCGACAACTCCGATCCCTATTCAATCACCACCGCTCGCTTCTAATCCAACCGTGACGCCTTTTCGCTTTAAACCTAAAGCGCGCTTTATCTCGGCCGTTAGATTCAAATCCTCACGCTTTTCCTTTTTCCTCGTGTTATAAAGCTCGCACTCCTCCGACCGCTGGATCTTCATCGTATGGCCCAGATCGTGTATGCATTGGACGACTCCGATCCCCGCACAATCGTGGCCGCCCATCCTGATCCGGCGGCATCGCTTATTTCTATTTGAAACCGAGAGGCGTTAATGTGGGCCTTTGATTTCAATCCTACCAGACTCCATTTAGACCGTGGGCCTTTAAAGCCCAAAATCGATGGATCGTTGGATTTTAATCGTATGCGGACCACATGGGTGTATGCAATCGACCATCCGGTTCAATTTTACATCCTCGACCGAGAAATTAAATCCAACGGTGTTAAACCATCGCATCTAAAAGGGTGACGTGTATATCTTTTAATTGATCGTTGGATTTCAATCCAACGTCTCGCTTGAAAGCGAACCCGCAGCACCATCGGATTTCGTTTTAATCTCGCTCGATCGATCTTGATCGTGCGGTCCATATTAAATGATACCGATTCACATCATTTAATCTCTCTATTTATCGTAGCCGCTTATTTCTAATCTGACGCCGACTTTTGTTCGAGCCTTTCTGAGGTGCGCGCGGCTGAGGATGACAATGGGGCCCACATGTCAGTTGGCTCTTATCTCCTTCCCTCTCTCTCAGCGCGCAGATTTCTCTGGAAATCAAGGAGAGGATTATCCCAAAGTTTTTGCAACTAATTTTTGGGATAATTAGCCCTAAATGGACACCTCATCAACTCTAGATCTTTCTCTCTTGCTCTGTAGCTCCACATCCACATATATAAACCCTAGTTTTTGAGTCATGACCATTGTTGACCACCAAGCTCATCCTTTCTTGTTAACCAGCTGGAGTTTCTTGCTTCTTGCTCATCGCTTATCCATCTTAAACTCTCGTTACACTTACAATCAAGATTGGTTATCTTTTGTAGGTTAAATCGAGTTTAACTCTCTATTGTTCAACATCGGGTTGTCGTAACCCTTAGCATATTTCTTCTCTGGTAAGTTAAACCTAGTCATAACATCTTGAGCATCTTAAGGACTTGAGAAGCTCCGTGAATCATTCTTTTAAGCATCGTGAGTTTCAATCGACTTTAAACTGAAAAGTTGATATTGCACCTTTTCGGTTTTCATGTCATTTTCAAGACCTAGGTATCTTCCTGTCAACTTATCATCTTATTTAGATTTTGACTAAACCTAGCAAAGCATGACAAGTTGGTCTTTCAATTCTTGTCATCATCTATTTTGACTCTTAGTTGAAATCGTCTCTTCTCTTGTCTACCAACCGACAAAATAGGTTTTTGCTTTAGCTTTTGCAATCTAACTAGTTAGGTTAGACTAAGGTTGGTTTGGGATGTTAATTACCTAAAAGATCATGCTAAGTTTCATTTATGAACTTTTGCATGATCTATACTTCTATTTCAAAATTGCAATCTGTCTGCTTTTGACTCTTTTCAAATCAAAACTGGAACTTTGCAATAAACTCTAATTCTCGTCTTTTGAAAACAAAGTGAGCTAGATAATGGGTTATTATCATTATTATGGGTAGTTATGGCTTAAGCATACTGTAATCATGCATTTCTAGATTGATCATGCATATTTCTTCCATGTTGGACTTATTGTCGATTTTGGTATTTATTGGATCTTATTGTTTCTTTAGAATCTGGTTCTGTTGAAGCCATCGAATCTTTTCTCGAGCAACTGAGCTCGCAATGTAAGTCTATTATTACCAAGGCAAGCATCCTCTTTGCACCATATTGAACCCTGATTTTGTACAATAGTCTTTACAAATCCGGTGATATCTCGAGCATGCTATTTGTCCGAAAATACAAAATATGACTTGTAATAGCTAGCTATGACTCGACATGGTGGATTACCTTGATTATGACCATACACTCAACTCTAGTGTAGTCTTGTATAATATATGGTCTATTCTCGATTTGGCTTAGATATGCAAATCTAGAGATTTTAGAGTTTGACAAGCATATCTTGTCAAACATGGGAATCACAATCGAACTATTGTCATTTTCAAACTCTTTGTCCAGTTCCTTTAAACCAGTCTTGTATTTGAAATCTAAATTGATCTGGACAAGAGGAAGCTAGTGATGGTGCCTTCGCACGAGATTGGGTTTTGTGGTGGGCTTGTCCGGTTAATTAAGGACCGAACTCGATTATTCAATTCAAGCCCCACGCACTTCCACATGCGTGTATGGGCGCTGTTTGGTTAAGTAAAATGTTGAGACTATTGAGTTGGAAACAGAGAGTAAGGATATGTGTATTGGCCTTGCATGGCATAGATGCTTAGGTCCGAGGACTGTGTCTTATGCCATGTGAGCTTTGTATGTCAAGATCGATGTTCTTAGGAGGGTGAGGCGTATATGTGCCTCGCCGCATATACGATACCTTAATGAGCCGATGGCATTCTATTATGGGTGGTGAGCCCAATTTGTTTTTAAATTGTTTGGATCGGCATTATCGACACAACATGTGTGCCCTGTGGTTAGTAGGTGGTGTAGCCTACACTATGGGATTAGTTCACACATGGGGTCCAACTCAATAGTGTTAACTTGTTGAAAATACCAAATCTTAGTTTCCCGGTCGGCATACCAAAGGAAGTGTGTCATCATTCGAGGCATCCAAGGCAACGGGCTAACTAAGTCATGTGGGTAAAGATGTACACCCTCGCAGGTATAAAGCATTCGAATAGCCGTGTTCACGGCCATGGACGACAACTTGAATTGATGTCACCAGATAGAAGTTTGATTTTCAAAACCTGGTTGTGGTTATTTTCGGTTTGCATGAGGGTATCATGCATCGCATCGCTTATTTTTATGTCATTTATGTACTATTTTAAGCAAACTTTGATTTATTAAATCGCTTTACCAAAATTTAGCCTTTGTAGGTTAAGATGTATCGCTTATGCAAATTTGAACCTTTATACCTTCTGTTGTAACCTTATGCATGTAAAACTCTACTCCTTTGGTTAGGCTCTAATCACCACTTTATTTTATTAGTTTGAGTAAGACTTGTCGAGTACCTTCGCACTCAAGGTGCTACTACCTATTGTTGCAGGTGAGGATGGTTTCCTTTATGAAGTACCCGTTAGCGCCGATCAGGGTGACGCTAACGAGTAACGCTACTTCTTGCCTCCACGCAATTGCCTGCGGGTGGATGGGGCCATTGGTGGACATTTTCCGTTTGTTTTGCTTCCGCTGTATACTGTTATAGTGACCAAGTCACTTAATATTGTAGTATTAACCGAATGATGTAACCTTATGTTTAATTATATCAATGTATGACTTGTATGTGTTTGATGCAATGTTGATGAAGGATATATATGCAATGGTCGTTGATCCTGGGAACCATTGTGGTACATATATATCCGGGAATCCTGTTTATTGAAATTGTTACTTGTTAAATTCATACCTTTAGCATGATTTTTAATTAAGGGGCAGCACTGTTCCTTAATTATGAATTGTGTTACTGTATGAATTTAATTTAGTAACATTTCCAATAACCGGGGGTCCTCACACTAATGGCCAGACAGAGAGAGTCAATCAAGTCTTGGAAGACATGCTCCGTGCTTGTATTCTTTCCTATGGGAAGAACTGGGAGAAGTGCTTGTCGTTTGCCGAATTCTCCTACAACAATAGTTTCCAAGCTAGCCTCGGTATGGCACCTTTTGAGGCCTTGTACGGGAGGATGTGCAGAACCCCGTTAAGTTGGTCAGAGACGTGAGAGGCAGTTTTTCAGCCCAGATTCGATTAATGAGGCCGAATGTCAAGTACAGCTTGTTCGCGATTGTTTGCGCACGGCCCAGTCCAGGCAAAAGAGCTATGTGGATCGTCATCGTCGTGATTTGAGCTTTGAGCCCAATGACTTTGTTTATCTCAAAGTCTCTCCTTTGAAAGGTTATCAACATTTCGGCGTCAAGGGCAAGCTAGCTCCTCGGTATGTTGGGCCTTACCGCGTCATCAAGAAGGTGGGAGTTGTTGCCTACAAGTTGGAGTTGCCAGCCGCACTTGAAGGGGTACATGATGTGTTCCATGTGTCCCATTTGAATAAGTGCCTTCGTATTCCAACCGAGGAGGCTCCGTTAGAAAATCTTGATGTTCAAGAAGATTTGACCTACCGCGAGCACCCTATTTGTATCCTTGAAGAAGCTAAACAAAGAATAAGGAACCGTGCCATCAAGTTCCTTAAGGTTCAGTGGAGCAACTTGGGAACGAGAAGATCGTCTGTGTGCGGACTACCCGTCTTTCCTCTCTGAGTGAACGAAATCTCAGGATGAGATTCTTGTAAGGGGGGAGATTTGTAACATCCCAATTCTTACACTTTTGAAACATGGGGAAATTAAAACTTTTCTTACACTTGGTTGTTGTATGAAATTTCTGAGAATTCTTGTAAAGGAATTATGAAAATTCAAAATCACAAGCCTCTTTTAACCTAAGTCTTGACCCTTTTGAAACTTTTCTGGTTAATCTTGTGATAAACCTCTAGAAATAATTTTCCTTGGTTCTAGGGTTGTTGTGTGACTCCTTTGAAAAATTTCACAATTTTTCAAAATCGTTTGAATATTTTAAGAGGTCAATCAAACCAGTTTGACTCTTGGTCAAACCCTAGATCAGAACCTTAGGAAATTTTTGGAGGAATATGATCTGCATAAAAACCTCTAAGAATTTTATAAAAGGTTGATCCTAGAGTTAGCAAACTCCTGTAAAAATTTTAGAATTTTTGGAGTTAGTTTGCTACCCTGAACAATTCCTCAAAGTTTCTATTCTCATTTCTAACCCTAAGTCAAAGTCTCTGCTGGGCTCAGGTCAGACCCGAGCCAAACCACTTGACTTGGTCGAGCCAAGTCATCTAACTGCACTCAGGCTCGGCTCTTAGGCGCGCCCTTTATCAGCTGTTGGATCTCTTTTCTACGCGCCAGATCTCTTTAAACTCCTGGACCTCCGAAGGTCTCGTTCAATCTCAGCCGTCCCTTTTCCGATCCAACCGTTCCGATCTCTTGGCTTAATCCGACCTCCTTCTCTATTCTTATTTGTAACAGCCCTAACTTAGGGTTTGTATTTCAAATGTAAAATTTTGAGGAGAAATAAAAACTTTTGTTGTCTCATCAAATCATTTGGAAGTTTCCAAATTTTCCCTAGCAATTTCCATTTTCTAGAATTAAATTCTTGTGAATGAAAATTGTTGTCAGCACATTCTTAGCCTTCAAACTTGTGATCATCCTCTAGGAATATTTTTCCTGTCATCTTGATCATCCTATCTACCTCCCTGAATTATTTCACAATTTTTAGATTTTGTTTGCTATTTCAAATGGCCAAGTCAACTCTGTTTGAAATCTGGTCAAACTCCTGTACAGCAGCTTGTGAATTTTCTCTAGAACAATGCAGTGCATAAAAGTTCTGGAAAAATTATACAAGGTTGTCCTCTGTCCCTAGTAGCTACCATAAAATTTCTGAAATTTTTGGAGCTCTGGAGCTACCTCTAAAAATTCCCAAAACCTTCTCTGTCTTTTAAATCAAATCACGAAATCATCTGTTCCTCGGGCTCGGACCCAACGTCGGGCTCAAGTCCGACCGTGCCACTTGACTCGGTCGCGTCAACTAGCTGCACTGCGCGAAGTCCAATCGATCGTGACCGTCCGATGCAAATCGAACGATCCACGGCGCGCATGCAACCGACTGTCAGAATGCATACACCAATCTCGCCGTCCATTTCAGATCCAACGGTCGGAGCGATTTAGATCGAGTCAAACCACCGGTTCGCACCGTTCGTCCGTCGGCCGACGTGGCGGTCCCACCGCAGGATATTTCCGCCACGTCGTTCGCCAGCTCAACGCAACGCCGCTTCGCGCGCGCTCGCCGGCTCGCCGCCGCATGCACGCCGCCACCTCGCCCACCGGTCTTTTCACCGCCATCGCCTCACCTCGCCGCCTCGCCGGCTCCTACAAAAGCCATCGAGGGTTTTCCTACCTCGTTTGTCTCCATTGCCTTTCTTCTCCACCGAGCTCCGGAGCCGTGGCGCCGCCGTGACGCCCGATCGTTCCGCGCCCGGTGAGCTCCGGTCATCGCCGGCCGCGTCACGTGTGTTCCAACTCCGGGACGTAAACCCTCAAGGAATTTCGGGTTTCATCGCTTTGTGGAGCTGCGCGTGGCCTTTCTTCTCCAAGTCCGGCGAAACCGCCTCTTCCGCCACCGCATCTCTCTGGTGAGCTCCAACTCGATTCCTTGCTCGGTGAGCATCACCGACTCCACCTTTCTACTCCACTCTCTCACACGCCCTCTCGCTCACCCTGCTCCTCGCCACCGTTGATCGCCTTGCGCGCCGCAGCTCGTCGCCGGGCCATCTCCGGCACCTCTTGAGCTCTGCGTCATTCCGGTGAGTTCCTAAAGCCTCACCGATGCTCATCGCGCGCTAACTTTCATTGTTTACCTCTCTCGTGCGGCCGCACCTTGTCACTCCCACCGCCGCCGCCGTGCTCGCTCGCGCGCCACCTCGCTTCTTCTCGCGAACCGCGACCACCCTTAGCTTCAAGCAACCTCTGGCGACCCATTTTGACCGTCGCACACTCGCGCCGCCACTCTTTCACCGCGCCGAATCCGGTCCGAGCCTCCTGTTCTTCGTTATTCCCCTCTGCATCTGTCTCGGCGGTGGGGCCCCTCCTTCAAAACCAATTAGTTAGCTGCTAATCATGATTATGTTTGTTCTTTAGTTCACTCTCATGCTTGATCAATATTGGTATTAGAGGTTTGAAAGCATTCTAGTTCTAGTTCTCTGTATATTTCCCGTTGTCGTTTTACGTTGTCGAATCAAAATTTGTATCATGCTTGCTAATAAGTTTTGTCGTTTGTTGCCTCCTTTGTGTTAAAATGGTTAGCATGAATCCATGTAGTTAGTATATTTAAGTTTCAAGCTTCATTGCCATGCTTGATCATAGGGATAGTTAGTTGTTCACTTTACTTGTCTCTGCACTTTTGAGATTGTCGGTGTTATAAGATTTGGTGTAGTAGCCGCATGTCGAACTTGTTAGCCTTTCAAAATCTAGGTGTGATGCTTAGGGGTTTGGTTAGCTGAGCATCTTTAACATCCTATCTTTGATAGAAGATTTTGTTTAGCACCTCATAGTTGGATAATCGACTAGTTAGTATTGTCAATAGCTTTTGTAGGTTACGTAATATCGACTTGTAATGGTTGAGTTAGAGAAGCTAGCTGTTGTTGATTTATTAACTTGATGATTGAATAATAGATGTGCACACAATCACCATCAAAGTCTGTCCAAAAGTTTAAATCATTTAAGAGGTTTAAATCATTTATGAGGTTGTTTTTGTAGTTAACCTGGCAAATAGGTAAAAGGATAGATCAGTCACTTAAAAACATGTCTTTTTGAGCATCTCTGTAGCAGCTTTGTCATTCTTCTTGTGATAGTATAGCCTTTGTGTGAAATGTGGTATTTGGGTTTAATTGCTGATTTTTGTCGATGTTATTCGCTCTTATTTGTCGCTTTGTTCGATCGTTAGGCTTCGATATTTGCGGCAACCCCGAGGACGATCCTCCGCACCTTATTGAGCAACAAAGATACGAGCAAGCGGTTTGATCATGATTAATCCCAGATTTTAAAGTTTAATATTTTGTTTCAATTTGTATGTATGCATCGCTTAATTTGTGTTAAAATGGTTAGTTAAATCCGTGAGTCGCATATCCTGTAGACAAAATATGGATCTCTACTACCGAGCCTGTTATTTGCTGTGATTAGAGAGATTTGGATGATCTCTTATCACTTAGTAGATTCGGGTCAACTTGCTTAGACATGCTTAGCTATCGGTAGAATCTGGGTTATCGACTTTAGTCGGTAACCTTGATCACACAAAATTTACTATAACTTTATGTTTTAGCATTTCGCTATGTTTATCTCGCAAAACTAAAAATGAAAACAAAAATGGTTTAGACTTGGGCACAATGGTAAGACGGTGTGATCTGTTGGGTGTGTCCGAAAGGTGCCCGAGTCAATTAAGGACCGAGTTACTTGCGCCACCGCATCGAGCATTTTGCGTGCTAACCACACTAGAGTATATGGGACCTCTCTTGACCTAGTACTTTGGCGTGTATTGGCTCCGGTCGCAGGAGGTCGCAGGAGGGATGGAGGTGGGAGCATGGTAGTTGTCCGAAAAGCTTTATCCTGAGTGGGTAGTTGTCTTTTCGGCTTTACCATGTAAGCGTATGGTGTTTCTACCCATACGAGCGGCTCGGGGTTGATACACAATATTGGAAACAGTCTCGTAGGACTTAGTGTGCGTGCATACCTTCGAAGTGTGCTTTGGCTTAAAGGCGATGCAAGTGTGGGTACATTGGTACACCCTGCAGGTTAAAACTATTCGAATAGCCTCGCCCTAGGTTATGGACACGCTCTGATACGCCCGTAAGAACTAGACTACAACATTTTAATTAAAACTTGATGGGTGGTACGAATCTGGGGATTCGTGCTAAGTTGTAGTGACTAGTGGGATAGTCACTTCTAGGTGGTTACTTGTATCTATCTTTATTTCGCAGATTATTTCTTCAAGAAAATGAATTGCAAACTTGCCTTTAAATATTACATTATTGCAAATAAAGTTGGCTTTATGCAAATGAAACATATGACCTCCACCAAATAAGCTCGCATGTAGCATATGAACAGTCCGCTAGTTCACACGTCGGTCTTGCGGGTACAAAGACAATCTTTGTACTGTGTGCTTTGCTTAATGTTTTTGTTGCAGAGGAAGGAGGTGAGCCTCGGGGCCTCACGTGAGTGTCTTTGTCGCCGTGGGTGACGACTAGGCTTGGCGGTCCGGTCGGATGCCTTGTGGGTTGAAGGCACACCGATTGGCTTTGTTTATAGCCATCTTATGGCACTTTTGCTTCATTTGTCTTTTTGTTGTTATTTGTGTATCTTGTGGCGATCGGCCATTGTCTGTAATATTGTTACTATTTGTTTATCTTCCGCTTGGAAGTGTGGTGTTTGGACTCTATGTGTGGAATGGAGTTGATGTCTAATTTTGTACAGGGTGTGTATCTGCTTTGCAGGAAGTATACATATCTCGAGGATCAGTTTATTTGATTTGTGATGCTAGGACCAGGTGGTTGGTTAAGCATTACAAACCAAATAAACTGGGGTCCTCACAAAGTTGGTATCAGAGCCATTCTGACCGTAGTAACCCAAGCATAGTCGTCCTTAGGATATTTTAGAAAAAGCTTAATTTCAAAGTATAAAAAGGGTTTATGAAAACCTAGGCGATTCTCGATTTTACTCCTTACCTATCTTAGCCTTCTACTCTCATCTTACTCTAATTTGAGTTTAAAACTTGGTTTCTCTCTTTCCTTTCAAAAGATAGTTACTACTGGTAGAATCAGTCTTTGGGAGAACCATAGAGAATTAAGTCTAAGTAAAATTTGTGGGAGCATAAGGGTAAGATATGTATGAGTTGCTATGTGTCCGATTTTTTTGGTCGAACTTTATCCTCGCCTTGTGTTTGCTTCGATTTGCTTTCATGAATTTTGGGCTTTCTTGCTCTTAAATTTGTTGCTAACTTGTCTTAGTAAAACAGATGGCCGGAGAACGCGTGGTAGTCAGAGGTGGTCATGATGAGGAGCTTCCTCCTCCGACCATGGTCGAGGTGCTCGCCGATCGAGCGAAACCGCATGGACCAGACACGCATCTTGGAGGTTATTGCTAGAATATCTGTAACATCCCCAATTTCAACTTGTGGTGTAAGTGTAAGAAAATGAGTAGAAATTAAAACTTTTCTTACATCATGTATTTCTGCGTGTACTAAACAATTATTGTACAAGAGTATGGGAATACAAAGTCACAAGTCTTTTGGATCCAAATCTTGATCCTCCAAAAACAATCTTGTCCAGTCTTGTGATCCTTCTCGGGAAATATTTTCCTAAGTTCTTGGGATGGTTGGTGACCCCTCTGAAAAATTTCACAATTTTTAGAAATTGTTCGAATATTTTTAAGGGTCAGTCAAACTTGTTTGACTTGTAGTCAAACCCTAGCTCAAAGCATTGTATAATTTCGGAGAAAAGTGCTCAGCATAAAACCTCTCAAAATTTTATACAAGATCCATCTCAAGGTTAGCAAGCCATGTCAAAATTTCATAAAATTTGGAGCTAGTTCTATCTCTTGAGACCCTTCAAAATCTCAATTCAAATTAAAACTCTAAACTGGTCCGAGTCAAACTTAGACTCAAACCTGTGTCCGACTTTCAGTCTTCGTTGCACCGAGCCAATTAAGCCGTGTCGGGCTCGGTCGGGTTGGCGCGAGGTGGTGCAGTGCGTTGGATTTCAAATCCAACGATCAAGGACCTCCTCGGGTCTTTGTAAAAGACCTCCCACCCGCACGACCTCCTCAGACCCCCACGACCACCCCTAGCACTTGGGTGATCGTGGGCGCCCATCTTGAGATCGTGGCTCAGACCTCCCCTAAGTGTTAGGACCTCTAACACATAATTCTAAATCTGAGCCCTTGGATTTCAATCCAACAGCTCACGACCTCCCTAGTGGGAGCTCTGTGCTGATTTTAGCCGTTGAGCTCTTTTGACCTGGTCCTCTCACTGTCGGGTGGGCCTGGGCATTATCAATTTTTGTGCATGACAGTAGGGAGCAGTGCCTTGTCAACTCTCTGCCGACAAAGGCTATGTGTCGCCAACATTAAATGTCTGGCAGCACCTTTTGCTCAAAAGTCACCCTGACAACCTACTCCCATCACCTCATGTGTACTATAGCTCAGTGCACCCATAAGCTTGGCCCTGGTTCATTTTGGCGCCCGGCTATATATGGATCCCGGGCTTCTCCCTTAAGCTTCTTTGGATCCATTCTTGCACCCCTATTTTCTTTCTCTGCTCTTGAGCTCAAGTCACCCGAAAGCCTCTGCCACCATTGCTCGACCTTGAAGATCTCCGGCGACCTCCGAGCTTCAGTGGTTCAATATTGCAATAGCGGCTGTTCTTTTGTTCTCTTGATCACCTCAAGCCTCCCTAACTTGATTTGTTTAACCATCACAGAGGTAGACAGCTTGGGGAGCTTGTTTTCGTGGCCGGGAGCTTCGTCTTCTTCACCTCCGGCGACCTCCACCGTCACCGAGCTCTCGCGACCATTCTCGAGCCTCCTTCATTCCTGGTAAGTACCTCGATCGGAAATCCCTATTCTTTTAGACCTCTTTAGGTGTTCGTGTTGGCGATTCTGTCTCCAGTGAGTTATCTCGCCAGCCGCCAGGAGCTGTTCTAGGGGTAGCTTTTGGCATCTTTAGGTCCTCCTCCCTATTTGGGACTCATCCGTGTTCTTGGTTCCCGCCGACGAGGTCCACATCACGCGGCAAGTCATTGAACTTCGCTCGGGTTTTGCCGATTCGCAAATCCGTTTTTGTCATGTTCTTGGACCACATTAATGCTCAAATCATTGCTCATCATTGGTGCATTAATTGTGTCCTAATTTTCTTTGTGGAGTCATCAGCGTGTGGGCGGGGCCTTAGAATTAAAGTCCGAAGTCATTAAGTGTCCCTTTAGGTTCATTTATTGTCAATCATTAGATGCATTAAATTTGTCTTGGCCGCCGCCCGCAGGTCCCGCACCATTAAAACCACTCTAGGACCTCCTCGGGCTAATCTTAGCCGCCCCCGACCTCTCCAAGTTTAGATCTGGGCCTTAGGATCTTTTCCAAAATCCTAAGTCTCTCGACCTCCCCTAATCGTATCCTGGCCGTTAAAGACCTCCGTAGGTTAAATCTCACCGTTAGGACCACCCTCCGCCTTGGGGTCCTCTTTGCAAAGACCTCCTTGAGGTCCTCTGCGAAAGGACCTTCCTTGGTCGCTTTATAAAACCACCTCTCGGACCACCCTCACCGAGGTCCTCTTTGCAAAAGACCACCTGGCCTTTTGTAAGGAAAACCTTCAAAACCACTCCCACCGAGGTCCTCTTTGCAAAGACCACCCCAGTACTTTGTAAAGAGAACCTTCAAAACTACCTTTGGGGTCCTCTTTGCAAAAAGGCCACCGGTCCTTTGTGAAGAAGGCCGTCTAGGACCTCCTGTCGGCTCTGGATCGTTAGATTTAGATCTAACAGGCCAGACCTCCTCGCCTATTTACAACTCTATCGCTTAGTTTCTCTCTTGGTCGCTCATCTTTAGATCTACGGCTCGGATCTCGAGAACATTCGGACCCTCCGGATGCGATCTTGATCTAGGCCGTCCATCTCAAGATCCAAGGCCCAGATTCGTTGAGGTGCTCGGATGGTCCGAACATCCCATCTCACGTGGGCCGTTGGATCTAAATCCATCGGTGGAGTCATTGGCAGTTAAGACCTCCTCAGGAGATCTTAGCCGTCAAAGACCTCCCTCCTTCCGATCTCACCGCTCGGACCTCCTCGTTAGATCCAGCCGCCAAGTCCGGATCTAACGGCTAAGACCTCCCTAGGCGCGATGAGGTCTTTGCGCCTGTGTGCTCGTGCGGGTGTTAAGATTCGAGATCGTGAGCCGTGCGATCTTTGATCAACGGCCCACGACCTCCCTGCTTCGATGGTTTTCATATTTAGTTTCGAGAGCTTTTATTTGCACTTATTAATTGTTTTAAACTTCAAAATTTCATATCTTTTTCTCTGTAGCTCCAAATTTAACAAACTAAAGTTCTATAAATGCATCTGTTAAAGTACTTTAGTTTAGTATAGGTTTTACCATAGTCTTTAATACTGAAATTAATCATGTCTTAGATTTATAACTTAGAAAAATCATAACTAAATCGTTTTAACTCCAAATGACCTGAAATTTTATATGGGTTATCACTATACCAGTAGGAAGCCACCATAAAAATTTCAGCTTCAAAATCTTTCTAGAAAATGTTTTTGCTACAGTGCTAATTATGGCCGAAAATAGGTTTTTAGAGAATATCTTTTGCACCACAAATCCAAATTAGGTTTTTCCAGTTTCTATGTCTAGGTATATTCGTATTTTACCTTGTGTATAAATTTCGTCGCATCTGGATAATTTTTGCTTGCTCTTTTGTTTAAGTGTTGCTAGTCTTATTGGTTGTTTTCGCTCCTTCGCTTAGGATTCGATATTTGCGGTAACCCCGAGAACGACCCTCCGCAACAAGTTGAGCAACAGCAAGCAGGCAAGCAGTTTGATCATTTCCCATTAATCCCATTACTTTTAAAGTCTAATATTTTGTTTAACTTCTATGTATGCATTGCTATTTTGTTGTTAAATTGATTAGTTAATCCTCTAGTTGCATAATCTGTAGGTAAATAATTATCCTCTACTACCTGAGCCTAGGTTATTTGCTGTGGTTAGAGTTCGATGGATGAACTCTTATCACTTAGTAGATTACGAATGAATATTGCTTAGCCATGCCTAGATATCGGTAGTATTGGGCGATCATCGACTTAGTCGGTGATCTTGATCACACAACTACTTATACTACTCCATTATGTCCAACCCTTGTGTTTTATTGATTTACAAATCAAAAACTGAAAACAAAACTATATCTTGACTTGGGCACAATGGTATGTTGATGTGATCGGTTGGTGTGTGGAATGGTGCCTAAGTCCCTAAGGACCGAGTTACTTGTGCCATTGATCCAAGCAATTATTGCGTGCTAACCACACGAGGGGGATATGGAACCTCTCTTGACTAAGTACTTTGGGAGGTGCTAATTATGAGCTGGTCGGTGGGTGTGTGCGTGTGTGTGTTTGTGGTGTGCGAGGGGAGCATTAGCTGTCCGGTTAGGCTGTCTAATGTATCCTTCTCCCGTGGGTTGCGGCTCTTAATTAGCATCGTCCATTGGAAAGCGTCTTGTTAGACTTAGCCATGCCTGCATACCAAAGGAAGTGTGCTAACCGTGGCTGGTGGAAAGGCGGTCTATCGTGTGGGTACATTGGTACACCCGCAGGTTCAAACTATTCGAATAGCCTCGCCCTAGGTTATGGACACGCTTGGTTATTTCCCACAAGAACTAGACTACAACCTTTTAAAAACTTAAACTTGACATGGATGGTATGAAGGGTACTTCATACATTTGTTGTGGTGACTATGGGTTAGTCACTTCTAGGTTGGTGTTGTCTCTATCTATGTTATATTTGTCTCTCTTTATTTGAACAATAAAAGTTAATTGCAAACTTGCTTTGAATCTATTACCTTATTGTAAATGAAAACTTGCTTTATGTGAAAATAAGTCCAAAGCCTCATCCACTTAAATAAAGCTTGCATGTAGTTAATTATAGTTCTGTTATCTCACACGTCAGTTTTGCAGTACAAAAACAAGTTTTGTACTCATCTGCTTTGCTTAATATTAATTGTTGCAGAGGAAGAAGGTGAGCCCCAAGGGCCTCACTTTTGTGAGTGTGTTATGCGCTGTTTGGGACGATTAGCTTGGCGGTCCGGTTGGTTGCCTTGTGGGTAAAGGCACACCGATTGGCTTTTGTTCATCGCCATCTTATGGCCATTTTGCTTCCGCTGTGTATTTACTTGTCTTTATGAATTTTGGCCGGTCGGCCTCTCTTTTGTAATAACTCTCTTTATATTATCTATGTCTTTCAGTTATTGCTTTTGCTTCGGCTCTATGTGTATGAATGGAATTGATGCATGATTTTGTAGCGGGGTGTGTATACTGCATTTCTGGGAAGTATACATATCTCGAGGCTTGGTTTATTTGATTTGTACTGTTAGGACCAAGTGGATGGTTAAACAGTACAAGCCGAATAAACCGGGGTCCTCACAGAGTTGGTATCAGAGCCATTCCGACCGTAGTAACCCAAGCTTGATCGTCTTTAGGATATTTTGGAAAACTTAATTTCAAAGTATCAAATGATTTATGAAAGCTTAAGTAAGTTCTCAGATTTTATTCCTTATCCATCTTAGCTTTCTATCTCATCTTGCTCTAATTGAGTTTTAAAAATTGTTTTCCTCTCATCCTCTTCTAAAAAGATAGTGTTATCGTTTAAATTGGGTTTTGGGAACCAATGAGTTTGGCAAATTGAAATGTTAGCCGCCCTCTACAAGATTTTGAAGCTTCCGAAGTTGAAGGTTTTGGCTAGAGGCTTGGATGCAAAAT
This sequence comes from Ampelocalamus luodianensis, assembly GCA_036346255.1. NCBI lineage: Eukaryota > Viridiplantae > Streptophyta > Magnoliopsida > Poales > Poaceae > Ampelocalamus > Ampelocalamus luodianensis. The sequence goes on along the minus strand of CM070634.1, from coordinate 52,631,182 downwards.
CTGACAGCGATCGCTCAATTTCCGGACAGCAAGCTCAAAGGTTTCTAAATAGGGTAGAAAATGAGAGGATAATCAACTAAAACTTGTGGGAATAAAAGGGTAAGATGTGATATTAGTTGGCTAAGTATCTAACACCCCTTATTAGTGATTTTACCCTGTTATTTAGTTATGATAAGACTTAAGTGGTGTGCTGAAATTTGCATTCCTAAACCGATTGCTCGTTCTTTCCATACGAGTTAGACGTACCGGGAAGTTGCTCTTGTGATTGAAACTTTGTGCTGATTTTGTGGTTGCTTTTGGGCCTTTAGAGTTCATCTCCTAATGAGTTATTGTTTCTTTGCCTTGAGCTTTCGGGTTTAATCCTTGTCCGTCTTAGGATCTATCCCCACTCCACCTTTCTGCCGAACTCCCTAGTCCTTGGCTTTTCTTTCGCACCTTTCAGCTTCTAGTTTCCGGGTTGCGTTGCTAACCCATCCCTTCGTAGCAGGATGTTGGGACAGACCAGCGGTGGCGGATTTTGGTCACGTGGCCCCGAGGAACGGCAATTGCCTCCCTTTTCATTGGTTATGGTGAAGGGAGCCATGTCGTCAAAGATCGTGAACTAGGAAAGGTCAAGGTCTGTCAGCGATGTGGTGAGGAAGGACACTACAACAACGAGTGTACTACAGCTTGCCCAAACTGTGACGAAGACCACTTGCCTGGGAACTGTCCGACTGTCCGAATCACTTGTTTCCTCTGCGAGGGAAACAATCACTATCCCAAAGAGTGTAGTTTGAACAAGGTAATCTCCAAGTCGTTAAAACTTCAACGACTGCTTCTTCGGTCGTCTGTAAGCACAGCAACCGCCAATGCCTCCAAACCAACGAAGTTCCTAGATGATTTGTCTACGGAGTGCGGGACAAATTACCGCTTTATACCTTCCCGACTTTGATTGTGGTCGAAGATCCCGTTGTTGCTTTGGGCTAGAAAGAGAAAGCTAAAGGATCGCCGCAGCGCGTCGTGAGATAGCGATGTCACTTGTTTCTTTGCAACAACAAGGGTCACTATGCGCTAAATTGTCCTAAAGAGAGTGCAGCCACCCTTGTCCTCCGAAGGTCGTGTGTCTCGATTTTGGGCACTGCGAGTCGCCAGAGCGCCTCCGTAACCCAGCCGAAGTCACTTGTTTCCATTTGCAAACCTGTGGTCATTATGCTTTTAATTGTCCTAAGGAGCTTGCAGCAACCCCTCGATTCTTTTCGCGGCCTGTGATTCGATCGCATGCACCGGCGAAACATCGTGACTGGAGGGTCGTCTGTGCTCAAGTCAATCCTATCTCTGTTGGGAAAGCTCAGGAGGTACCCGACGTCGTGTAAGGTACACTTCTTAGCCTTTACCCTAATACTATTGTATTCAATTCCGGAGCATTTCATTCCCTTTTATCCCCATCTTTTGCTGCTTTTGTGGAATTTGTTTCACTCTTTTATCCGTGCTCAGTATCTCCCTAGTTTCAAAGGTCTTGCTAATCTATCTCAAACCCCAATATACCTTCAGGGATGTCGTCATTTGTTCGACTAAGCGGTAATCTTCCTTCCTTTATATCCTAGGGCATCGCATGCCGCTTTGCCTCAAATCCTGCGACCCCAAAGGGCCGCTCCTCTAATCAACTAGCTCCGGAGGATGACTCAAGATAGCTAATTAACCGACCGTGGTCTTGTTCGTTAGTGAAGTAACCAGACAATTTGCTTCGCCAACTAAGAATGACCATAGTCACTCTAAGATAGCTAGCTGCGGAGGGATGACTCCGTATAGCTGGTTAGCAGGCTGAGATTCCGTTGTTAGTGGAACTAACTGCACAAATCGCTCCACCACCACTAACAACGCCCGCACCACCACCCTTGGAACCAAGAAGAATCTCTCAATCATCAATCCTTGTTTTATCTGGACTTGGTAAGTTTCTCTGTGTCAACTAAAGTGGCACATTTTCTACCAGGTCAGAACCAAGATTCGTACCAATCACCTAGCGGAGCTCTATGTCGCCAGGATCGTGAGCTTGCATGGGGTGCCGAAGACGATCATTTCTGATCGTGGTTCCATCTTCACTTCCCAGTTCTGGCATAGCTTGCAAGAAGCTATGGGAACTCGTCTTTCTTTCAAAGACGCGTATCACCCCCAAACAGATGGTCAGACCGAGAGGGTCAACCAAGTTTTGGAGGACATGCTGCGAGCTTGTGTCCTTTCCTATGGGAAGCATTGGGAGAAGTGCTTGCCATTCGCCGAGTTTTCTTATAACAACAGTTTCCAAGCCAGTCTCGGCATGGCACCATTTGAGGCCTTATACGGGAGAAAGTGTAGAACCCCGTTGAACTGGTCTGAGACCGGTGAAAGACCTTTCTTTGGCCCGGGCTCGATTAATGAGGCCGAGAGTCAAGTCCAGCTCATTCGTGACCGCTTGCGCACAGCTCAATCCAGGCAGAAGAGCTATGCGGATCGTCGTCGTCGTGAGTTGAGCTTTGAGCCCAATGACCGTTTATCTCAAGGTTTCTCCTCCAAAGGTCACGGCGTTTTGGTGCCAAGGGCAAGTTAGCTCCTCGATATGTCGGTCCATACCGTATTATCAAGAAGAAAGGAGCTGTTGCCTACAAGTTGGAGTTGCCTGCTGCACTTGCGGGAGTACATGATGTGTTCCATGTGTCCCAGCTAAAGAAGTGCCTCCGTGTTCCAACAGAGGAAGCTCCGTTGGAAACTCTTGATGTCCAGGAAGATTTGACCTCATGAAAGCGCCCTGCTCGCATACTCGAGGAAGCTGAACGAAGAACGAGGAATAAGACCATCAAGTTCCTTAAGGTTCAGTGGTCAAACCATTCCGAGGATGAAGCTACTTGGGAGCGAGAAGATCGCCTCCGTGCAGACTACCCCTCTTTCTTTTCCGAGTGAACCAAATCTCGGACGAGATTTTTGTAAGGGGGAGGTTTGTAACATCCCCAATTTCAACTTGTGGTGTAAGTGTAAGAAAATGAGTAGAAATTAAAACTTTTCTTACATCATGTATTTCCTGCGTGTACTAAACAATTATTGTACAAGAGTATGGGAATACAAAGTCACAAGTCTTTTGGATCCAAATCTTGATCCTCCAAAACAATCTTGTCCATCTTGTGATCCTTCTCGGAAATATTTTCCTAAGTTCTTGGGATGGTTGGTGACCCCTCAGAAAAATTTCACAATTTTAGAAATTGTTCAATATTTTTAAGGGTCAATCAAACTTGTTTGACTTGTAGTCAAACCTAGCTCAAAGCATTGTATAATTTACGGAGAAAAGTGCTCACATAAAAACCTCTGAAAATTTTATACAAGATCCATCTCAAGGTTAGCAAGCCATTGTCAAAATTTCATAAAATTTGGAGCTAGTTCTATCTCTTGAGACCCCTTCAAAATCTCAATTCAAATTAAAACTCTAAACCTGGTCCGAGTCAAACTTAGACTCAAACCCAGGTCTGACTTTCAGGTCTTCGTTGCACCGAGCCAATTAAGCCGTGTCGGGCTCGGTCAAAGTTGGCGCGGTGGTGCAGTGCGTTGGATTTCAAATCCAACGATCAAGGACCTCCTCGGGTCTTTGTAAAAGACCTCCCACCCGCACGACCTCCTCAGCCTCCCACGACCACCCCTAGCACTTGGGTGATCGTGGGCCGTCCATCTTGAGATCTGTGGCTCAGACCTCCCCTAAGTGTTAGGACCTCTAACACATAATTCTAAATCTGAGCCCTTGATTTCAATCCAACACCACGACCTCCTAGTGGGAGCTCTGGCTGATTTTAGCCGTTGAGCTCTTTTGACCTGGTCCTCTCACCGTCGGGTGGGCTGGGCATTATCAATTTTGTGCATGACAAGAGGGAGCAAAGTGCCTTGTCAACTCTCGGTGCCGACAGGCTATGTCTTTGCCAACATTAAATGTCCGCAGCACCTTTGCTCAAAAGTCACCCCGACAACCTACTCCCATCACCTCATGTGTACTATAGCTCGGTGCACCCATAAGCTTGGCCCTCGTTCATTTTGGCGCCTGGCTATATATGGATCCGGGCTTCTCCTTGCTTCTTTGGATCCATTCTTGCACCCCTATTTTCTTTCTCTCGCTCTTGAGCTCAAGTCACCGAAAGCCTCTGCCACCATTGCTCGACCTTGAAGATCTCCGCGACCTCCGAGCTTGGTGGTTCAATATTGCAATAGCGGCTGTTCTTTTGTTCTCTTGATCACCTCAAGCCTCCCTAACTTGATTTGTTTAACCATCACAGAGGTAGACAGCTTGGGAGCTTGTTTTCGTGGCCGGAGCTTCGTCTTCTTCACCTCCGCGACTTCCACCGCCACCGGAGCTCCTGCGACCATTCTCGTGCCTCCTTCATTCCACGGTAAGTACCTCGAGATCGAAATCCTATTCTTTTAGACCTCTTTAGGTGTTCGTGTTGGCGCGATTCTGTCTCCAATGGTTATCTCGGCTAGCCGGTAGGAGCTGTTCTAGGGTAGCTTTTGGCATCTTTAGGTCCTCCTCCTATTTGGGACTCATCAGTGTTCTTGGTTCCCGCCGACGAGGTCCACATCGCGTGGCAAGTCATTGAACTTCGCTCGGGTTTTGCCGATTCGCAAATCCCGTTTTGTCATGTTCTTCGGACCACATTAATGCTCAAATCATTGCTCATCATTGGTGCATTAATTGTGTCCTAATTTGAGCCGTGGAGTCACTGACGTGTGGGCCAGGGCCTTAGAATTAAAGTCTAGGAAGTCATTAAGTGTCCCTTTTAGGTTCATTTATTGTCAATCATTAGATGCATTAAATTTGTCTTGGCCGCCGCTGTCCAGAGGTCCTGCACCATTAAAACCACTCTAGGACCTCCTCGGGCTAATCTTAGCCGTCCCCGACCTCTCCAAGTTTAGATCTGGGCCTTAGGATCTTTTCCGAAAAATCCTAAGTCTCTGGACCTCCCCCTAATCGTATCCTGGCCGTTAAAGACCTCCGTAGGTTAAATCTCAGCCGTTAGGACCACCCTCCGCCTTGGGGTCCTCTTTGCAAAGACCTCCTTGAGGTCCTCATGCGAAAGGACCTTCCTTGGTCGTTTATAAAAACCACCCTCTCGGACCACCCTCACCGAGGTCCTCTTTGCAAAAGACCACCCTGGCCTTTTGTAAGGAAAACCTTCAAAACCACCCCCACCGAGGTCCTCTTTGCAAAAGACCACCCCTGGTACTTTGTAAAGAGAACCTTCAAAACTACCTTTGGGGTCCTCTTTGCAAAAAGGCCACCTCTGGTCCTTTGTGAAGAAGGCCGTCTAGGACCTCCCTGTCGGCTCTGGATCGTTAGATTTAGATCTAACGGGCTAGACCTCCTCAGTCTATTTACAACTCTATCGCTTAGTTTCTCTCTTGGTCGCTCATCTTTAGATCTACGGCTCGGACCGAGAACATTCGGACCCTCGGATGCGATCTTGATCTAGGCCGTCCATCTCAAGATCCAAGGCCCGCATTCGTTGAGGTGCTCGGATGGTCCGAACATCCCATCTCACGTGGGCCGTTGGATCTAAATCCATCGGTGGAGTCATTGGCAGTTAAGACCTCCTCAGGAGATCTTAGCCGTCAAAGACCTCCCTCCTTCCGATCTCACCGCTCAGACCTCCTCGTTAGATCCAGGCCGTCAAGTCCAGATCTAACGGCTAAGACCTCCCCTAGGCGCGATGAGGTCTTTGCGCCTGTGTGCTCGTCGCGGGTGTTAAGATTCGAGATCGTGAGCCGTGCGATCTTTGATCAACGCCCACGACCTCCCTGCTTCGATGGTTTTTCATATTTAGTTTCCAGAGCTTTTATTTGCACTTATTAATTGTTTTAAACTTCAAAATTTCATATCTTTTCTCTGTAGCTCCAAATTTAACAAACTAAAGTTCTATAAATGCATCTGTTAAAGTACTTTAGTTTAGTATAGGTTTTACCATAGTCTTTAATACTGAAATTAATCATGTCTTAGATTTATAACTTAGAAAAATCATAACTAAATCGTTTTAACTCCAAATGACCTGAAATTTTATATGGGTTATCACTATACCAGTAGGAAGCCACCATAAAATTTCAGCTTCAAAATCTTTCTAGAAAATGTTTTTGCTACAGTGCTAATTATGGTAGAAAATAGGTTTTAGAGAATATCTTTTGCACCACAAATCCAAATTAGGTTTTTCCAGTTTCTATGTCTAGGTATATTCGTATTTTACCTTGTGTATAAATTTCACGATCTGGATAATTTTTGCTTGCTCTTTGTTTAAGTGTTGCTAGTCTTATTGGTTGTTTTCGCTCCTTCGCTTAGGATTCGATATTTGCGGTAACCCGAGAACGACCCTCCGCAACAAGTTGAGCAACAGCAAGCGAGCAAGCGCTTGATCATTTCCCATTAATCCCATTACTTTTAAAGTCTAATATTTTGTTTAACTTCTATGTATGCATTGCTATTTTGTTGTTAAATTGATTAGTTAATCCTCTAGTTGCATAATCTGTAGGTAAATAATTATCCTCTACTACCCGAGCCTAGGTTATTTCTTTGTGGTTAGAGTTCGATGGATGAACTCTTATCACTTAGTAGATTACTGAATGAATATTGCTTAGCCATGCCTAGATATCGGTAGTATTGGGCGATCATCGACTTAGTCGGTGATCTTGATCACACAACTACTTATACTACTCCATTATGTCCAACCCTTGTGTTTTATTGATTTACAAATCAAAAGCGAAAACAAAACTATATCTTGACTTGGGCACAATGGTATGTTGATGTGATCGGTTGGGTGTGTGGAATGGTGCCTAAGTCCCTAAGGACCGAGTTACTTGTGCCATTGATCCAAGCAATTATTGCGTGCTAACCACACGAGGGGATATGGAACTCTCTTGACTAAGTACTTTGGGAGGTGCTAATTATGAGCTGGTCGGTGGGTGTGTGCGTGTGTGTGTTTGTGGTGTGCGAGGAGCATTAGCTGTCCGGTTAGGTGTCTAATGTATCCTTCTCCCGTGGGTTGCGGCTCTTAATTAGCATCGTCCATTGGAAAGCGTCTTGTTAGACTTAGCCATGCTCGCATACCAAAGGAAGTGTGCTAACTGTGGTGGTGGAAAGGCGGTCTATCGTGTGGGTACATTGGTACACCCCCGCAGGTTCAAACTATTCGAATAGCCTCGCCCTAGGTTATGGACACGCTTGGTTATTTCCACAAGAACTAGACTACAACCTTTTAAAAACTTAAACTTGACATGGATGGTATGAAGGGTACTTCATGCTCTTGTTGTGGTGACTATGGGTTAGTCACTTCTAGGTTGGTGTTGTCTCTATCTATGTTATATTTGTCTCTCTTTTATTTGAACAATAAAAGTTAATTGCAAACTTGCTTTGAATCTATTACCTTATTGTAAATGAAAACTTGCTTTATGTGAAAATAAGTCCAAAGCCTCATCCACTTAAATAAAGCTTGCATGTAGTTAATTATAGTTCGTTATCTCACACGTCAGTCTTGCAGTACAAAAACAAGTTTTGTACTCATCCGCTTTGCTTAATATTAATTGTTGCAGAGGAAGAAGGTGAGCCCCAAGGGCCTCACTTTTGTGAGTGTGTTGTTATGCGCTGTTTGGGACGATTAGCTTGGCGGTCCGGTTGGTTGCCTTGTGGGTAAAGGCACACCGATTGGCTTTTGTTCATCGCCATCTTATGGCCATTTTGCTTCATTGTGTATTTACTTGTCTTTATGAATTTTGGCGGTCGGCCTCTCTTTGTAATAACTCTCTTTATATTATCTATGTCTTTCGATTATTGCTTTGCTTGGCTCTATGTGTATGAATGGAATTGATGCATGATTTTGTAGCGGGTGTGTATATTGCATTTGGAAGTATACATATCTCGAGGCTTAGTTTATTTGATTTGTCTTGTTAGGACCAAGTGGATGGTTAAACAAGACAAGCCGAATAAACCGGGTCCTCACAAATACCTCCACTCGCCGGTGGTGGCGGCCACGTGCTCGCTCGGGACTTGCGGAATTCCTCCGTATGACGCCGACTTTCTCCCGCTCGAGGACCTCTCGATGCGGATGATTGGTCGCGCATGGTTGAGCGGAAGCTCAACATAGCTCGATGCGAGCGCAGGACAAGGCACTCTTCGCGCCCCACCGGCTTGAGGGCGCGGCACTCTCATGGTGGGAGAACTATCTCGCCATGCAGCCGCGCCATGTGGTCGCGTGGGAAGAGTTCAGATCGACTTTCGTCGGGCCCACATCACGATGGCCTGATGAAGTCAAGAAGAAGGAATTCCTCGCGCTCAAGCAAGGGCGCAAATGCGTGACGAGTACCTTACGAGTTCAATCATCCGCTCGTTATGCTCGGTGAGGTGGCCTCGGATGAGGCTAGCAGAGAAGTTTATGGATGGCTTGTCCGAGGAGCTGCAGGACAAGCTATCTATTGTGGACTTCTCGCACTTTCGTGCCTTGGTAGATAAGGCCATCGTTGCGAGCATAAGGCAAAGGCGTGGCGAGTCCATAGCGCAAATGGGAGGCGATCGTCTACTCACACCACCTCGTTCGTCTCGGTGGGCGGCACGATGGCCGTTCTTTTGCTCCACCGGCGCCGAGGCCATCTCGCACCAGCTCCGCCCACCGCAGCCGTGAGCCAGCCACGTGCGCTGCGATCGGCAACAGAGCGGTCTCGCAATCCGGCGGCCGAGGTGACTTGTTTCGCCGCCACAACAAGGGCCATTATGCGAATACACCGCCTCGAGTGTTGCGCAGCCCCTCGTCCTAATGGAGGACGCGGAGGAGCGATCACCCGCGACGTAAGATTATTCGAAGACCTGTGGTGCGAGCGCGGTCGAGTGAACCACCTTTCACCGAGGAGGCTCGGGAGGCGCGGATGTCGTGATGGGTACACTTCTTGTTAATTCTCGCCCCGCCGCGGTAGTATTTGATTCGAGCATCGCATTCTTTATTTCAAGATCATTTGCTGCTGCTAGTAGTCTTCTTTGTGTACCTTTGGGGTTCCTTTGCTCATCCGCTCTCGGGTCGGAAATGAGAGCGATTCTGATGTCGGGATGTTCCTATCATAGTTGAAGGAGTGGGATTTTGGCAAATCTCATTCGCTCGGGCCGGCCGAGTCCGATGTGATTCTTGGCATGGATTGGTTGTCCCAACACTTGGGGCGATCGATTGTGCGGGAAGATTGTCTATCTTACCGACCCTTGGGTGAGCAAGTCGGGTTTCGCCACGGCTTGGGCCCGTGTCTATGTGCATTAGAAGCAAAGCCAGCCTTGCAAATTCAAGATGTTCCCATAGTATCGACTTTGTGGATGTCTTTCTGAAGATTTGCCGGGATGCCTCGGTTCGAGATCTGAGTTTGCCATCGAGTTGTTGCCGTGCATCGCTCCGATTTGAAGCGCGTGATCGGATGCCTCCCAATGAGCTAGAAGAATTGAAGAAGCGGCTTGGTGAGCTCCAAGCAAAGGGTTTCATCCGTCCCAGCCATCTCCTTGGGGTTGTCCAGGTGATCTTTGTGAAGAAGAAGGACAAGACTTTGCGTATGTGTGTTGACTACCGTCCTCTCAATGAAGTGACGGTGAAGAACAAATATCCTCTCGCCCGTATTGATGATCTTTTGACCAGCTTGTCCGAGCTCGGGTGTTCTCCAAGATTGATCGAGGTCGGGCTATCATCAAGTCCGGATCGGTGAGGATATTCGAAGACGGCTTTCACTACTCGTTATGGCTCAGACGAGTACACCGTCATGTCTTTTCGGTTTGACCAATGCTCCAAAGATTGTTCATGAACCTTATGAATTCGTATTCATGGAGTATTTGGACAAATTTGTGGTGGTCTTTATTGATGACATTCTTATCTATTCCAAGATCAAGCGAGCATGCCGAGCATCTGAAGATTGTTTTGGGCAAGTTGCGGGAACATCGCCTATATGCAAAGTCAAAGCAAATGTGAGTTCGTTGAAGGAAGTGGCATTCTTGGGCCATGTTCTTTCATTGGAGGCATAGTGTGGATCCCAGCAAAGTCACGATGTTCTATCTTGGGGCCACCAAGTCGACCATCGATGTGCGGAGTTTTCTTGGTTTAGCGGGCTACTATCGCCGCTTTATCGAGAACTTCTCCAAAATCGCAGTCGATGACTGAATTGCTTAAGAAGGACAAGAAGTTTGTCCGGTCTCGCTTGTGATGAGAGCTTTGGGAGCTCAAACAGCGATTGACTTCACTCCAGTCCTCACTCTTCCCGATGTCCGCAAGAGCCGATATTTATTGCGATGCCTCTCGTCGGGACTTGGGTGTGTCCTTATGCGGGAAGGCAAGGCGATTGCCTATGCATCCAGCGATTGAGACCTCACGAGCTCAACTATCCCACCCATGATTTAGAGCTTGCTGCGGTGGTTCATGCACTCAAGATTTGGCGGCATTATTTGATCGGAATCATGTGAGGTGTATTCCACCACAAGAGTTTGAAATACTTATTCACTCGGCAGATCTGAACCTCGAGGCAGAGGAGATGGCTAGAATTAATCAAAGATTATGACATGGGTATTCAGATCATCCTCGCAAAGCCAATGTGGTTGCCGATGCACTTAGTCGAAAGGTGTATTGCAATACTTTGATGATCCAAGGCAAGAACTGCGCTTCTTGCGAAATTCAGTCTCAACTTGGGTTTGGTTGAGCATGGTTCCTTGTTGCCTTGGTTGTGCAACCAACCTTGGTGGATCGATCAAGGCGACAAAGAATCGATGATGGCGTGGGTAAAATCAAGCGTAACATCGTGGATGGTTCACCAAGTGTTTCACGAGAAGATGAACACGGTGTTGTATGGTTTGGGCAGCGTCTCGTGGTCCCAAAGATCCCGAGTTGCGGATTTGATCCTTCAGAAGCCCATGATTCGCCTTTGTCCATCCATCCGGGGCTACCAAGATGTACCAAGATCTGCGTCGAGATTCTCGTGGACTCGCATGAAGCGCGAGATTGCGTGTTCGTGGCCGATGTGGCGTATGTTGTCGCGTCAAGGCCGAGCATCGGCGTCATGGTCTTCTTCACCCTTACCTATACCGAATGGAAGTGGGATTACAGAGGCATGGATTTTATCACCGGTCCGCCTGTACTCCTGCAGGAAGGATGCATTATGGGTTATCATTGATCGATTGGCGAAGGTGGCTCATTTCCTTCAAAGGCGATCGAAGATTGATGTGAATCAACCAGCGGATCTTTACATATCCCGCATTGTGAGTCTCGCATGGTGTGCCACGAACAATTGTGTCGATCGTGGTTCTCTGCTCACCTCTCGGTTTTGGCATAGTCAGAGGAAGCCATGGGGACCGGCTTTCGCTCACTCGACCTATCATCCTCGTGATCGATGGTCGACGGAGCGCGTCAATCGTGTGCTTGAAGACATGCTCGTGCTTGTGTTCTCTCCTATGGAAAGAATTGGGAGAAGTGCCTACCGCTTGCCGAAGTTCTCCTACAACAACGCTTTGAGCTAGTCTTGGTATGGCACCGCTTGAGGCTTTGTATGGACGGGCGCCGCAGAACACCGTTGAACCGGTCGAGATCGTGAAAGGCGGTTCTTTGGCCCGCATTCCATCAATGAGGCCGAAAGTCAAGTGCGATTGATTCGTGAGCACTTGCGCGCGTAGCTCAATCGAGCGTAAGAGCTATGCGATCGGCGTCGCCGTGAGTTGAGTTTCGGCCCAACGACTTTGTGTATCTCAAAGTCTCACCTCGAAAGGTCATCGTCGTTTGGCGTCAAGGGCAAATTGGCTCCTCGTATATATCGGACCCTACCGCATCATCGATAGAGTGGGAGCTGTTGCATACAAGTTAGAATTGCCGGCTACACTTGAAGGGTGCATGATGTTTTCCATGTGTCGCAATTGAAGAAGTGCCTCCGTGTTCGGTTGAGGAAACACCATTGGAAAATATCGATGTGCGGAAGATCTGTCTTATCGTGAGCGCCCGTTCGTATCCTCGAAGAAGCCGAACGAGAACAAGGAACCGTGTGATCAAGTTCCTTAAAGTTCAGTGGTCAAACCACTCCGAGGATGAAGCCACGTGGGAGCGGAAGATCGTCTCGAGCAGATTACCCATCCTTCTTCTCCCGGTGATCGAATCTCTGGGTGAGATTCTGTAAGGGGGAGATTTGTAACAGCCCTAACTTAGGTTTGTATTTCAAATGTAAAATTTTGAGGAGAAATAAAACTTTTGTTGTCTCATCAAATCATTTGGAAGTTTCCAAATTTTCCCTAGCAATTTCCATTTTCTAGAATTAAATTCTTGTGAATGAAAATTGTTGTCAGCACATTCTTAGCCTTCAAACTTGTGATCATCCTCTAGGAATATTTTTCCTGTCATCTTGATCATCCTATCTACCTCCCTGAATTATTTCACAATTTTTAGATTTTGTTTGCTATTTCAAATGGCCAAGTCAACTCTGTTTGAAATCTGGTCAAACTCCCTGTACAGCAGCTTGTGAATTTTCTCTAGAACAATGCAGTGCATAAAAAAGTTCTGGAAAAATTATACAAGGTTGTCCTCTGTCCCTAGTAGCTACCATAAAAATTTCGAAATTTTTGGAGCTCTGGAGCTACCTCTAAAAATTCCCAAAACCTTCTCTGTCTTTTAAATCAAATCCTGAAATCACTGTTCCTCGGGCTCGGACCCAACCTCAGGCTCAAGTCCGACCGTGCCACTTGACTCGGTCGCGTCAACTAGCTGCACCGCGCGCGAGTCCAATCGATCGTGACCGTCCGATGCAAATCGAACGATCCACGTGCGCGCATGCAACCGACCTGTCCGAATGCATACACCAATCTCAGCCGTCCATTTCAGATCCAACGGTCGGAGCGATTTAGATCGAGTCAAACCACCGGTTCGCACCGTTTCGTCCGTCGCTGACAGGGCGGTCCCACCTGCAGGATATTTCCGCCACGTCGTTTCGCCAGCTCCAGCGCAACGCTCGCCCGCGCGCTCTCGCCGGCTCGCCGCCTGCATGCACGCTGCCACCTCGCCTCACCGGTCTTTTCACCGCCATCGCCTCACCTCGCCGCCTCGCCGGCTCCTACAAAAGCCATCGAGGGTTTCCCTACCTCGTTTGTCTCCATTGCCTTTCTTCTCCACCGAGCTCGGGAGCCGTGGCGCGCGCCGTGACGCCCGTCGTTCCGCCGCTCGGTGAGCTCCGGTCATCGCCGACCGCGCCACGTGTGTTCCAACTCCCGGGACGTAAACCCCTCAAGGAATTTCGGGTTTCATCGCTCGTGGAGCTGCGCGTGGCCTTTCTTCTCCAAGTCCGCCGAAACCGCCTCTTCGCCACCGCATCCTCTCGTGAGCTCCAACTCGATTCCTTGCTCGGTGAGCATCACCGACTCCACCTTTCTACTCCACTCTCTCACACGTCCCTCGCTCACCCGGGCTCCTCGCCACCGTTGATCGCCTTGCGCCGCCGCAGCTCGTCGCCGCCATCTCCGGCGACCTCTTGAGCTCTGCGTCATTCGGTGAGTTCCTAAAGCCTCACCGATGCTCATGCGCGCTAACTTTCATTGTTTACCTCTCGTGCAGCCGCACCTTGTCACTCCCACTGCCGCCGCCGTGCTCGCCGCGCGCCACCTCGCTTCTTCTCCGCGAACCGCGACCACCCTTAGCTTCAGCAACCTCGGCGACCCATTTTGACCGTCGCACACTCGCGCCGCCACTCTTTCACCGCGCCGAATCCAGTCCGAGCCTCCTGTTCTTTCGTTATTCCTCTCTGCATGCATGCGCGGTGGGGCCCCTCCTTCAAAACCAATTAGTTAGCTGCTAATCATGATTATGTTTGTTCTTTAGTTCACTCTCATGCTTGATCAATATTGGTATTAGAGGTTTGAAAGCATTCTAGTTCTAGTTCTCTGTATATTTCCCTGTTGTCGTTTTCTGTTGTCAGTAATCTGAAAATTTGTATCATGCTTGCTAATAAGTTTTGTCAGGTTTGTTGCCTCCTTTGTGTTAAAATGGTTAGCATGAATCCATGTAGTTAGTATATTTAAGTTTCAAGCTTCTGTTGCCATGCTTGATCATAGGGATAGTTAGTTGTTCACTTTACTTGTCTCTGTACTTTTGAGATTGTCAGTGTTATAAGATTTGGTGTAGTAGCCGCATGCTGGAACTTGTTAGCCTTTCAAAATCTAGGTGTGATGCTTAGGGGTTTGGTTGGTGAGCATCTTTAACATCCTATCTTTGATAGAAGATTTTGTTTAGCACCTCATAGTTGGATAATCGACTAGTTAGTATTGTCAATAGCTTTTGTAGGTTACGTAATATCGACTTGTAATGGTTGAGTTAGAGAAGCTAGCTGTTGTTGATTTATTAACTTGATGATTGAATAATAGATGTGCACACAATCACCATCAAAGTCTGTCCAAAAGTTTAAATCATTTAAGAGGTTTAAATCATTTATGAGGTTGTTTTTGTAGTTAACCTGGCAAATAGGTAAAAGGATAGATCAGTCACTTAAAAACATGTCTTTTTGAGCATCTCTGTAGCAGCTTTGTCATTCTTCTTGTGATAGTATAGCCTTTGTGTGAAATGTGGTATTTGGGTTTAATTGCTGATTTTTGTCGATGTTATTCGTTCTTATTTGCTGTTTTGTTCGATCGTTAGGCTTCGATATTTGCGGCAACCCTGAGGACGATCCTCCGCACCTTATTGAGCAACAGCATACAGGCAAGCAGTTTGATCATGATTAATCCCAGTATTTTAAAGTTTAATATTTTGTTTCAGCTGTATGTATGCATCGCTTAATTTGTGTTAAAATGGTTAGTTAAATCCGTAGCTGCATATCCTGTAGACAAAATATGGATCTCTACTACCTGAGCCTAAGTTATTTCTTTGTGATTAGAGATCATTGGATGATCTCTTATCACTTAGTAGATTGGTCAACTTGCTTAGACATGCTTAGCTATCGGTAGAACTGGGCGGTTATCGACTTTAGTCGGTAACCTTGATCACACAAAATTTACTATAACTTTATGTTTTAGCATTTCTGCTATGTTTATCTGCAAAACTAAAAATGAAAACAAAAATGGTTTAGACTTGGGCACAATGGTAAGACTGGTGTGATCTGTTGGGTGTGTCTGGAAAGGTGCCCGAGTCAATTAAGGACCGAGTTACTTGCGCCACCGTACCGAGCATTTTGCGTGCTAACCACACTAGAGTATATGGGACCTCTCTTGACCTAGTACTTTGGCGTGTATTGGCTCGGTCGCAGGAGGTCGCAGGAGGGATGGAGGTGGGAGCATGGTAGTTGTCCAAAGCTTTATCTGAGTGGGTAGTTGTCTTTCGGCTTTACCATGTAGCGTATGGTGTTTCTACCCATACGAGCGGCTCGAGGTTGATACACAATATTGGAAAGCAGTCTCGTAGGACTTAGTGTGTTCTGCATACCTTGGAAGTGTGCTTTGGCTTAAAGCGATCCAAGTGTGGGTACATTGGTACACCTGCGCAGGTTAAAACTATTGAATAGCCTCGCCCTAGGTTATGGACACGCTCGGATACGCCCGTAAGAACTAGACTACAACATTTTAATTAAAACTTGATGGGTGGTACGAACGGGGATTCGTGCTAAGTTGTAGTGACTAGTGGGATAGTCACTTCTAGGTGGTTACTTGTATCTATCTTTATTTATGATTATTTCTTGATAAAAATGAATTGCAAACTTGCCTTTAAAGCGTATTACATTATTGCAAATAAAGTTGGCTTTATGCAAATGAAACATATGACCTCCACCAAATAAGCTGCATGTAGCATATGAGCAGTGCGCTAGTTCACACGTCGATCTTGCGGGTACAAAGACAATCTTTGTACTCGGTGCTTTGCTTAATGTTTTGTTGCAGAGGAAGGAGGTGAGCCTCGGGGCCTCACTTACGTGAGTGTCTTTGCCGCCGTGGGTGACGACTAGGCTTGGCGGTCGGTCGGATGCCTTGTGGGTTGAAGGCACACCGATTGGCTTTGTTTATAGCCATCTTATGGCACTTTTGCTTCCGCTGTCTTTTTGTTGTTATTTGTGTATCTTGTGGCCAGTCGGCCATTGTCTGTAATATTGTTACTATTTGTTTATCTTCCGTTTGGAAGTGTGGTGTTTGGACTCTATGTGTGGAATGGAGTTGATGTCTAATTTTGTACCGGGGTGTGTATACTGCTTTCTGGGAAGTATACATATCTCGAGGATCAGTTTATTTGATTTGTGATGCTAGGACCAGGTGGTTGGTTAAGCATTACAAACCAAATAAACTGGGGTCCTCACATTATTCTTCCTCACGCCCGTACAAGCATGCGCGCCTGTGAGACCGCAGGGTATTTAGCTTGTAATGCTTAGCCATCCACTTGACTCTAGCATCACAAACAAAATATCCCGCGCCTCGGTGTATTATGTACCTCCCAGGAGCAGTACCCATACACCGTCACAAACATCAATATCAATCCATACACAAGTGATTACAATATCAAAATTTTATAATTTACAACATATTGAACTTACAAGGTTCAGTTTCATACAAAAGGGGTCGATCGGCCAAATAACAAGATAAATATCAAGTACGCAGCGGAAAACAGTAAATTAACTGAATTAAAATCATGAATTAACAATAAAGGAAGTCCCAATGGCTTGCCATAACCCACAGGGCAACCGACTGGGTTGAAACCATAGCAAATCGACGTTCCTGCGCAATCTTTCCTTACCCGATTCGATCTCAGCACCTGTTATCCAGATTAAAGAATGCAAGCAAACAGTGAGTACACGAATGTACTCGCAAGACTTACATGCAGGCTGTAATCAAAGGAAAAGGCTCAAGGTTAATTTTCAGCATAAAGCAAGTTTTATTTGCAATAAGTAATAGTTTGAAGACAGTTTTAACAATCTAAACTTTATTTGCATAAATAACAGCGAAACAATAAGTAATATCATAAAGACAACCTGGAGATGACTAACCCAATAGCCATCACAACAATAGCACGAATTACCTATTCGTACCACCCATGTCAAGTTTTAATTTAAAAGGTTGTAGTCTAGTTCTCACGGGACGTAACCGAGCATGTCCATAACCTAGGACGAGGCTATTCGAATAGTTTTAACCCTGCAGGATTGTACCAATGTACCCACACTTCACACCGCATTTAAGCCACAATAAGCACACTTCCGAAGGTATGCCGGCACGGCTAAGTCCTACGAGACATTTCCAATATTGTGTATCAACTACGAGCCGCTCGTATGGATAGAAACCCATACGCTTACATGGTAAAGCCGAAAAGACAACTACCCACTCGGGGTAAAACTTTTCGGACAACTACCATGCTCCAAACACTATCCCTCCTGCGACCCCCTGCGACTCGGAGCCAACACACGTCAAAGTACTAAGTCAAGAGAGGTCCCATACCCTCTAGTGTGGTTAGCACGCAAAATACTCAGTACGGTGGCGCAAGTAACTTGGTCTTTAATGACTCGGGCACCATTCTAGTCACACCCAAAAGCACACCATCTTACCATTGTGCCCAAGTCCAAATCATTTTGTTTCCATTTTTAGTTTTCACAAATAACCAAGGCACAAGATATTGAGCATAAACAATAATAAGTTTTGTGATCAAGGTTATCGACTAAGTTGATAATCGCCCAATTCTACCGGTAACTAAGCATTGCTAAGCATCGTATCGTAAAGACAATAAAAAAACCATAAATCAATCACCGGGCTCTAATTCACCTGTGTGGATATTAACCTAGGGTAGTGGCGGGGGTGAACAATTTCAGGGAAACTGTGCAATGGGATTAGCTACCTCTAATCGACAAAATAAGCCTTGACATAAAGAAGCATGCATATTTAGGTTTTGCAAACAAGATATTATACTTTAAAAGTAATAGGAGCAATACGATCAAATGAATGCTACATCTGCTTGCCTTTGCTTTGCTGGTACTCTGGACATTCACACAATCAACTCCGCTGCACTCCCAAGTCATCGTCATCTAACGATAAGAACCGACAAAGCAAAAGCATCGATTAAACTCCAAAATTCAAAAAGTATCCAAAACTAAGGACGAACATTGAAGATATATAATGATTTTAGATAAATTTAGAGACAAAAAATGATAGGACTTGAAGTTGATTTGAATTGGTTACGAATTTTTGAAATTGAAACTAGATTATAAGGTTTACTGTTGTTTACTAACCAATTTCAATTATTGTCTCAAGATTAATTTTTGTTCTTGTAGATTATACGCTAATGGTTAAAATTATATTTTCTAACCCAATGGTTTAGGAAAATGACGAGGCTCTAACCCACTGTTACTTAAGTAGAGCAATTCAACCTTGCCTCCCATTAATTCCTATTCTCTTTGAATGAATTGTTAAAAGTTGAACTCTGTGATCCTAATGAGGTTTAAAATTCTGTTCTTATGTTCATTTGACTGTTAAGGCTACTAAGGAATGTCAACTATGACTAAGCACTAGACTTTAATAGCACCATTAGCTATTAAACTTACTGACAGCTACCTTCTAGAAACATGCAGCTCCCCTTGTCTATTCAAGCAACCTACAAAAGAGCATCTTCTGGAAAGAGGTGCTGCTAGCTAACTCTCTTCAAAAATCAACTTCAGACTTGCTAAACTCATTGAACTCAGCTCACCCCTTTTCTCACTACTCATCCTCTTAAGGGAAAATTGTTGAGTAAAAGAGTCTGATAACTAAGTCTCCTTGCTAATCCATAAACTTATTTGATAAGCAAGGTTTTGAGTGGTCTACAGGTAAACACAGCACTAAGCACTAATCTTCCCTCTACTACTTAAGACTTCATAAAAAAATAGGTTGCCTTCTGTTGGTTTTCTGAAAATTCCCATCCATCCTTGTTTTTCAAAAAAGAAAGCTCCTGCTAGCTTAAAGGTTCAATTGCCTAATTGACTCCATAATATTTCTAACTACTTGACTGAGCAAAGCTATAGCCTACTGCCAAATTTTTAACCACTTCTTTCTTCTGTTCAATTATCTAGCAAAAGCACAGATTCTAAGCTAGAAGCTACTGACAGAACAAGTTTTCCACCTAACTACCATTCCTTCTCTCTGATCCTCAAACATCCAAAAGACTATACAGATTTGTCAATTACCCTTCTCACTATTTCACTTATCCAAAATCTAAACACATATATGAGTGATTTAATTAGTTTAACACAACTCTTAGCTGCACGTGTTAACCTTCTTATTAGATCAAACATTCCTATTTGTTTTCAGGTTAAAAGGCTGTTGTCAGAAGTGTTCAACTAATTGAAATTAAGAGAAACTCTAACCAGAAGATTTAGTTAGGGTATTTCCTATTGACAATTCTAATGTTTTTCAGGTTACTGCTCATACCTACAACAACTTTTCCCTCTGGACAGAAATGCTACAACCAGACTTTCTATAAACTTGACTACAAATTATCTAACTAGAGTGATCTAAATGTCATACACCAAATTTGTGAGCACAAGAGTTAGGTTTTTGCAGATGGGTGCTACTGACATTCTAAACTTTCTTCTTTACTTCTCTGTTCAAACATCTTCTAGAAGGAACTAGCCTGAGATGTGGTTGACTCGACCACTCCCGACACCCTGGGTCTTCTGGACCACCTTCTGGTCAGGTGGGTGACCATTCCCTTCCCCGCGTCCTCCATTATGACGAGGGACTGCTCCAGTACTCTGAGGGCAACTGTTGGCGTAGTGGCCTTTCTTGTTGCAGGCAAAGTAGGTAACCTCGGCAGCCGGATTGCGGAGGCCACCCTGCTGCTGGACCGCAGGTGCACGTGGCTGAAACACGGCCTGCGCGGGACGTGTAGCTGGTGCCGACGACCTCGGCGATGGGAAGCTCGAGGACGGACCATCGTGCTTGGCCAAAGACGGGGCGAGAGGCGGCCGTCGGCATCGTTGGGCCTCCCACTTGCGCTTGCGGGACTCGCCCAGCGCTCTCGCCTTATGCTCGGCGATGATGGCCTTGTCCACCAAGATCTGGAAGTCGGGGAAGTCAACAATAGAGAGCTTGTCCTGTAGCTCCTCAGTCAAACCCTCCATAAACTTCTCCTGCTTGGCCTCATCAGTGGCCACCTCAGCAGGAGCATACCTCGCCAGATGGTTGAACTTATGGAGGTATTCAGTCACAGATTTGCGCCCCTGTTTAAGCGCAAGGAACTCCTTCTTCTTCAGCTTCATAAGGCCGGCGGGGACATGAGTGTGAGGACCCCAGTTTATTCGACTTGTAATGCTTAGCCTTCCATTGACCCTAGCATCACAATTCAAATAAACCAAGCCTCAGGATATGTATACTTCCCAGAAATGCAGTATACACACCCCGTTACAAAATCAAGCATCAATTCCATACACGAGAGATTACAATATCAAAACTTCATAATATACAACAGATTGAACTAACAAGATAAATAACAAACTATACAGCGGAAGCAAAAGCCATAAGATGGCGATAAATAAAAGAGCCAATTAGTGTGCCTTTACCCACAAGGCAACCAACCGGGCCGCCAAGCTAGTCGTCAAACCCGTAGCACATCTCACAAAAGGGAAACCCTTGGGGCTCACCTTCTTCCTCTGCAACAAAAAACATTAAGCAAAGCATCTCAGTACAAAAATTGTTTTTGTACTGCAAGACCGACGTGTAAGGGAGCAGAACTATAATTTAACTACATGCAAGCTTTATTTAAGTGGAGAGGGCTCTGGACTTACTTTTAGCAGAAAGCAAGTTTTCTTTTGCAATAATGTAATAGTTTGAAGGCAGTTTTAACAATTCAAATTTTATTTGCAGAAATAACAGCGATACAGTAAGTAGTAACAAAAAGATATCCTGGAGATGACCAACCCAATGGCCATCACAACAATAGTATGAACACCCGTTCATACCAACCCATCAAGTTTTAATTAAATGTTGTAGTCTCGTTCTTGGGGGGCGTATCCGAGCGTGTCCATAACCTAGGACGAGGCTATTCGAATAGTTTTAACCCTGCAGGGGTGTACCAATATACCCACACTTTAGACCGCCTTTCCACCAGCCACGGTTAGCATACTTCCTTTGGTATGCAGGCACGGCTAAGTCTAACAAGACGTTTTCCAATATTGTGTATCAATTACGAGCCGCTCGTATGGATAGAAATCCATACGCTGACATGGTAAAGCCGAAAAGACAACTACCCACAAAGGGTAAAGCTTTTCGGACAACTACCATGCACCCAACACCATCCCTCCTGCGACCTCCTGCGACCTCCTGCGACGCGGAGCCAATACACGCCAAAGTAATAAGTCAAGAGAGGTCCCATACCCTCTAGTGTGGTTAGCACGCAAAATGCTCAGTACGGTGGCGCAAGTAACTCGGTCCTTAATTGACTTGGGCACCTTTCCAGTCACACCCAAAAGCACACCAATCTTACCATTGTGCCCAAGTCCAAATCATTTTGTTTTCATTTTTAGTTTTCACAGATAACATAGCAAAAATGCTAAAATATAAAGTTATAATAATTTTGTGTGATCAAGGTTACCGACTAAGTCGATAACCGCCCAATTCTACCGGTATCTAAGCATGGCTAAGCATCATATCGTAAATACAAATAAAAGGCCCTAAATTATTCACCGGGCTCTAATTCACTAGTGAGAATAATATTCCTAAGGTAGTGGCAGGGGTGAACAATTTCAGGGCAACAATGCAATGGGATTAACTACCTCTAATCGACAAAATTACTTTGACACAAAAGCATGCATATATACAAGTTAAACAAAATATTAGACTTGAAAATAATGGGAATGAACTGGATATGATCAAACTGCTTGCCTTTGCTTTGTGTGAGATATTCAACTTATTGCAGAGGATCACTCTCGATATCGACGCCATCTAACGATAAAAACTGCCAAAGCGAAAAACAGCCAATAAACACCAGAATTCCAAAAGTATCCAAAAATTGACAACACAGAAGACAGATTATAATTTTAGATAAATTTAAAGACACAAATTGTTGGACTAGGAGTTGATTTGAATCGGTTATGAACTTTTGAAATTGAGACTATAGCATAAGGTCTATTGTCGATTAACTAACCAATAACTCAAATCTTGACTTATGATAGATTTTACTTCTTCAGACTAGATGTGAAAAGTTAGAAGTTATATTTTCTAAACCACTTACTTTGACAAAAGATAGGGCTCTACCTCATTGCTATAAGAATATTGCATTCTAAAATTGACTCCCACTCACTCTCTTAGGATGAAAAGCGAAAGGCTGAGTACAACAAGATGAAGTTTAGAACTCTACTTTTACGCTCCTTAGGCTGCTAAAAGCTACTAAGTATCATCAAACCTACTTAAGTACTAGACTCGGCTAACACCAAGTGGTTCGAAACTTTGAAAATCTTTAAAGGTTATTTACCTTACAGACTACTCTATCCAATAGCAAAACTAAATTTTCATTCCTGTTTACTCATCCTACAACAGCATCACTCTAAACTGAAAAACTACCCACAGACTTTCTACAAAACTCAAAACTTCACTTTGAAAGTCCAATTCAGATTTTCCTCTATACAACTTCCCTAGATTGAAATACTAGTAGCTAGTCACTTAAGAGTTCACTTACAGATCTTTGCCTTACAAGTCTTTGGCTCCCAGAAATTCCTAAGTGCTCTCTCTCATTCCCTTCTCTGATCACAAAGCCCAAAAAGGATTTGGTTACTTCTTTGCTAGTTTCTGATTATTCATAACCAAATTGATTTTCAGGTTTAATTAGTTCAGTTAACTAGTTGTCTACAGACTAATTGACTCACTAACAGCTCTAACTACTTGACTGAGTAAAGCCAAAACATACTTCCAATTTTAACTCTTCTCACCTCTGTTCAGTCATCTGGCAAGGGGTTTTACTGGCAATTCAATCTTTTACCTAAACACTTTCTCTACTCAATACTTTATCAAAAGGGATTTCAAGTTATTGTCAGCTAACTTCTTCCAAATTAAAATTTTCAAATTGCTAAACACAAGTTTGAGTGGCATCAATGTCAGACAAAAATGGTGGGTCTGCAAGAGGGTTTACTACTTTACTGACATTTCGATTTGTCTCCCAATCAACTTCTCTGTTTCTCAGTTCATCCAAAAGACTGCTGTTATTACAACTGATCCATCATTCATTTATCCATTAGATTTGAGTGATCAATAGATATATCCAAAAATTTTAGCTTAAGAGAGTTGATACAACAAATGAGTTCTATTTTCAGTTTACAGAGAAGAGTTTCAGGGATGGAGCTACAGGGCAACAGGGGAGGCTCGGCTGCAACGGGGCTGTGGTCGTCGCCGGCGGTGGAAGCGATGGTGGCGACTCTGGATGACAAAATTGGGACCGAGGTGTCGAGGCAATCCCAGCGGATGGTGGCTTCACAGCTTGAGGAGGTGGCGGCCGGCGGCGACATGCGGCGGCGGGCCGGGAGGAGAAGCGCGCCGACACTCGGGTGAGGGAGAAAGGAAACTAGGGAGAGCATAAGCATGAGGGGAGTGGTAGGAACTCACCGGCGCGGTTGATGGTGGTGGGGAGGAGTCGAGGTGGCCCGGCGACACAAGCTCGCGGCGGCGCGGCGGGTTCACCGTGGCGGGGTCGCTCGGGTGAAGGGGAGCTCAGCTCGGAGGTTGGCGACGGATGAGGGAGCCGAGGCGGTGCTCCTGCACGAAGGAATTGAAGGGGGAGGCGCCGGAGCGACGATGGCGACGGTAGCGGTGGCTCGGCCGGAAACGGGGAAGGAGGGCCGGTGACGAGCTACGATGGATGGATCCTCAAATCAACTGGGGGGGTTTTTGATGGTGGGGTGATGGGGCACCGTGTGACGCGGTTGGCGGGGAGAGGAGAGCTTCGGGCCGGTCGGAACGGCGGGGTGGTGCAGCGGCGCCGGCGGCGGCATCGCGCGTGCGCCTCGCCATGGCTCGGTGGAGAAGGGTAAAGGGAGGCGAGCACGAGCACTAGGGAGGCGCGAGTGGCGGTGGTGGCGTCTCGAGGCGCGCCCAGAGCTGCTAGGCGATGGGGAGGTGGCGCGGCCAAGGCGGGAGGAGAGGGGAAGCAAGGAGGGAGCCAGGGGGTGCTCGGTGGCTTGATGATGCTCCTTGTAGGCAGCGGGCGGAGGAAGCAAGGCATCGACGTGGGCGACGATGCTGGTGCGTGGCGCGCATGCGGCTGGGCCGGAGGCATCAAGCGAGAGCGGCCGCAGTCGGCGCCGCAGCGACGGCGCGTGGGCGTTGAGGTGGAGGGGAAGATCTGGCGAGTGGGGTCGGGCAGTCAGCGACAGAAGAGGGTAAGGTGGTGCGGTGGAGACAGGTTGACTCGGGTCCGGTCGGACCAGAGGAACAGTGCTCGGCTAGGATTTGGATTTAGGGTTTTTAGTATTTGACCGAAAATAAGCAATTTTGACCTAGTTGATTGAAATAGAAATAAAATTCGAAAACTTCTAAAAATTTTTGTGGGCATTCTCAGGTTCACAAGGGACGTAGGAAAAATCTTTTCAAACACTTTATATTTTAAAATTTGTTAGAATTAAATTGCTTTTAAATCTGCATTAATGATTTGATTTGAATTTTGGTGAAGGCAAAAACACTTCTAAAAATTTGGTAAAAATAATAATAATTCAAGATAACCAAACTAGTATTTTAATAAATTATTTTCAGGAACTTTCACTCACACATTTTTCTGGAATTCAAATAGGAATGGAATTTAAGTTTAAAAGTTTGAAATTTCAACACAAACTTTAATACAAAACATCCAAAGTTTTAAATTGTGCACAAGTTTTTAGAAAACCAAGAGCATGACCAAGAGATACAACAAAAGTTTTTAATCTTTAATACTTTTATACATTTAAAATACAAACCCTAATTTTGGGGTTGTTACAAATCTAGCCCCCTTAAACTGAATCTCGTCCCGAGATTCCGGTAGTTCGGACGTCGGAACGAAAGGCTGTGGCAACCTAGGTGGGTTTGGTTATGAGGTCACTTTTCGGATTTCGACACAAACCGAACTCAATTTCGAATCCGGAGAGGTTCTTCAGAAGTTTTAGGTCCTAAAGAGGGAAACTTTGCTGAAGGATTTCTAATGTTCTTCTGTTAAGTGTTTTCTAAGTGGTTCTTTTCAACTCTAAACGAAATGCACCATCTGTTGTCTTGATTTCCTTCAGAGATAGTGCTGGAAGAACATGATGCAGTATCCTGACGTTGCTAACACATTTTCCTTTCCATTGCTTTGTTTAACCTTTCCTTTCTTGATTTGAAGGTACTTTGACATCACGCTTCACATCGTCTTCTGGTAGTATGAAAGGCTCGGCTCCACTCAGTCGACCGAAAGGGGCATCGATCGATAGAACGGAAAGACTGGTTGGATGGTAATCTAGTATCAACCCCAGGACTCAGTGCAGAAAACAGAAGGCAAGCAAGATTTAAGGTGGTCTCGCTTAGCCTCACTACTCTAGTTCTAATTGTCCGGTTTGGAGAGGAATGTATCAAATGAATGCATGAAAAGATGCATACATGCAGTCATTTTTAAGACAAATTTAAGTTTGATTAGTGAGAGTGCAAATACTCACATGCATGCTTACATGCTTCTTGTTTTATGCAACTTGAGTAACATGACATGCTTAAGTTAATTTAGAAACTATATGCATGATCAAAGTATAAGAATCAAGATGCCTAACAAGTATTTTGAGGTATCTTCTACCCCCCTTAAATATTTTGGTGCATAAAAGATAAGTTGAGGAAATAATGGACATAAGGTGAGGGAATGACAATGGGTATGCAATTTAATTCTAACATGTACTAACTACTCCAAAAGGTTCCGACATAGTTGCTATGCATGCCGTCTGTAGGCGATGTGCAACTATTTGGAACAAGGAGAGCAAACGATTATGAAATCCAGCGTCTACAAGCTAACTAATATCATTAGGGTGTATATATTCTAAGAATAACCCTAACTTAATCTTAAAGCAAGGCATCGATTAGGAGAAACAAACATTACCCTAACCCGGTTGCAAACACATAATAAGCAAGAAATGAACTCCAAATGTTTGTATGAAAGCATAAGACCAGCGCAAAACCACAAAGCAAAAGATTTGCTTCCCGGTATGACTAACTCGTATTGAATGAACGAGAAATCGTTTAGGATAATAAAATTTTAGAACACAACTCACGTTCTAACGCATCTAAAAGGCATGGCAAAACCATATAAGGGTGCATTGGGCACTAGCTATCTAATATCACATCTTACCCTTTTAACCCCATGAGTTTTAGTTGATTTATCATCTCATTTTTAACCCTAACGACGAACTATGTGCTCGCAGTCCGAAACTTGTGCTTGCTGTCCAGATCTTGTATCCGAGCTCCGAGATGAGTGCTTCAACTCCGAGTCCTTCAAATCTTCACTAAATACAACCAACATTTCATATTTTTAACTCTCATTATTCCCCAAACCGAATTTAACCGATAACCAACTAACTTTGAAATGAGGAGAGAGGGGAACAACTTTTTCGAAAACTCAACAAGAATAAGGCAAGTTGAGCAGGCTAAGATAGATAAGGAGTAAAATCTGAGAAGTTACTTGAGTTTTCATAAACCATTTGACATTTTGAAAATAAGTTTTTCAAAATATCCTAATGACGACCAAGCTAGGGGTTTCTACGGTCAGTACAGCTCTGATACCAACTTTGTGAGGACCCCAGTTTATTCGACTTGTAATGCTTAGCCTTCCATTGACCCTAGCATCACAATTCAAATAAACCAAGCCTTAGGATATGTATTGTAATGTCCCAAAAGTTCGAGAGGTTCGAGAAAGAGTTTCGGGAGAGACTTCTCAGTATTAGTAAAAGGATCAAAAGGAAATAGTTATTTTCGCAGCTAGCACAGGGGTGAAAGCGCGTTTTTACGCCAACCTGGGCCTGGGCTCCGGCCCATCAGGCCTTAGGTGGCTGGCCAAGGGGGGGAGGCACCACTTTTCCCCCAAACCCTAGCCGAGCTCCCCACCCCTTTGGCCGCCCCATCTCTGTCCCTCCCCCTTGCGCACCACCTCCCTTGGCTGCCCACCTCCTGGCTCCTCTCCCCCTTGCGCCCCCAACCTCCCCTCCAAGAGCCCCCTCCATTGCTGCCGGCCTAGTGGAGAAGAAGACCACCTTGCAGCCGGCCATAGAGGAAGAAAGGAGGGAAGAAAGGAGGGAGAAGAGAAGGGAGAAGAGGAAAAGGGAGGGATCGCCATCCGGGGTTCGCATTCGGCAGCGTCGTCAAGGGTAACATTGGGTAAACCTCGCTGCTCAAACCGTATTAGGTGTTTTGATTGATGTTTGGTATATCGGATCCTGTCTTTTTAGTAGATTGCAATCTGTCCAGAATTTTGGACGAGGGTTCTCGCGCTGTTAGAGGCAGAATCTGGGTTTATGGTCTCCTAGGAAAAGTTGGGTTATTGTCTTAGCTTTCGGTGGCCGCCAAGTTCACTCAAATCCGATTAACGGTTAGAGAGTTATGATTTTTCTAAGACTGCTGTTCCACTGCTCTGTCAGTATTTAGGCAGATTGTAGAAAACCAATTAAAAGTGATGGTTAAAGTGGAAATCTGAGAACCCCAGTATAACGAAAGTTGTAGATAATCCTTCCAGCTTTCAGGAAAACTAAAGATCATGAAATTCAGACGAACGTAGAGAAAGTTATGATAGTTTCATTGTTGCTGTCCAGAGACCCGACGCGAAAATTGATACTCTGTTGTTTAGATTGGTAGGGCTAGTAAATGGCCGAATCAGAGAACCTCACCAACTAGGTTTAGAAGGGGAATTCAATAACCTTTTCATATTGTCCAAGATCACTCCATTTGGATTTCTGTACATTTAGTTATGATTTTCGAAGGGGCTGTTCTCTGGAAAAGAAATCTGACAGCCAGCTTTAACGTTGGGGATTGCGTTTAGTGGACGATGTACTCATGTTGTGTTTATGATTTTGTTATTAGACCCGTATGGTAGCCTTAGCTTGTCTCAATTGTTGTCCAGGTGTGGGTTTGGCTCCGGGAGCAGTACCTCATTCCCGACATCCACCTTCGCACGGTTGAGGCAAGTGCATTGTTGTATAAATGATTGGCTAAATTGTGTGTTATTTGCTATATAGATGCATAGCAAGATGGTATACTTAATGAATGCTTAAGTATGGTTATTGCTCAAATGATGCTCATGCTTTACTATGATTAAGTGATGTTGTCTTTTGGTAATTTGATGATGATTACATGATAAGCATTTGCATAGAGAAGTCATATTGAGGCTTGGTCATGTGGTGACCAAGTGTGTTTTCCTTGAGATTCCCGTCATAATTATGGCGGGCCGAGATCCTCACTCGTGGAGTGTGGGCTTGAGGTCCCGTTACTTGGAGTAACGGGCAATTGGTCCTGTGCGTGCGCGCAGACAGCATGGGTATCTTGGCGGCGGTCGCATACTCTGCATACAGTGTAATGCACACAGGAAGTTAAAGATAAAAGTCCTTGAGCATTGCATTTGCATACAAGATGTTCTAATGTTAATCTCCTTTATATGTGTGTTATTACAATGGTTTCTTAATGTACTTGCTGAGTCTATGGACTCACTCTTGCTTTATTGTTGTTTAGGTACCGAGCCAAGAATGACATGCATGGGGAAAGTAGACTGCTAGTCACACACATACCACATGAACTAAATAAAGATGAATGATCTTCAGAGAAGTGATTGATCTTAGAATATTATGGTTTGTTTTATGCTATGGATTAAATGTAATAATGAGGAGTAGTGGAATTTTATACCTCTCTAGTTATGATGGATTCTTAGCATGTTTCTGATTATCCTTTGATGACTTGGAATGGAAGTTTAATTAATATTTGATTATTCTGTGTGTTGGAACCTTCATGTAATTACCTTTACAAGGGAGGTTCTGCCGAAATTTATTAGAATTGTCTTCTTTAGAGTTATTAGAGTTTGTTTAGTAGCATTCCAGGCTCTTGAGGGACTGGGGTGTTACATGTATACTTCCCAGAAATGCAGTATACACACCCCGTTACAAAATCAAGCATCAATTCCATACACGAGAGGTTACAATATCAAAACTTCATAATATACAACAGATTGAACTAACAAGATAAATAACAAACTACACAGCGGAAGCAAAAGCCATAAGATGGCGATAAATAAAAGAGCCAATTAGTGTGCCTTTACCCACAAGGCAACCAACCGGGCCGCCAAGCTAGTCGTCAAACCCGTAGCACATCTCACAAAAGGAAACCCTTGGGGCTCACCTTCTTCCTCTGCAACAAAAACATTAAGCAAAGCATCTGAGTACAAAAATTATTTTTGTACTCGCAAGACTGACGTGTAAGGGTAACAGAACTATAATTTAACTACATGCAAGCTTTATTTAAGTGGAGGGGGCTCTGGACTTACTTTTAGCAGAAAGCAAGTTTTCTTTTGCAATAATGTAATAGTTTGAAGGCAGTTTTAACAATTCAAATTTTATTTGCAGAAATAACAGCGATACAGTAAGTAGTAACAAAAAGACATCCTGGAGATGACCAACCCAATGGCCATCAGAACAATAGTATGAACACCCGTTCATACCAACCCATCAAGTTTTAATTAAATGTTGTAGTCTAGTTCTTGGGGGGCGTATCCGAGCGTGTCCATAACCTAGGACGAGGCTATTCGAATAGTTTTAACCCTGCAGGGGTGTACCAATGTACCCACACTTTAGACCGCCTTTCCACCAGCCACGGTTAGCATACTTCATTTGGTATGCAGGCACGGCTAAGTCTAACAAGACGTTTTCCAATATTGTGTATCAACTACGAGCCGCTCGTATGGATAGAAATCCATACGCTGACATGGTAAAGCCGAAAAGACAACTACCCACAAAGGGTAAAGCTTTTCGGACAACTACCATGCTCCCAACACCATCCCTCCTGCGACCTCCTGCGACCCGGAGCCAATACACGCCAAAGTACTAAGTCAAGAGAGGTCCCATACCCTCTAGTGTAGTTAGCACGCAAAATGCTCAGTACGGTGGCGCAAGTAACTCGGTCCTTAATTGACTTGGGCACCTTTCCAGTCACACCCAAAAGCACACCAATCTTACCATTGTGCCCAAGTCCAAATCATTTTGTTTTCATTTTTAGTTTTCACAGATAACATAGCAAAAATGCTAAAATATAAAGTTATAATAATTTTGTGTGATCAAGGTTACCGACTAAGTCGATAACCGCCCAATTCTACCGGTATCTAAGCATGGCTAAGCATCATATCGTAAATACAAATAAAAGGCCCTAAATCATTCAGGGCTCTAATTCACGGTGAGAATAATATTCCTAAGGTAGTGGGGTGAACAATTTCAGGCAACAATGCAATGGGATTAACTACCTCTAATCGACAAAATTACTTTGACACAAAAGCATGCATATATACAAGTTAAACAAAATATTAGACTTGAAAATAATGGGAATGAACTGGATATGATCAAACTGCTTGCCTTTGCTTTGTGTGAGATATGCAACTTGTTGCAGAGGATCACTCTCGATATCGACGCCATCTAACGATAAAAACTGCCAAAGCGAAAAACAGCCAATAAACACCAGAATTCCAAAAGTATCCAAAAATTGACAACACAGAAGACAGATTATAATTTTAGATAAATTTAAAGACACAAATTGTTGGACTAGGAGTTGATTTGAATCGGTTATGAACTTTTGAAATTGAGACTATAGCATAAGGTCTATTGTCGATTAACTAACCAATAACTCAAATCTTGACTTATGATAGATTTTACTTCTTCAGACTATATGTGAAAAGTTAGAAGTGATATTTTCTAAACCACTTACTTTGACAAAAGATAGGGCTCTACCTCATTGCTATAAGAATATTGCATTCTAAAATTGACTCCCACTCACTCTCTTAGGATGAAAAGCGAAAGGCTGAGTACAACAAGATGAAGTTTAGAACTCTACTTTTACGCTCCTTAGGCTGCTAAAAGCTACTAAGTATCATCAAACCTACTTAAGTACTAGACTCGGCTAACACCAAGTGGTTCGAAACTTTGAAAATCTTTAAAGGTTATTTACCTTACAGACTACTCTATCCAACAGCAAAACTAAATTTTCATTCATGTTTACTCATCCTACAACAGCATCACTCTAAACTGAAAAACTACCCACAGACTTTCTACAAAACTCAAAACTTCACTTTGAAAGTCCAATTCAGATTTTCCTCTAAACAACTTCCCTAGATTGAAATACTAGTAGCTAGTCACTTAATAGTTCACTCACAGATCTTTGCCTTACAAGTCTTTGGCTCCGAGAAATTCCTAAGTGCTCTCTCTCATTCCCTTCTCTGATCACAAAGCCCAAAAGGATTTGGTTACTTCTTTGCTAGTTTACGATTATTCATAACCAAATTGATTTTGTGTTTAATTAGTTGATTAACTAGTTGTCTCTGACTAATTGACTCACTAATGACTCTAACTACTTGGTGAGTAAAGCCAAAACATACTTCCAATTTTAACTCTTCTCACCTCTGCTTGGTCATCCGCAAGGGTTTTCTGGCAATTCAATCTTTTACCTAAACACTTTCTCTACTCAATACTTTATCAAAAGGATTTCAAGTTATTGTCACTAACTTCTTCCAAATTAAAATTTTCAAATTGCTAAACACAAGTTTGAGTGGCATCAATGTCAGACAAAAATGGTGGGTCTGCAAGAGGGTTTACTACTTTACCGACATTTCGATTTGTCTCCCAATCAACTTCTCTGTTTCTCAGTTCATCCAAAAGACTGCTGTTATTACAACTGATCCATCATTCATTTATCCATTAGATTTGAGTGATCAATAGATATATCCAAAAATTTTAGCTTAAGAGAGTTGATACAACAAATGAGTTCTATTTTCAGTTTACAGAGAAGAGTTTCAGGGATGGAGCTACAGGGCAACAGGGGAGGCTCGGCTGCAACGGGGCTATGGTCGTCGCCGGCGGTGGAAGCGATGGTGGCGACTCTGGATGACAAAAATGGGACCGAGGTGTCGAGGCAATCCCAGCGGATGGTGGCTTCACAGCTTGAGGAGGCCGGTGGCGGCCGAGCAGCAGCATGCGGCGGCCGGAGCTGGGGAGGGAGAAGCGCGCCGACACTCGGGTGAGGGAGAAAGGAAACTAGGGAGAGCATAAGCATGAGGGGAGTGGTAGGAACTCACCGGCGCGGTTGATGGTGGTGGGGAGGAGTCGAGGTGGCCCGGCGACACAAGCTCGCGGCGGCGCGGCGGGTTCACCGGGGCGGGGTCGCTCGGGTGAAGGGGAGCTCAGCTCGGAGGTTGGCGACGGATGAGGGAGCCGAGGCGGTGCTCTTGCTCGAAGGAATTGAAGGGGGAGGCGCCGGAGCGACGATGGCGATGGTAGCGACGACTCGGCCGGAAACGGGGAAGGAGGGCCGGTGACGAGCTACGATGGATGGATCCTCAAATCAACTGGGGGTTTTTGATGGTGGGGTTATGGGGCACCGTGACGCGCGGCGGCGGGAGAGAGAGCCGGGCGGTCGGGCGGCGGGTGGTGCACGGCGGCGGCGGCGGCAGCGGCGTGCGCCTCGCCATGGCTCTCGGTGGAGAAGGGTAAAGGGGAGGCGAGCACGAGCACTAGGGAGGCGCGAGGTGACGGTGGTGGCGTGCCGGAGGCGGCGCCAGAGCTGCTAGGCGACGGGGAGGTGGCGCGGCCAAGGCGGGAGGAGAGGGGAAGCAAGGAGGGAGCCAAGGGGTGCTCGTTGGCTTGATGATGCTCCTTGTAGGCAGCGGGCGGAGGAAGCAAGGCATCGATGTGGGCGACGATGCTGGTGCGTGGCGCGCATGCGGCTCGGCCGGAGGCATCAAGGCAGGAGCGGCCTCGCAAGCTGGCGCGCAAGCGAGGGCGCGTGGGCGTTGAGGTGGAGGGGAAGATCTGGCGAGTGGGGTCGGGCAGTCAGCGACAGAAGAGGGTAAGGTGGTGCGGTGGAGACAGGTTGACTCGGGTCCGGTCGGACCAGAGGAACAGTGCTCGGCTAGGATTTGGATTTAGGGTTTTTAGTATTTGACCGAAAATAAGCAATTTTGACCTAGTTGATTGAAATAGAAATAAAATTCGAAAACTTCTAAAAATTTGCAAGGGACGTAGGAAAAATCATTTCAAACACTTTATATTTTAAAATTTGTTAGAATTAAATTGCTTTTAAATCTGCATTAATGATTTTATTTGAATTTTGGTGAAGGCAAAAACACTTCTAAAAATTTGGTAAAAATAATAATAATTCAAGATAACCAAACTAGTATTTTAATAAATTATTTTTAGGAACTTTCATTCACACATTTTTCTGGAATTCAAATAGGAATGGAATTTAAGTTTAAAAGTTTGAAATTTCAACACAAACTTTAATACAAAACATCCAAAGTTTTAAATTGTGCACAAGTTTTTAGAAAACCAAGAGCATGACCAAGAGATACAACAAAAGTTTTTAATCTTTAATACTTTTATACATTTAAAATACAAACCCTAATTTTGGGGTTGTTACAAATCTACCCCCCTTAAACTGAATCTCGGCCCGAGATTCCGGTAGTTCGGAAGTCGGAACGAAAGGCTGTGGCAACCTAGGTAGGTTTGGTTATGAGGTCACTTTTCGGATTTCGACACAAACCGAACTCAATTTCGAATCCGGAGAGGTTCTTCAGAAGTTTTAGGTCCTAAAGAGGGAAACTTTGCTGAAGGATTTCTAATGTTCTTCTGTTAAGTGTTTTCTAAGTGGTTCTTTTCAACTCTAAACGAAATGCACCATCTGTTGTCTTGATTTCCTTCAGAGATAGTGCTGGAAGAACATGATGCAGTATCCTGACGTTGCTGACACATTTTCTGTGGGCTCCCCGGGTTATTGGGAATGTACTTAATTAAATTCATACAGTAACATGATTATTAAGGAAGGAACAGTACTGTCCCTCAATTAAAGATCATGCTAAAGGTATAAATTCAACAAGTAACAATTCCAATAAACAGGATCCCCGGATATATATATATCTCACAATGGTTCCCAGGATCAATGACCATTGCATATATATATCCTTTAACAACATTGCATCATACACATACAAGTCGTACATTTGCATAATTAAACTAAGTTTACAACATTCGGGTTTAGTACTACAATATAGAGTGACTTGGTCACTACAACATATTCAACAGCGGAAGCAAAATAAACTGAAAAAGTCCACCAATGGCCTCATCCACCCGAGCAATTGCGTGGAGGAAAGAAATAGCGTTACTCGTTAGCGTCACCACGATCGGCGCTAACGGTGCCGTAAAGAAACCGTCCTCACTGCAAC
The DNA here is from genome assembly GCA_036346255.1 of Ampelocalamus luodianensis. Taxonomy (NCBI): domain Eukaryota; kingdom Viridiplantae; phylum Streptophyta; class Magnoliopsida; order Poales; family Poaceae; genus Ampelocalamus; species Ampelocalamus luodianensis. The sequence goes on along the minus strand of CM070634.1, from coordinate 52,596,812 downwards.
AATAGGTGATAGCACCTTGAGTACGGAAGGTACTCAAGCAAGTCTTACACAAACTAACCAAAAGAAAGTGGTTATTAGAGCCTATTCAAAGGAGTAGAGTTTTTACATGCATAAGGTTACAACAGGGAAGGTATAAAGGTTCAAATTTGCATAAGCGATACATCTTAACCTACAAAGACTAACTTTTGATAAAGCAATTTAATAAATCAAAGTTTGTTTAGAACAGATAAGTAAATGACATAAAAGTAAAAGATGCGATGCATGATTCCCTCATGCAAACCGAAAATAAACCCAAACCAGATTTTTGAAAAATCAAAACTTCTATACAGTGACATCAATTCAAGTTATCGTCCATGACCGTGGACACGGCTATTGAACAGTTTATACCTGCAGGTGTACATCTTTACCCACATGACTTAGCTAGCGCGTTGCCTTGGATGCCTCCGAATGATGACATACTTCCTTTGGTATGCCGACCGGGGAAACTAAGATTTGGTATTTTTCAACAAGCCAACACTATTGAGTTGGACCCCCATGTGTGAACTGATCCCGCTTAAACAACGACTGATAGCATCTGCTTAACCGGGGCACACATGTTGCGTCGAGAATGCCGATCCAAACAATTTAATGCGGTGGGTTCCCTACCCATAGTAGAATGCTATCGGCACCATTAAGGTATCGTATATGCGACGAGGCACATATCGCCCTCACCTCCTAAGAACATCGATCTTCGACATACAAGCTCACATGGCATAAAACGCAGTCCTCAGACCAAAGCATCTATGCCATACAAGGTCAATACACATATCCTTACTCTCCTGTTTCCAACTCAATAGTCTTAACATTTTACTTAACCAAACAGCGCCCATACATCGCATGTGGAAATGCGTGGGGACATGAACTGAATAGTCGAGTTCGGTCCTTAATTAACCGGACAAGTCCACCACAAACCCAATCTCGTGCACAAAAGCACCATCACTAGCTTCCTCTTGTCCAGATCAATTTGAATTTCAAATACAAGACTGATTTAAAGAAACTGGACAAAGAGTTTAAAATAACAATAGTTCAGTGGTGATTCCCATGTTTGACAAGATATGCTTGTCAAACTCTAAAATCTCTAGACTGCATGTCTAAGCTAAAACTGAAAATATAGCTTATGATATATAGTACTATGCTAGGGTTAAGTGTATGGTGACAATTGAGGTAATCCATCATGTTTGGTCATAGCTAACTACTAACAAATCACATTTTGTACTTCCAGAAAAATAGCATGCACAGATATCACTGGATTTGTAAAAACTATTGTACAAAATTTGGGATCAATATGGTGCAAAGAGGGTGCTTGCCTTGGTAGTAATACACTTCTGTTGCAGATTCAGGTTGCTCTGAGGCACATTCAAAAACTTCAAATGAACCAGATTCTATAGAAAGCAAATAAATCCAATAAATGCCAAATCTGACAGTAAGCTCAAAATGAAGGAAAAAGGCATGATCAATTTGGAAATGCATGATTACAGTATGCTTAAGCCATAACTACCCATAATAATGATAATAACCCATTTTATAACCTACTGTTTTCAAAAGACAGAAATTAGGTTTTAGTGCAAAGTGCCAGTTTTCAGATTTCAGAAGAGCTGAAAATAGGACAGGTTGCAATTTTTGGAAAAAGTAATATAGAACATGCAAAAGTTCCTAAATGAAACTTAGCATGATCTTTTAGGGTAATTAATATCCCAAACCAACCTTAGCCTAACCCTAACTAGTTAGATTACATCAACTAAGAAGAGATTCATTTTTGTCGGTTAAACCGACAAAAAGAAACAGAGACAGATCTCAACTAGAAGTTAAAATAGATGATGACAAGAATGGAAAGATCAACTTGTCATGCTGCTAGGGTTTAGTTGAAACCTAAATAAGATGATAAGTTGACAGGAGAAACCCTAGGTCTTGAAAATGACATGGAAAACCGAAAAGGTATAATATCAACTTTTCAGTTTGAAGCAAGTTGAAGCTACGATGCTTAAAGAATGATTCACAGGAGCTTCTTAAGTCCTTAAGATGCTCAAGATATCATAACTAGGGTTTTTGGCTTACCAGTATAGGAAAGATACCAAGATTCTGAAAATTCGAAGTTGATCGACAGAGAGACAAATTCGGATTTAACCTGCAAAAGATGCCGAATCTTTAATGCAAGGTAAAACCAGTGCTAAAGGATAGATAAGCAAAGGATAGGAGCAAAATCCTTTGGGCGACAAGGAAGAAAGTGAGCTTCAGTGGTCAACAATGGTCATGACTCAAAAAGCTAGGGTTTATATATAAGGGAGTTGAGCTACAGGACAATTGGGAAAAGTCTAGAGCTTGATGAGGTGTCCATTTAGGGCTAATTATCCCAAAATTAGTTGCAAAAACTTTGGGATAAACCTCTCCTTGATTTCAGAGAGCTGCGCGAGAGAGCGAGGAAGATGATAAGAATCATCGACATGTGGGTCCCATTGGCGATCCTGACGCGCGCCTCCTAAACGCGAAAAGAACACCAACCGTCCGATTGGAAATGGCGTTTGTGATAAATAGAGAGATTAAATGATTTGAATCGGTACCGATTAATATGGACCGCACGATCTAGATCGGTTGATCGAGATCTAATCGAAATCCCGAAGAAGCTGCGGGAACTCGCTTTCAAAGTGACGTTGGATTAAAATCCAACGATCGATTAAAATGATACACGTCACCCCTTTTAGATGTGATGGCACAACACCGTTGGATTTGATTTCTACGGTCAGGATGGAAAATTGAACCGGATGGTCCGATTGCATACACTCATGTGGACCTTACGATTGAAATCCAATGATCCACCGATTTTGGGCTTTAAAGGTCCGCGGTCAAAAAGGAGCGCCGTAGGATTAAAATCCAAAGGCCTGCATAAACGCGCGCCTCTGATTTAAAATTGGAATAAGCGACGCCGTTAGATCAAGAATGAATGGTCGCAATCGTGAGGATGCGAGTCGTCAGAATGCATACACTAATCTGGACCACCACGATGAAGATCCAACGGCCCGGAGGAGTGAGGGCTTTATAATCTGCGGTAAAAGGAAAAGCGAGGATTTGAATCTAACGGCTCGGATAAAGCGCGCCTTTAAGTTTAAAGCGAAAAGAGGTGTGTTGTTGGATCGAGAATGAGCGGTGGAGATTTAAAGGGATCGGAGTTGTCCGATTGCACACTGCGGTCTCGCTCGTTAGATCAAGATCCAACGGCGGAGATTAAGATGCATCGTGGACAGCTCGCGGGGTGTTATAACCGCGGTTCGATTGAAGATCAACGACTCATATCACGCGTGGAGTTTTGGGCTTGCTTGGCGTGACCGAGCAGGACCAAAATGATTGGTCGGACCCAACCACAAGAGGCCGAGTCGCTACAGTGCAAGGGTTTAGGTTTAGACCGGTTTAGTTGACCAGAACCTTATTCAAATATTCCAAGGTTTGAGTGGGCTTTTAAAAATAGCAAATAAATTTATAAACTAATGAAATTTTTTTGTAAGTCTTTGGGATGATATATTTCCCAGATAAATTTTATAAACCACATTTTCACTTTGTAAAATACATAAATATTTATTTCAGGCCGAAAATATTTATTTAAAGACAATAAATTTTTCTTTAAGCCCAAATAATTGCTAAAAATGCAACAAAAATATTTTTAGCCAAGATAATTTATCTAGGCTTTAATAAAAATACTTCCCAGTCATAATACAAGTTTTATCTTGTATTCCTTTAAGACTTCAAATGGTTCTTTAGGGTTTTGGCTAAAAAGGAAGGTTTTTAACTTGTAACATGCTGCTCAAAGTGTAAAAATGAACAGTAATGCTATGAACAGCACCTCATTACTATTCATAAAGCATTTTATTACTGTTTATAAACTTGGGGCTGTTACAACCCTACCCCCCTTAAGAAAATCTCGTCCCCGAGATTTGGAACAAGTTAGAGATTAGGAAGAAGTGAAGTGAAAATGATTTATGAGGAAATTCAACATCTGTTGCCTTGATTTCCTTCAAGGATAACAAAGAAGAACTTTACATAACAACATAGTGTTATTATTACATCTTTGTTTACATTGCTTTGTTTAAACTTTCCTTTCTTGATCCAAAGGAAAGTACTAAACAACAAAAGATGGGGTGCTCAATGCATCGGATCTTGGCGCTCCCAAGTGGCTTCATCCTCGGAATGATTAGCCCATGAATTTTCAAGAACTTGCGAAGACGATTTCTTGTCTGCGTTCCATTGTGTCGAGGATACATGCTGGTTGTTCTTGATATGAAAGGTCGAGTTGGAGATCAAGATGCTCATAGCGGTTGCCTCAATAGGAATACGAAGGCATTTCTTCAATTGAGACACATGAAAAGTATCATGCATCTGCGAGAGTGATTGGTAGTTCCAATTGGTAAGCTCGACTCCTCGCTTGGCAATTATTCGGAAGGGTCCGATATAACGAGGTGCGAGCTTTCCTTTTACAAAACGATGAGTACCCTTCATGGGTGACACTTTAAGATAGACATGGTCATCCACCTCAAAGCTCAATTCACGGCGGCGATGATCGGCATAGCTCTTACGGCGAGGTATGCGGTTTTCAAACAATCTCGAATCAGACGAACTTGCTCCTCTGCTTCCTTTACCAAGTCTAGACCAAAAAATGATCTTTCACCAGACTCGGACCAATTCAATGGAGTCCTACAAGCTCTCCCATACAAGGCTTCAAAGGTGACATTTGAATACTTGCTTGGTAGCTATTATTGTAGGAAAATTCCACATATGGCAAAGATTTCTCCCAGTCTTTGCTATAAGATAGCACATAGGCTCGACGAAGATCTTCCATTACTTGATTCACTCTCTCGGATCGACCACTAGTTTGAGGATGGTAGCGATCTTGAAAGAAAGTTCGGTCCCCATAGCTGATGAAGGCTACTCCAAAAATGGGAAATGGCGGGGACCACGGTCGAAACAATGACCTTAGGAACACCATGAAGACAAACAATTCTAGCCATATAAAGCTCGCTAGCTGCTTGCACTTTGAAATTGGTCTGGCCAGGAATAAAATGAGCCACCTTTGTCAAGCGGTCGATGATTACCCAAATGGCATCGGACCCATTGGAGGTTTGGGAAGACCGATAACAAAATCCATACCGATCTCTTCCCACTTCCAGCGTGGAATAGGCAAAGGTGAAGGGTACCGGTGGCTTTAGATGTTCGGCTTTAACCCTTTGACAAATATCACACTCGGCAACATCTTGAGCAATTTGCCTTTTCATTTGGCTCCACCAAAATGTTTTCTTCAAATCTGATACATCTTGGTACTTCGGGATGTAGAAAACTTGGAATTATGAGCCTCTCTAAGAATTAGACTTCTTAGATGGGGATCGTGAGTACTACCAAGCGATTGCGATATCGAATCATCTGCGATCATCTTGAAAACTTCGTTGGCTTTGCTCTGCTTTCATGTTTTCCTTAATTTGGCTACCTCGGCATCAGTTTTCTGGGCCTCAAGAATCTGGGATTCAAAGGTAGGCTCCACTTGTAATGCAGCGAGGAAACCTGCTCCCACCAATTCAAGACTTAAGCGCCGAAAATCAGCACACAAGTCTTTTCCGAGTAGAGAAGATATGCGATTGCATTGTGACTTTACGCTTAAAGCGTCTGCCACAACATTGGCTTTACCGGGATGATAATGAATACCCATGTCGTAGTCCTTGATCGGTTCAAGCCATCTTCTTTGTCGATATTCAAATCAGTTGAGTGAATATGTATTTGGGCTTTTATGATCGGTGTAGATCTCACAGCGATTACCTAGAAGGTAATGTCGCCAAATCTTCAATGCATGGACCACGGCGGCCAATTCTAAATCATGAGTAGGATAATTAACTTCATGAGGGCTTAGCTGCAGGGATGCATATGCCACAACTCGGTCTTCTTGCATAAGCACACAACCAAGTCCATGGCGAGATGCATCGCAATAAATGTCAAGCTCTTAAGAACATCAGGAAGAGTAAGGCTGGAGCTTTAGTCAAGAGGGTTCTCGAAGCGAAAACTCTCTTCACATTTAGTGACCATTCAAATTTCTTCTCTTTACGCAAGAGTGAGTCGAGGTCTAGCAATTTTGGAGAAATTTTCAATGAACCTACGGTAATAACCCGCAAGTCCAAGAAAACTTCGGATCTCTGGGACACTTTTGGGAGGCTTCCAATTTAGCACATCTTGTACCTTGCTTGGATCAACAGCAATGCCTCCTTGGATAACACATGCCCCAAAATGCAACCTCTACGAGCGAAAGCACACTTGTTGAACTTAGCATATAATCGATGCCGACGAAGTGTTTCCAGCACAAGTCGCAAATGTTGTTCATGATCCTTATCAGACTTGGAATAAATAAGGATGTCGTCAATGAACACGACAACAAACTTATCCAAGAATTCCATGAACACTGAATTCATAAGATTCATGAAATAGGTGGTGCATTGGTGGGGCCAGAAGGACATAACGATATACTCGTACAACCGTAACGAGTAGAAAAAGCTGTTTTAGGAATGTCCTCGGCTCTAACCTTGATTTGATGATAGCCCGACCTCAAATCAATCTTTGAAAAACGCGGGCACCAACCAAGCGATCAAAAGATCATCAATTCGAGGCGAGAGGATATTTGTTTTTGATGGTGACCTCATTTAACGGACGGTAATCCACACACATCCGTAAAGTGTTGTCTTTCTTTTGACAAAGATTGCGGGCATCCCAAGGTGAGGAACTCGGTCGAATAAATCCTTTGTCGAGCAATTCTCCAAGTTGCTTCTTCATTTCAACCAACTCATTGACATGCATTCGATATGGACTCACGGATATCGGGCGGTTCGAGAACGAGTTCAATAACAAACTCCACTTCCGATCGGTGGTAAGCGGGAAGGTCTTGAGAAAAACATCAACATACTCGCGACAATTGGTACTAACTCCAAAGAAGGAGTGGTACCAACTCGGTGAACACAAAGATGAGCCAATTGCTTTGGAATGGTAAACAACTTGAATACAAATCTGCATTGGTCATAGAAATAGACCGCTGGGAACAATTGATTTAACCACGGTTCTTGGGCAGCCAATCCATACCCAAAATGACGTCCAACCCTTTAGAGTCAATCACAATTAGATTTGCTAAAAACTTTACCCCAAGGATTGTTATGTTGACCCCAGTACAGATCGATCGGTTTAAAGACCGACCGGTGATTGAATAATAAAAGAGGGTTGGAGGGTATGCATGTTTAAGCGATGTTGAGCAACAAAATGATTGCTAACAAAGAATGAGATGCTCGAGTCAAATAAAGCGATGTTGGACTGAAATTAACTAGGAGCATACCCATAACAACCGGTGTATCAACGCCTCTTAGCAGCGGTGATCTGGTTCACATGCCCACTGGTGGGCGGATCGGCTTTGATAGGGGCCTCTGCGAAGGGCTGGCGCACGAGCCTCGGATATGGTCGAGCAGAGGCAATCCTTGCTTTGCTTTGCCACACACTTGTTGGCATAATGCCGGGCGACCACAATGAAAGCAGATAACCCACAGGTTAACCTTGTTAACAGGACGGGCTGATTTCCACTTAGTCTGGTCGTGGTGGGAGGAGATGGACGAGGGCAAACACCGCTGGCCTTGGTGAAAATGGGGTGGTGCTCGTGGTGGTCTAGACAACCACATACGAGGCCTTGGTGGCTGCCACCGAGAATAAAGCGAGAAGTCGCCGTCGTTTGCGTGACTCCTCCAACGCCTTGCTCTTACTCTCGGCCACAATTGCTTTATTGACCAAATGAGAGAAATTTCTGAAGTCATGCAAAGCCACCACCTTCTGCAGTTCTTCAGATAGCCCATTCAAGAACCGGTTTCGACGGCGAAGGTCGGTCGAAAGCGTCATCGAGCATATCGGCAAGGAAGTTGAACTCATGAAGATATTGATCCACGGACTTTCGCCTTGCTTGAGAGCGAGAAATTCTTGTTGCTTGATCATCATGACCCCTTCAGAATATGAGCTTTAAAAGCTTCCACGAACTCATCCCAAGTAGGGACATGTCCAACAGTGAATGGCAAGAAGATTATCCCACCATATGCTAGTGGCCCATCGGTGATAAGCGGCAAAAGAACCTTTTCCTCTCGGAACATTGAGCAATCAAAAGCTTCTTCTCAATGGTCAGAAGCCAATCCTCGACTTCCATGGGATCTGAGAATCGGAGAACACGGCGGGTTAGTCGTGAAAGTCGGCAAGGCGCCACGCACATGGTGGCCTCCTACTCTGACGGCTGATGCAACAGGAGAAGAAGTATTGCGCGCAATCTGCTCCAAGATGCGCGTCTGGTCCATGCGGTTGCGCTCAATTTGCATGAGCACATCAGCCATCGAAGGTGGTGGAGGAAGCTCCTCTTCCTGGGGACCACCTTGCGGACCTTGAGAGCTGGAGGGTTCAGTCGGCCCTCCCTTAGAATGAGGCACGGAAGTCGACATGCCCCTCCCTTGTTGCGCTTGCGCACGAGTGGTAGGTCCTGTCATCCTGTTACCACACCATGGTTAACAACACAACAAGGACATACTCGGCAAACACAAACAAGGTTGCAATTAGAAAAGAAACAAACACTGTACATATAATGCATTATGTTATGTTATGCATTCAAGTTAAGACCAAACCAGAAACTTCATATATAAACAACAAAATTTCGGTTCCAGTCTTACATTATAGTCGGCCATATTGTCAGATTACAAACCGAAAGTTAAACTTACATACTTTGTACAAAATACTACTGCCCTATTACATACAATTTATTTAAGGGCAACTACTAGACTAAAAGACACTCAACCACGAGGATTCATCGTCGAGGTACTAGCGTAGAGATCGGTTAAAGTTCACGGAAACTCATTCAAAAGATGAGCTCGGGGAACCGGTATCAACGAGATCAACGGGCTAATGAGACACCTCGGGAACCCAACGGTGGTGATGACCTCCGGAGAGTGCGATCGCAGAGTGCGAGAAAGCTGCGATCATCGGGCTTGGCGCACTTGTCCATAAATAGGTACGCACCCGCCACCGGAAGTCGGTAAGAGGTGGTGCGGCGGCGGGGAGAGGTCGTTGTCACCATAAAGCGCGTTGCGAGCGCGGTTCATGTTGACTCCAGAAGTAGGTACTCTGGGCCTCATTAAGGCGATGCCTAGTTTCCTTAGCTCCCTCACAAGACAGCGATGGATTTGGTCCATGATGCGGACCATCCTCGCCAAGCTATCGCACACTGGGGTCTTCGCTAAAGCGTATCTCGGCGAACATGTTCACTTGAGTAGGGCCTTGATTCGGAAGTGGTCGTAGGGTGGTTGAGACAATTCCGTCAAATCATGACGAAGAAGGCTCATCATCCTACTCGCGACTTCTGAGCTGCCATAGCCTCGGAGGTGGCAAGTGCTTGGACACGATGAGAACAACTGCCGACTCGTGCCTAGCGATGACATTGATGAAGGCACGGTACTCCTCCATCCACGGTCCTCGGTCTCGTCGATAAATGGCATACTCCGGTGATAGGTGAAATTGGGCGCCACATCATGTCGAGTAAAGTGGGAACCCATCAACATCTTGAGCTCGAGTCTCCTTGACCAAATACCAACCGCTCATCTATAGGCAAAAAGACAAGATAAGAAACAATTCACTTTTAAATAAGCCAACAGAAAGTTGGACAAGAAGTGACCTTAAGGAGGATAAGGAATAAAAGATGTCATACTTAAGCTTTCAAAATTATACTACTACTTGAAATAGTTTTATTAGAAGACTCTCTAACAACTTCGGCCATGCTACTTCTAACCTACAGGCAACGTATGCTCTGATACCAACGCTGTGGGCTCCCCGGGTTATTGGGAATGTACTTAATTAAATTCATACAGTAACATGATTATTAAGGAAGGAACAATACTGTCCCTCAATTAAAGATCATGCTAAAGGTATAAATTCAACAAGTAACAATTCCAATAAACAGGATCCCCGGATATATATATATATATCTCACAATGGTTCCCAGGATCAATGACCATTGCATATATATATCCTTTAACAACATTGCATCATACACATACAAGTCGTACATTTGCATAATTAAACATAAGTTTACAACATTCGGGTTTAGTACTACAATATAGAGTGACTTGGTCACTACAACATATTCAACAGCGGAAGCAAAATAAACTGAAAAAGTCCACCAATGGCCTCATTGTAGCATCCCAAATTTTGGCTTGTGTTTCAAATGTAATAAAATGAGGGTAAATTAAAACTTTTCCTTCATCCTTTTACTTTTGAAACTTTTCTGAAATTCTTGTAAAAGAATTTTGGAAAATTAAAAATCAAAGGCCTCATTTATCAAGTCAACAACCTCCTTGGTCAAATCTTTTGTCAAACCCTTGGAAATAATTTTCCCTGGTTCTAGGGTGGCTTGGTAACACCTCTGAATTATTTCATAATTTTGGGAAATTATTTGAAATATTTTAGAGGCAAGTCAAACAGTCAAACATCTGTTTTAACCTTCTGGAATTTCTTGAGAAAATTCCAGTGCACAAAACCCTCTGGAAATTTTATGGAAGGTTAACCCCAAGGTAAGCAAGCTCCAGTTAAAATTTCATAAATTTTGGAGTTGATTTGATGCCTCAATTAAATCCTCAAAGTTTCAGTTCAAAAATCAAAACCTAAGCGGTTTGCTTTGTTCCTCGGTGCGAGTCGGGCTCGGGCTCGAGCCAACCGACTCGGTCGAGTCAACTAACTATCTTGCGCTGATCGATCGGGCGCGCGCTCTGGACCGTTGGATCTCAATCGGACGGCTCGCGTTCGTGTATGCATTCGGACAACTCGGTTGCCCTTTGATGCTCAACCGTTGGATTTCCATCGGACGGTGGACGTTTGTGCGCGGCCGTTTCAACGCGATCGCGTGATAGCCGTTGGATGCGAATCGGACGGCTGGCTGTCGTCGCCTTCCTCTCGCGCGGCCTGGCGCGAGCTTCGCGTCGCAGCGCCATGGCGAGGTGGTTGGAAGCGCGTGGCCGGGTCACTCTGCGGGTCTGCGGTGCATTTAATGTGCGCGATGCACGCCTCGCAAGTCCATGGCTCAATCGCTCCGTCGCTCGTCCACGGCCGTGAGCGCGGCATCCGAGGGGCCAACGGTGCCTGCTCCCCTCGACTACTTAAGCCCCCTTGCTCCTCCTTGACCTCCCTTTCACCTTTGCGCAACTCGAGCTAGTACTCTGTGTGTGTTTGAGTTCTAAAACCCGAAACCGTTTCGCCGCCATTGCCGAGCTTCAAGCTCACGGTGAAAGCGGTATCACGATGGTTCTTTGGCTCCTTCTTGCTCCTGCACCTTCCTCTCACCTCGGTGGTGCTTAACCCCACTCCATTTCAGGTTGCTTCAGCGGGGCGCGGGATTTTGGATTTCCCCAAATCGGCGCGAGCATCCTTCTTCGTCTCGGCCGCGGTGAGTGCTCCTTTTCTAATTCCTTTCTCTGGGAGCTTCTCGTGCTCTCTAGAACCCATCGTGATGACGCGGCATGGTTGATTTTGCCGGCCGTCTTCCTCGCGTCATCTTCCTCGGTCCGTCGCGGAGTTTAAATCGTCGGGCTGCTCGACCGCCTCTGCACCTCCGCGTCGGTCGGTAGCTCCTGGTAGCCCCTAGATGCTCGAGCACCGCTTGAATGGTCATTGCGGAGCTATTTGTCATTTGTCGTCGTTGTCATTTTACGCGCGCCCCGTCGTCGCGCGCGCTCTGGTCCACCACCGTCGGTGTGGGTGGTACGGAAGGTGCGCAATGCTATTGCGCACCCATTCACGGCATTCACTCGCGCCACCGTGCCTTTGGTCGCCGGCGTTGTCGCAAGCAAAGCCGGCAGCGTTGTCGGACGACAACGTTGCGGGAGCGGCGTGGTGGTCTTCGGCCGTTGGATCGAGATCAACGACCACGGAGCCTCCACGTCGGCCCTCCATTACTGCGCGTGAAGTGTTTGGTCTGGTTCAATGTCGTCCGTTGGATCTGAGATCGGCGGCTCTCATTCGCCACGTCTCGGGTGTTAGTGAAGTCCGAAAGTGCTAAGTCAGAAATCAGTATCACATTAGGGTCTTGTCATTTTCATATCTCTGTCATCTTAGCTCCAAATTAGATGATTCCAATTTTGTTAGCTTCCTTATAACTTGAACTTAAATATAAAAATAATTGTAGACCATAATCAAACCTGGAGAACCATTTTCAAAAATAGTAAACAAGTGAACATAATACTGTTTTCAGAACTTTAGCAAACTTGGAAAATGCATAACTTTTAATCTATAGATCATTTTGTATGAATCCAATTGGATTAACTTCCCTGATAGTGTATTTGCTAGGAAAATTGGTTTCACAAATTTTACTGTTTTTAGAAATCATAAGGATCATATTTTAGTTTAATACCTAAACAATTTAGACAAATCATAACTCTTTCATTATAACTCCAAATGACCTGAAATTTTATATGGGTTATCACTATACCAGTAGGAAGCCACCATAAAAATTTCAGCTTGAAATCTTTCTAGAAAATATTTTTGCTACAGTGCTAATTATGGCCGAAAATTAGGTTTTAGAGAATATCTTTTGCACCACAAATCCAAATTAGGTTTTCAGTTCCTATGTCTAAGTATATTCCTATTATACCTTGTGTATAATTTTAAATCGCATTTGGTTAATTTTTGCTTGCTCTTTCATTTAAGCGTTGCTCGTCTTATTGGTTGTTTTCGCTCTTTAGCTTAGGATTCGATATTTGCGGTAACCCGAGAACGACCCTCGCAACAATTTGAGCCACAACAAGCAGGCAAGCAGTTTGATCATTTCCCATTGATCCCTTTACTTTTAAAGTCTAATATTTTGTTTAACTTCTATGTATGCATTGCTATTTTGTTGTTAAATTGATTAGTTAGACCTCTAGTTGCATAATCTGTAGGTAAATGGTTATCCTCTACTACAGAGCCTAGGTTATTTCTTTGTGGTTAGAGTTCGATGGATGAACTCTTATCACTTAGTAGATTACGAATGAATATTGCTTAGCCATGCCTAGTTATCGGTAGTATTGGGCGATCATCGACTTAGTCGGTGATCTTGATCACACAACTACTTATACTACTCCATTATGTCCAACCCTTGTGTTTTACCATTTTGCAAATCAAAAACTGAAAACAAAAATTATATCTTGACTTGGGCACAATGGTATGTTGATGTGATCTGTTGGGTGTGTGGAATGGTGCCTAAGTCCCCAAGGACCGAGTTACTTGTGTCACTAAGCCAAGCGCTTATTGCGTGCTAACCACACGAGGGGGATATGGAACCTCTCTTGACTAAGTACTTTGGGAGGTGTTAATTATGAGCTGGTCGGTGGGTGTGTTCTTGTGTGTGTGTTTTGGAGGAGCATTAGCGAGACCGGTTAGGGTGGCTAATGTGTCCTTCTCCGTGGGTTGCGGCTCTTAATTAGCATCGTCCATTGGAAAGCGTCTTGTTAGACTTAGCCATGCCCGCATACCAAAGGAAGTGTGCTAACAGTGGTGGTGGAAAGGCGGTCTATCGTGTGGGTACATTGGTACACCTGCGAGGTTAAAACTATTCGAATAGCCTCGTCTAGGTTATGGACATGCTTGGTAGGTCGTGCAAGAACTAGACTACAACCTTTTAAAAACTTAAACTTGACATGGGTGGTATGAAGGGTACTTCATGCTATTGTTGTGGTGACTATGGGTTAGTCACTTCTAGGTTGGTGTTGTTTTCTATCTATGTTATAATTGTCTCTCTTTTATTTGAACAATAAAAGTTAATTGCAAACTTGCTTTGAATCTATTACCTTATTGCAAATGAAAACTTGCTTTATCTTTGAAAATAAGTCGAGCCTCATCCACTTAAATAAAGCTTGCATGTAGTTAATTATAGTTCTGTTATCTCACACGTCAGTCTTGCAGTACAAAAACAAGTTTTGTACTCATCGCTGCTTAATATTAATTGTTGCAGAGGAAGAAGGTGAGCCCCAAGGGCCTCACTTTTGTGAGTTGTGTTGCGCGCCGTCAGGGACGTTTAGCTTGGCGGTCCGGTTGGTTGCCTTGTGGGTAAAGGCACACCGATTGGCTTTTGTTTATCGCCATCTTATGGTCATTTTGCTTCATTGTGTATTTACTTATTTGTATGACTTTTGGCAGTCGGCCTCTCTTTGTAATAACTCTCTTTATATTATGTATGTCTTTCATTTGTTGCTTTTGCTTGGCTCTATGTGTATGAATGGAATTGATGCATGATTTTGTAGCAGGTGTGTATCTGCAGTGGGAAGTATACATATATCGAGGCTTGGTTTATTTGATTTGTACTGTTAGGACCACGTGGATGGTTTAACAGTACAAGCCGAATAAACCGGGGTCCTCACACTCATCCACCCGCAGGCAATTGCGTGGAGGAAAGAAGTAGCGTTACTCGTTAGCGTCACCCTGATCGGCGCTAACGGGTACTTCGTAAAGGAAACCGTCCTCACCTGCAACAATAGGTGATAGCACCTTGAGTACGGAAGGTACTCAGCAAGTCTTACACAAACTAACCAAAAGAAAGTGGTTATTAGAGCCTATTCAAAGGAGTAGAGTTTTTACATGCATAAGGTTACAACAGGAAGGTATAAAGGTTCAAATTTGCATAAAGCGATACATCTTAACCTAAAAAGACTAACTTTTGATAAAGCAATTTAATAAATCAAAGTTTGTTTAGAACAGTAAGTAAATGACATAAAAGTAAACAGTATAGTGCATGATTCCCTCATGCAAACCGAAAATAAACCCAAACCAGATTTTTGAAAAATCAAAACTTCTATACAGCTGACATCAATTCAAGTTATCGTCCATGAACGTGGACACGGCTATTCGAACAGTTTATACCCTGCAGGGGTGTACATCTTTACCCACATGACTTAGCTAGCGCGTTGCCTTCGGATGCCTCCGAATGATGACATACTTCCTTTGGTATGCCGACCGGGGAAACTAAGATTTGGTATTTTCAACAAGCTAACACTATTGAGTTGGACCCCATGTGTGAACCGATCCCGCTTAAACAACGATCGATAGCATCCGCTAACCGGGCACACATGTTGCGTCGATGAATGCCGATCCAAACAATTTAATGCGAATTGGGTTCCCTACCCATAGTAGAATGCTATCGGCACCATTAAGGTATCGTATATGCGACGAGGCACATATACGCCTCACCCTCCTAAGAACATCCGTCATCGACATACAAGCTCACATGGCATAAAACGTCCTCGGACCAAAGCATCTATGCCATACAAGGTCAATACACATATCCTTACTCTCCTGTTTCCAACTCAATAGTCTTAACATTTTACTTAACCAAGCAGCGCCCATACACTCGCATGTGGAAGTACGTGGGGACTTGAACCGAATAGTCGAGTTCGGTCCTTAATTAACCCGGACAAGTCCACCACAAAACCCAATCTCGTGCACAAAAGCACCATCACTAGCTTCCTCTTGTCCGATCAATTTGAATTTCAAATACAAGAGTGATTTAAAGAAACGGACAAAGAGTTTAAAATAACAATAGTTCATGGTGATTCCCATGTTTGACAAGATATGCTTGTCAAACTCTAAAATCTCTAGACTGCATGTCTAAGCTAAAACTGAAAATATAGCTTATGATATACAGTACTATGCTAGGGTTAAGTGTATGGTGACAATTGAGGTAATCCATCATGTTTGGTCATAGCTAACTACTAACAAATCACATTTTGTACTTCCAGAAAAATAGCATGCACAGATATCACTGGATTTGTAAAAACTATTGTACAAAATTTGGGATCAATATGGTGCAAAGAGGATGCTTGCCTTGGTAGTAATACACTTCTGTTGCAGATTCAGGTTGCTCTGAGGCAGATTCAAAAACTTCAAATGAACCAGATTCTATAGAAAGCAAATAAATCCAATAAATTCCAAATCGATGAGAAGCTCAAAATGAAGGAAAAAGGCATGATCAATTTGGAAATGCATGATTACAGTATGCTTAAGCCATAACTACCCATAATAATGATAATAACCCATTTTATAACCTACTGTTTTCAAAAGACAGAAATTAGGTTTTAGTGCAAAGTGCCGTTTTGATTTGGAAGAGTGAAAGCAGGACAGTTACAATTTTGGAAAAAGTAATATAGAACATGCAAAAGTTCCTAAATGAAACTTAGCATGATCTTTTAGGGTAATTAATATCCCAAACCAACCTTAGCCTAACCCTAACTAGTTAGATTACATCAACTAAGAAGAGATTCATTTTTGTCGGTTAAACCGACAAAAAGAAACAGAGACAGATCTCAACTAGAAGTTAAAATAGATGATGACAAGAATGGAAAGATCAACTTGTCATGCTGCTAGGGTTTAGTTGAAACCTAAATAAGATGATAAGTTGACAGGAGAAACCCTAGGTCTTGAAAATGACATGGAAAACCGAAAAGGTATAATATCAACTTTTCAGTTTGAAGCAAGTTGAAGCTACTGATGCTTAAAAGAATGATTCACAGGAGCTTCTTAAGTCCTTAAGATGCTCAAGATATCATAACTAGGGTTTTTGGCTTACCAGTATAGGAAAGATACCAAGATTCTGAAAATTCGAAGTTGATCGACAGAGAGACAAATTCGGATTTAACCTGCAAAAGATGCCGAATCTTTAATGCAAGGTAAAACCAGTGCTAAAGGATAGATAAGCAAAGGATAGGAGCAAAATCCCACTGGGCAGCAAGGAAGAAAGTGAGCTTCAGTGGTCAACAATGGCTGCAGCTCAAAAAGCTAGGGTTTATATATAAGGGAGTTGAGCTACAGGACAATTGGGAAAAGTCTAGAGCTTGATGAGGTGTCCATTTAGGGCTAATTATCCCAAAAATTAGTTGCAAAAACTTTGGGATAAACCTCTCCTTGATTTCAGAGAGCGCTGCGAGAGAGGCGAGGAAGATGATAAGAATCATCGACATGTGGTCCCATTGGCGATCCACGTAGCGCCTCCTAAAACGCGAAAAGAACACCAACCGTCCGATTGGAAATGGGCGGCTGTGATAAATAGAGAGATTAAATGATTTGAATCGGTACCAGTTAATATGGACCGCACGATCTAGATCGGTTGATCGAGATCTAATCGAAATCCCGAAGGGCTGCGGGGCTCCGCTTTCAAAGTGACGTTGGATTAAAATCCAACGATCGATTAAAATGATACACGTCACCCCTTTTAGATGTGATGGCACAACACCGTTGGATTTGATTTCTACGGTCAGGATGGAAAATTGAACCGGATGGTCCGATTGCATACACTCATGTGGACCTTACGATTGAAATCCAATGATCCACCGATTTTGGGCTTTAAAGGTCCGCGGTCAAAAAGGAGCGCCGTAGGATTAAAATCCAAAGGCCTGCATAAACGCGCGCCTCTGATTTAAAATTGGAATAAGCGACGTCGTTAGATCAAGAATGAATGGCTGCAATCGTGAGGGGATCCGAGTCGTCCGAATGCATACACTAATCTGGACCACACGATGAAGATCCAACGGCCCAGAGGAGTGAGGGCTTTATAATACGCGGTAAAAAGGAAAAGCCGTAGGATTTGAATCTAACGGCTCAGATAAAAGCGCGCCTTTAAGTTTAAAACGAAAAGAGGTGCGCTGTTGGATCGAGAATGAACGGTGGAGATTTAAAAGGGATCCGGAGTTGTCCGATTGCACACACTGGTCTCGCTCGTTAGATCAAGATCCAACGGCGGAGATTAAGATGCATACGTGGACAGCTCGCGGGGTGTTATAGCTTCGCCCGTTCGATTGAAGATCAACGGCTCATATCACGCGTGTAGTTTTGGGTTTGCGCCCGAGCGTGACCGAGCCAGACCAAAATGATTCGGTTGGACCCAACCACAAGAGGCCGAGTCGCTACAGTGCAAGGGTTTAGGTTTAGACCGGTTTAGTTGACCAGAACCTTATTCAAATATTCCAAGGTTTGACTGGGCTTTTAAAAATAGCAAATAAATTTATAAACTCATGAAATTTTTACTGTAAGCTGCTGGGATGATATATTTCCCAGATAAATTTTATAAACCACATTTTCACTTTGTAAAATACATAAATATTTATTTCTGGCTGAAAATATTTATTTAAAGACAATAAATTTTTCTTTAAGCCCAAATAATTTCTAAAAATGCAACAAAAATATTTTTAGCCAAGATAATTTATCTAGGCTTTAATAAAAATACTTCCCAGTCATAATACAAGTTTATCTTGTATTCCTTTAAGACTTCAAATGGTTCTTTAGGGTTTTGGCTAAAAAGGAAGGTTTTTAACTTGTAACATGCTGCCCAAAGTGTAAAAATGAACAGTAATGCTATGAACAACACCTCATTACTGTTCATAAAGCATTTTATTACTGTTTATAAACTTGGGGCTGTTACATTTTCCTTTCCATTGCTTTGTTTAACCTTTCCTTTCTTGATTTGAAGGTACTTTGACATCACGCTTCACATCGTCTTCTGGTAGTATGAAAGGCTCGGCTCCACTCAGTCGACCGAAAGGGGCATCGATCGATAGAACGGAAAGACTGGTTGGATGGTAATCTAGTATCAACCCCAGGACTCAGTGCAGAAAACAGAAGGCAAGCAAGATTTAAGGTGGTCTCGCTTAGCCTCACTACTCTAGTTCTAATTGTCCGGTTTGGAGAGGAATGTATCAAATGAATGCATGAAAAGATGCATACATGCAGTCATTTTTAAGACAAATTTAAGTTTGATTAGTGAGAGTGCAAATACTCACATGCATGCTTACATGCTTCTTGTTTTATGCAACTTGAGTAACATGACATGCTTAAGTTAATTTAGAAACTATATGCATGATCAAAGTATAAGAATCAAGATGCCTAACAAGTATTTTGAGGTATCTTCTACCCCCCTTAAATATTTTGGTGCATAAAAGATAAGTTGAGGAAATAATGGACATAAGGTGAGGGAATGACAATGGGTATGCAATTTAATTCTAACATGTACTAACTACTCCAAAAGGTTCCGACATAGTTGCTATGCATGCCGTCTGTAGGCGATGTGCAACTATTTGGAACAAGGAGAGCAAACGATTACGAAATCCAGTGTCTACAAGCTAACTAATATCATTAGGGTGTATATATTCTAAGAATAACCCTAACTTAATCTTAAAGCAAGGCATCGATTAGGAGAAACAGACATTACCCTAACCCGGTTGCAAACACATAATAAGTAAGAAATGAACTCCAAATGTTTGTATGAAAGCATAAGACCAGCGCAAAACCACAAAGCAAAAGATTTGCTTCCCGGTACGACTAACTCGTATTGAATGAACGAGAAATCGTTTAGGATAATAAAATTTTAGAACACAACTCACGTTCTAACGCATCTAAAAGGCATGGCAAAACCATATAAGGGTGCATTGGGCACTAGCTATCTAATATCACATCTTACCCTTTTAACCCCATGAGTTTTAGTTGATTTATCATCTCATTTTTAACGCTAACGACGAACTATGTGCTCGCAGTCCGAAACTTGTGCTTGCTGTCCAGATCTTGTATCCGAGCTCCGAGATGAGTGCTTCAACTCCGAGTCCTTCAAATCTTCACTAAATACAACCAACATTTCATATTTTTAACTCTCATTATTCCCCAAACCGAATTTAACCGATAACCAACTAACTTTGAAATGAGGAGAGAGGGGAACAACTTTTTCGAAAACTCAACAAGAATAAGGCAAGTTGAGCAGGCTAAGATAGATAAGGAGTAAAATCTGAGAAGTTACTTGAGTTTTCATAAACCATTTGACATTTTGAAAATAAGTTTTTCAAAATATCCTAATGACGACCAAGCTAGGGGTTTCTACGGTCGGTACAGCTCTGATACCAACTATGTGAGGACCCTAGTTTATTCGACTTGTAATGCTTAGCCTTCCATTGACCCTAGCATCACAATTCAAATAAACCAAGCCTTAGGATATGTATACTTCCCAGAAATGCAGTATACACACCCCGTTACAAAATCAAGCATCAATTCCATACACGAGAGGTTACAATATCAAAACTTCATAATATACAACAGATTGAACTAACAAGATAAATAACAAACTACAGTGAAGCAAAGCCATAAGATGGCGATAAATAAAAGAGCCAATTAGTGTGCCTTTACCCACAAGGCAACCAACCGGGCCGCCAAGCTAGTCGTCAAACCCGTAGCACATCTCACAAAAGGGAAACCCTTGGGGCTCACCTTCTTCCTCTGCAACAAAAAACATTAAGCAAAGTATATGAGTACAAAAATTGTTTTTGTACTCGCAAGACTGACGTGTAAGGGGAACAGAACTATAATTTAACTACATGCAAGCTTTATTTAAGTGGAGAGGGCTCTGGACTTACTTTTAGCAGAAAGCAAGTTTTCTTTTGCAATAATGTAATAGTTTGAAGGCAGTTTTAACAATTCAAATTTTATTTGCGAAATAACACGATGATGAAGTAGTAACAAAAGACATCCTGGAGATGACCAACCCAATGGCCATCACAACAATAGTATGAACACCCGTTCATACCAACCCATCAAGTTTTAATTAAATGTTGTAGTCTAGTTCTTGGGGGGCGTATCCGAGCGTGTCCATAACCTAGGACGAGGCTATTCGAATAGTTTTAACCCTGCAGGGGTGTACCAATGTACCCACACTTTAGACCGCCTTTCCACCAGCCACGGTTAGCATACTTCCTTTGGTATGCAGGCACGGCTAAGTCTAACAAGACGTTTTCCAATATTGTGTATCAACTACGAGCCGCTCGTATGGATAGAAATCCATCTACGACATGGTAAAGCCGAAAAGACAACTACCCACAAAGGGTAAAGCTTTTCGGACAACTACCATGCTCCCAACACCATCCCTCCTGCGACCTCCTGCGACCCGGAGCCAATACACGCCAAAGTACTAAGTCAAGAGAGGTCTCATACCCTCTAGTGTGGTTAGCACGCAAAATGCTCGATCACGGTGGCGCAAGTAACTCGGTCCTTAATTGACTTGGGCACCTTTCAAGAACACCCAAAAGCACACCAATCTTACCATTGTGCCCAAGTCCAAATCATTTTGTTTTCATTTTTAGTTTTCACAGATAACATAGCAAAAATGCTAAAATATAAAGTTATAATAATTTTGTGTGATCAAGGTTACCGACTAAGTCGATAACCGCCCAATTCTACCGGTATCTAAGCATGGCTAAGCATCATATCGTAAATACAAATAAAAGGCCCTAAATCATTCACCGGGCTCTAATTCACCAGTGAGAATAATATTCCTAAGGTAGTGGCAGGGGTGAACAATTTCAAGGCAACAATGCAATGGGATTAACTACCTCTAATCGACAAAATTACTTTGACACAAAAGCATGCATATATACAAGTTAAACAAAATATTAGACTAGAAAATAATGGGAATGAACTGGATATGATCAAACTGCTTGCCTTTGCTTTGTGTGAGATATTCAACTTGTTGCAGAGGATCACTCTCGATATCGACGCCATCTAACGATAAAAACTGCCAAAGCGAAAAACAGCGAATAAACACCAGAATTCCAAAAGTATCCAAAAATTGACAACACAGAAGACAGATTATAATTTTAGATAAATTTAAAGACACAAATTGTTGGACTAGGAGTTGATTTGAATCGGTTATGAACTTTTGAAATTGAGACTATAGCATAAGGTCTATTGTCGATTAACTAACCAATAACTCAAATCTTGACTTATGATAGATTTTACTTCTTCAGACTAGATGTGAAAAGTTAGAAGTTATATTTTCTAAACCACTTACTTTGACAAAAGATAGGGCTCTACCTCATTGCTATAAGAATATTGCATTCTAAAATTGACTCCCACTCACTCTCTTAGGATGAAAAGCGAAAGGCTGAGTACAACAAGATGAAGTTTAGAACTCTACTTTTACGCTCCTTAGGCTGCTAAAAGCTACTAAGTATCATCAAACCTACTTAAGTACTAGACTCGGCTAACACCAAGTGGTTCGAAACTTTGAAAATCTTTAAAGGTTATTTACCTTACAGACTACTCTATCCAACAGCAAAACTAAATTTTCATTCCTGTTTACTCATCCTACAACAAAGATCACTCTAAATGAAAAACTACCCACGACTTTCTACAAAACTCAAAACTTCACTTTGAAAGTCCAATTCAGATTTTCCTCTAAACAACTTCCTAGATTGAAATACTAGTAGCTAGTCACTTAAGAGTTCACTCACGATCTTTGCCTTACAAGTCTTTGGCTCCCGAAATTCCTAAGTGCTCTCTCTCATTCCCTCTCTCGATCACAAAGCCCAAAAGGATTTGGTTACTTCTTTGCTAGTTTCGATTATTCATAACCAAATTGATTTTCGAGTTTAATTAGTTCATTAACTAGTTGTCTCTGACTAATTGACTCACTAATGACTCTAACTACTTGGTGAGTAAAGCAAAACATACTTCCAATTTTAACTCTTCTCACCTCTATTGGTCATCCGCAAGGGGTTTCTTGGCAATTCAATCTTTTACCTAAACACTTTCTCTACTCAATACTTTATCAAAAGGATTTCAAGTTATTGTCACTAACTTCTTCCAAATTAAAATTTTCAAATTGCTAAACACAAGTTTGAGTGGCATCAATGTCAGACAAAAATGGTGGGTCTGCAAGAGGGTTCACTACTTTACTGACATTTCAATTTGTCTCCCAATCAACTTCTCTGTTTCTCAGTTCATCCAAAAGACTGCTGTTATTACAACTGATCCATCATTCATTTATCCATTAGATTTGAGTGATCAATAGATATATCCAAAAATTTTAGCTTAAGAGAGTTGATACAACAAATGAGTTCTATTTTCAGTTTACAGAGAAGAGTTTCAGGGATGGAGCTACAGGGCAACAGGGGAGGCTCGGCTGCAACGGGGCTGTGGTCGTCGCCGGCGGTGGAAGCGATGGTGGCGACTGCGGATGACAAAAATGGGACCGAGGTGTCGAGGCAATCCCAGCGGATGGTGGCTTCACAGCTTGAGGAGGCCGGTGGCGGCCGGCGGCGAACATGCGCGGCCGAGCCGGGGAGGAGAGCGCACGACACTCGGGTGAGGAGAAAGGAAACTAGGGAGAGCATAAGCATGAGGAGTGGTAGGAACTCACCGGCGCGGTTGATGGTGGTGGGAGGAGTCGAGGTGGCCGGCGACACAAGCTCGCGGCGGGCGGCGGCGTTCACCGTGGCGAGGTCGCCGGGTGAAGGAGCTCGGCTCGGAGGTTGGCGACGGATGAGGAGCCGAGGCGGTGCTCTGCTCGAAGGAATTGAAGGAGGCGCCGGAGCGGCGATGGCGGCGAGCGGCGGCTCGGCCGGAACGGGAAGGAGGGCCGGTGACGAGCTACGATGGATGGATCCTCAAATCAACTGGGGGTTTTTGATGGTGGGGTGATGGGGCACTGTGTGACGCGGCCGGCGGGGAGAGGAGAGCTTCGGGCTGGTTGGAACGGCGGGGTGGTGCACGGCGGCCGAGCGAGCGGCACTGGCGCGTGCGCCTCGCCATGGCTCTCGGTGGAGAAGGGTAAAGGGGAGGCGAGCACGAGCACTAGGGAGGCGCGAGGTGACGGTGGTGGCGTGCCGGAGGCGGCGCCAGAGCTGCTAGGCGACGGGGAGGTGGCGCGGCCAAGGCGGGAGGAGAGAGGAAGCAAGGAGGGAGCCAGGGGGTGCTCGGTGGCTTGATGATGCTCCTTGTAGGCAGCGGGCGGAGGAAGCAAGGCATCGACGTGGGCGACGATGCTGGTGCGTGGCGCGCATGCGGCTCGGCCGGAGGCATCAAAGCGAGAGCGGCACGCAAGGCGGCGCAGCAGCGGCGCGTGGGCGTTGAGTGGAGGAAGATCTCGCGAGTGGGATTGGGCGATCGGCGGCGAGAAGAGGGTAAGGTGGTGCGGTGGAGACAGGTTGACTCGGGTCCGGTCGGACCAGTGGAACAGTGCTCGGCTAGGATTTGGATTTAGGGTTTTTAGTATTTGACCGAAAATAAGCAATTTTGACCTAGTTGATTGAAATAGAAATAAAATTCGAAAACTTCTAAAAATTTTTGTGGGCATTCTCAGGTTCACAAGGGACGTAGGAAAAATCATTTCAAACACTTTATATTTTAAAATTTGTTAGAATTAAATTGCTTTTAAATCTGCATTAATGATTTGATTTGAATTTTGGTGAAGGCAAAAACACTTCTAAAAATCTGGTAAAAATAATAATAATTCAAGATAACCAAACTAGTATTTTAATAAATTATTTTCAGGAACTTTCATTGACACATTTTTCTAGAATTCAAATAGGAATGGAATTTAAGTTTAAAAGTTTGAAATTTCAACACAAACTTTAATACAAAACATCCAAAGTTTTAAATTGTGCACAAGTTTTTAGAAAACCAAGAGCATGACCAAGAGATACAACAAAAGTTTTTAATCTTTAATACTTTTATACATTTAAAATACAAACCCTAATTTTGGGGTTGTTACAATGAGCCCGGCGGAAGGCAGTGTGAAACTCCTCCCAAGTGACCACATGGCCAGCGGGCTGCATGGCGAGGAAGTTCTCCCACCATGAGAGTGCTGCACCCTCAAGCTGGTGGGATGCAAACAATGCCTTCTCCCGCTCCTGGCACTGAGCGATGTTGAGGTTTCGCTCAACCTGGCGCAGCCAATCATCCGCGTCCAGAGGGTCCTCGGACCGGGAGAAAGTGGGCGGCTGCGTGCGGAGGAACTCCGAAAGTCCCCCACGAGGCTGGTGGCCATCGCCTCCAGATCCCGAGGCACCAGAGGGAGTGGAGGTGTTCCTCGCGATGACCTCCAGGATCCGAGTCTGATCCATACGGTTCCACTCGATCTGAGCAAGAACCTCAGCCATGGTCGGAGGAGGCGGGAGCTCCTCATCAGGATCAGCCGGCTGACTGCTGCGGGTTATTCTTGCCATCCTATTCCACAAAGATAGGTCAGCAACCACTCCGGAATAGGAGACAAAGAAAAACAATTAAACACTCTAGAAACTAAACTCTATCAGCTTGAGAACCCGCATAAAACCACAGCAAGATCACAAAATAAAATCCAACTTCCCAGTATGACTAACTCGTATGGAAGAACGAGCAATCAATTTTAAGGAAGGCAATTTCAGAACATAACCCACTGGTTTAACACAGCTAAATGCTAGGTAAAACCACCTAAAGAAAGATTACACACTTAGCTAACTCATATCACACCTTACCCTTTTATTCCCACAAGTTTTAGTTGGATTAATCTCTCATTTTCGGTTCTACACACTAACTACTAGCTAGCTGTCCATATTTTCTTCTTCAAGCTCCTAGCCGAAGTCTTCAACTCCCGAAGTTTCTATTTTCCATCAAAAGACAGACAACACTTTAGGTTATAACTCTCATGGTTCTCCCAAAACCAATTTAACCGATAAGCAACTACCTTTTTAAAGGGAAGAGAGGAATCCAATTTTGAAAACTCAAATTAGAGCAAGATGAGAGTAGAAAGCTAAGATAGGTAAGGAGTAAAATCTGAGAATCTACTTAAGCTTTCATAAACCATTTGATACTTCTAAAATAAGCTTTTCCAAAATATCCTAAGAACGACCATGCTTGGGTTGCTACGCCCAGGATGGCTCTGATACCAACTTTGTGAGGACCCCAGGTTATTTGGCTTGTAATACTTAACCATCCACTTGGTTTCTAACATTACAAATCAAATAAACCAAACCTCGAGATATGTATACTTCCCAGAACTGCAGTATACACACCTCTTCACAAAATCATGTATCAATTCCATTCTAGACATAGAATCCAAAGCAACACGTTACCAGACAGTAGACATACAAAGTAGAGTTATTACAAAGAGGGTCGACCGGCCAAATAACATACAACAAGTAAGTAGACAGCGGAAGCAAAAGTGTCATAAGATGGCGATAAACAAAAGCCAATTTGATGAGGATATCCCTACTACTTATGAGGTTATTCGTGAAGCAGGAGCTAAACTTCTCAAACAACAGGTGCATTTGTTTCTTAATGAATTTCCTTTTGTTGCCAATGAGAATTGGTTACTACCTAAAGCAATACTTGGTGCATTCTCAGGTTTGACAAATTTAAAGACTTTGGAACCGAGAGGGAGGAGAGGGAGGCCGAGAACAAATTCATGGAGGAGAAACACATGCGGCCAAGAAGGGAGAAGAAACCCATGTGGCCAACGAGAGGCAACGTGCTCTCAGGATAAAACCCTAGCACATGCGGGCGGTCAAGAAAGACATATGGTGACATGGCAACAAGGGTTACATTGGCATAAAAAGAAGCATCAAGTGCATCGAACAAATTCGCGCAAGCTAAGAGAATGAAAGCTCACAATAGAAGAGAAGCGAGAGGAGACTAGTTTAAATTTCCAAATTAAAGTAGGGCGCTTTTTGAATCGAATCTTTGTTCACATGAGCGATGTCGGACTCGGATCTTGTAGCGATGAGCAAATGTCGGACTCGGATGAGCGATGGCAAGTGCTACGATAATCCAATTCAAAAAGCGCCCTACTTTAATTTGGAAATTTAAACTAGTCTCCCTCTCGGTTTCCCTTGTATTGTGAGCTTTCCTTCTCTTAGCTTGCGCGAATTTGTTCGATGCACTTTGTAACAGCCCCAAGTTTATAAACAGTAATAAAATGCTTTATGAACAGTAATGAGGTGCTGTTCATGGCATTACTGTTCATTTCTACAATTTGGGCAGCATGTTACAAATTGAAAACCTTCCTTTTTAGCCAAAACTCTAAAGAACCATTTGAAGTCTTAAAGGAATACAAGGTAAAACTTGTATTATGGTCAGGAAGTATTTTTATTAAAGCGGATAAATTATCTTGGCTAAAAATAATTTTGTTGCATTTTTAGAAATTATTTTGACTTAAATAAAAATAACTGTCTTTAAATGAATATTTTCGGGCTAAAATAAATATTTATGTATTTTACAAAGTGATAATGTGGTATATAAAATTTATCTGGGAAATATATCATCCTAGTAGCTTACAGTCAAAATTTCATGATTTTATAAATTTATTTACTATTTTTAAAAGCCCAGTCAAACCTTTTAAACATTTGAATAAGGTTCTGGTCAACTAAACCGGTCCAAATCCAAACCTAGTACTGTAGCGACTCGGACCATGGGTCTTGGTCCAACCGAATCAAATTGGTGCGGCGATCCACGTTCGGGCACGAGCCCGAATCACACGCGTGTTATGAGCCGTCGATCTTCAATCGAACGGGCGAGTCTATAACGTCCCGCGAGCTGTCCACGTGTGCAATTTAATCTCCGCCGTTGGATCTTGATCTAACGACCGAGATTAGTGTATGCATTCGGACGACTCCGGATCCCCTCACGATCTCAGCCGTTCATTCTTGATCTAACGGCGTCGCTTATTCGATTTGAAATCGAGGCGCTCTTTTCTCGGGCCGTCGATTCAAATCTCTGGCGCTCCTTTTTAATCGTATACCGTTAAGGCCCAAATCTAGTGGGCCGTTGGATTTCGATCGTGGGGTCTAGATTGGTGTGTGCAACCGGACCATCCGGTTCATTTTCCAATCTCGACCGTAGGAAGCCCATCTAACGGTGCCGCGTCATCACATCAAAAAGGGGTGACGTGTATTCCTTTTAATCGATCGTTGGATCTTAATCCAACGTCTCTCTTTGAAAGCGGAGCCCCGAAGCCTTCAGGATTTCGTTTAGATCTCGATCGACCGATCTAGATCGTGCGGTCCATATTAACTAGTACCGATTCAAATCATTTAATCTCTCTATTTATCACAGCCGCCCATTTCCAATCGGACGGCTGACATTCATTTGAGCTTTTGTGAGGCGCGCGCGGCTGTGACTGCCAGCGGGACCCACATGTAAGAGTATGCTTATCTTCTTCCCTCTCTCTCAGCGCGCAAATCTCTCTGTAAACAGAGGAGAGGAGTTATCCCAAAGTTTTTGCAACTAATTTTTGGGATAATTAGCCCTAAATGGACACCTCATCAAGCTCTAGATCTTTCCCTCTTGCTCTGTAGCTCAACATCCCTATATAAACCCTAGCTTTTTGGAGCTGCAGCCATTGTTGACCACTGAAGCTCATTTTCTTCCTTGGTGTCCAGTGGAGTTCTTGCTCCTATCCTTTGCTTATCCATCCTTACTAATTGGTTTTACCTTGCATTAAAGATTTGATATCTTTGCGAGTTAAATCAGAATTTATCTCTCTGTCGATCAACTTCGAGTTTTTCAGAATCTGGGTATCTTTCCTATACTGGTAAGCTAAAAACCCTAGTTTTCGATATCTTGAGCATCTTAAGGACTTTAGAAGCTCCTGTGAATCATTCTTTTGAACATCAGTAGCTTTAACTTGCTTCAAACTGAAAGGTTGTTGTTATACCTTTTCGGTTTTCCATGTCGTTTTCAAAACCTAGGGTTTCTCCTGTCAACTTGTTATCCTAATTTGATTTAGACCAAACCAAAGACATGACAAGTTGATCTTTCAATTCTTGTCATCATCTATTTTGACTCCTAGTTGAAATCTGTCTCTGTTCTCTTGTCGGCTCAACCGACAAAATAGGTTTTACTTTAGCTTATGTGGTCTAATCGATTAGGGTTAGCTTAAGGTTAGTTTGGGATATTAATTACCCTAAAAGATCATGCTAAGTTTCATTTATGAACTTTTGCATGTTCTATACTCCTATTTCCGAAAATTGCAGTCTGTCCTGTTTTCAGTGCTTTTAAAATCTGAAAACTGGGACATTGCACTAAACTCCAGTTTCTGTCTTTTGAAAGCAGTAAGTGATATTATGGGTTATTATCACTATTATGGGTAGTTATGGCTTAAGCATATTGTAATCATGCAGTTCCAGATTGATCATGCATATTTCTTTCAGTTTGAACTTATTGTCAGTTTTGGTATTTATTGGATTTTATTGCTTTTTATAGAATCTGGTTCATTTGAAGTTTTTGAATCTGCCTCTGAACAATCTGAACCTGCAACAGAAGTTTATTATTACCAAGGCAAGCATCCTCTTTGCACCATGTTGATCCTAAATTTTATACATTAGATTTGTCTAAATCCAGTGACAACTGTGCATGCTATTTTGCTGAAAATACAAATATGACCTGTTAGTAGTTAGTTATGACCAAACATGATGGATTACCTCAATTGTCACCATACACTTAACCCTAGCATAGTACTGTATATCATAAGCTATATTTTTAGTTTTAGCTTAGACATGCAGTCTAGAGATTTTAGAGTTTGACAAGCATATCTTGTCAAACATGGGAATCACAACTGAACTCTTGTTATTTTAAACTCTTTGTCTAGTTTCTTTAAATCAGTCTTGTATTTGAAATTCAAATTGATCTGGACAAGAGGAAGCTAGTGATGGTGCTTTTGTGCACGAGATTGGGTTTTGTGGTGGACTTGTCCGGGTTAATTAAGGACCGAACTCGACTATTCGGTTCAAGTCCCCACGCACCTCCACATGCGAGTGTATGGTATTTGTTTGGTTAAGTAAAATGTTGAGACTATTGAGTTGGAAACAGGAGAGTAAGAATATGTGTATTGACCTTGTATGGCATAGATGCTTTGGTGCGAGGATGCGTTTTATGCCATGTGAGCTTGTATGTCGAGATCGGATGTTCTTAGGAGGGTGAGGCGTATATGTGCCTCGTTGCATATCGATACCTTAATGGTGCCGATAGCATTCTACTATGGGTAGGGAACCCAATTCGCATTAAATTGTTTGGATCGGCATTACTGACGCAACATGTGTGCCCCGGTTAAGCAGATGCTATCAGTCGTTGTTTAAGCGGGATCAGTTCACACATGGGGGTCCAACTCAATAGTGTTGGCTTGTTGAAAAATACCAAATCTTAGTTTCCCCGGTCGGCATACCAAAGGAAGTATGTCATCATTCGGAGGCATCCGAAGGCAACGGGCTAGCTAAGTCATGTGGGTAAAGATGTACACCCCTGCAGGGTATAAACTGTTCGAATAGCCGTGTCCACGGTCATGGACGATAACTTGAATTGATGTCACCTGTATAGAAGTTTTGATTTTCAAAAATCTGGTTTGGGTTTATTTTCGGTTTGCATGAGGGAATCATGCACTGTACTGTTTACTTTTATGTCATTTACTTACTATTCTAAGCAAACTTTGATTTATTAAATTGCTTTATTAAAAGTTAGCCTTTGTAGGTTAAGATGTATCGCTTTATGCAAATTTGAACCTTTATACCTTCCTGTTGTAACCTTATGCATGTAAAAACTCTACTCCTTTGAATAGGCTCTAATAACCACTTTCTTTAATTAGTTTGTGTAAGACTTGCTGAGTACCTTCCGTACTCAAGGTGCTACCACCTATTGTTGCAGGTGAGGACGGTTTTCTTTATGAAGTACCCGTTAGCGCCGATCAGGGTGACGCTAACGAGTAACGCTACTTCTTTCCTCCACGCAATTGCCTGCGGGTGGATGAGGCCATTGGTGGACTTTTTCAGTTTATTTTGCTTCCGCTGTTGAATATGTTGTAGTGACCAAGTCACTCTATACTGTAGTACTAAACCCGAATGTTGTAAACTTATGTTTAATTATGCAAATGTACGACTTGTATGTGTATGATGCAATGTTGTTAAAGGATATATATATACAATGGTCATTGATCCTGGGAACCATTGTGAGATATATATATATCCGGGATCTGTTTATTGGAATTGTTACTTGTTGAATTTATACCTTTAGCATGATCTTTAATTGAGGGACAGTACTGTTCCTTCATTAATAATCATGTTACTGTATGAATTTAATTAAGTACATTTCCAATAACCCGGGGAGCCCACACACTTGATGCTTCTTTTTATGCCAATGTAACCCTTGTTGCCATGTCACCATATGTCTTTCTTGACCGCCCGCATGTGCTAGGGTTTTATCCTGAGAGCACGTTGCCTCTCGTTGGCCACATGGTGTAACACCCCAACTCTCAAAGAGCCTGGAATGCTACTGGAATTATACTATTCTAGCACAAACTACCAATTTTTGGCAGAATCTTCTTTGTTTAAACAGCTATACTGAGAGTTCAACAATAAAACATGGCCTTTAACAATATTTCTCATAATCAAGTCTACTCATTCACGCATGATAATCAACTGGACATACCAAGACTAGCAACCTCATTATTACAAATAATCAGATACTCAAACCAAAACCATATATGGTGATAACAAAACAGTTTATTTATTTCTAAATTGGTGCTAAGTGGCAAACGCCTTAAGAGTGTGAGGTAGTGAGTGCAACAACTTCTATTCCCTCCCATGCATGTCGTTTCGCCTGCGGTACCTAAAACACATTAAAGCAAGGGTGAGCCTAAAGACTCAGCAAGTATCAACAAGGCCATAAACAAGAACACAAACATAGCATCGATGATCCTCAATTAACATCACACTAAACATAGCCATTTAGCTCATGATATGCAACCAATGCAATGCTCCTTGAACTTTATCTCTTTTCGCATTTTATCGTGTCATGCGGGGTATACAACCGTCGCTGTATACCCTTGCCTGTGCCCTCTGGCACAGGGACCAATAGCCTATACACCACATGTATAGGGACCTTTGCCCATCATCTTAATGATGGGGACCTCTTTGTTCATTAGCCCACATTCCACGAATGTGGGGACCTCAAGCCTGTCATCTACATGACGGGGACCTCAACTGTATGTGCTTGGTCACCACGTGACCAAGGCACCTGTATGCTCTCAACATGCATATGCACCATGATAACATTTTCATATGCAGGAATACAACATATTCCCATTGGCACGGAAGCAATAACAACATGCGGAAGAACCTTTAACCATAACTAGCAGTCATCAAAATAAACAGTAACTCACCTCATAAACAGGCATGCATGGCTATACGATCAAGATACACCACAATCATATCATGCAAGCATACATATATTATAGCCCGAATACTTGCCTCAACCGCGCGAGAACGGTGGACGCGACGAGGGTGCTGCCCCTGGGACCACGGTCCCACCTGAATTTTTAAGATAACCCAATCTAAGACCAACATACTGAACCAAGAGCATAAGAACAACACAAATGAACTTGCTAAACCCCCCAAGTGTTTCCCAACTTCCAATTTCTAGCGATCGATTTGGCGCACACTGTAGACAGTCAACTTCTAAAATACCTAACTTTCTGCTCAGGAATCCAAATAAGATGATCTTAGGCTTTCTGAAAAGGTAATTAAATTACCTAAATAAACCTAGTTGGGGAGCCCTTTTGATTCTTCCATTTACTTGCCCTACCAAGCCAATCTACAGAACATCAGAATTCACGTCGGGTTCTCTGGACAGTGCACTAAAACCACCATAACTTTTGCTACGAAAGTCCGAATCTTGAGTTCTTTATCTCTATGAAAAGGTATAGAAATTACCCACATTTTTTGTTATATTGAGATCCTCTGATTTCGTCTTTAACTAATAGATTAAGTCAGATTTCTACAGACTGTCCCAATACTGACAGATCAGCAGGACAGCGATACAAAAAAATTCATAACTTTCTAACCGTTAATCGGATTTGGGTGATCTTGGTGGCCACTGAAAGCTAAGAACATTGTCTACATAACTCTAGGAGATCAAAACTCCTAATTCGGCCTCTAAACACATGAAACTGGCCGCGCAATATTTTGGATAGAACACGATCTATTAAACCGACGCAAATCAATCTACCAAACGACATCAACCGCAACTACTACGCATCAACCAACGAAGAACACGCGACGTTACCCTTGAAGAATCGCAGCAAGATGATGAACTCTCCCCGCGAAGTTGATCTCCTCTCCTTTCTTCACTTGATCGGCAGTAGGGAGCACCAACGGCGAGGAGGGAGGCACCAAAGGAGGGGAGCACCACCATGGAGGAGAGGTTGTGCTACAGTGATGGTGGCGGCACTGTAGCTACAGTGCATTTAGGGTTTCCCCCTTCCTTTTATTGGTGGCCAACCCCTCATGGGCCTCCTGGGCCAAGGCCCGAGGCCCAAGTTGCCAAAAAACTGCAGAAACCCCCCCTTTTTATGTCTAATTTCTCTTTTGAACGCTTTCTTTCATATAATAAATCGGAGTATTACATTAAAACCCCTCTTTCTCCTGTTCAATCGCTTTGCTAAAAGAAATATTCTCCCGATTTATTTATTCTCTCTCGATTTAATTATTCTCTCCCGATTTAATTTTTGGGGTATTACATTCTACCCCCCTTAAACAGAATTCGACCCCGAATTCTATTCAACCTCAACACAAAAAAAACCCACTGCTAAAAGATTTACTAACATTACTATGTACCTACCGTGAAAAACTTTGGATAAAGCTCGCACATGCGAGACTCCAATTCCCAAGTCGCCTCCCTCTCGGGCTAATGGGACAAAGGCACCTTGACACAAACCAACGACTTGTGCCTCAGCACTCGCTCTGACCTCTCTAACAACGCATAGGATGCTACTCAAAGGTCAGCAGCTCCCACGAAACTTCAAACTTCGGACCTCTCTGGTACTCACTCAGCACTGGGACAAACAAGACGATGTGTACTTCGCGCATGGACTCACTACGGTCCTAATGTTTCGCCAACTAGCGAAAACAACCCAATGTACCTTAGGGCAACCCCCCTAGTGGTACCAAACCACGCAACATGTGCATAGAACACTGAACTCTTGTTCCACCTCAATCGAACTTTTTCACCCAAAAAAAGATCACCTCCTTTAACGAGGGACACACAACAGAACTCGCTTTAAACACACTCTTTTACCGACAAAACCCATCTGAAGATGAAAGACTCACATCGCAACTATGCGTTACCAGCTCGGTACTGAAGAGTCAAATCCAGAAATAGGAATTTCATCACGAAAACCATTTCCATTTTCCAATGGCAGTTTGCGAATAAACGTCACGAAATCCAAATGAGAAATCACTCGAATGCCCAAATCAAATACTTCTTTTATTCCATCTGAACTGGAAAGAATCACACACGCCAACGTAAATGCCGAGCTCAACTTACGAAAGACAATGGTCAACAGCACATAACTCAAATGAGAATCAGGAAAATGATTCACTTCTTGAGGAAGCATCAAATTATCAATTTCTCTTTTAAGACCAAAATTTCCCTCAAACTATGGAATCCCCAATCATCGCACAACACACTAACTTGTTACTCTTAACTTGGCGATCTCAACGCCAAACCCAAATCGAAACACCTTGTCTACACCTTTGAATAGGGACTCTAATGATCTCACAAAATATTCTCTAACCGATTTCCTTTACTGACATAATTCATTTGACAGAAAGACACTCAGAAAGTATCCCCAAATTAGATCTCTCACACAATCATATCACCTCAACCCTTTTTAAGAACAAACTACTCAGAATTCACATCACACACTCTCATGTACTACATCAAAAGTTTTCTATCAATGATCATCCCACTATTCAAAATCCACCCTTATACTTCTTCTTCACATTATCATTGGCGATCAAAGTTCTAGCATAACAATGCAAAGTCCAAATTTAACCTCCAAGACTCTTGCAACGAACTTCTCATAAAGAAGATAGGGAAAATCTCTGATTAAAATCCCTAAAATTCTCACAGTCCGTACATACTCGCGCACTAACATCAACATGGAAACATCTTCTTGACCCAATTATCTTTATAAAGTTTCTAACTCTTAAAGAGTTACTTACTAAGTCCAAGTCTTTCCTGGTAATAATCCAACCATCCCGTCTACCTCATTAGTCACTTTAACGATCAGATTGCTTCGCTAATATTACTCTCATTACAACACCATCATAATTCATCTGCACAACCATGCAAGGTACTCAATCGTGACACTCTAATATATTGATCAAGATTCTCATCCTTTCAAAAATTCTAATGTTCCACCCGAATTGAACAATGGATCTTGGTTCACAAATCTTCATAGGTTTTAATAGTTGCAATAATGCAATCAGTTTAGCCTCAAAGGCAAACATTCTGTACAAATAAAATTCCCTCCAAGAATTACACACGAAATTAGTTCATCCTTCACTGCTCCTCGATTAACTTACAATCCAAGATCTCACAACCACAATGAATAAACACTTCGAAAACCACTGTGAAACGAATCGGTGGATCCTTCCTCAAAAGAAAAAGCAATGAAGACATTTACTGCTTGAAGTAAACACAGAACCCAGGGAAATAGTCACTTAGGCAAAGAACTCAAAAAACATAAGAGAAAGTCAACAGTCGAGGGCTCAAGCCCTACTAAAAGCAAATACCAAACCACAAAAGAGAAAAACGTAATGCCCTTTCAAAATTGATAAACCCTTATGGAACAATTGCATAAGGTTCAAGCACACTCAAACAAACTGCAAAATGCGAAATGATTTAAATCTCAAACACTTATACTTCCCTCCTTCCTTTAACAAGGAAAGTTATTCTCTGTGATTACTACATCACTTTGCTAGCTTAAACATGATAGGCTCTTAAAAACCAAATCCCAGGAACCACTTAAGAACCAATAAAATGCTTTCGACATGTCACTTGCTCGAATCAAACTCGATCACCACAATACTCAAGAGGTCCAAATAATCACAACCGCAAAACTCGAAACACTTTTACTAAATCCAAATTATGAAAGACGATCAATTTACTTTACTTCTAAAAGAATCATCACCACACACACAAGTCACCATCACTCGCAGATAATCTTACTAACATCAAGAATAATACACTCTGAACACGAATCTTTGTTATCAACTATTTCATTAGAAAGCCTCCAAAGTTTCACCACATTGTTTCATACTTCCTTTTCATCCCATCTTCAAAGCAGTGTATACCAAATCCATACTACCCCACTACATCAACTTCTTAAGTTTGGAAGGGTCTACCACCCAATTGAAAAGTCCTACCCAAAATCTTTCATCAAGGACACATTATCATCCGATATTTTCACAATCATGTGGGCATAAGCCACCTATTATATCATATCAATTCAACTTTTAGCGATGCTCAACATCAAACTTCAACACACAATGGTTATACTACAACCATTGTTGTTATCAAGCGCTTCATTATGAAATCTAATTGCTACCTACTTTCCTTCCCAAATCACATGGATATTAGCAAACACATATTCAACTGTTCCTCCTCATATTTGAATTTTGGCAAAAATACACTAAAACTTCACAAATCGAAATCTTCTATCGATCAAAAGTCTCAACAACACTATAACCCAATTCATCGTGTCATCCTATATAGAAGAACCACATAGAACTCCTCCCATAAATTCTAGATCCACCGATATTCAATCCATTCAACCGGTTGTACACAATTCCAATAACTAATCATACTAGTGAATATGTAAATCTAGCATTTCCTCTAGTTTCCCTTTCCACACATTTAAATTAATCCATGGGAACCAAAGAACCCAACGAGTTTAGCAACCTAACGATTTTTTTAATGACCAGACTAATTCATCAATGTTCCATACTTCTTGATATCTCTTTTGACTCCACATAGGTGTGGACATACTCTGAGTCACTACTCATATACAGTTCATCAAGAACTGGTAGAAGACAACATCAACTTAATCAATTTCACTTTCAAGGTTACTAATTAATATTAATTATGCACCACACCAATGACTCCACTTGATACCCATAACATATCAAGTTATTTGATTACAAACTCTGACTTAACCATAACAAGGCATCAGAAAAGGGATTTAGCAATTTCCAACAGAAAAGAGATGCCTTAAACTTCAACACTCGAAATAATCCAAAAGGAACACATAGAGCTAAAGCTTTCTCATGCTAACAAACTTGCAACAGAAACTCTCATTACCCAAACTATCAAACGAATAAATGAGTCATTCTTTGCCAAAGAGAAAGAAGGAACAACCATGGAATTATCCATATTGCCAATTGACGAGGATCACAAGTAGCAAAAGCAACTCAACAGTCGGAAAACAATAATTGTTTCAAAGAACCATTAGAGACCATTGAAACACAACAACTACCATGAACCACGAACCTAAGAGAAATTCATCATCCACCACAGAACAAAAATTTGCTAAGATTTGAGGTCAAGAAAGAAACAACTTTCTAAAGCAGCTCACGCTCAACTCCTGCAACTAGGGTATTCGGGGTAACTACTCTATTCGTTTACCACGAACGGTGGTATAACCTGACAAAGTCCAAGGCCACAACCACGGCCTCCACTTCCTAACAATCATTATCGACACGCATAAACAATATAATCAAATATGATTATACATGATCATCTCATGACAATCATAGAATAGATTCATAGATATGGAATATCATAACATATCATAGATTAGCAACAAGAAAGATAAGATAGAGCAATTCAACAATTGCTCAATCCAATGAAACATAACAACAGATAATGCGGAAGCAACATAATTCCCAACCCCACCTACTGTGCACAGTGTGTCAATTTAATATTTTTCTATTAACCACGGACCTAAAGCCCGCTCTGATACCAACTGTAACACCCCAACT
The DNA here is from genome assembly GCA_036346255.1 of Ampelocalamus luodianensis. NCBI lineage: Eukaryota > Viridiplantae > Streptophyta > Magnoliopsida > Poales > Poaceae > Ampelocalamus > Ampelocalamus luodianensis. Next base: position 52,559,127 of record CM070634.1, on the reverse strand, counting down.
CTCAAAGAGCCTGGAATGCTACGGGAATTATACTATTCTAGCACAAACTACCAATTTTTGGCAGAATCTTCTTTGTTTAAACAGCTATACTGAGAGTTCAACAATAAAACATGGCCTTTAACAATATTTCTCATAATCAAGTCTACTCATTCACGCATGATAATCAACTGGACATACCAAGACTAGCAACCTCATTATTACAAATAATCAGATACTCAAACCAAAACCATATATGGTGATAACAAAACAGTTTATTTATTTCTAAATTGGTGCTAAGTGGCAAACGCCTTAAGAGTGTGAGGTAGTGAGTGCAACAACTTCTATTCCCTCCCATGCATGTCGTTCCTGCCTCTGGTACCTAAAACACATTAAAGCAAGGGTGAGCCTAAAGACTCAGCAAGTATCAACAAGGCCATAAACAAGAACACAAACATAGCATCGATGATCCTCAATTAACATCACACTAAACATAGCCATTTAGCTCATGATATGCAACCAATGCAATGCTCCTTCGAACTTTATCTCTTTTCGCATTTTACCGGTAATGCGGGGTATACAACCGTCGCTGTATACCCTTGCCTGTGCCCTCTGGCACAGGGACCAATAGCCTATACACCACATGTATAGGGACCTTTGCCCATCATCTTAATGATGGGGACCTCTTTGTTCATTAGCCCACATTCCACGAATGTGGGGACCTCAAGCCTGTCATCTACATGACGGGGACCTCAACTGTATGTGCTTGGTCACCACGTGACCAAGGCACCTGTATGCTCTCAACATGCATATGCACCATGATAACATTTTCATATGCAGGAATACAACATATTCCCATTGGCACGGAAGCAATAACAACATGCGGAAGAACCTTTAACCATAACTAGCAGTCATCAAAATAAACAGTAACTCACCTCATAAACAGGCATGCATGGCTATACGATCAAGATACACCACAATCATATCATGCAAGCATACATATATTATAGCCGAATACTTGCCTCAACAGCGAGAGCGGTGGGACGCGACGAGGTGCTGCCCACGGGACCACGCTCCCACCTGAATTTTTAAGATAACCCAATCTAAGACCAACATACTGAACCAAGAGCATAAGAACAACACAAATGAACTTGCTAAACCCCCCAAGTGTTTCCCAACTTCCAATTTCTAGCGATCGATTTGGCGCACACTGTAGACAGTCAACTTCTAAAATACATAACTTTCTGCTCAGGAATCCAAATAAGATGATCTTAGGCTTTCTGAAAAGGTAATTAAATTACCTAAATAAACCTAGTTGGGGAGCCCTTTTGATTCTTCCATTTACTTCCCCTACCAAGCCAATCTACAGAACATCAGAATTCACATCGGGTTCTCTGGACAGTGCACTAAAACCACCATAACTTTTGCTACGAAAGTCCGAATCTTGAGTTCTTTATCTCTATGAAAAGGTATAGAAATTACCCACATTTTTTGTTATATTGAGATCCTCTGATTTCGTCTTTAACTAATAGATTAAGTCAGATTTCTACAGACTGTCCCAATACTGACAGATCAGCAGGACAGCGATACAAAAAAATTCATAACTTTCTAACCGTTAATCGGATTTGGGTGATCTTGGTGGCCACTGAAAGCTAAGAACATTGTCTACATAACTCTAGGAGATCAAAACTCCTAATTCGGCCTCTAAGCACATGAAACTGGCCGCGCAATATTTTCGATAGAACACGATCTATTAAACCGACGCAAATCAATCTACCAAACGACATCAACCGCAACTACTACGCATCAACCAACGAAGAACACGCGACGTTACCCTTGAAGAATCGCAGCAAGATGATGAACTCTCCCCGCGAAGTTGATCTCCTCTCCTTTCTTCACTTGATCGGCAGTAGGGAGCACCAACGGCGAGGAGGGAGGCACCAAAGGAGGGGAGCACCACCATGGAGGAGAGGGTGTGCTACAGTGATGGTGGTGGCACTGTAGCTACCGTGCATTTAGGGTTTCCCCCTTCCTTTTATTGGTGGCCAACCCCTCATGGGCCTCCTGGGCCAAGGCCCGAGGCCCAAGTTGCCAAAAAACTGCAGAAACCCCCCCTTTTTATGTCTAATTTCTCTTTTGAACGCTTTCTTTCATAGAATAAATCGGAGTATTACATTAAAACCCCTCTTTCTCCTGTTCAATCGCTTTGCTAAAAGAAATATTCTCCCGATTTATTTATTCTCTCCCGATTTAATTATTCTCTCCCGATTTAATTTTTGGGGTATTACACATGGGTTTCTTCTCCCTTCTTGGCCGCATGTGTTTCTCCTCCATGAATTTGTTCCCGGCCTCCCTCTCCTCCCTCTCGGTTCCAAAGTCTTTAAATTTGTCAAACCTGAGAATGCACCAAGTATTGCTTTAGGTAGTAACCAATTCTCATTGGCAACAAAAGGAAATTCATTAAGAAACAAATGCACCTGTTGTTTGAGAAGTTTAGCTCATGCTTCACGAATAACCTCATAAGTAGTAGGGATATCCTCATCATCCTCCCTTTCTTCAAAAAGCCGTCCTCGGCTTTTGATAACTGAAGATGTGCTAGACAAAAATACAACGTATATGCATGGTATATATATTTGTCATCCAAACTCCTTTCGCTTAGCACATGATGATTTCTTTGAAAGTGTAATAAACAAAAGAACAACGTATATACGTGGTATATGTATGCATCAATTGTTGTGACATTCTCGTTGTTGCGCACAAAATAATTAAGATCATAGCAGCCATAGGATGTATTTCATATATACATTGCGATACTTTCGGTCACATCATTCTCCCTCCCATGAGAAAAAATCGTCCTCGACTTTGGTAAGTACATGGACAAGATATAAGAGGACCCACTAGATCAAGTTGTTCAAATATTGGAGAGAAAATTTTAGTTTCTTCCATGCTTCAACTCGACTACGTTGTTTACATGTATAGGAGAAACAAGTAGGCATCATATTATGTTCTAAACAATAGGCACTTTTATTAAAATCCATCTCAAAATGATCATGATATTTCTCAATAGATGGTTTGCGCAAAACATGCAAGTTTAAATCAGCAAGATTATCACAGGTAATGCATATTCGATAAACATAGAGCTTGTCATCTACACCATAATCTCCAATCAAATTGAATGTATATGTGTAGGCATAAGTACTAACGAGTGATTTTAAACATGAAACTTTAGCAAGATTCTCAATCACACTAGATAGCTCTCTATGAACATCGAACATGATATAGTATAAAAGATCATCAAAAGATATTTTAGTAAGAACGTCCTTATGGGTAATCAATTCCACATTATGTAAATTGAGCGTACAAATTTCAGAACATGGAATATTCAAAGGAACACTATGGCAGTTCAGGAAGCTGCGAGTAGGATGATGAGCCTTCTTCGTCATGATTTGACGGAATTGTCTCAACCACCCTACGACCACTTCCCGAATCAAGGCCCTACCTCCGAAGTGAACATTTCGTTGAGATACAGTTTGGCGAAGACCCCCAGGTGCGACAGTTGGCGAGGATGGTCCGCATCATGGACCAAATCCATCGCTGTCTTGTGAGGGAGCTATGGGAAACTCGGCATCGCCTTAATGAGGCCCAGAGTACGCTTCTTGGAGTCAACATGAACGCGTTCTCGCAAGCGTGCTCTATGGTGACAACGAGACCTCTCCATTCTTCGCCGCAACACCTCTTTACCGACTTCCGAGTGGCGGGTGTGTACCTGTTTACGGACAAGTGCGCCAAGCTCGGATGACTGCAGGTTTTCCTCGCATTCTGCGGACTGCACCTCCTGGAGGTCATCAGCCACTGTTGGGTTCCCCGAGGCCTCTTATTAGCCCTTTGGATCCTGTTGACACGGGTTCCCCTGGAGCTCATCTTTTGAATGAATTTCCGGTGAACTTTAACCGGGATCTTTACGCTAGCACATCGACGATGAATCCTCGTAGTTAAGTGTCTTTTAGTCTAGTAGTTGCCCATAAATAAAATGTATGTAATAGGGCAGTAGTATTTTGTACAAAGTATGTAAGTTTAACTTTCGGTTTGTAATCTGACATTATGGCCGACTATAATGTAAGACTGAACCAAATTTTTGTTGTATATATATATGAAGTTTCGGTTTGGCGTTAACTTGAATGCATAACATAACATGATGCATTATATGTACGAGATTTGTTTCTTTTCTAATTGCAATCTTGTTTATGTTTGCGAGTATGTCCTTGTTGTGTTGTTAACCATGGTGTGGTAACAGGATGACAGACCTACTACTCGTCGCAAGCGCAACAAGGGAGGGCATGTCGACTCCGTGCCTCATTCTCGTGGAGGGCCGATGAACCCTCCGGCTCGTGGTCCGCAAGGTGGTCCCCGGAAGAGGAGCTTCCTCCACCACCTTCGATGGCGATGTGCTCATGCAAATTGGCGCAATCGAATGGATCAAACAGCGCATCTTGGAGCAGATTGCGCGCAATACTTCCTCTCTGTTGCATCGGCCGTCGAGCAGAGGCCACCATGTGCGAGGAAGTCTTGCGACTTTGCGGACTAACCCGCGGTGTTCTCCGATTCTCGTGATCCCATGGAAGCGAGGATTGGCGGACCATTGAGAAGAAGCTTTTGATTGCTCAATGTTCCGAGAGGAAAAGGTTCTTTTGCGATTATCACTCGATGGGCCAGCTAGCATATGGTGGGATAATCTTCTTGCCATTCAGCCTGCTGGACATGTCCCTACTTGGGATGAGTTCGTGGAAGCTTTCCGCGAAGCTCATATTCCTGAAGGGGTCATGATGATCAAGCAACAAGAATTTCTCGCTCTCAAGCAAGGGCGAAAATCTGTGACCGAATATCTTCATGAGTTCAACTTCCTTGCCAGATATGCCCCTGATGATGTTTCGACTGACCTTCGTCGTCGAAACCGGTTCTTGAATGGTCTATCTGAGGAATTGCAGATGGCGGTGGCTTTGCATGACTTCAGAAATTTCTCTCATTTGGTCAATAAAGCAATTGTGGCCGAGAGTAAGAGCAAGGCGTTGGAGGAGTCACGCAAGCGACAGCGGACTTCTCAGTTTGTTCCTGGTGGCGGTTCGCCTAGGCCTCGTATGTGGTTGTCTAGGCCACCGCGAGCACCAGCTCCATTTTCACCAAGGCCAGCGGTGTTTGCCCCTCGTCAATTTCCTCCCACCAGTCAGTCAGGACCAAGTGGAAATCAGCTCCGTCCTGTCAACATTGTTAACCCAGGGGTCATCTGTTTTCATTGTGGTCGTCCGGGGCATTATGCCAACAAGTGTGTGGCAAAGCAGCAAGGATTACCTCCTGTTCGACCATATCCGATCTCATGCGCCAGCCCCTTCGCAGAGGTCCCCTATCAAAGCCGATCCGCTCGGTCCGTGGGCATGTGAACGGATCAACTGCTGAAGAGGATCTTGATACACGAAGTTGTTATGGGTATGCTCCTAGTTAATTTCAGTCCAGCTACTGTTTTATTTGACTCTGGAGCATCTCATTCTTTTGTTAGTAATCATTTTGTTGCTCAACACCAGTTAGACATGCATACCCTCCAACCATCTTTTATTATTCAATCACTTGGGTCGGTCTTTAAAACCGATCGATTTCTTTAATGGGGTCAACATAACAATCCTTGGGGTAAAGTTTTTAGCAAATCTAATTGTGATTGACTCTAAAGGGTTGGACGTCATTTTGGGTATGGATTGGCTGTCCAATAACCAGGGTCAAATCAATTGTCCCCAACGGTCTATTTCTATGACCAATGCAGACGGTATTCAAGTTGTTTACCATTCCAAAACAATTGGCTCTCATCTTTGTGCTCACCGAGTTGATACCACTCCTTCTTTGGAGTTAGTACCAATTGTCAGTGAGTATGTTGATGTTTTTCCTGAAGACCTTCCCGGATTGCCACCAAACCGGGAAGTGGAATTTGTTATTGAACTCGTTCCTGGAACTGCTCCGATATCCAGGAGTCCTTATCGAATGCGTGTCAACGAGTTGGTTGAATTGAAGAAGCAACTCGGAGAATTGCTTGACAAAGGATTTATTCGACCGAGCTCCTCACCTTGGGGATGCCCGGCAATCTTTGTCAAGAAGAAAGACAACACTTTGCGGATGTGTGTGGACTACCGTCCGTTAAATGAGGTCACCATCAAGAACAAATATCCTCTGCCTCGAATTGATGATCTTTTTGATCAGTTGGTTGGTGCCCGCGTCTTTTCAAAGATTGATTTGAGGTCGTGCTATCATCAAATCAAGGTTAGAGCTGAGGACATTCCTAAGACAGCTTTTTCTACTCGTTACGGCTCAAATGCGAGTATCTCGTTATGTCCTTTGGTCCGACCAATGCTCCACTTATTTCATGAATCTTATGAATTCGGTGTTCATGGAATTCTTGGATAAGTTCGTTGTCGTGTTTATTGACGACATTCTTATTTATTCCAAGTCTGATGAAGACCATGAACAACATTTGAGGCTTGTGCTGGAAACACTTCGTCGGCATCGATTATATGCTAAGTTCAGCAAGTGTGCTTTCTGGCTCAGAGAGGTTGCATTTTTGGGGCATGTGTTATCTGAAGGAGGCATTGCTGTTGATCCAAGCAAGGTACAAGATGTGCTAAATTGGAAGCCTCCCAAAAGTGTCCCAGAGATCCGAAGTTTTCTTGGACTTGCGGGTTATTACCGTAGGTTCATCGAAAATTTCTCCAAAATTGCTAGACCTTTAACTCAGCTCTTGCAGAAAGGGAGAAAGTTTGAATGGTCAGCTAAATGTGAAGAGAGTTTTCGGTTTCTGAGAACCCTCTTGACTAAAGCTCCAGTTCTTACTCTTCCGGATGTTCTTAAGAGCTTCGACATTTATTGCGATGCATCTCGCCATGGACTTGGCTGTGTGCTTATGCAAGAAGGCCGAGTTGTGGCATATGCATCCCGGCAGTTGCGCCCTCATGAAGTTAATTATCCTACTCATGATTTGGAATTGGCTGCCGTGGTCCATGCATTGAAGATTTGGCGACATTACCTTCTAGGTAATCGTTGTGAGATCTACACCGATCATAAAGCTCAAGTACATATTCACTCAATCTGATTTGAATATGAGACAAAGAAGGTGGCTTGGCGATCAAGGACTACGACATGAGTATTCATTATCATCTGGTAAAGCCAATGTTGTGGCGGGCGCTTTAGCGAGAAAGTCACAATGCAAGCGCATATCTTCTCTACTGCAGAAAAGACTTGTGTGCTGATTTTGGCGCTTAAGTCTTGAATTGGTGGGAGCAGTTTCTCATTGCATTACATGTGGGCCGACATTAGAATCTCAGTTCGGAGGCCCGTAAAACCGATGCCGAGGTAGCTGAAATCAAGGGGAATATGAAAGCAGGTAAAGCCAACGAGTTTTCTGAAGATGATCGCGGTATAATTCGATATCGCAATCGTTTGGTAGTACCTGCAGATCCCCATCTGAGAAGTTTAATTTTCAGAGAGGCTCATAATTCCAAGTTTTCTTTGCATCCTGTGAGTACCAAGATGTACCAGGATTTGAAGAAAACATTTTGGTGGAGTCAAATGAAGAGGCAAATTGCTCAGTATGTTACTGAATGTGATATTTGTCAAAGGGTTAATCTTTGAACATCGAAGCCGGTGGTACCTGCAGACCTTTGCCTATTCCACGATGGAAGTGGGAAGAGATCGGTATGGATTTTGTGGTGGTCTTCCCAAGACTTCCAAAGGGTCGATGCCATTTGGGTAATCATCGACCGTTTAACTAAAGTGGCCCATTTTATTCTGGTCAGGACCGATTTCAATGGCAAGCAACTAGCAGAGCTTTATATTGCTAGAATTGTTTGTCTTCATGGTGTTCCCAAGGTCATTGTTTCTGACCGTGGTCCTCAGTTTACTTCCCACTTTTGGAATAGCCTTCATCGGGCTATGTGGGTGAACTCTCTTCGATCGCTTATCATCCTCAAACTAGTGGTCAAACTGAGAGAGTGAATCAAGTAATGGAAGATCTTCTTCGGTCCTATGTGCTATCTTATGGAAAGGACTGGGAGAAATCTTTGCCATATGTGGAATTTTCCTACAATAATAGCTACCAAGCAAGTATTCAAATGTCACCTTTTGAAGCCTTGTATGGGAGAGCTTGTAGGACTCCATTGAATTGGTCCGAGTCGGGTGAAAGATCATTCTTTGGCCCAGACTTGGTGAAAGAAGTTGAAGAGCAAGTTCGTCTGATTCGAGATTGCTTGAAAGCTGCACAGTCTCGTCAGAAAGAGCTATGCTGATCATCGCCGTCGTGAATTGAGCTTTGAGGTGGATGACCATGTCTATCTTAAAGTGTCACCGATGAAGGGCACTCATCGTTTTCAGGTAAAAGGAAAGCTCGCACCTCGTTATATCGGACCTTTTTGAATAATTGCCAAGCGAGGAGATGTAGCTTATCAATTGGAACTACCTGAATCCCTCTCAGCAGTGCATGATACTTTTCATGTGTCTCAATTGAAGAAATGCCTTCGTGTTCCTATTGAGGCAGCGCTATGAGCATCTTAATCTCAACTCGATCTTTCTTATCAAGAACAACCGGTCGTATCCTCGACACAATGGAACGCAGGACAAGAAATCGTACTGTCAAGTTCTTGAAAATTCAGTGGGCTAATCATTCCGAGAATGAAGCCACTTGGGAGCGCGAAGATCTGATGCAGATTGAGCACCCCCATCTCTTTGTTGTTTAGTACTTTCCTTTGAATCAAGAAAGGAAAGTTTAAACAAAGCAATGTAAACAAAGATGTAATAATAACACTATGTTGTTATGTAAAGTTCTTCTTTGTTATCCTCGAAGGAAATCAAGGCAACAGATGTTGAATTTCCTCATAAATCATTTTCACTTCACTTCTTCCTAATCTCTAACTTGTTCCAAATTTCGGGGACGAGATTTTCTTAAGGGGGGTAGGTTTGTAACAGCCCCAAGTTTATAAACAGTAATAAAATGCTTTATGAACAGTAATGAGGTCCTGTTCATGGCATTACTGTTCATTTCTACAATTTGGGCAGCATGTTACAAATTGAAAACCTTCCTTTTTAGCCAAAACTCTAAAGAACCATTTGAAGTCTTAAAGGAATACAAGGTAAAACTTGTATTATGGCTGGGAAGTATTTTTATTAAAGCCCAGATAAATTATCTTGGCTAAAAATAATTTTTGTTGCATTTTTAGAAATTATTTTGACTTAAATAAAAATAACTGTCTTTAAATGAATATTTTCGGGCTAAAATAAATATTTATGTATTTTACAAAGTGATAATGTGGTATATAAAATTTATCTGGGAAATATATCATCCCAGTAGCTTACAGTCAAAATTTCATGATTTTATAAATTTATTTACTATTTTTAAAAGCCCAGTCAAACCTTTTAAACATTTGAATAAGGTTCTGGTCAACTAAACCGGTCCAAATCCAAACCTAGTACTGTAGCGACTCGGACCATGGGTCTTGGTCCAACCGAATCAAATTGGTCGCCGATCCGTTCGGGCACGAGCCGAATCACCGCAGCGTGTTATGAGCCGTCGATCTTCAATCGAACGGGCGAGTCTATAACGTCCCGCGAGCTGTCCACGTGTGCAATTTAATCTCCGCCGTTGGATCTTGATCTAACGACCGAGATTAGTGTATGCATTCGGACGACTCCGGATCCCCTCACGATCTCAGCCGTTCATTCTTGATCTAACGGCGTCGCTTATTTCAGTTTGAAATCGAGGCGCTCTTTTTCGGGCGTCGATTCAAATCCTACGGTGCTCCTTTTTATCGTGCCGCTTGTTAAGGCCCAAATCTAGTGGGCCGTTGGATTTCGATCGTGGGGTCTAGATTGGTGTGTGCAACCGGACCATCCGGTTCATTTTCCAATCTCGACCGTAGGAAGCCCATCTAACGGTGCCGCGTCATCACATCAAAAAGGGGTGACGTGTATTCCTTTTAATCGATCGTTGGATCTTAATCCAACGTCTCTCTTTGAAAGCGGAGCCCCGAAGCCTTCGGGATTTCGTTTAGATCTCGATCGACCGATCTAGATCGTGCGGTCCATATTAACTGGTACCGTTTCAAATCATTTAATCTCTCTATTTATCACAGCCGTCCATTTCCAATCGGACGGCTGACATTCATTTGAGCTTTTGTGAGGCGCGCACGGCTGTGACTGCCAGCGGGACCCACATGTAAGAGTATGCTTATCTTCTTCCCTCTCTCTCAGCGCGCAAATCTCTCTGTAAACAGAGGAGTGGAGTTATCCCAAAGTTTTTGCAACTAATTTTTGGGATAATTAGCCCTAAATGGACACCTCATCAAGCTCTAGATCTTTCCCTCTTGCTCTGTAGCTCAACATCCCTATATAAACCCTAGCTTTTTGGAGCTGCAGCCATTGTTGACCACTGAAGCTCATTTTCTTCCTTGGTGTCCAGTGGAGTTCTTGCTCCTATCCTTTGCTTATCCATCCTTAAGCACTGGTTTTACCTTGCACTAAAGATTTGATATCTTTTGCAGGTTAAATCAGAATTTATCTCTCTGTCGATCAACTTCGAGTTTTTCAGAATCTGGGTATCTTTCCTATACTGGTAAGCTAAAAACCCTAGTTTTCGATATCTTGAGCATCTTAAGGACTTTAGAAGCTCCTGTGAATCATTCTTTTGAACATCAGTAGCTTTAACTTGCTTCAAATTGAAAGGTTGTTGTTATACCTTTTCGGTTTTCCATGTCGTTTTCAAAACCTAGGGTTTCTCCTGTCAACTTGTTATCCTAATTAGATTTAGACCAAACCCCAGCAGCATGACAAGTTGATCTTTCAATTCTTGTCATCATCTATTTTGACTCCTAGTTGAAATCTGTCTCTGTTCTCTTGTCGGCTCAACCGACAAAATAGGTTTTACTTTAGCTTATGTGGTCTAATCGATTAGGGTTAGCTTAAGGTTAGTTTGGGATATTAATTACCCTAAAAGATCATGCTAAGTTTCATTTATGAACTTTTGCATGTTCTATACTCCTATTTCCGAAAATTGCAGTCTGTCCTGTTTTCAGTGCTTTTAAAATCTGAAAACTTGGACTTTGCACTAAACTCCAGTTTCTACCTTTTGAAAGCAGTAAGTGATATTATGGGTTATTATCACTATTATGGGTAGTTATGGCTTAAGCATATTGTAATCATGCAGTTCCAGATTGATCATGCATATTTCTTTCAGTTTGAACTTATTGTCAGTTTTGGTATTTATTGGATTTTATTGCTTTTTATAGAATCTGGTTCATTTGAAGTTTTTGAATCTGCCTCTGAACAATCTAAACCTGCAACAGAAGTTTATTATTACCAAGGCAAGCATCCTCTTTGCACCATCTTGATCCTAAATTTTATACATTAGATTTGTCTAAATCCAGTGACAACTGTGCATGCTATTTTGCTGAAAATACAAATATGACCTGTTAGTAGTTAGCTATGACCAAACATGATGGATTACCTCAATTGTCACCATACACTTAACCTAGCATAGTCTCGTATATCATAAGCTATATTTTTAGTTTTAGCTTAGACATGTAGTCTAGAGATTTTAGAGTTTGACAAGCATATCTTGTCAAACATGGGAATCACAAGCGAACTCTTGTTATTTTAAACTCTTTGTCCAGTTTCTTTAAATCAGTCTTTTATTTGAAATTCAAATTGATGCGGACAAGAGGAAGCTAGTGATGGTGCTTTTGTGCACGAGATTGGGTTTTGTGGTGGACTTGTCAGGGTTAATTAAGGACCGAACTCGACTATTCGGTTCAAGTCCCCACGTACTTCCACATGCAGTGTATGGTATTTGTTTGGTTAAGTAAAATGTTGAGACTATTGAGTTGGAAACAGAGAGTAAGAATATGTGTATTGACCTTGTATGACATAGATGCTTTGAGTCCGAGGACTGCGTTTTATGCCATGTGAGCTTGTATGTCGATGTCGATGTTCTTAGGAGGGTGAGGCGTATATGTGCCTCGTCGCATATCGATACCTTAATGGTGCCGATAGCATTCTACTATGGGTAGGGAACCCAATTCGCATTAAATTGTTTGGATCGGCATTCATCGACGCAACATGTGTGCCCGGTTAGCGGATGCTATCGATCGTTGTTTAAGCGGGATCGGTTCACACATGGGGTCCAACTCAATAGTGTTGGCTTGTTGAAAAATACCAAATCTTAGTTTCCCGGTCGGCATACCAAAGGAAGTATGTCATCATTCGGAGGCATCAGAAGGCAACGAGCTAGCTAAGTCATGTGGGTAAAGATGTACACCTGCAGGTATAAACTGTTCGAATAGCCGTGTCCACGGTCATGGGCGATAACTTGAATTGATGTCACTGTATAGAAGTTTTGATTTTCAAAAATCTGGTTTGGGTTTATTTTCGGTTTGCATGAGGAATCATGCATCGCATCATTTACTTTTATGTCATTTACTTACTGTTCTAAGCAAACTTTGATTTATTAAATTGCTTTATTAAAAGTTAGCCTTTGTAGGTTAAGATGTATCGCTTTATGCAAATTTGAACCTTTATACCTTCCTGTTGTAACCTTATGCATGTAAAAACTCTACTCCTTTGAATAGGCTCTAATAACCACTTTCTTTAATTAGTTTGTGTAAGACTTGCTGAGTACCTTCCGTACTCAAGGTGCTACCACCTATTGTTGCAGGTGAGGACGGTTTTCTTTATGAAGTACCCGTTAGCGCCGATCAGGGTGACGCTAACGAGTAACGCTACTTCTTTCCTCCACGCAATTGCTGCGGGTGGATGAGGCCATTGGTGGACTTTTCAGTTTATTTTGCTTCATTGTTGAATATGTTGTAGTGACCAAGTCACTCTATCTCGTAGTACTAAACCCGAATGTTGTAAACTTATGTTTAATTATGCAAATGTACGACTTGTATGTGTATGATGCAATGTTGTTAAAGGATATATATATACAATGGTCATTGATCACGGGAACCATTGTGAGATATATATATATCAGGATCTGTTTATTGGAATTGTTACTTGTTGAATTTATACCTTTAGCATGATCTTTAATTGAGGGACGATCTTGTTCCTTCATTAATAATCATGTTACTGTATGAATTTAATTAAGTACATTTCCAATAACCCGGGGAGCCCACACACTTGATGCTTCTTTTTATGCCAATGTAACCCTTGTTGCCATGTCACCATATGTCTTTCTTGACCGCCCGCATGTGCTAGGGTTTTATCCTGAGAGCACGTTGCCTCTCGTTGGCCACATGGGTTTCTTCTCCCTTCTTGGCCGCATGTGTTTCTCCTCCATGAATTTGTTCCTGGCCTCCCTCTCGGTTCCAAAGTCTTTAAATTTGTCAAACCTTAGAATGCACCAAGTATTGCTTTAGGTAGTAACCAATTCTCATTGGCAACAAAAGGAAATTCATTAAGAAACAAATGCATCTGTTGTTTGAGAAGTTTAGCTCATGCTTCACGAATAACCTCATAAGTAGTAGGGATATCCTCATCATCCTCCCTTTCTTAAAAAAAAGCCATCCTCGGCTTTTGATAGCCTGAAGATGTGCTAGACAAAAAATACAACGTATATGCATGGTATATATATTTGTCATCCAAACTCCTTTCGCTTAGCACATGATGATTTCTTTGAAAGTGTAATAAACAAAAGAACAACGATATATCGTGGTATATGTATGCATCAATTGTTGTGACATTCTCGTTGTTGCGCACAAAATAATTAGGATCATAGCAGCCATAGGATGTATTTGATATATACATTGCGATACTTTCAGTCACATCATTCTCCCTCCCATGAGAAAAAATCGTCCTCGACTTTGGTAAGTACATGGACAAGATATAAGAGGGACCCACTAGATCAAGTTGTTCAAATATTGGAGAGAAAAATTTTAGTTTCTTCCATGCTTCAACTCGACTACGTTGTTTACATGTATAGGAGAAACAAGTAGGCATCATATTGCGTTCTAAACAATAGGCACTTTTATTAAAATCCATCTCAAAATGATCATGATATTTCTCAATAGATGGTTTGCAAAACATGCAAGTTTAAATCAGCAAGATTATCACAGTAATGCATATTCGATAAACATAGAGCTTGTCATCTACACCATAATCTCCAATCAAATTGAATGTATATGTGTAGGCATAAGTACTAACGAGTGATTTTAAACATGAAACTTTAGCAAGATTCTCAATCACACTAGATAGCTCTCTATGAACATCGAACATGATATAGTATAAAAGATCATCAAAAGATATTTTAGTAAGAACGTCCTTATGGGTAATCAATTCCACATTATGTAAATTGAGCGTACAAATTTCAGAACATGGAATATTCAAAGGAACACTAGAGATCGAACTCGACGTACCTCTTCTTGATGAGTATGCAATTCAACACCATTCTTGTTGCCTTTACCATCCTCCTCGGTTGTTGTAGGTGTTGTAGATATCAAATCATCATCATGAAACCATTGGATCGCAAGCACTCTATCCCCACCGTGGTTATCTCCTCGTCTTTCACGTCCAGCAGTGCGAGGTTGTTCAACTTTCAACTCATTTTCTTTAATATCAACTCGCACAATGTGAGAAACAACACTAGAAGTAGAAAATAAATCGTGAATTTCAGTAGTAACCTCACTTTGACTATCATCTACTTCTCTCTTTTCTGTCGGTGCATCTTTCTCACACTCAATAGAGATGCTCTCAACCTCACATATGGTGGAATCACACAGCTCACTCTCTTTATCATTCTCACTCAATTTGGCTATGTGGCACTCATTCTCATATGGGTTTGGATACATCCCGTCCCCAAAGATTGTGGGTCGACAATTGAGCAATTACCAGTAACCACAAACTCTTCATGAAGCAATGGGGCAGCACTACACGAAACATGTGCGAAGGGAATATCCCATGCTCGGTCGCCTTCACATGTGATATACTAGCGGCATTTAAACCTTTTCGTGGACAAGTCAACTTGTCAAGTAGAGAACGCTTGTAGTGGCGAGGTACAAAGCGTGCGAAATGCCGCTTCATCCGCTCCCACGTGATAATCGGCAATTCATGGCGCTCCATACGCTACGAATAAACTGCTCCCACCAATGTGTGGCATAATCGCCAAGCCACTAGACGCAAGTAAGAGCTTCCTCTCATTGGTATAGTTGTGCATCCGAAATAGAGTATCAATTTCTAGCTCCCAAGTGAGATATTCTTGTACATCATGCGACCGGAAAATATAGGGATAGAAAATTTGGGCTTATCGTGAAAATCCTTACGATGCACGTTTGGTTGATTGAACATGGCGTGCAGCTCAGAAGTTGTTGTTGATGTCCGTATGTAGTTGCGTAACCTCCTCTCCGAGGTTGTTCAATCCAATCCGAACGGACCCGAGCTCATCGCGCACACCATTATCACGATCATGAAGTTGCTTTTGTAGCGCCCCACACAACCGTGTATACTCCGTCCACGTAACGGTGGATTCTCGATGACCGACATGGATACAACTCACAAATAGCAAACGAAATTATATACGGGTTAGTAAAAAAACTTGCTTTCTCGCCGCAACTCAACATCACGAACACAAGACAAGCTTACCGTTCCAAAGTGAATCAAGGGCGGCAAATCGACGATTGTGACGATGGCGACCTTAACCGGTAATGTATGAGCGTAACCAAGAGCAAGGAGTACACAAGCGGGTGTAGGTGGAGCTCGGACGGTATGTGTATATCCTATGCAATCTGATATTCAAGGTATTGTAAAGCTAAGTAATGAGCCAAGCTAGAGTATTTTGCCTATGTGCTGATCCAAAAGGTTTAAGCGAAGTGTATGAACGCACAAACAAAGATAAATGTGACTTAATGCAAACAAAGGAATGAGCTAGTGAGAGACAAACTGAAATTGAGATGAAAACTAGCTCGTTTTTGCACCAAGTACTATGAGAGACGCTAGCCAATTGCAAAGATATCAATGTTAGGGCACAAGATTGCTCAAATAGATTAAATACACAATCTGAAATTGTGGACTAAGGTTTACTCTTCCCAATTTCGGCCAGCCCCTTTTTGTTTTTTTTTTCTCAAAACCGCATGAACAAAGCTCTTCGCCCTTCGGCTATTAAGGAAACCGAAAGGAAAAAATTTTGTCTTGGTATTTGCGGGTTTGATCTTTTGTTTTTTTAATACCTTTTCAAGCCGTGGCTTTTTCTTGTAACATTGCCTTTTCCTCTTTTCTTATTGCAATGGCGAAATAGGGTTTGCTCCTCTTGATTGCACAAGTCTCACAATTCAACAATGTGTAAATAAACCAAAGAACAGACCCTAGTGCAATGTACAAAAGCTAGTCTCAAGGATGAAAGGATATAAGTGAAGCTCAAGAAACCCAAAGTGTTTGGTCAGACTATCTCTTTTTGGGTGCTAATTGAGGAGTTCAATCAGCAATTTGGTACGGTTTATGTGAACACAACGATTAAGCAACGCAAAAAGGAACACATGGATCAGCACTAAAAACAAAAACTCTAATGGATGAAAACTTAACTAAGCGCACAAGAAATAACAGATTAAACTACGGTTTTGGTATTGCAATTTTCGGTTTATTGGACGATAGGATAGAAAACGAATCTAACTACGGGTAAAGAAATTCTCACTGAGTAAATCTAGAATCTAATACCATATGATACGGGGGAGGCCCGATCTTCTCAGTGAGGAACCGTGGATAGTTGATGCGAAGTAGACGATGTCGCTAGCTGAACACTCGCGCCAATGCACGAACCCTCAACTCTTCGGAATACGCCCAAAACACACCGGGTAGTTGTTCGTCGCGAGACCACGAACGACGAACGCCAAGTCCCCAATTCCCAATGGAACGACGACTTGACCCTGAGTTGCAGAACAAACAATGGATCGTCTAATTCTCTCTCAAAGTCCTCGCATGAACTCTCGTGTCGAAAGAACAAGCAATAGCTATGTTTCAATCTTATGCATAAACTGGTCTACCTCTATGGTGCGGCCATAGGGGGTTTATATAGCCTCCCACGCAAGCACAAAACTCGGATGAACGATGGCGAGTGCTCTGATAATCCGAGTCCAACATCAGCCACTGCTCTGATAATCCAAGTCCGACATCGCATTCACGTTAACCCTTGTTGCCATGTCACCATATGTCTTTCTTGACCGCCCGCATGTGCTAGGGTTTTATCCACGAGAGCACGTTCCTCTCGTTGGCCACATGGGTTTCTTCTCCCTTGTTGGCCGCATGTGTTTCTCCTCCATGAATTTGTTCCGGCCTCCTCTCCTCCTCTCGGTTCCAAAGTCTTTAAATTTGTCAAACCCGAGAATGCACCAAGTATTGCTTTAGGTAGTAACCAATTCTCATTGGCAACAAAAGGAAATTCATTAAGAAACAAATGCACCTGTTGTTTGAGAAGTTTAGCTCCTGCTTCACGAATAACCTCATAAGTAGTAGGGATATCCTCATCACTGCCTTTTTGTCGGTTGGACCAACAGCAAAAATAGCACAGGCACAACTTGCAGATTTCGGTGGATTTGGAGATTCACGAAACAAAGATTTCAAATTAGAGTTAAAGCTGATCTACAGAGTAGACAATACACTAGACCAACTCTTGCTAACACTAATCTTCAAAGATTAACTGGGAGGAACAAAGTTATTGCTTTTGTCGGTTCAACCGACAGTGACAGTAGAGGTCCAGCCGATTGCTTAGATACCAAATTAGAAAACATTCTTAAGTAGAAACCTTGGCTTAGGCTACAACTGGTCCTTTGGTAAGCCTAGCAGCCTAGTTAGAACCCCTACTGACCTTAATTAGCAAGATCAACAGAAAATGACCAGCCCAAAGTTCTTGTCGGTTCTGCCCGACAAAATAGCAGAGAAATGGGATTTTGCTCAAAAGCTAATTCGGAGGCATCATCAAGGAAAAAGGATTGTTGCTTATGCTACTAGGGTTCAGTAGGATGCTACCTAGACTAGGAGGTTGAACAGAAGAACTCAAAATCTTGAAAACGATATGAAAGACCGAAAAGTTATAAAAAGAACATTTTTGGTGCTAGGTTAAACTAAGTATTTAATTAATATGTGAGTGATCTAGGTAGGTTATTGATGTCCTTAGGATGCTCAAAGCAGGAAATAACAAGATCAATGCCTACCCGTCGGAGTTGGAGAAGAAGAAGTGGATTTTGACCGAAAACAGGAAAAGATCCCATCACTTCACCAGTTTGACCAAGAATGGAATTAATGGAAAGCTCATGCTCTACTTAAGCATAAGTGTAGATGCACCAAGGGTAAGAGCGTGAGAAGCTTCACTGGAAAGGAAAGAGGATGAATGGAGCTTTTCGGTCAACAATGGTGGATAAGCTCAAAAGCTAGGGTTTATATAGGGTTTGAACCTCCAGAGCAACCGAGAGGTTTCTAGAGATGATGCGGTGCTAATTTAGGGCCAGGTGTCAAGGAAAGATTTGCCAAAATCCACTACACCATGACATAGTATTAAGGGCAATTAACTGCCGAGAAAAAATGGATTAGTGGCAAAACATCTGCCGGCAATATTCACAAGATTAAAGGTCCTATTATCTACCGGCAATAATTATTTTCTAAAACAATTTATCTGCCGGCAATGTTTTAATATTAGCTACAATATAACTGCCCTAGAAAATATCAACTATGTCATCTTATCTGTTGGGAATACTACCCATCCCTTTGGCGCGTAACTGGAAAAAAAAGCGAGTGAGGTGAGAATTATTTCCCCTCCCGCTGCACCAATTCCCCTCCCGCCCGCCCGCCCGTGCCCTAATTCCTCCAGCATTTCCCCTTCCCTCCCAGTGCCGCGTTTCCCGGCCGCACCACCAATCGCCACCCTCCTCTGGTCGCCTCACCTCCCAACGCCGCCTCACCACCCAGCGCCGCCCCACCTCCCTTGCCGCCCCTTCCTCCCAGCGCCGCCCCACCTCCCTGGCCGCTCCACCACCCAACGCCACCCCACCTCTCTCCTAGGGTTCAAGAAGTCCGGCTGAGGCGGCAACTAGGCGGTGTTTGGCGGAGGGAAGCCGCCGCGATTTCGTCCAAGGCAGCGAGCTAGGCGGGAGGACCGCCTAGGTTTCAGGCTCCCGCGTCGCGCATACCCCACCGCCGAATCGTGCTCGCCCCCAGCTCTGATACGGGGGAGGCCCGATCTTCTCAGTGAGAAACCGTGGATAGTTGATGCGAAGTAGACGATGTCGCTAGCTGAACACTCGCGCCAATGCACGAACCCTCAACTCTTGAATCGCCACAACACACCGGGTAGTTGTTCGTCGCGAGACCACGAGCGCATTTAACGCCAAGTCCCGATTCCCAATGGAGCAGCGGCTTGACCTTGAATTGCGAGCGAACAATTGGATCGCCTAGTCCTCTCTCAAAGTCCTCGCATGAACTCGGGGTCGAAAGAACAAGCAATAGCTATGTTTCAATCTTATGAATAAACTGGTCTAATGGATACAAGGGAGGGCAAGGGTATTTAAGGCGCCCTCCACGACTCACGCACGGCCTAGGGCCGCCACACATGCGAATCAAACTCTAACTCGGCTAAGACCTAAAAACACACAAAAGGAAAACCTAACTTAAGTCCGTCACATTGTTTCGGCCATAGCAGCGCGACCGTAAGTCTTCTGAAGCTGGGGCCAAAACCATTGTGTGGGCCTTGGAATAAGCTTTCAAACAAGTCCAAGAA
The DNA here is from genome assembly GCA_036346255.1 of Ampelocalamus luodianensis. Taxonomy (NCBI): domain Eukaryota; kingdom Viridiplantae; phylum Streptophyta; class Magnoliopsida; order Poales; family Poaceae; genus Ampelocalamus; species Ampelocalamus luodianensis. The sequence continues at coordinate 52,539,377 of CM070634.1, read as the reverse complement.
CACCCCAATCGGACTCCGTATGCAAAAGTTATGGCCTTTTATTACAGCCCTGTTGGGCTGTCCCGAACAAATCCGAATTGAATTCGAGTTGATCCGAGATGAATTTCGGTTGCACTTGTGGAAGATCCGAATTGGGCTTGAATTCTTGGGCTTTTCTCCTTGGTTGACCCACGTGAGCTTCTCCTCCATTGCTTTGACTCCGGCCTCCCTCTTGGTTCCAAAGGCTTCACAATGTTCAAACTTGAGAATGCACAAAACATTTGCATGAGGTAATACCCAATTCTCATCAATGACAATAGAAGATTCATTAAGAAACAAAAGCACCTGTTGATTTAGAAGTTTAGCTCTTGCTCTCGTCAGTGGACCAATATGCACGTCTGTACTTGAATTATTTGTAGCGTCACGTATGGCGTCCACCTCAGTATGTGTATGACCACCAATAGGGAAAGATGTATAAGTGTTAGGGATGCCCTCATCAAGCTCCCGCTGCTGAATCAAGCTTCCCCACCGCCAAATCGACCCGTACCGCCATCTACACCGCCGAATCGAGGTACGCCCACACCGCCGCCCTCCCCTCCTCCCTCTCTTCTCCTACGCCATCGCCTTCCCCTCTTCCCTGTCGGCTCCCTCGCGCCTCCCTGCCCACGGTGCCACCAGAGCACCGCGCCGACTCTGTCTTCACTCTGCCCTGACCAGCGTTGCCGCACCCCAGCATCCCAAGCCACCGCCCGGCTCCGGCGCCGTCGACCCTCCTGCGCCGGATCTTGCTGTGGTAGGTTACATGAATATTACTCTGAAAATTATCAGGTTTGTTAAATGGGTAATAGCCTGATTAACTCTAGTAGTTGGATTTTAATTCCATTAGTAAATTGGCATTCATCTAACAACAGCTTTCAAATATGACAAAACCAAGATAAATGTGAATTTTCAGAACTAACAGAGGCTAACCAACTCCTTTTTGATGGAGTGTTAGGAAAGAGCAGTGCTAGTACTTTATTGAGCTTTAGATCACTCAAAATTTGCTTAACAAATAACCATGGTTGTTACAATAGTGAAATTTCCTTTATGAATTTAGACATGTGAGCTGAATTTCAGTGAATTAGCAAGACTGAAAGTTGAAATCTGAAGGGAATTAGTTAGTAACACCTTAGTTCAGAAAGATGTTTTTTTGTAGTTTGTATACACAGTTGAGGAAAATATGAAGACAATTACATTGAAATTGCATCACATGTGGAAGTGTGGAATAACATGCTGCAAGAAAGAATATACAGGTAAATGAATAACTTTTCATTCACTGATACAAGATGTCAAGATTATATCTATTGAATATTGATACAATGATATTGCTGAGGTAGGTGAATTTGTTCTGCAGGAAGATGCGGGGAGGCTGAAATTTATGTGCTATTCTAACAATGGAGCTGATGAACATATGATTTGGTGTGTGTGCTAGCTCATTTTGCTTAAAACCTGGGAGTTGTTATCAACTGCTATGTCTCCCCCCCAGGTTGGTAGGTTTGAAGAATATCTTTGCTCGACAGCTTCCTAATATGCCCAAAGAGTATATTGTCCGTCTCGTTATGGATAGGTAATGCCCAATGCAATGTGACTATGTTTTATAATTTAGAAATAGTCAATGTGGCTGTTTTTCGGAAATTGCTTCTAAGATTATTAAATCTCTTGAATGGTACTTACACAAGGTAACTAATTTGTTTTTGTAGAACTCACAAGTCAATGATGGTTATCAGGAATAATGTTGTTGTAGGAGGCATTACTTACTGCCCTTATGCAAGGTAACGTTGCCACTTCCGTGCTATTATTTATTGCGATGATATTATACATTTGTGTTTGCAATTGCATGGTCAATACATGCGCGAGATGCTGATGGGCTCACTCATTTCTTAACTTATGCAGATAACAATGCTGTTACCTATTTTGTAAAGCAGGTGAGCCTATCTGACTTTGCATTTGTATACTTTGTTTCTTAAATTTACATTTATTAAGTGTTAGTACTGAAAAACTTCTGAATGTAGTGTTTCTCGTCAGTATGTTTGTCCAACTACCTATCAGCTGAATAGAGTAAGTTTGAGCTTAACATTACTAGTCATTAGTCAGTTATAATGTCAATTCAATATTTACATTAATGTATGCTGATAAGCTCTACAACCAACATTTTTAGGAAATAAATTGTCTGACGATAGCCAGAAATATGACATTGAAAACACATGTACAAGTGGTAATACTTTATCCAAAGCTGCTACATACTATGGAAAGGCTTGTTCTCTAATGGAAAAGGAACGCGCAAACATGTTGAGAGCGTTTGGTAATGGGTGCACCTTTAGAGGATGCTAGACATCTAGCCCAGAGATATGATAGGATGAGGCAAGAAGCTGAAGCTCAGGTGAAAACACGAAGTATCATAGGTTTAAGTTATCATAGGTTTAAGGAAAAGACACAGATGAATTTGTATTCTTGAAGGTTAGATATCATCAATTCTGGTGATATATGAATGATCACTTTTAAGTTGAGTAATGCATGATAATGATAGCACCAAATGTGCAAAAGGCCTGATTGTAACAGAATGCAAAGACAAAGTCAAATAATTCTTCTTTGAATTGATGGAAATTGTATGCCTATAAAGCATTGCCTAGTTTATGTTAATCAAGTTAATTTAGCAAAAGTTTTAAACTTTTTAAATACAGTTTTTCTAACTGAAAATATTTTAAAAGCAAATAACTGTCCTGTACAATGACTTATGAGGGACTTGCCAAGATCCCATGGTTACAGCCTCATAAATACCTACATATACTTGAATTTTTCAAGGGGATAAACCACATACATATACTTAGCAGGAATCATTGCCTTAGATCCATAAGAAAACTCAACCTTGTTGATGCCTTGTGAATTGTGATTACTTGACTATGAGGATGGGTTGAGGCAGAAACCTCAATCTGCACACACTAATGTTACTTTGGTAATTCTGTTTTATCCTTGAACTCTAAATAGTTCTGTTTTATAGTGTTGGTCATTTCCATATGTGCCTTAGAATGAGATATGTTTGTGCCTAACATTTGCTTGCTACTGGTGCAAGTAGCAGAGAATGGACATCTGAGGTATTATTTTGCATAGTACTGGTTTATGCTATTCTCCTGCCCCATATTCCTATATGGATAGTTTAAGCACGCCATTAACATCTATACAGAGAGATTACACCCCTAGGGTTATAGATATTAGCTACACTGAAGGTTCTAGTAATGGCATGGTTCCAGAGTCGAGTAGTCTCTTTTGCTCTTAATGGTTGCATTTTTTGTGTTAACTTTTTGTGATGTTCTGATTATGAGATGTTCCTGCTTCGATTATTGCAATATGATTGTGATGTGTTCTAATAATATATTTCTTGATTTATATATGTATTCCTCGTGATCATGAGATGGGCTTATTTGCTACTTCCTTCTAGTTGCCCGAGAACCACAAGTAAGTACTGAAGTGTTCACTAATTGACATACGTTCCATGATGACTGTTATGAAATACATGGCTTTCAATTCATTTACTTGAGAAGTGCAGGGGTAGTAATTGCATTCGCACAATGAACTTGTGCATATCTTACAGACTGCTTATCCTTCCCATCAATCTATTTCCTTCCAAATAGCTAAGTTGCCATTCAATTTAAACTCAAAGAAAATAGCTAAGTAAACTATTTTCTCGAGTGCATCAATATGTTTCACTACTTTCTTCGTATTATTGCTTAAAAGTTTACTCGAGCTCCATTATGCGGCCAATTAGAATAAGTGACTTGAAGAAAGTGGATCCAATCAGAGCATGTGAATATTTCAACACTTGTAATGCTGATTAAGTCTACTTTTTGTAGGTGAGGTGATGGTGGTGATTCGGCTATGGCTAGCACTGAGGTATCACCCCCTTTCCTCCCTACCTCCTGACTTCCTCCCCTTGCTCTGTGATGCGAAGAACTGGGGTTAGATTACATGGGGAACTTTGAATGTGCAGGGTTGATTGATGCTTGCATTAGTGGGCTCAGCATGATGTCTTACTGATTGTGTACAATATTGGTGGCATTGATAATCGCAGCTTTGCGGCAGATTTGTGTGCGAGATGGTGACAGGGGAGCGAGAAGGTCTGTAATGGCATGGTTCCAGAGTCGAGTAGTCTCTTTTCCTCTTAATGGCTGCATTTTTTGTGTTAACTTTTTGTGATGGTCTGATTATGAGATGTTGTTCCTACTTCGATTATTGCAATATGATTGTGATGTGTTCTATGCAAACAATAAAAGTGCCAGTCATATTGTCCTATGCACCATCTCTGTTATGCAAGTGCTTGTGTGTTAATACCTAATAAGTGCATTTCTTATTTAGGAATTAAGATACAAAATGGTTATGGTTGAGCAAATTCTCCAATGTTTTCATAGTACTTTACTCTTGTTGTAAGTTTGGAATGCAAGTCCTTGTGTGTTAATACCTTTGGAATGATTTCGCATCATAATGGAATACCAATTGAAAGATTGTTGTAAGTTTACATTGACATGTTTGATCAGGTTGGTGAATCCTTTTAGTTAATCAACTTTTTGTTCTTTCTATTATGCAGCTGTGCAATATAGGAGACCTTATACCTGCATTACTAGCTCACCAAAAATACATATACAAAAGGTATACACTCCATGTGGCCATGTAATACTCCGGAAGTGTGAGAAGTCAAGAATCGGGTTAATTAAATTTAATCGGTAGACAATTATTTAATCGGGGAAGAGTTTAATTTCAGAATTCAGCAAAGACAAGAAAAGAGAGGGTTTTTCTGTGTTTTCTCACCTACTTGGGCACAGGCCTTGGCCCATCTCGCCCTGTAGTGGCCGGCCAAAGGGGAGGAGCCACCTCCCAAACCCTAGCCGCCCCTCCCTTTCTCTCCTCCCACTTGCAGCCGCCCCTCCTCCTCTCCTTGGCGACTCCTCTCCTCCCCTTGCACCTCCCTCTCCCAAGGTGCTGTCCCCTGCACCTCCCTATCCCAAGGTGCTGCCCTTGCAAGGAAGAAGAAAGAGAGGAGAAAAGAAGGAGAAGAAGGAGAAGAAGGAGAAGAAGAAGAAGAAGAGTTTGTGTGGGGTTTGGTTCAGTAATTCTAGCGGTTCTACAAGGGAGGTGAAGCCTCGAGGTTTAGGAGTATCACCTTGGCGGCTAACGCGTCACATCGTGGAAGGCAAGTACATTGCTAACCCTAATGCTTGTGATGGATGAATGCTTATATGATCATGCAAGTAAATACGATGGTTGAGCTACGGTTTAACTTGTTATTCTTACTACTTGCAATATACATGTTTTTTCATAACTTGAAGTTATATCGATGGTTGCATGTTTTATGGATGAGGTCGTGGTAGCAAATTAATATTCATTTTTGCCATGCGTTGGAAGAGTTGTTGGTAGTCATGTGGTAATTTGCTTAATGAGCCAAATGCGGAATATGAAAATAAACTCAAGGTGGACATATTGATAATTCTTTGTGGTTATATTCATGATGATCATGTTGTGGTCTATGTGGTAGAGTTCCCTTTAGATCGATTGATTTTGATCTTGGCGAATCGGGTGTGGGTTATGTGGTAATGATCTTATGACACAATGATATTGTGCTTAATGAGACTCATGTGGATTATGAGAAAAATATTCATGGTGAGTATGTTGTTGACCTTCGTGGTTAAATTCTTGTGGTTTATGATTATCATATCATTCATGACATATCATGACATTTGCATTGTGGATGTCGCGCTTATAGCCGCGATCAGACGGGTACAACATCGTGCATTGCCGTAGCACGATGTATACCTTTACCTTGTTGGGTAAAGGTGCAGTGGAGCATAGCATACATATGCATTACATTGTGGAAAGATCATTTGCATACTTGTGCAAGATATTGAGGTGAAGTTATTTTTGCAATCAAACGCAACTTCACAGTTGCAATGTGGAAATTGACTCATGAGAGTCTCTTGTGGTATGAGTAATGTGGTTGTGGTTGTGGAATGGGGTTCACCCTTGTGGTATGGTAGAGGTTGTGGTTGTGGCATGAGATTCTTCTCTCTTGTGGTAATTGTGGATAGCGATTGTGGATGCGAGAAATAGTAAAGTTATGAGGTAAAACACACTAATACTTTATGGTCATTGATAGTGGTAGTGGTGATTAACATGGAGCAGTTGATCAAGATTCAATTGTTAATATTTTACTACCTTTGGTAGTAAATATGGTTGAGGCTATAATTGTGATCATTATGGGAATTGGATATTGATGCTTAATATCTTTGTAGCTAAATTAGCTTGTAAATGAATGTGGATTCACATTATGGATGTGGACTTATGGATATTTTAATGATGTTGTAATTTTGTTTGTAGTCTGAATAGCCTATTAAACAGTGTGCTTGCTGAGATTTTTATCTCACCCTTGTTTCCCCCCCCCCCCCTACAGGTGATTGTTGAGCATTCATGGGATGGGTAGAGCGGCACCACAATAATGCACTTGGTTCATCAACTCATGTTGTAATAAAGTCGATGAAATGCTAGCTAAATGCTTAACTATTTGTGGATGTTTATGTTATTTAATAAGGATGGACTCGTGAACCATTCTTTGCTTAATCTGCTAGAGGTTGTTTAATTATTGAACTTGTTACCGTTATCTTTATTCCCTTAGTTGTTTATGCTTCCGCTTAATGCTTCTTGTCTAGAGATGTTGCCGAATTAATTTATCTTGAAATTATTGGCTAGTAGAGTGGTTTAGTAGCATTCGGGTAATGTGGATCCGGGTGTTACGGTTGGTATCGAGCGGGCTTTAGGTCCGTGGTAATTAAAAATATTAAATTGACACCTTTGGTGCAGTAGGATGGGATGGGTCAAGCATTGCATTCGTGTTTTGACATGTTATATTGATTATTCATGCTATGAGATAATCTTGTATGTTTATGTGTTGTTTCTATGATGCTATGAGTGAGGATAGTCAATGATAAGAGGTAGGCTTTGCGGTTTGTTGCCTTGGTATTGCAGTTTATACCCGTTCGTGGTGCGGGGATATTGATGTAGTTACCTCGGGTAACTTAGTTGCGGATGTCATGGGTAAGTTTCTTAGAAAAGTGTTATCCTCCTTGAATTGATGTTGGCCGATTCTTGGCCTATTGCAGTTAATGTTTTTTCTCTCGGGTTAGCTGTTTATTGCAGTCGTTGGTTGTCATTAGGCCTCTAATTGTTCTTGAGGCCAAGTATTGTTTCTTTCGGATTGATGGGTTGCTTGACTGCTCGTGAGCAGTGCTTTTGGAGAGACTGGTATTTTCCGTGTTGTTCCATCTTTCTTCTTTGGAAAACATGACTCTTGTTTTTCGTTTGATTTTTTTTTTAGAGAGAATCAAAGCTTTATGTGGGAAGTTCATTAACTTGTGGAAGCATTGGCTCTATGCATTTCTTCTGAGTTATTTCGACTTTTGAAGTTTGATTTCTCTCTAGAAGGGAGTGTTAAAACCCCTTTGTGATGTTTTGTTGTGTTTAAGTAGTAGGTGGAAATTATGTAAATAATTGATAGATTGTGAATTATCAAGTTGAAAAGTTAGTGTGGTACATCATTAAGTTCTACTAACATCTTTAGAAGTGAAGTTGATTAATATGATGTTGTCTGTTGTAGTTTCTTGAAGATTTGAGGCTAAGAATTTAGCGATACATGTGTAGGACTCATGCATTTATCAAGGAATATGAAAACAATTGTTTTGATTATTGTAGTTGTCTAATTTTCCCAACTTGTTGGATAGATTGGATTGATTGATCTTAAGTAATTAATCGACCATTCGGGATGGTCAAGTAAGGAGGTGTTGGAATATTGCCTTAATAAGATTAACCTTTAATATGTTCTCTCTTTACATACTTGATGAGCATGTACAACTATTAAATTTATGTAACTTTTACCATGCTAAATTGTTGAAACATGTATCTGAGAAATGGATGAAGGTTGATGTATTGACTTGCGGAATCTTGTCTTATAAAGTGGTATTATTGATGTTTAAAGTTATTTTATTTTAATATCTTAACATAAGGTGGAGTATCGAATCAGTGCTCTTTATTGTCTTTGTGATTGCAAATTAGAGATAGAATCATTAATGCTATCTGATGAAAAATTAATAATCAATTATTGACAAGAATGGCTAGAGTGTAATTACCTTTTTGCTAAACTAGAGTTGAGCATCAGTACGAGATAAATGTATGAAATCTAATAAGAGATTCATACTAGCATGTTTTGTGAGGTTGTTATGTTCTAATATCATCTTGTTAAAGAGTTTGTTTTAATATGATGGCTTATGCACTAGGTTTAACTAGATCAAGTAGTTGGAATCTTATTTGGATAATAAGAACATGATGGAGTGATTTATGATGTTCCTTTTGGAAAAGTATGAAGGAGTGGGATGATATGTTGATTTTTGCAAAGAATGTTTTATCTTGTTGTGAATACAATCGATAGCATGTAGTTGTGATTATGGTGTTGAATGTTTTAAAAATAAAGGAATTTGTTAATTCCATAATACTAATTGCATTGAAGGGTGTGAGATTTACGGTTAGAATCTTTTTGGACCTTATGACTTGTGTCATAGTCGATGTTGCTCTGAGTAAAGCGACGTGTTGATTGATCTTATTGGTTTTATTTGAATCTTGTGTTGTGGTCTTCAAGCATCCTTTGTTGGAAATGGCGGGATGTTGTAATCAAAGAAAATTGCTTCTTATTGAAAGGAAAAGTTGTACTAAAAGTATTTGAGGTACAGATGATCTTATCTTGTGTTTTTCCAACCTCATTGCTATTTTTTATTCTTTTGATCTTTTGGCTATTGTGATGATAACCATTTTCTGTATGCTGAAATTTATTTCTTCTTACCTCTTCTTCTAAAAACATGGTAATTGTTGTGGGTTGCGAAGCCTTTTGTTGCGTGATGACGACTTAATAGTGGTAGTCTAGTGTTGTTTTGTGGGGCCAGTAGAGTCTATCTACAATGGTGTAGATGATGTAATCAATTGAGCTAATTGTTGAGTTGGCCAACTTGAGATAAATGAGTTGGTGTGTTGGGCAATGATTTGAAAATCCTTGGTTCAAGGAAGTTAAATTGTTAAAAGAAATGAATTGGGAAATTATGGTTATGTCAAGTAGTGCGATGCTCTCTTGATTCTTGGTTTTCTTTGGGTGTTTTTGTTGAGGCGTAGTCTTTTCGATTAGGAAAAGAAATTGATTGTTTTGGTCTGTCGAGTGATTTTCACTCTTAGCTTAGGTGGTGTGGTTTCTCCAATTGTCTACTTGGAGAGTGGAAGATGTTTTGTGGTAAATCCTTTGTTTTGGATCGTGGTCCTTTGAAGGAAAACTAGTTGCTAGTGTGATGCTTGATAATCCTTTTCTCTTCTGTTATTGGGTTATATTTGTAAATTATATCGTTGTGCTTTTAGTAGAATTATGTGAGTGAAATTGGTGATCAAATTCTTGAAATTGGGTTTATTGTGTTATCCTGAGTATATTTAATAAGAGGAAAGTGTTTTAAGAAAGAGGATGGTTTTAGAAAGTGGTCTTAATAGTTATTGCGGGAAATTTTGCCAAAATGGCAGGACCTGTTGGCTGCTCGGGGCCGACAAAAGAGTTATGCGGTTGTTCGGCGCCGAGAGTTGGATTTTGCGGTGGGAAGCCTTGTGCTCCTTCGGGTGTCTCCGACTAAGGGTATTGTTCGTTTTGGTACCACCGGGAAGCTTAGCCCGCGGTACATCGTTTTTTTTTCAGTGGTTGCTCGGGTGGGTAGTTTGGCTTATCGTTTGGAGTTGCCAAACTCATTGAGTGGTGTGCACAATGTTTTCCTTGTGTCTATGCTGAGGAAATACTTGCGCGATCCAGAACACAAGATTGACCTGGAACAGGACACAGTGGAGCAAGATCACTGTGGAGAGTCGGCCAGTTCGTATCTTGGATACGTCGGAGCGGGTCTTGAGGAATAAGACCATCAAGTATGTGAAGGTCCTTTGGACGAATCAGTCTGAGAGAGAAGCTACGTGAGAGTTGGAGGATCTTTTGCGAAAGAAGTACCCCGAGCTCTTCGAGGCTGGTGAGTACTCCTAGTTTGGGTTGCTTTTTGCTTGTTGTTCTTCTCTTTGTGGTTCAGAGAGTAGGATTCGAGGCTAATCCTTTTAAGGTGGGAAGAGTGTAATACTCCTAAGTGTGAGAAGTCAAGAATCGGGTTAATTAAATTTAATCGGTAGACAATTATTTAATCGGGAAGAGTTTAATTTGAATTCAGCAAAGACAAGAAAAGAGAGGGGTTTTCTGTGTTTTCTCACCTACTTGGGCTGGGCCTTGGCCCATCCGGCCTGTAGTGGCCGGCCAAAGGGGGAGGAGCCACCTCCCAAACCCTAGCCGCCCCTCCCTTTCTCTCCTCCCACTTGCGGCCGCCTCCTCCTCTCCTTGGCCGACTCCTCTCCTCCCCTTGCACCTCCCCTCTCCCAAGGTGCTGTCCCCGCACCTCCCCTATCCCAAGGTGCTGCCCCTTGCAAGGAAGAAGAAAGAGAGGGAGAAAAGAAGGAGAAGAAGGAGAAGAAGGAGAAGAAGAAGAAGAAGAGTTTGTGTGGGGTTTGGTTCAGCGAATTCTAGCGGTTCTACAAGGGAGGTGAAGCCTCAGGTTTAGGAGTATCACCTTGGCCGGCTAACGCGTCACATCGTGGAAGGCAAGTACATTGCTAACCCTAATGCTTGTGATGGATGAATGCTTATATGATCATGCAAGTAAATACAGTGGTTGAGCTACGGTTTAACTTGTTATTCTTACTACTTGCAATATACATGTTTTTTTTCATAACTTGAAGTTATATGCGATGGTTGCATGTTTTATGGATGAGGTCGTGGTAGCAAATTAATATTCATTTTTGCCATGCGTTGGAAGAGTTGTTGGTAGTCATGTGGTAATTTGCTTAATGAGCCAAATGCGGAATATGAAAATAAACTCAAGGTGGACATATTGATAATTCTTTGTGGTTATATTCATGATGATCATGTTGTGGTCTATGTGGTAGAGTTCCCTTTAGATCGATTGATTTTGATCTTGGCGAATCGGGTGTGGGTTATGTGGTAATGATCTTATGACACAATGATATTGTGCTTAATGAGACTCATGTGGATTATGAGAAAAATATTCATGGTGAGTATGTTGTTGACCTTCGTGGTTAAATTCTTGTGGTTTATGATTATCATATCATTCATGACATATCATGACATTTGCATTGTGGATGTCGCCGCTTATAGCCGCGATCAGACGGCACACAACATCGTGCATTGCAGTAGACGATGTATACCTTTACCTTGTTGGGTAAAGGTGCGAGTGGAGCATAGCATACATATGCATTACATTGTGGAAAGATCATTTGCATACTTGTGCAAGATATTGAGGTGAAGTTATTTTTGCAATCAAACGCAACTTCACAGTTGCAATGTGGAAATTGACTCATGAGAGTCTCTTGTGGTATGAGTAATGTGGTTGTGGTTGTGGAATGGGGTTCACCCCTTGTGGTATGGTAGAGGTTGTGGTTGTGGCATGAGATTCTTCTCTCTTGTGGTAATTGTGGATAGCAGTTGTGGATGCGAGAAATAGTAAAGTTATGAGGTAAAACACACTAATACTTTATGGTCATTGATAGTGGTAGTGGTGATTAACATGGAGCAGTTGATCAAGATTCAATTGTTAATATTTTACTACCTTTGGTAGTAAATATGGTTGAGGCTATAATTGTGATCATTATGGGAATTGGATATTGATGCTTAATATCTTTGTAGCTAAATTAGCTTGTAAATGAATGTGGATTCACATTATGGATGTGGACTTATGGATATTTTAATGATGTTGTAATTTTGTTTGTAGTCCGAATAGCACTGTTAAGCGATTGTGCTTGCTGAGATTTTTATCTCACCCTTGTTTCCCCCCCCCTACAGGTGATTGTTGAGCATTCATGGGATGGGTAGAGCGGCACCACAATAATGCACTTGGTTCATCAACTCATGTTGTAATAAAGTCGATGAAATGCTAGCTAAATGCTTAACTATTTGTGGATGTTTATGTTATTTAATAAGGATGGACTCGTGAACCATTCTTTGCTTAATCTGCTAGAGGTTGTTTAATTATTGAACTTGTTACCGTTATCTTTATTCCCTTAGTTGTTTATGCTTCCGCTTAATGCTTCTTGTCTAGAGATGTTGCCGAATTAATTTATCTTGAAATTATTGGCTAGCTGTAGAGTGGTTTAGTAGCATTCCAGGGTAATGTGGATCCTGGGGTGTTACAGGCCAGATCATATGTTACAATTGTGTCCCCTGTGAACATCTATGGACAATTTATACTATACTGAGTAATAGATTGAAGGCAATTCGTCAAATCTATTTTTAAGTGTTGAAATAACAACGAGATACAATAAGTAACAAGAGTAACCACCTAGAGGTGACTAACCCAATAGCCACCACAACATAGCATGAATCCCCGATTCGTACCACCCATGTCAAGTTTTAACTAAAAGGTTATAGTCTAACTCTTGTAAAACCTAACCAAGCGTGTCCATAACCTAGGACGAGGCTATTCGAATAGATCAAACCCTGCAGGGGTGTACCAATGTACCCACACTTCAGACCACCTTTTTGCCACAAGAACAAGCACACTTCCAAAGGTATGCCGGCACGGCTAAGTCCTACGAGACGTTTCCAATATTGTGTATCAACTACGAGCCGCTCGTATGGATAGAAACCCATACGCTACATTGTAAAGCCAAAAGTCAACTACCCACAACGGGTAAAGCTTTCAGACAGCTACAATGCTCCCAAACATCTTCCCTCCTACACAACCTCCTACGACTCAGGGCCAACATGCTATTTGTCTGAAACTACAAAATGTGACTTGTAATAGCTAGCTATAACCTAACATGGTGGATTACCTTAATCATGACCATACACTCAACTCTAGTGTAGTACTGTATACTATATGGTCTATTTTCAGATTTGGCTTAGATATGCAGTCTAGAGATTTTAGGGTTTGACAAGCATATCTTGTCAAACATGGGAATCACCACTGAACTATTGTCATTTTAAAACTCTTTGTCCAGTTTCTTTAAATCAGCCTTGTATTTGAAATTCAAATTGATCTGGACAAGAGGAAGCTAGTGATGGTGCTTTTGTGCACGAGATTGGGTTTTGTGGTGGACTTGTCCGGGTTAATTAAGGACCGAACTCGATTATTCAATTCAAGTCCCCACGTACTTCCACATGCGAGTGTATGGGCGCTGTTTGGTTAAGTAAAATGTTGAGACTATTGAGTTGGAAACAGAGAGTAAGGATATGTGTATTGGCCTTGTATGGCATAGATGCTTTGGTCCGAGGACTGCGTTTTATGCCATGTGAGCTTTGTATGTCGATGTCGGATGTTCTTAGGAGGGTGAGGCGTATATGTGCCTCGTCGCATATCGATACCTTAATGGTGCCGATAGCATTCTACTATGGGTGGGGAGCCCAATTCGTTTTAAATTGTTTGGATCGGCATTACTGACACAACATGTGTGCCCCGTGGTTAGTAGGTGGTATAGCCTACACTAGTGGGATCAGTGCACACATGGGGGTCCAACTCAATAGTGTTGGCTTGTTGAAAAATACCAAATCTTAGTTTCCCCGGTCGGCATACCAAAGGAAGTATGTCATCATTCGGAGGCATCCGAAGGCAACGGGCTAGCTAAGTCATGTGGGTAAAGATGTACACCCCTGCAGGGTATAAACTGTTCGAATAGCCGTGTCCACGGTCATGGACGATAACTTGAATTGATATCACCTGTATAGAAGTTTTGATTTTCAAAAATCTGGTTTTGGTTTATTTTCGGTTGGCATGAGGGAATCATGCACTGTACTGTTTACATTTAATGTATTTACTTACTGTTTTACTTTATTTTTGATTTATTAAATTGCTTTATTAAAAGTTAGCCTTGGTAGGATAAGGTGTATCGCTTTATGCAAATTTGAACCTTTATACCTTCCTGTGGTAACCTTATGCATGTAACAACTCTACCCCTTTGAGTAGGATCTAATAACCACTTTCTTTTGTTAGTTTGTGTAAGACTTGCTGAGTACCTTTTGTACTCAAGGTGCTACCACCTATTGTTGCAGGTGAGGATGGTTTTCTCTATGAAGTACCCGTTAGCGCCGATCGGGTGGCGCTAACGAGTGGCGCTACTTCTTTCCTCCACGCAATTGCCTGCGGGTGGATGAGGCCATTGGTGGACATTTTCCGTTTATTTTGCTTCCGCTGTATACTGTTAAAGTGACCAAGTCACTTAATATTGTAGTACTAATAGAATGATGTAACCTTATGTTTAATTATATCAATGTATGGTGGTATGTGTTTGATGCAATGTTGATGAAGGATATATATGCAATGGTCGTTGATCCTGGGAACCATTGTGAATCATATATATCAGAATCTCATTCTTGGATCTGTCATTGGTTAAATTTATATCTTTAGCATGGTTTTTAATAAAGGGGCAGTACTGTTCCTTCATTAACAATTGTGCTACAGTATGAATTTAATTAGTAACATTTCCAATAACCGGGGGTCCTCACAAGCACTCTCTTGGTGGGAGAACTTTCTCGCCATGCAGCCCGCAGGCCACGTTGTCTCGTGGGATGAGTTTCGATCTGCTTTCCGTCGGGCCCACATTCCTGATGGCCTGATGAAGCTCAAGAAGAAGGAGTTTCTTGCGCTTAGCGGGCGCAAGTGCTGTCGGAGTACCTTTACGAGTTTAATCACTTGGCTCGTTATGCTCCGGGTGAGGTGGCCTCTGATGAGGCTAAACAGGAGAAGTTCATGGATGGCTTGTCCGAGGAGCTGCAAGACAAGCTATCTATTGTGGACTTTGCCGACTTCCAGGCCTTGGTTGACAAGGCCATCGTCGCCGAGCACAAGGCAAAGGCGCTGGGTGAGTCCCGCAAGCGTAAGTGGGAGGCCCATCGGTCTGCACAGGCCGGCCTCACTCGTCCCCGTGTTGGGCCCGCACCAGGGGCTCGTGCTTTGGCTTCACCACCGCCGAGGCCGTCGGCGCCGGTTGCTCGTCCCCCGCAGGCCGTGTTTCAGCCACGTGCACCTGCGACTCAGAAGCAGGTTGCGCTCCGCAACCCAGCTGCTGACGTTACCTGCTTCACCTGCAACAAGAAGGGCCACTATGCTAGCAGTTGCCCTCAGAGGATTGGAGCAGCCCCTCGTCCTAATGGAGGACGCGGGAATGGTCACACACCTGACCAGAAGGTGATCGAGAAGACTCAGGGTGTCGGGAGTGGTCGAGTCAACCACATCTCGGCTGAGGAGGCTCAGGAGGCACCCGACGTTGTGTTGGGTACGTTCCTTGTTAGTTATCGTCCTGCTGCGGTCTTGTTTGACTCTGGAGCTTCATATTCCTTTATTTCGAGATCATTTGCTGCTGATTGTGACCTTCACTTTGTTCCTTTGGGGATTCCATTACTTATTCGCTCTCCGGGAGCGGAAATGAGAGCTGATCAAGAATGTCGGGGCGTTCCTATTAATATTGAAGGAGTGGAATTCTTGGCGAATCTCATCTTACTTGATTCGGCGCGCCTGGATGTGATTCTTGGTATGGATTGGTTGTCCCAACACTTGGGGCAAATCGATTGTGCTAGGAAGATGGTTTTCCTCACTAGTCCCTCAGGCGAGCAAGTTGGGATTTCACCGCAGCTGCAGGGGCCGCACCTTTGTGCCCTTGAAGCTAAGCCAGCCATGGAGATTCAGGATGTGCCTGATGCGTGACTTTGTGGATGTCTTCCCTGAAGATTTGCCTGGTATGCCTCCAGTTCGAGACTTGGAGTTTGTTATTGAGTTGCTGCCCGGTACCGCTCCAATTTCAAAGGCACCGTACCGAATGCCTCCTAATGAGTTGGAAGAGCTGAAGAAGCAGTTGGGTGAACTTCAAGCAAAAGGCTTCATCCGTCCTAGCTCATCTCCTTGGGGTTGTCCGGTCATTTTTGTAAAGAAGAAGGACAAGACCACAGATGTGTGTTGATTACCGTCCATTGAATGAAGTGACGGTGAAAAACAAATATCCTTTGCCTCGTATTGATGATCTCTTTGACCATTGGTGGAGCTTGTGTGTTCTCCAAGATTGACTTGAGATTGGGGTACCATCAAGTCCGGATCAGGGCTGAGGATATTCCAAAGACGGCATTCACTACTCGTTACGGTCTTTACGAGTACACCGTCATGTCTTTCGGTTTGACCAATGCTCCAGCTTTGTTCATGAATCTTATGAACTCTGTGTTCATGGAGTATTTGGATAAGTTTGTTGTCGTTTTCATTGATGACATTCTTATCTACTCCAAGAGTGAAGAGGAGCATGCTGAGCATCTGCGAATTGTATTGGGAAAACTGCGTGAGCATCAGCTGTATGCCAAGTTCAGCAAGTGCGAGTTTTGGTTGAAGGAAGTGGCATTCTTGGGCCATGTTCTTTCAGCAGGTGGTGTAGCAGTGGATCCTAGCAAGGTCAGCGATGTTCTATCTTGGGGGCAGCCCAAGTCAGTCACCGATGTGAGGAGTTTCCTTGGTTTAGCGGACTACTACCGCCGCTTTATCGAGAACTTCTCCAAAATTGCTAAGCCCATGACCGAATTGCTCAGGAAAGAAAAGAAATTCGTGTGGTCATCTGCTTGTGATTTGAGTTTTCAAGAACTCAAAAGGCGATTGACTTCAGCACCAGTGCTTGTTCTCCCTGATGTGCATAAGAGCTTTGATATTTATTGTGATGCCTCTCGGCAGGGACTCGGTTGTGTTCTTATGCAAGAAGGCAAGGTTGTGGCCTATGCATCGAGGCAATTGAGGCCTCATGAACTCAATTACCCTACCCATGATTTGGAGTTAGCCGCAGTGGTTCATGCACTCAAGATTTGGCGGCATTTCCTCATTGGTAACCGCTGTGAGGTGTATTCTGATCACAAGAGCTTGAAATATTTGTTCACCTAGCCAGATCTGAACCTTAGGCAGATGAGATGGTTGGAATTGATCAAGGATTATGATATGGGCATTCAGTATCACCCGGACAAGGCTAATGTTGTTGCGGATGCACTCAGTCGCAAGGTGTATTGCAATACCTTGTCACTTCAAGAGCAACAACCTACCCTTCTCGAAGAATTTCAGCGGCTTAATTTGGGATTGATTGAGCATGGTTCTCTTGCTACCCTGGTTGTGCAACCGACGTTGGTGGAACAAATCAAGGTCGCCCAGCAGACAGATGTTGGTGTGATCCAAATCAAACAGAACATCAAGAATGGGACAGCTAAGTGCTTTTCTGAGGATGAGCACGGTGTTGTGTGGTTTGGACAACGCTTGGTGGTTCCGAAGGTCATGGAATTGCGGGATTTGATTCTCCGTGAGGCCCATGACTCCCCTTTGTCTATCCATCCTGGAGCTACCAAGATGTATCAAGATCTTCGACAGAGATTCTGGTGGACTCGCATGAAGCGCGAGATTGCTAGGTTCGTGGCCGAGTGCGACGTATGTTGTCGTGTCAAGGCTGAACATCGGCGTCGGCAGCCTTCTTCACCTTTGCGATGCACGAGTGGAAGTGGGATTCCGTTGGTATGGATTTCATCACCGGTCTGCCCCGTACTTCTTCTGGGAAGGATGCTATCTGGGTTGTCATTGATCGATTGACAAAGGTGGCACATTTTACGCGGTGCGTACCAATCTCGATGTTAGTCGGTGGCGGATCTCTATGTGTCTCGCATTGTATGTTTGCATGGTGTGCCACGAACGATTGTGTCAGATCGTGGTTCTCTTTTTACCTCTCGCTTTTGGCATAATCTGCAAAAGGCGATGGGTACACGTCTTTCTTTCAGTTCAGCTTATCATCCTCAAACTGATGGTCAGACGGAGAGAGTCAACCAGGTGTTGGAAGATATGCTCCGTGCCTGTGTTCTTTCCTATGGGAAGAAGTGGGAGAAGTGCTTGCCGTTTGCAGAGATCTCCTACAACAATAGTTTCCAAGCTAGTCTTGGCATGGCACCGTTTGAGGCTTTGTATGGGAGGAGGTGTAGAACCCCTTTGAACTGGTGGCGGTGGCGTCGATTCTTGGGCGATTCTATCAATGAGGCCGAAAGCCAAGTTCAGTTGATTCGTGAGCATTTGCGCGTGGCCCAGTCCAGGCAAAAGAGCTATGCGGATCGTCGTTGTCGGGAGTAGAGAGCCCAATGACTTTGTTTATCTCAAGGTCTCACCCTTGAAGGGCCATCAACGTTTTGGCGTCAAGGGCAAGTTAGCTCCTCGATATGTTGGGCCTTATCGCATCATCGAGAGGATTGGAGCTGTTGCATACAGATTGGAGTTGCCAGCTTCACTTGAGGGTGTGCACGACGTGTTTCATGTGTCACACTTGAAGAAGTGCCTCCGTATTCCAGTTGAGGAAACTCCGTTGGAAAATCTCGATGTGCAAGAAAATTTGACCTATCATGAGCATCCTGTTCGTATTCTCGAAGAGTCTGAACGAAGGACAAGGAACCGTGTCATCAAGTTCCTTAAGGTTCAGTGGTCAAACCATTCTGAAGATGAGGCAACTTGGGAGCCCGAGGATCGTCTTCGTGCAGATTACCCATCCTTCTTCTCCGAGTAAACAGAATCTCGGGGCGAGATTCTTGTAAGGGGGGGAGGTTTTGTAACATCCCAATCTTGGGCTTGTGTTTCAAATGTAAGAAAAACCAGTAGAAATTAAAACTTTTTCTTACATCATGTATTTCCTTTTGTGCCAATCAATTCTTGTACAAGGAATTATGGAAATACATTGTCACAAGTCCATTTGATCCAAATCTTGTTATTCCAAAAGCAATCTTGTCAAATCTTATGATCATCCTCTGAAAATATTTTTCCTAAGTCTCTGTGATGGTATGTGACCCCTCTGAAAAATTTCACAATTTTTAGAAATTGTTTGAATATTTTTAGAGGCAGTCAAACTTGTTCGACTCTCAGTCAAACATTAAAACAGAGCCTTACAGAATTTTTGGAGATTTATTCGCAGCATAAAAACCTCCGAAAATTTTACACAAGGTTAATATCTGAGTTAGCAAGCTCCTGTAAAAATTTCATAATTTTTGGAGCTATTTTGCTACCTCAAATAAATCATTCAAAGTCAAACCTGGTTTTACTGTGCGTCGGGTTCGAGTCAGACTCGGGCTTGAGCCAATCGATTCGGTCCAGTCAACTAGCTGCACCGAGCCACCCTTGAAAACGCGCGTTGGATCTCCACCGTTGGATCTAAATCGCACGGTTCGCGCGCGTGTAAACATTCGGACCTTCCGGTTGCTTGCGCGATTGTCGACCGTTAGATCTCCATCCAACCGTTGAGATTCTCCGCAACCTTCGGACCCTCCGGTTGCATTTTTGAATCGGAGCCGTTGGATTAAGATCCAACGCTCGCGTACCCCTTCGTTGTAACTTGAGTTTACAACGTGGAGCCATCTGAGCCGTTCGTTTCTAATCGTAAGGCTCGCAATCTCCCCGTTGTGTTTTAAACCCGGGAGGCGTGGCGTTTTCGTGGCCGTCCGATTTAGATCGTAGGGCTGAGAATCACCGAGCATTTTTTCCTGGTCTTCTTCTACCTGCGGCCGTGCGAGCACTGTAGGGGGAGTAATGGCAGTGTCATTTCTTGCTCCCTAAAGCCACCCTAGCCGACGTTTAGGGGTATGGGCGGTACATTGAGCTAGGCCATGCCCTAATGCACGTCTTCACCTCTTTTTCCTTGTCGGCCGCACCTTGTGCTTTGTGTTTTGCCGCCCGAGAGAGGAGTGGTGCAAACCCTAATGCTTTCATAGCTTTATAAGCACTCTCAATGCCTCCTGGTATTTCTTTAGACCACCATCAAGCTTCATTCTCAATATTGGAGCTTAACACCTCAAAAATGGCAAATCGCCATTGTTGACCCGAAGAGCTCCATTGGTGTTCTTGGTGTTCCAGTGGTCCTCCTTCATGTTTCTTTGCCCTAACCTTATCTCTTAATCATCTTGAACATTTCCCCTCACTTAATTTTGGATTTGATTCTCAGGAATTGTCCAATTTGGGGTTTGTTCAAATTCGGCCGAAATTGGTCATCTTCTTCCTCAGTTCAGGTGAGTGCTCCATTTTCCAATTGCTTGCTCATGTAGCTTCTGTGAATCATAATGAAGCTATTTTGATGCTTTGGTATCACTCATTTGGCTCAGGGGGTCATTTTCAAACCTTCTTCTCCAAGTCCGGCGAGCTTTCACCGTGATCAAGCATCTCCGGCCATCTTTGAAGCTTCTTGTCGTTAAGGTAGCTTCTTATTAGTCCTTAGAAGCTTTGGCACCCGCATCCTAGGCTTGCAGTGGAGCTCATCGCGATTTTCGTGTTTAGCAGTGAGGTTCCTTTTTCGTTTTCCGGCTAGCTGGCGTTCTAGTCCCTCACCGCCGGCGAGAATGCTACCATTAGTTTCTTTGTGCTATTGCGAATCCATTTTGGGTCTTGTTCGGCGCCGCCGCGGCCAGTGTCGCCGGCGATTCGCCGTGGAAACCGCTCGGGTTTTGCCGGCCAGGAGCTCCCGTTTTCGTCACTGATTAGGACACATTAATTGCTAATCATTAGTTAGTAATTATGTCTTAATCTTTGTCGTTGAGCCACTGACCAGTGGGCCCAACATCCTTAAATCATTCTCTGGTTCAATCCCGCGCTGTTCCGACATCATTAATGTTAATCATTGCTTAATTAGTGTGTCGGCCTTTAATCCTTGTCGGAAATCTCCTCTAGGTCGCTGACTTGTGGGCCCGAGGGGTTAAAATCAAATTCCAGTATTCATTAGTGCCTAGTTAATGGTAATCATTAGAAGCATTAATCCTGTCCTAACCGCCACTCTCGATCGACAAGTGGGCGATGCATCTGTGCACGTGGGTTAAACCAGCGCGTGGGTGACTCGAAGTCACTGACATGCGGTCCCACATGTCAGCATCTCCCTTTGAACTGCGATCAATATCTACCGTTCATTTTTAGGTCTGCGGCCCTGATCTTTGTGTGCGTTCGGACCCTCCGGATGCCTTGATCGTTCTCGACCGTCGATCTTCCGATCAACGGCTGAGATCGTGTCTGCAACCGCACCGTCCGAATGCATACACTCGTGTGCGCCGTTGGATCTTGATCCAACGGTGGGCTCCGTTTAGGTTTCGCGCGCGTGCGCTGTTTTCGGCGCGCGTGAGCCGTAGGATTTTAGATCAAGGGTTGGGAGTTGTCCACGTCGTTTTCTTTTATTTGGGTTGTTCTGTATTTCGGTAAGTGTTTGTTTAACAACTGAAAATGATATAAAAACTTTAGAAACTCATAACTAATTCATTTTAACTGCTTTTTAGTTAATTCCAACTGTAATAAATTATGTTATCATTTTATTTTATTATAAAAATGGATTTAAGCATGTTCCAGTAGCAGAAAATTGTATAACTAGGAATAACTCGATTTCTGTCATTTTGAATATTCCAGAAATAGTTTTAATCTTGAAAAATGCATATCTTTTTCTGTGTAAATCCAAATTGTGCCAAATCAATTTTGTTAAATTCGTCTGTTAGTATACTTTCATATAAAATAGGATTTGAGCATGTTCATAATTCTGTAAAATGGCTTGCATTAGATTTACAACTTAGAAAAATCATAAGTAAATGTGTATAACTCCGAATTTAGTAAATCCAACTTTGCTGTTATTAGGATGTCATAATCTACCTACTATAAAAATTTCAGACCTTAGATCATTCTGGAAAAATTCGCCATGAACAGTGCTAATTATTAATTAGGTTGATATATAGGTGAGAAAGAGTATTTTGCTCATATCTTTTGCATGCTTAGTTCAAATTGCATAATTCTTGTTCTGTCATTGTCTTAGGTCATTCCTTAGCAGTAGTGTAAATTTTATTAGTTTTGGATGTGTTTTGCTGTTGGAGTTTCATTTGGTGTTCTTCGTTCTTATTAAACTATCGCTTTTTGCGTTAGGTTAGAAGATAATATTATTAATCTTGATATTGAGCCACAAAGACCATCGATCCTGCACTTCACCGAACAAGCGGATGTAGCATTCATTCGATCATATTGTTTCTACTATTTTCAAAGTCTAATATATTGTTTGCAAATTCTATGTATGCATTGCTATGTTGTTTTAAACTATTGTCGATAGTTGGCCTACTAGATGCATTATCGTAGGAAATGTTTATTCCTCTACTCATCAAGCCTAGGTTACTTGTTTGTGATTTTGGGTTCATTGGATGAACCCTTGTCACTTAGTAGTTTACGTGTTATTATGCTTAGCCATGCTTAGTTGTCGGTAGAAATGGGCGGTTATCGACTTGTCGATAACCTTGATCACACAAACTGTTATAATATGTATATTTCAGCCTTGTGCTTTGTCTAAATTGCAAAACTAAAACTGAAAATGAAAACAATTTAGACTTGGGCACAATGGTAAGATGGTGTGATCTTTTGGGTGTGAATGGAATGGTGCCCGGGTCAATTAAGGACCGAACTACTTGTGAGTATCTATTATCCGAGCATTACAGTGCGTGCTAACCACACTAGAGGGATATGGGACCTCTCTTAGCCAAGTACTTTGGGCTGTGTTAATTAATGAGTCGCGTGGTGGGTTGCATATTTGATTATATGCAACATGGACACGTTTGTAGGGAGGAGAACACCCGGCGAGGCCGGTGTATCTTGCTCCACGTATGGGTCCTTGTGATCCATACTTGTCGGCAGATCACTAAGGATTAACCCCATACGTGCGTCTCTTGATTAGCATATTCCATTGGAAAGGGTTCAGTAGGACTTAGCCGTGCCGACATACCAAAGGAAGTGTGCTTAATAGCTTGGCAAAAGGCGGTGCAAGTGTGGGTACATTGGTACACCCCTGCAGGATTAAAACTATTCGAATAGCCTCGTCCTAGGTTATGGACACGCTTGGATAAGCTTTTCAAGAGTTATACTACAACCATTTTCAAAATTTAAAACTTGATGGGTGGTATGAATCGTGATTCATGCTATGTTGTGGTGGCTTTGGGAAAGTCACTTCTAGGTGGATACTTGTTACTTATGCTTACTATTTGTTATTTAAATGCTTAAAAACTGATTTTACAAACTGCTGTTCAACTTATTACAATATTGCAAATGAAACTTGCTTTATGCGTCCAAAGAACCATATAACCACATTCCTTTGAATACAGCTTTCATGTAGCTATGTATAGGCTTGCTACTCGTAAGTCTTATGAGTACATTTTGTACTCACTGTGTTGTGCAGAGGATGATAGTGAGTCCGATGGACCTCACTTTTGTGAGTTGTCTTTGTGGCGGTTTATGGGCGATTAGCTTGGCGGCCCGGTCGGTTGCCCTGTGGTGTTATGTGGCTAACCGGTCGTCCTTTGGTTTAAGCCATCTTATGGCAACTTTTGCTTCCGCTGTTACTTATTTGCTACTTATGTCATTTGGCCGGTCGGCTGTGTTGTAATAACTTATATTATGTATGTCTTTTGCTAGACTTGTTATACTCTGTTGTATGGAAATGATGCATGCTGTGATTTGATGTATGTGTGCTGCTTGTTCTGGGAGACACATGTCCATCGAGACACGGATTATTTTATTTGTGATACTAGAACCAGTGGAAGGTTAAGTATTACAAGTTTAATAAACCGGGGTCTCACAGAGCTCTACGTTCAATGTCACTGATTTATCACATTTCTTTGGTGGTGACGATCCAGCGTCAAGGACGACGCCTTTTCAAGAGGGGAGGATGATGAGGGCATCCTTAACACTTATACATCTCCTATTGGTGGTGATGCACATACTGAGATGGACGTCATAAGTGAAGCTACAAGTAATAAAACTGCAGAAGTGCATGTTGGTCCACTGACCAGAGCAAGAGCTAAACTTCTAAATCAACAGGTGCTTGTTTCTTAATGAATCTTCTATTGTCATTGATGAGAATTGGGTACTATCTGATGCAAATGTTTTGTGCATTCTCAGGTTTGAACATTGTGAAGCCTTTGGAACTGAGAGGGAGGAGAGGGAGGCCGGAGCCAAAGAAATGGAGAAGAAGCTCACGTGGGTCAAACAAGGGGAGAAAATCACAAGAATTCAAGCCCAATTCGGATCTTCCACAAGCCTAACCGAAATTCATCTCAGAATCAACTCGGAATTCAAATCGGATTCAGTTCAGGACAGCCCAATAGGCGTGTAATAAAAATGTCATAACTTTTACATACGAAGTCCGAATGGGGTGTTCTTAGACTTGTTTGAAAGCTTATTCCAAAGCCCACACAATGGGTATGGTCCCATCTTCAGAAGACATATGGTCGTACCACTATGGCCGAAACAGTGTGATGGCTTTAAGTTAGGTTTGCCTTTTTGTGTGTTTTTGGGTCTTAACCGAATTGGAGTTTGATTCGGCATGTCCAACCGGCCCTAGGTCGTGCGTGAGTCATGGAGGGCGCCTTAAGTACCCCTGCCCCTCCATTAGACCAGTTTATGCATAAGGTTGTATCCATTAGACCAGTTTATGCATAAGATTGAAACATAACTATTGGTTGTTCTTTCGAGACCAGGGTTCATGCGGGGACTTTGAGAGAGGACTAGGCGATTCATCGTTTCATGCTACAATTCAAGGTCAAGCCGTCATTCCATTGGGAATTGGGACTTGGCATTCATCGTTTGTGGTCTCGCGATGAACAATTACCCGGTGCGTTTGGGCGTTATCCAAAGAGTTGAGCGTTCGTGCATGGGCGCGAGTGTTCAGCTAGCGACAATGTGTACTTCGTATCCACTATCCACGGTTCCTCGTCGAGAAGATTGGGCCTTCCCCGTATCATTCACATTCTTTTGTTTCAAATATGCTTGTGGGAAAATATGGGTTACCTATCTCTTCCTTAGTTAACCCTATGATAATCCATTCCCGGGCTCGAAAATGAGGACCAGTTTCCTATGCCCAAACCTTACCTTAGAAATATCTGAAGTATCTTTCTTGGCAGACTTAATAGTCTTGCACTCTCAAGGATTGGATGTAATCCTCTGAATGGACTGGCTTGCCAAGAACCAAGGTCAGATAGATTGTGCCAATAGGTCTATCACCCTCAACAATGAACAAGGAATTATAGTGGAATTCAGACCCATGACTTCTACAGGAGGGACTTCCATCCTGACCAGTTTGAAGGAAGTAAAGCTTGAGGATATACCATGCTACAAGAGTTCCCAGATGTTTTTCCTAAGGATTTTCCTGGTATGCCACCGGGTAGGGACATATTGTTCTTAATTGACTTAGTCCCAGGGACCGCTCCGATCTCGAAGCGACCCTACCGAATGCTTGCAAATGAATTAGCAGAACTAAAGAAGCAGATTGAAGAGCTGCAGAGCAAAGGTTATATTCAACCAAGCTCATCGCCTTAGGGAGCACCAGTACTGTTTGTCAAGAAGAAAGACAATAGTATGAGAATGTGTGTGGACTACAGATCACTCAATGAGGTGACAATCAAGAACAAGTACCCATTGCCCAGGATTGATGATCTGTTTGATCAACTTAAAGGAGCCAGCATCTTCTCAAAGATTGACTTAAGATCCGGCTATCATCAATTGAAGATCAGACCAGAAGACATTCCCAAGACTGCCTTCATGACAAGATATGGATTATACGAGTTTACAGTAATGTCCTTCGGCTTGAAAAACGCCCCTGCTTATTTCATGAATATGATGAACAAAGTGTTCATGGAATTCTTGGATAAGTTCGTGGTTGTTTTCTACGATGACATTCTCATCTACTCAAAAGATGAAGAAGAGCATGAGAAGCATCTCAGGATAATTTGGAAAAGCTCAGAGAGCATTAGCTAGCTTTATGCCAAATTCAGCAAGGGCGGATTTTGGCTAAGTCAAGTGGCTTTCCTCGAACATATTGTGTCAGCAGGAGGAGTTGCAGTAGACCCCACCAAGGTCGAAGATGTAACACCCTGGCTATTAGAAAAGCCAAAATGCTACCTATCAACTAAGGAGCAACATACATCAGAGGAAATTTCACGATACATAACAAATAAACTAAACAAATCATCCACAAATGGAACATAGGTGGAATTATTCATGAATCTAATCAGATAATCTTACCAAAGAGCCAACAAAGGTCTTAACATTAAATCAAACCAACCTCAAGAGAGGTGAACATGTCAATCAGGTATAACTTAATTATTACAATCCAACAATATCAATTGAAAAGTCTAATCATATTGGTGTGAGGTTATAGTGCAAAATATGATTTGAGCAGTGTGAATCTACTCCCTCCCAATAGACTCCATCAACGATCACCTAAAACAAACAGACAGAGCAAGAGTGAGTCCATGACTCAGCAAGTACAGTCAACCAGCATAAATAATACAAACTCACTGCAAGGTTTAAACATATCTCAAATGACTTCTGATGAAATTATATGTTGAGCATATGAAAATCAAGGAAAAGGACTACACACATGCATATACCGGTATAGCCAGTGATACACCCGTCGGTGTTCACTCAAGCCCGCATCTTAACAAAAATGCGGGGATCCAATTCCCGTATGAAGAAGTTTCATACGGGTGTCCAAAACTGCCCATTCTGGAATTAATGGGTCTTACATGCCCATCCTGGAATTGATGGGTCTTTCAAATCCACTCCCGTGGACGGGACATGACAATGTCCAACATTGCCCACATTGGAATGGTGGGACTTAAAATCCACTCTCGTGGATGAACATGCAAAATGAATGTATAACATGAATTGAGACTATTGAAAGACATGATATCTAAACATGGATATAACACATATATCAAAACATAATCAATCCACCTTCTCATGTAATATATGGAATCACAACAAGATCATAAAAACATTCACCAATCACAATCAATACAGGTGGCAAGGTACTTGCCTTCCACGATGTGGTGCGTTGGGAGGCAATGGCGGTGCTCCTAAACCTGAAGCCTCCCCGCCTACACAATACATATTCGGAATAAGAACAACACATAATAGAATCTGGACAGCGGCACGGAAAAGACCACATCTATTAACTTGGGATTCGGAACGAGGTGAGCCCAGCTCCTAAAGAAACTTAACAAACATATCTACGAAAACCTAGTTGGGGAGATAAACTAAATCAGCCATGAGGATACCCTAATAGGCAGCTGAATCCGAAAGACAGAATCTGTCCCGATGAATCGGACAGCAGTAAGGAAACAAGCGTAACTCATGATCTACCATTCCAATTGGGGTGTTCTTTGGCATTCTTGAAAGGTTATGAGATTTTCTAAAACAACTTAGTTGGGTGGAGACCCTGAATTTGTCACTAACATAAACATTTTTCGACAAACAAATCAACGGAGTAGCTCTGTCAGAAATCTGGACAGCAAGATTGAAACCTTCATAACTTTTGATCCACAAGTCGTAATTAAGTGTTCTTGGCGGCTATTGAAAGCTAAGATAATAAGCTATAATTATCATAATAGGGAGGATTCCTGATTTGGACCTTAGCCATGCTCAAAAAGCCCCGCAAAGCTGCTGCTGGGAAAAAAACAATGTTCTGGACAGAGGTACAAAAATGGCTGTATCATGCAATCCACAACTCGGATTCAGGTGATCTCAGAGGCTATCGAAACCTGAAGAAAAAATCTACAACTTTATAAGAGATCACAAGTCCTAGATCGGCCTTGATCTACACGAAAAACAATGCCCAACAGCGACAGCAATCAGTTTCTAAATACTGCACCAACGACGAACCAAAAGACAACATCTACCAAGAACGAATCTGAATCAACCAGTAGGGAGATGAGATGATACTCTAGGGGATGTGTGAGACACCGATCCTTGCCCGAATCACCAAAGGACTACGGTCTCCCGGCTGCTCTTCCTTGACTCGGCCAGCAGCACCAAAGGGGAAAGAAGGAGCAGCTGCCACCAAGGGAGAAAGGATGGCGCCACCACCAAGAGGTCCCTGCAGGGAGGCGGCGGCTTGGTGCAGGAAACAGCCAAGGGAAAGAAAGAAAAGGTGGCTGCCCTGCCTAGGGTTTAAGGGGAGGGGCGGATGGGCTTTAGGCCCAAGGTGCCTCCCTTCTAGGGCTGCTAGCAGGCCAAAAACAAATCCAGTGCCAACCTGGGCCGAAGGCCCCCCCTCTAAAACTGAAATTACACTAAAACCATTTTCCCCGATTAACTTCTCTCTAATCGGAACTCGGGGTATTACATTCTACCCCCCTTAAAAGAATTCGACCTCGAATTCTCACCAACGAAAAGAACACAAGGATGAATTGCCAAGAAATTGGAATCAACGAATTTAACACATACCAGAAGTAAACAGGTCAGGATACTGCTCGCGCATGCAAGACTCTAGCTCCCAAGTGGCTTCCTTCTCGGTCTGATGGGACCAAAGGACTTTGATAAACTTCAGGGTTTTATTCCTCAGAACCCGCTCTGACTCCTCTAGAATCTTCTCTGGTCGCGACTCAAAAGTAAGGTCCTGCTCAATACTCAATGGCTCTAGTGGGACGGCATGTTCTGGGTCTCTCAAGAATTTCCTCAACATAGAC
The DNA here is from genome assembly GCA_036346255.1 of Ampelocalamus luodianensis. Taxonomy (NCBI): domain Eukaryota; kingdom Viridiplantae; phylum Streptophyta; class Magnoliopsida; order Poales; family Poaceae; genus Ampelocalamus; species Ampelocalamus luodianensis. The sequence goes on along the minus strand of CM070634.1, from coordinate 52,510,750 downwards.
ACATGGAATACATTATGAACTCCTCTCAAGGTCTCGGGAAGGTCCAAACGATAAGCCATCTTCCCAATACGCGCCACAATTGGAAATGGCCCAATGTACCTCGGACTAAGCTTTCCTTTGGTACCAAAACGCACCACACCTCTGGTAGGCGAAACTCTCAACAGAACCTCGTCCCCCAATTCAAATTCTAAGTCTCGCCTCCTGACATCTGCATAGCTCTTCATGCGCTCTGTGCGCTAACAAGTTCTTCCTCATACGCCACACTGCCACCGTTTGCTGAACCCAATCGGGACCCAAAACGGCCCGCTCTCCAACCGCATCCCAACACAACGGGGATCTGCATCTACGCCCATAAAGAACCTCAAATGGCGCTGCTCGAATGCTGGTGTGATAGCTGTTGTTATACGCGAACTCTGCTAGTGCTAGGTGATCTTCCCAGCCACCTCTCCATGACAAGACACAACACCTGAGCATATCCTCAAGAGTTTGAATTGTACGCTCGGACTGACCATCTGTTTGGGGATGAAAAGCAGTACTAAGACGGAGTTGCGTACCCAACGCACTCTGCAAACTCTCCCAAAACTTGGAAACGAATTTGGCATCTCGATCAGAAACAATAGTCTTTGGTACCCCGTGCAACCGTACTATCTCTCGCACATAGAGTGGAGCCAGATCACTCGCAGAATTGGTTGTACGAATAGGGATGAAATGCGCTGACTTGCTGAATCGGTCCACTATGACCCAAATAGTGTCCTTCCCTCGCTGCGTGCGAGGTAAACCAACTACAAAATCCATGGAGATGTCATCCCATGGCCAAACTGGAACCTCCAAAGGTTGCAACAAACCTGCTGGTCGTTTATGCTCGGCTTTGACTTGCTGGCACACACCACAAGCGGCCACATACTGAGCAATATCAACTTTCATCCTTTTCCACCAGAAGTTTTTCTTCAAATCCTTGTACATCTTGGTCTCCCCAGGGTGTACGGTAAACGGTGTACGGTGAGCTTCCCGCAAAATATCCTCTTTAACCTGTGCCCTTTGTGGCACACAAAGGCGACCTTTAAATCGCAGAGCACCAGAATCATCTATGCTGAAATGGCCTTGCTTGCCCTCATCTAGGCGCTTCCTCACACGCTGGAGCATCTGATCAAGAAGTTGTGCTTCCTCACACGATCCGGGCAGTGACTCGATGCACGAGTCTCAGTCTTGGCGGTACCCGCAAAGCAAAAGGTGATATCCATACGCTCAAAATCAGCGATAAGACAACTGAGGGTAGATGGGGTCACCAAACGACTTAGGGCATCCGCTACAACATTCGCCTTCCCAGGGTGATACTGAATGGTGAGATCATAGTCTTTTATCAGTTCTAACCACCTTCTCTGTCTCAGATTCAAATCCTTTTGAGTGAAGATGTATTTTAAACTCTTGTGATCAGTGAAAATGTCACAAGATTCGCCGTACAAATAATGGCGCCAGATCTTTAGAGCAAGAACTACTGCAGCAAGCTCTAGGTCATGGGTAGGATAGTTCTGTTCATGCTTCTTCAACTGTCGTGATGCATAAGCAATCACTCTGCCCTCCTGCATAAGCACACATCCAAGCCCAACTCATGATGCATCTGAAAAAATAGTGAACCGCTTCCCTGGTTCAGGAAGAGCGAGAACTGGAGCGGTCACCAATCTATCTTTCAAAGTACAGAAACTGCGCTCACACGCATCAGACCACTGAAACTTGACACCCTTCTGTGTCAACTGAGACATCGGTCTAGCAATGGTGGAGAAACCCTCCACAAAACGCCGGTAATAACCAGCTAAACCCAGAAAACTCCTCACTTCTTTTACATTAGTTGGCCTCTTCCAATCCACCACTGCCGAAATCTTGCTAGGATCCACTGAAATGCCCTCTTGATTGATTACATGGCCCAGAAACCCAACTTCAGAAATCCAGAACTCACACTTCTTCAGTTTGGCGTAAAATTGGTTCGCTTTTAAAGTCTCAAGAACCAATCTCAGGTGCCGAGCATGGTCGTATTCTGTCTTGGAATAAATCAGGATATCATCAATGAACACTACGACAAAATCATCAAGGTATTGGTGCAGCATACTATTCATGGCTTCCATGAAAACTACAGGAGCATTGGTTAGTCCGAAAGACATAACTTTATACTCATAATGACCATACCTTGTAGAGAAAGCCGTCTTCTCAATATCTTGCTCTCGGACTCGAATTTGATTATAACCTGACTGTAGGTCAATCTTTGAGAATATTTTAGCTCCCTTTAGCTGATCAAAGAGATCCTCAATACGAGGTAAAGGATATTTATTCTTCACAGTTACTTGATTAAGAGCCCGATAATCCACACACATACGCCAACTACCATCCTTCTTCTTAGTGAAAAGAACAGGAGCTCCCCACGGCGAAACACTACGCCGAATCATGCCTTTGGATAACAAATCATCCAATTGTTTTTTCAACTCCTCTTGGAAGGGTCGTGCCAACCGGTACGGAGACAACGAAATGGGTCGGGTTCCCGGCACAAGATCTATACGGAATTCCACTTTACGCTCTGGAGGCATCCCCGGAAGCTCCAAAGGAAATACATCAGGGAACTCATTCACCACCGATATCTCTTCAATGCACAAAGAAGATTCAGTGTTCTCACTGAGAGACCAAAGCAACCCAATGGCTGAGGCCCGACGACTGGGAAACAGACTAGCCAACACTGACAAAGATTCAAACGGCGCGCTGCCTTGAAACACCAGTTCTTCACCCGACGGAGCCAACAAAGTTACTGTCTTCCAGAAGCAACAAATCTTAGCACGGTAACTGTATAACCAGTCCATACCCAGAATGACGTCAAAAGGCGACAACTGAATCACCATAAGGTTGGCGGTGAAGTTCTCATCACCAATAGTAATAGAACAGCCAGGACACGCTGTGGAGCTAGAAATAAGACCCCCAGGAGAACTAACCACCACAGATTCACATATAAACTGCACTCTCAAACCCGCCCTTCTAACAAATTCTAAGGACACAAAAGAATAAGTAGCCCCTGAATCAAACAGTACAAAAGCCTCAAACGAATCGACTAGCAAAGTACCTGTTACCACGTCAGGTCGGCTCACGGTATCAGGGGTAGGCATGGCGTAGACTCCCAATGGCGCCGGGGCAGAGGACACGCCAACACTACACGAGGGGTGAACAGGAACTGCTGAAGGTGAAACATACGAAGGTGGTGCAGACGGAACGGGATTCCAATAGAACCCTGCAGGCGGCGCAGGAGTAAAAGCTGCAGGAGGAACCCATCCTGAAGGAAACTGATGCACCGGAGGAGCAGCTAGAGTCTGAACTGAGCCCCGAGGTGTACTGGAGTTAGATACTGCTGGGACTGTTTCCCACTTGATGATACTAGCTGGATTTTGCTTACACACTGACAACTTGTGGCCCTCACGACCACAATGACGACACGTGCCTCTAAAAGAACACTCTGAAGATCGGTGCCCCTCACCACACCTGAAGCATTTCATTCCCTGACCTGGAACTGGGCGCATCTGCAGAAAAGTCGAAGATGATCGTGGCGCCGAAGAAGAAAACTGCCCCTGCTGACCAGAACGAGAGTGGTGACCCCCCTGAAACCTCTTGGAAGCAGGTCGCTGAGAAGACCCACCTCCACCTCCAAAGCTCCGCTTCTGGCCACTGCCAGAACCACCAATAGGGGTAGTGCCACTAGCCGTATGCCTCTGCGAAGGGAGATTCCTCTCCAACTCCATCCCTCTAGCCTGCTCAACCACCGTACTGAAATCGCGCAAGACAGACGCCCCCAGAATCTGGCGATACTCCTGAATGAGGCCTCGGCGGAACCTCTTGGCCTTCTCCAGATCATTGTTGGCCACCGCTGGTACAAAACGTACCAAGTTGTTGAACTCAGCCTCGTACTCAGCTACAGACCTGTTGCCCTGAATCAACAACAACAGAGACTGCTCCATCTTCTCAACAAAGGAATCCGGATAAAATTTGGCTCTAAACTATACCACAAATATTTCCCAGGTGACTGGCCCCTGCACTGGGGTCCTAGCAGACAGAACCCCTTCCCACCAGATATCAGCTTGGCCTTTCAGTTGAAAGGCCACAAATCGAACCCTTTGAGCTGAGGTCATCTCCAACGCCTCAAACTGCCGTTCCATGTACCGAAGCCAATCGGCTGCCTGAACTGGGGTACCCGCTCCGTCAAAAGTATCCAGTCGAAGCATCATCCACTCACGGAGACTCATCCTAGTCTCGTGGTGATGCTGCAACGCATCGGCCGCAACCGATAGCAAAGAAGAAGCAGAAACAGAGCAGCAGGAGGAGTTGCTCGCGCTCGCCTTTGGCGGCCGGTCAATCTCCCTCTGAAGGTTCTGAATAATAATAGCCGACGCCGCTTGAGCTTGAGCAGCCGGCACATCCTGAGCTTCTGCAGCTGGTTGAGCAGCTGAGGCAACCTCCTCAGCAGCTCCACCAACAGCCTCTTCTGCCGAGGTGGCAGATACGACCGGACCACATCCACGACCGCGACCACGGCCCGGCGGACGACCACGTCCTCTACCTCTCGCCATCTCGAACATCATAACAGAACAAAACTAAACATTTAATTTAACCGTTCGCTAGGAGCACGGAAATGAACAACAAATTGCACAACAAAAGGAGCATCACAATAACAGTGCGGAAGCATTAAATTACCCAACCCAACCTACTGTGCATAGTGTGTCAAATTAATTCTCATTTACCACGGACCTAAAGCCCGCTCTGATACCAACTGTAACACCCTGGCTATTAGAAAAGCCAAAATGCTACCTATCAACTAAGGAGCAACATACATCAGAGGAAATTTCACGATACATAACAAATAAACTAAACAAATCATCCACAAATGGAACATAGGTGGAATTATTCATGAATCTAATCAGATAATCTTACCAAAGAGCCAACAAAGGTCTTAACATTAAATCAAACCAACCTCAAGAGAGGTGAACATGTCAATCAGGTATAACTTAATTATTACAATCCAACAATATCAATTGAAAAGTCTAATCATATTGGTGTGAGGTTATAGTGCAAAATATGATTTGAGCAGTGTGAATCTACTCCCTCCCAATAGACTCCATCAACGATCACCTAAAACAAACAGACAGAGCAAGAGTGAGTCCATGACTCGGCAAAAGTACATCAACCAAAGATAAATAATACAAACTCACTGCAAGGTTTAAACATATCTCAAATGACTTCTGATGAAATTATATGTTGAGCATATGAAAATCAAGGAAAAGGACTACACACATGCATATACCGGTATAGCCAGTGATACACCCGTCGGTGTTCACTCAAGCCCGCATCTTAACAAAAATGCGGGGATCCAATTCCCGTATGAAGAAGTTTCATACGGGTGTCCAAAACTGCCCATTCTGGAATTAATGGGTCTTACATGCCCATCCTGGAATTGATGGGTCTTTCAAATCCACTCCCGTGGACGGGACATGACAATGTCCAACATTGCCCACATTGGAATGGTGGGACTTAAAATCCACTCTCGTGGATGAACATGCAAAATGAATGTATAACATGAATTGAGACTATTGAAAGACATGATATCTAAACATGGATATAACACATATATCAAAACATAATCAATCCACCTTCTCATGTAATATATGGAATCACAACAAGATCATAAAAACATTCACCAATCACAATCAATACAGGTGGCAAGGTACTTGCCTTCCACGATGTGGTGCGTTGGGAGGCAATGGCGGTGCTCCTAAACCTGAAGCCTCCCCGCCTACACAATACATATTCGGAATAAGAACAACACATAATAGAATCTGGACAGCGGCACGGAAAAGACCACATCTATTAACTTGGGATTCGGAACGAGGTGAGCCCAGCTCCTAAAGAAACTTAACAAACATATCTACGAAAACCTAGTTGGGGAGATAAACTAAATCAGCCATGAGGATACCCTAATAGGCAGCTGAACCCGAAAGACAGAATCTGTCCCGATGAATCGGACAGCAGTAAGGAAACAAGCGTAACTCATGATCTACCATTCCAATCGGGGTGTTCTTTGGCATTCTTGAAAGGTTATGAGATTTGCTAAAACAACTTAGTTGGGTGGAGACCCTGAATTTGTCACTAACATAAACATTTTTCGACAAACAAATCAACGGAGTAGCTCTGTCAGAAATCTGGACAGCAAGATTGAAACCTTCATAACTTTTGATCCACAAGTCGTAATTAAGTGTTCTTGGCGGCTATTGAAAGCTAAGATAATAAGCTATAATTATCATAATAGGGAGGATTCCTGATTTGGACCTTAGCCATGCTCAAAAAGCCCCGCAAAGCTGCTGCTGGGAAAAAAACAATGTTCTGGACAGAGGTACAAAAATGGCTGTATCATGCAATCCACAACTCGGATTCAGGTGATCTCAGAGGCTATCGAAACCTGAAGAAAAAATCTACAACTTTATAAGAGATCACAAGTCCTAGATCGGCCTTGATCTACACGAAAAACAATGCCCAACAGCGACAGCAATCAGTTTCTAAATACTGCACCAATGACGAACCAAAAGACAACATCTACCAAGAACGAATCTGAATCAACCAGTAGGGAGATGAGATGATACTCTAGGGGATGTGTGAGACACCGATCCTTGCCCGAATCACCAAAGGACTACGGTCTCCCGGCTGCTCTTCCTTGACTCGGCCAGCAGCACCAAAGGGGAAAGAAGGAGCAGCTGCCACCAAGGGAGAAAGGATGGCGCCTCCACCAAGAGGTCCCTGCAGGGAGGCGGCGGCTTGGTGCAGGAAACAGCCAAGGGAAAGAAAGAAAAGGTGGCTGCCCTGCCTAGGGTTTAAGGGGAGGGGCAGATGGGCTTTAGGCCCAAGGTGCCTCCCTTCTAGGGCTGCTAGCAGGCCAAAAACAAATCCAGTGCCAACCTGGGCCGAAGGCCCCCCCTCTAAAACTGAAATTACACTAAAACCATTTTCCCCGATTAACTTCTCTCTAATCGGAACTCGGGGTATTACACACTTGAACTTGGAGATTGTCAACCAAGGCTGTGTAAACACTCCAGAAGTTCAACCAACCATTCTGATTTAGATCAGAGAAAAGCAGATAGAAGATGAAGACATCAAAGAAATCAAGAAGAACATGAGAAGAGGCAAAGCCCCAGGATTTTTAGAGGATAAGAAAGGTACAATATGGTTTGGAGATCGCATCTGTGTACCTAATTAGCAAGAAATGAATCAATTGATTCTAAAGGAAGCACATGAATCGCCATACTCTATCCATCCCGGAAGTACCAAGTGTTGGAAATATGCCCTAGAGGCAATCATAGAGATGATTATATTTCAATATGTTCATTGTTGGAAATATGCTCTAGAGACAATAATAGAGATGATTATATTTCAATAGATTCATAACATTGGATAATCTGTTATCTTGTTCCTAGAATAATATCATTAATATTTATCATCAAGTATGTGACTTGATTGTGAAACTCTGTATTTCTGCGATGATTATTCTTAATCGTTCCCTAGTCGGAAACATATGAGGACACATATGAATAGACTAGCATGTGTTTTGGTTGATGACTATGTTTCACAGGTCATGGATATAGATATATCAAACCAATAATATGGACACATGTTAGAGAACATGGTGTTGGATAAGACCCACCTTGAGATACTATTGGGATTATTATGATTCTATGTGTCATTAGTTGGTCTCAAGCAATGATGATGTATAATCCTTAGACCCGAGATCAGCATGGTTTCCTACATACGTAACAGCACTCTTAAGGGTTGCCAAACGCTGCTCGTAACTGGGTAGTTATAAATGTAGCTTTCGGGTATGCTATGAAACATGGGGAGGAATGTGACTGGTCAGATATGGGATTTGCCCCTCCTAACATAACAGGAGAGATGTCTTTGGCCCCCTCGTTGTGGTCGAATAAAGAAAGTGCATGGCCATGCCACTAGTGGTTGAAGTGTCGACCACATGAAGTTATTCTATGTGTGTCCGGGAATCGTTATGTGCTGCTAGGTACCGCTAACGACTCATGGTCAGAAAAGAGTTTTCAAGTCACAACCGATCACGCACGACCCTATAGGGTCACACACTTAAAGGGCAAGGATTTGATTTGAATGGTGATCCGAATTCTTATAGGCCTCCAATTCCTAATGGGCCTCAATTTGAAGACTCATTATGGATGCCTATAAATAGAGGGGTGGTGGCATGGGGTTATGCAAGCTTTTGAAGAATTCCCGAAACCCTAATAGCCACACCTTCCTCAACTATGCTGCTGGCGCTAGCACTCCTGCGCGTGGTACCCCTACCCCGTATGTGTGGATACCTTGGAGGTGTTGTTGCGAAGCATCAGCACTAGGATGATCTACAACTTGTGACATCCATCGGAGCGGAAGAAGAAGACGCGCAGCAAGTACCACTATGTTTGCATCTACTCGCTACATCAAATCTACTTCCGCTATGAGTCGGCGCGTCTAGTGGTAATCTCGTGATCTATTACTAGTGGAGGTTCCTTGGTTCGCGGTAAAAAATTTGTCTTGTGCTATCGTAGCCTTTCCGCGATCCTTCAGTGGTATCAGAGCCACCATGTCTAGTTTTAGATTCAGATTAGATGCATATTATGATATGTCGGGAGATAGATGTGATTTATTTCTGTTTTATGTTGGTCATTCTATATGATATATTGTTTTTGGCAATGGTCGATATGATCATCCATGCGCGGTGGTCTCAAGATGGGTTTATGATTATTATTCTGTGATCATGTTTTCATGGTCGAATCATGTGAGGACCCGGAGTATTTAACTCGTAATACTTAACCTCCATATGGTTCTAGTATTACTAATCAAATATCCTAAACCTCAGTGAACATGTACTTCCCAGAAATGCAGTACACATACACCTTTACAAAATCATGCAATATTTCCATACAACTCACAATACCAAGTCTAGCAAAAGACATACATAATATAGAATTCTTACGACCGGCCAAATGACATTGAAGTAACATAAATGACAGAAGAAGCAAAAGTGCCATAAGATGGCGATAACAAAAGCCAACCAGTTAGCCAATAACCGACAAGGCAACCGACCGGGCCGCCAAGCTAGTCGCACCCACCGCAGCAAAACTCACAAAAGTTGATCACTTGGGGATCCACTTCCTCCTCTGCAACAAATAAGCAATACAACTGAGTACAAAAATGTACTCGCAAGACTTATGAGTAACAAGCCTATACATAGCTACATGCAAGCTGAAACAAAGGAGATGGTCATATGGATCATTGGACGCATAAATGTAATAGATTGAAGGCAATTTGTCAAATCTATTTTTAATTGTTGAAATAACAGTGAGACAACAATAAGTAGCATAAATAACAACCTAAAGGTGACTAACCCAATAGCCACCACAACATAGCACGAATTCCCAATTCGTACCACCCAATTCAAGTTTTAGTGAAAAGGTTATAGTCTAATTCTCACGGGGCGTATCCGAGCGTGTCCATAACCTAGGACGAGGCTATTCGAATAGTTTGAACCCTGTAGGGGTGTACCAATGTACCCACACTTCAGACCATCTTTTCGCCACATGATTAAGCACACTTCAAAAGGTATGCCGGCACGGCTAAGTCCTATGAGACGTTTCCAATATTGTGCATTAACTATGAGCCGCTCGTATGGATGGAAACCCATACGCTACATTGTAAAGCCGTAAAGCCTTGGGACAACTACAATGCTCCCACAACACAGCTCCTTTTTCACACAACATACACACACACACAACCTCCTGCGACTTGGAGCCAATACACGCCAAAGTACTAAGTCAAGAGAGGTCCCATATCCCTCTAATGTGGTTAGCACACAAATATGCTCAGTATCGTGGCGCAAGTAATTCGGTCCTTGTTGACTCGGGCACCAACCATCACACCCAAAAGCACACCATCTTACCATTGTGCCCAAGTCTAAAATATTTTATTTTCAGTTTTAGTTTTCTCAAAGTAACAAAGTACAAGGTGCTGGACATAAAGTCATAGTAAGTTTTTGTGTGATCAAGGTTATCGACTAAGTCGATAACCGCCCAATTCTACCGATAGCTAAGCATGTCTAAGCAGCATTAACTCGTAAACTACTAAGTGCCAAGGGCTCATCCAACGAACCCTAAATCACAGCAAGATAATCCTAGGCTCAGTAGTAGAGGATAAATATTTACCTACAGATTATGCATCTAGAGGATCAACTACCGACAATAGTTTCACAACAAAATAGCATATGTGTACATAAACTTTGCAAACAAGATATTAGACTTTGAAAATAATAGGAGCCAAATGATCAAATGATGCTACATCTACTTACCTTACTGAAGATCACAATCTAGTTGCTGAGGATCACTCTCGTTTTCAGTAAATTCTTTGGAACCTATCGCAAAAAGGGGAAATCCAATAAAAACGACGAACATCGCGAGAGACTCAAAATCCAAAGTCATCCAAAATCCATGAAATTTACACAGCAGGTAGAAGATGATTTTAAATGAATTTAGAAACAAGAATTATTCAATTTGGACTAAGCATGCAAGAGTTATAGCCTAAACAATTTTAGTCGGCTCGAAAATTCGAATTTAATTGCTTTCTGTTACTGTTCTTCGCACAAATTTCCTAAAAGTTTTTGAACATAAAATTTTTACGATAGGCAGAGCATGGCATCCTAAGAACAGCAAAATTGGGTTCACTTCATTCGGAGTTAAAATGAGTTTCTTATGATTTTTTTCTAAGTTATGAAACTAGGTCATAGTATTTTTCAGAAGCAAAGACATAATGAAAACCTATTCTATACTAAAGCATATTAATAGTGGAATCTAACACATTTTAGTTTAGTAAATTTGGAGTTGCAGAGAGTAACTTATGCATTTTACAAGTTTAAAAGAATTTCTAGAGCACTAATTAAATGCTAAAGAAAATTAATACAACCTACACAATTTTCTGGTACAAAACAGCGTCCAAACACATTTTTAGATTAAAATTTAGTTAAACAGAAATTTAACAAAATTTGAATCATCTAAAAAGGAGTCAAAATGAATTAGTTATGCTATTTTGAAGTTTAACACCTTTTATAGTTCACAAATAAAGGATTTCGGGAATTACTTATTACGAACCCAAAGTGCAAAAACCTCGGCCGATTATTTTGAATCGAACGGCCCAAACGCGAGGGCCGATTGGAACGCGCACAACGCCCCACAGAGCCAACTGTTGGATTAGATCCAACGGTCCACAGTGGAGGACACTTTCGGCGGTCCGAACGCCCACGCGCATCTGGATCGTTGATCTGAAAAGGAACGGCTCACAGCTAGAGTTCCGTTCGGAGGTCCAAACGATCGCGTGATCTGAGTCACTAATCTAAAATGGATGGTCCAAAAGGGACTGGAATGCTAGAACTCTAAACGTCCTGGGGAGGTCCGGATCGTTACATCACGATCTGACAGTCCAAGTCTACCGGGGAGATCCTAAGGTTTAAAATCTACAAGAGGAGGTCCTGAACGGCTCAGATCTCCAAGGGGAGATCCTGAACGGGCAAGATTTACTCAAAGGAGGTCCTGAACGATAAGATCTAAACGAGGGGAGGCCCTGGACGGCCAAGACTTACAAGAGGAGGTCCTGGACGACCAAGATCTCATAGGAGGTGGTCTGAACGGTCAAGATCTTGGCGGAGGGAGGTCCTGACGGCTAAGATCTCGTAGGAGGAGGTTTTAACGGTCGGGATCTCCAAAGGGGGAGGTCCTGTGGGTGGTCTAAGAGGAGGTCTAAGGGGAGGTCCTTGCAAAAAGTCCAAGGGAGGTTTTTTTGAAAAAAAGGACCCAGAGGGTGGCCCTGAGGGTGGTTTTTGTAAATGACCCAAGGTGGTCTTTGCAAAAATGACAAAGAGGGTGGTTCTGGAATGGAGGTCCTCAACAACAAAGATCTACCCTGGGGGTGGTCCAGTAACACCCCAGGATCCATATTACCCTGGAATGCTACTAAACCACTCTACAGCTAGCCAATAATTTCAAGATAAATTATTTCGGCAACATCTCTAGACAAGAAGCATTAAGCGGAAGCATAAACAACTAAGGGAATAAAGATAACGGTAACAAGTTCAATAATTAAACAACCTCTAGCAGATTAATCAAAGAATGGTTCACAAGTCCATCCTTATTAAATAACATAATCATCCACAAATAGTTAAGCATTTGGCTAGAATTTCATCGACTTTATTACAACATGAGTTGATGAACCAAGTGCATTATTGTGGTGCCTCTCTACCCATCCCATGAATGCTCAACAATCACTGTAGGGGAAACAAGGGTGAGATAAAAATCTCAGCAAGCACACATCGCTTAATGTGCTATTCGGACTACAAACAAAAATACAACATCATTAAAGTATCCATATGTCCACATCCATAATGTGAATCCACATTCATTTACAAGCTAATTTAACTACAAAGATATTAAGCATCAATATCCAATTTCCATAATGATCACAATTATAGCATCAACCATATTTACTACCAATGATAGTAAAATATTAACAATTGAATCTTGATCAATCGCTTTATATTATTCACCACTACCACTACCAATGACAATAAAGTATTAACATGTTTTACCTCATAACTGTACTATTTCTCGCATCCACAACTGCTATCAACAATTACCACAAGAGAGTAGAATCTCAAGCCACAATCACAACCACTACCATTCCACAAGGGATGAACCCCAATCCACGACCATAGCCACTTTCCTCACACCACAAGTGACTCTCATGAGCCAATTCCACATTACAACTATAAAGTTGCAGTTGTTTGTAATATAACTTCACCACAATATCTTGCATAAGTATGCAAATGATCTTTCCACAATGTAATGCATATGTATGCTATGCTCCACTGCACCTTTACCCAACAAGGTAAAAGTATGCATCGTGCTACGGCAATGCACGATGTTGTACCGGTACGGTCGCGGCTATAAGCGGCGACATCCACAATGCAAATGTCATGATATGTCATGAATGATATGATAATCATAAACCACAAGAATTTAACCACGAAGGTCAACAACATACTCATCATGAATATTTTCTCATAATCCACATGTGTCTCATTAAGCACAATACCATTGTGTCATAAGACCATTACCACATAACCCACACCCGATTCACCAAGATCAAAATCAATTGATCTAAAGGGAACTCTACCACATAGACCACAACATGATCATCATAAATATAACCACAAGGAATTATCAATATGTCCACCTTGAGTTTATTTTCATATTCCGCATTTGGCTCATTAAGCAAATTACCACATGACTACCAACAACTCTTCCAACGCATGGCAAAAATGAATATTAATTTGCTACCACGACCTCATCCATAAAACATGCAACCATGGCATATAACTTCAAGTTATGAAAAAAACATGTATATTGCAAGTAGTAAGAATAACAAGTTAAACCGTAGCACAACCGCTGCATTTACTTGCATGATCGTATAAGCATTCATCCATCACAAGCATTAGGGTTAGCAATGTACTTGCCTTCCACGATGCGACGCGTTAGCCGGCAAAGGTGATACTCCTAAACCTGAGGCCTCACCTCCTAAACCAGTAAAATAATTTCAATAAGGACATAATATACCCAGCGCTACTAATCGGCATTCTACATCGCTACTTGACGACTCAAAACGAGTTTACAAAGCTGAAACTGAAAACAACGCTTTCTGCCATATACCGCTTCTGGACAGCAGCACGGTAAATGACATAACTCATGAACTGGAAGTCAAAAAGAGGTAAACCCAATTTCTGTAGATTCTTAACTGACTAATCTACAATACTCTAGTTGACACGATAATCCAATTCGGCCAAAATATTAGGCTAACCATTGTTTGAACTTTCAGTACAGAAACTGTCTACACAATCGAACAGCAAAACTAAAATGACCATAACTTTTAATAGGTAACTACGAATTGATCGTTCTTTATCAATCTGAAAAGGTTATCGAATTATCTACAATAACCTAGTTGTGTGAACTTTCAGATTCTACCAATTTCCCCTTCATATTTTAGGAAATATCCAGACAGATTATTCTCGTCAGATTTCTGGCAGCAGATACTAAAACGATCATAACTTTTGACTCAGACCTTGGAATTGAGTGATCTTCATGGCTACTGAAAGATAACTACATAACCCACATAACTCTAGCAGATGGAATCTTAAAATTCAGCCTCTAAATACACGAAAATACCCACGCAAGGTACTGGACAGAATCGAATCTTCTGCAGCCCAACATTTAACCAACAATTCTAATCGGTTTCGCATCTACTATGGATCAAATAGTGGGGAAGGCATCTCGTTACCCTTGTAGAACCGCTAGAACTTGCTGAACCAATCCCCACACAAGATCTTCTTCTCCTTCTTCTCCTTCTTCTCCTTCTTCTCTTCCTCTGTTTCTCCTTCTTGCGCAAAGGGCAGCAGCCTGGACAGAGGGGAGGCGCGAGGGAACAGCACCCTGGGTAGAGGGGAGGCGCAAGGGAAAGGGGAGGGGTCGGCCAAGGGAAGGGGAGGGGGCGGCTGCAAGTGGGAGGAGGGAAAAGGGGGCGGCTAGGGTTTGGGGAGGGTGGCACCTCCCCCCCGCTTTGGCCGGCCACTACAAGGCTGGATGGGCCAAGGCCCAGGCCCAAGTGGATGAGAACAAGCGGAAAAGCCCCTCTCTAATCTTGATTTGACGATTCAAAATAAATTCTTCCCCGATTAAATAATTCTCTACCGATTAAATTTAATTAACCCGATTCTTGACTTCTCACACTTCCGGAGTATTACATTCTTCCCACCTTAAAAGGATTCGCCCTCGAATCCAACTCTACAGACCACAAAGAAAAGAACAACAAGCAAAAAGCAACCCAAACTAGGGGTACTCACCACCTCAAGAGCTCGGGTACTTCTTTCGCAAATAGAACCCAAAGAATGTAAGAGTAAAGAACTCTCAAGCATCACACTAGCAACCATCTTTCCTTCAAAGGACCACGATCCAAATCAAAGGATTCACCACAAAAAAAATTCTACTCGGCAAGTAGACAATTGGAGAACCACACCACATAAGCTAAGAGTGGAAATCACTTGACAGACCAAAACAATCAATTTCTTTTCCTAACTGGAAAAGACTACGCCTCAACATAAGTCAACTCAATTTGCAAATGATCTCTGCCATAAACACAAAGCATAAACAAGAATCAAGAGAGCATCTCACTACTTGACATAACAATAATTTCCCAATTTATTTTTTTAATAATTTAACTTCCTTGAACCAAGGATTTTCAAATCATTGCCCAACACACCAACTCATTTATCTCAAGTTGGCCACCTCAACAACTAGCTCAAATGAGTACATCATCTACACCATTGTAGATAGACTCTCATCGACCCCACAAATCATACTCTAGCCAAAACTATGACCAATGTAATTATTTTGACAAATAATTCCTAACGACCGCAAATCCCTTAAGGATAACAACTCGGATTCAAATCACACCCACACAAATTCAATTATCGCACTCAAGGATGCTATCCCGATCATCACACTATTTGGATTCCACTGATCCACTATTCCAACACAGAGACACTGGGCCTCTAAAAAAATTCTAGCATAATGTAAGGTGAAGCCCAAACTCACTTCCAAGTTCTTACAACCAACTTCCCATATAAGATAGGGAAAACCTCAGTGAACACCCTACTATACCACAATTAACAAACACTCATTTCTTAACATCAATAAATCGCTTGGCTCTAAGATAAACCTTCTATTTAAAACATACCCTTCCCAAGGATTATTCCAAGAAAATAATATATCATCCATTATATCTTAAATATTGTGATATTTAAGGCTCCACAAAAACATCACTACACTACCACTATTAAGTTGTCACCACGCAACAAAAGTCTTCGCAACCCACAACAATTACCATGTTCTTAGAAGAAGAGGTAAGAAGAAATAAATTCAAGATACGTAAAATTCCTATCATTCACAAAGAGCTAAAAGACCAAGGGAAAAAATAGCATTGAGGTTGGAAAACACAGGATAGATCATCTGTACCTCAAATACTTATAGTACAACTTTTTCTTTCAATAAGAAACAATTTTCTTTTATAACAGCATCCCGCCAATTCCAACAAAGGATGCTTGAAGACCACAACACGAGATTCTGATAAAAACCAATATGATCATTCAACATGTCGCTTTACTCAAAGCAACCTCGGCTATCACACAAGTCATAAGGTCCAAAAAGATTCCAACCGTAAATCTCACACCTTTCAATTCAATTAGTATTATGGAATTAACAAATTCCTTTATTTTTTAAAACATTCAACACCATAATCACAACTACATGCTATGGATTGTATTCACAACAAGATAAAACATTCTTTGCAAAAATCATCATATCATCTCACTCCTTCATATTTTTCCAAAAGGAACACCATAACTCACTTCATCATGTTCTTATTATCCAAATAAGATTCCAACTACTTAATCTAGTTAAACCTAGTGCATAAGCCATCATATTAAAACAAACTCTTTAACAAGATGATATTAGACCATAACAACCTCACAAAATATGCTAGTATGAATCTCTTATTAGATTTCATACATTTATCTCATCATCGATGCTCAACTCTAGTTTAGCAAAAGTAATTACACTCTAGCCATTGCTGTCAATAATTGATTATTTATTTTTCATCAAGATAGCATTAATGATCCTATCTCTAATTTGCAATCACAAAGACAATAAAGAGCACAGATTCAATACTCCACCTTATGTTAAGATATTAAAATAAAATAACTTTAAACATCAATAATACCAGCTTTACAAGACAAGATTCCACAAGTCAATACATCACCTTCGTCCATTTATGTATACATGTTTCAACAATTTAGCATGGTAAAAGTTACATAAATTTAACAGTTGTACATGCTCATCAAGTATGTAAAGAGAAAACATATTAAAGGTTAATCTTATTAAGGCAATATTCCAACACCTCCTTACTTGACTATCCTGAATGGTCAGATTAATTAGTTAAGATTGATCAATCCAATCTATCCAACAAGTTGGGAAAATTAAACAACTACAATAGTCAAAACAATTGTTTTTCATATTCCTTAATAAATGCATGAGTTCTACACATGTATCGCTAAATTCTTAGTCACAAATCTTCAAGAAACTACAACAGGACAACATCATATTCATCAACTTCACTTCTAAGGATGTTAGTAGAAATTAATGATGTACCACGCTAACTTTTCAACTTGATAATTCACAATCTATCAATTATTTACATAATTTCCACCTACTACTTAAACACAACAAAACATCACAAAGGGGTTTTAACACTCCCTTCTAGAGAGAAAGCAAACTTCAAAACAAATGCATAGAGCCAATGCTTCCACAAGTTAATGAACTTCCCACATAAAGCTTTGATTCTCTCTCAAAATATCAAACGAAATACAAGAGTCATGGTTTCCAGCAAGAAAAAATGGAACAACACGGAAAATACCAGTCTCTCCAAAAGCACTTGCCACGAGCGGTCAAACAACCCATCAATCGAAAGAAACAATACTTGGTCTCAAGAACAATTGGAGGCCTATTGACACCCAACAACCGCAATAAACGGCTAACCCGAGAGAAAATCATTAATCGCAATAGGCCAAGAATCGCCAACATCAATTCAAGGAGGATAACACTTTTTTAAGAAACTTACCCATGACATCCGCAACTAAGTTACCCGAGGTAATCGCATCAAAATCCCCGCACCACTTAACGGGTATAAATCGCAATGCCAAAGGCAACACCGCAAACCCTACCTCTTATCGTTGACTATCCTCACTCATAGCAGTCATAGAATCAACACATAAACATACAAGATTATCTCATAGCATGAATAATCAATAAAACATGTCAAAGCATGAATGCAATGCTTGACCCATCCCATCCTACTGCACCAAAGGTGTCAATTTAATTTTTTAATTACCACGCACCTAAAGCCCGCTCGATACCAATCAGTAACACCCAGATCCACATTACCTCGAATGCTACTAAACCACTCTGACTAGCCAATAATTTCAAGATAAATTATTTCGCAACATCTCTAGACAAGAAGCATTAAGCGGAAGCATAAACAACTAAGGGAATAAAGATAACGGTAACAAGTTCAATAATTAAACAACCTCTAGCAGATTAATCAAAGAATGGTTCACAAGTCCATCCTTATTAAATAACATAATCATCCACAAATAGTTAAGCATTTGGCTAGAATTTCATCGACTTTATTACAACATGAGTTGATGAACCAAGTGCATTATTGTGGTGCCGCTCTACCCATCCCATGAATGCTCAACAATCACCAGAGGGGGAAACAAGGGTGAGATAAAAATCTCAGCAAGCACACTGCTTTAACAAAGCTATTCAGGACTACAAACAAAAATACAACATCATTAAAGTATCCATATGTCCACATCCATAATGTGAATCCACATTCATTTACAAGCTAATTTAACTACAAAGATATTAAGCATCAATATCCAATTTCCATAATGATCACAATTATAGCCTCAACCATATTTACTACCAATGATAGTAAAATATTAACAATTGAATCTTGATCAACTGCTTTATATTATTCACCACTACCACTACCAATGACAATAAAGTATTAACATGTTTTACCTCATAACTGTACTATTTCTCGCATCCACAACTGCTATCAACAATTACCACAAGAGAGTAGAATCTCAAGCCACAATCACAACCACTACCATTCCACAAGGGATGAACCCCAATCCACGACCATAGCCACTTTCCTCACACCACAAGTGACTCTCATGAGCCAATTCCACATTACAACTATAAAGTTGCAGTTGTTTGTATTATAAATTCACCACAATATCTTGCATAAGTATGCAAATGATCTTTCCACAATGTAATGCATATGTATGCTATGCTCCACTGCACCTTTACCCAACAAGGTAAAAGTATGCATCGTGCTACGGCAATGCACGATGTTGTACTGCACGATCGCGGCTATAAGCGGCGACATCCACAATGCAAATGTCATGATATGTCATGAATGATATGATAATCATAAACCACAAGAATTTAACCACGAAGGTCAACAACATACTCATCATGAATATTTTCTCATAATCCACATGTGTCTCATTAAGCACAATACCATTGTGTCATAAGACCATTACCACATAACCCACACCCGATTCACCAAGATCAAAATCAATTGATCTAAAGGGAACTCTACCACATAGACCACAACATGATCATCATAAATATAACCACAAGGAATTATCAATATGTCCACCTTGAGTTTATTTTCATATTCCGCATTTGGCTCATTAAGCAAATTACCACATGACTACCAACAACTCTTCCAATGCATGGCAAAAATGAATATTAATTTGCTACCACGACCTCATCCATAAAACATGCAACCATGGCATATAACTTCAAGTTATGAAAAAAACATGGATATTGCAAGTAGTAAGAATAACAAGTTAAACCGTAGCACAACCGCTGCATTTACTTGCATGATCATATAAGCATTCATCCATCACAAGCATTAGGGTTAGCAATGTACTTGCCTTCCACGATGCGACGCGTTAGCCGGCAAAGGTGATACTCCTAAACCTGAGGCCTCACCTCCTAAACCAGTAAAATAATTTCAATAAGGACATAATATACCCAGCGCTACTAATCGGCATTCTACATCGCTTACTTGACGACTCAAAACGAGTTTACAAAGCTGAAACTGAAAACAACGCTTTCTGCCATATACCGTTTCTGGACAGCAGCACGGTAAATGACATAACTCATGAACTGGAAGTCAAAAAGATGTAAACCCAATTTCTGTAGATTCTTAACTGACTAATCTACAATACTCTAGTTGACACGATAATCCAATTCGGTCAAAATATTAGGCTAACCATTGTTTGAACTTTCAGTACAGAAACTGTCTACACAATCGAACAGCAAAACTAAAATGACCATAACTTTTAATAGGTAACTCCGAATTGATCGTTCTTTATGAATCTGAAAAGGTTATCGAATTATCTACAATAACCTAGTTGTGTGAACTTTCAGATTCTACCAATTTTCCTTTCATATTTTAGGAAATAACCAGACAGATTATTCTCGTCAGATTTCTGGCAGCAGATACTAAAACGATCATAATTTTTGACTCAGACCTCGGAATTGAGTGATCTTCGCGGCTACTGAAAGATAACAACATAACCCACATAACTCTAGGAGATGGAGTCTTAAAATTCAGCCTCTAAATACACGAAAATACCCACGCAAGGTACTGGACAGAATCGAATCTTCTGCAGCCCAACATTTAACCAACAATTCTAATCGGTTTCGCATCTACTATGGATCAAACAGCGGGGAAGGCATCTCGTTACCCTTGTAGAACCGCTAGAACTTGCTGAACCAATCCCCACACAAGATCTTCTTCTCCTTCTTCTCTTCCTCTCTTTCTCCTTCTTGCGCAAAGGGCAGCAGCCTGGACAGAGGGGAGGCGCGAGGGAACAGCACCCTGGGCAAAGGGGAGGCACAAGGGAAAGGGGATGGGTCGGCCAAGGGAAGGGGAGGGGGCGGCTGCAAGTGGGAGGAGGGAAAAGGGGGGGCGGCTAGGGTTTGGGGAGGGTGGCACCTCCCCTTTGGCCGCCACTACAAGGCTGGATGGGCCAAGGCCCAGCCCAAGTGGATGAGAACAAGCGGAAAAGCCCCTCTCTAATCTTGATTTGACGAATTCCGAAAATAAATTCTTCCCCGATTAAATAATTCTCTACCGATTAAATTTAATTAACCCGATTCTTGACTTCTCACACTTCCGGAGTATTCTTGATTTGACGAATTCCGAAAATAAATTCTTCCCCGATTAAATAATTCTCTACCGATTAAATTTAATTAACCCGATTCTTGACTTCTCACACTTCCGGAGTATTACAGGTCCTGTGTAACATCCCAATTTTCTGAACTTGAAAATCTTTTGAATAGTTAGTAGGGAGAAAATTCACCATTTGGTTTTATTTGAATTTAATTCAAAAGCTTAATATTGGACTTTACAATAAAAAATATTTAATGTGAATAATCCCAACATGAACATTAGCCAAAACTATTTTATTTGGGTTCTATGTGCTCAAATATATTTTCTAGAATTTTCTAGAATTTTTCTGAGTTCATTTGCTATTTTCTATTGCTTATTTGAATTTCTGGTATTTTACAAAATAGAAAAGCTATTTAAAATCTCAGAAAAAGCTTTGGGCTGAATCCTTGAAGCCGGCCTAGTCCAATTCCTTTCCGCCTAGCCTCGTGACCATTTGCCACACAAGCATCACCACCTCCGACTGACATGCGGGCCCTGCATGTCAACCTCTTCTCTCTCTCTCCGCGCGCTCAGCCCATCCTCCACCGTTCGATCAAGAATGGATGGTTAGATGCGCGTGAACTGTTCGGAGATCCGAATGTTCCATTCATTTTGGGTCGTTCGATCTAGGATGGACTGTCAGATCTTTTGAGTCTGTTTCGCAGTCGCGCCGTTTCGCACGCGCCCATGTCCGAGCCCTAGCCGCTGACGTGTGGGTCCCACCCCGCCACGTCATCGTCGTCTCCGAAGCGGACTCCACCTTCCTTCTCGATTTCTCCACCGTCGCGCCGTGTTCTTCGCGGACACGCCTCCCGGGGCTATTTAAGGCCCCGAGGACCCTCGTGCCCCGCACCCTAGCCGCCGCGATGATCGCCGCCGAAACACTAGGCGCGCCGCCGTCTTCGACCGGCCGAGGGAGCTTTCGCCATCGCCGCCGTTCTGCACCTCCTCGTCGTTAGTGGAGGCCATCATCGGGACCGCCGCGTCGCCCGCATCTCAGAACCGCCGTCGCCTTTGCCGAGAGACCCCTCCAGCGTCATCATCGTTGAGCCCGAAGATCCTTCGCTGCCTAAACCTCGCCGCCGGCCACCCTTGTTGTAACACCCCAACTCTCAAAGAGCCTGGACTGCTACTGGAATAAAACTATTCTAGCACAAATACAAATTTTCGGCAGAGTCTCCTTTGTTTAATCAGCTAAACTGAGAGTTCAACAAAAATCACAAGGCATATAATAAAATTCTCATAGCAAATTACCCTATCATGCATGATCATCAAATGAACCATCCAAGACTAGCAATCTCATTATTACAACTAAACAGATACTCCAACCACACCGTCTATGGGTGTTAATCAACAGTTCATTATTTCTGAATTGAAACTAAGTAGCAACGCATTATGAGTGTGTAGTAGTGAGTGCATCCAACATCTAATCCCTCCCAAGCGTGTCGTTCCTGCCATTGGTACCTAAAACACAATAAAGCAAGAGTGAGCCCAACGACTCAGCAAGTATCAACAAGGCTATAAACAAGAACACAAACATAGTGTCGACAATCCACAACAACATAACACTAATCATAGCCATTTATCTCATGACATGCAACCAATGCAATGCTCCTTTGAACTTTATCTCCGTTCGCATTTTACCGGTAATGCGGGGTATACAACCGTCGCTGTATACCCTTGCCTGTGCCCTCTGGCACATGGACCAAGATCCTATACACCACATGTATAGGGACCTTTGCCCATCACTTTAATGATGGGGACCTCTTTTATTCATAGCCCACATTCCACGAATGTGGGGACCTCAAGCCCGTCAACTACATGACGGGGACCTCAACTGTATGTGCTTGGTCACCATGTGACCAAGGCACCTGTATGCTCTCAACATGCATATGCACCATGATAACATATTCATAAGCAGGAATACATCATATTCTCATTATCATTTCAACAATAACAACATGCGATAGAACCATTTAACCATAACTAACAATTATCATGATAAGCAGTAACTCATCTCATAAACAGGCAAGCATGGCTATACTGTCAAGATACATCACAATCACATCATGCAAGCATACATATATAATAGCCCGAATACTTGCCTCAACCGTGCGAGAATGGTGGACGCGAAGAGGGTGATGCCCCTGGAACCTCGCTCCCTCCTGAACATTAAAGTACCCCAATCTAAGACCAACATTCTCAACCAAGAGCAATAAGAACAACACAAAAGAACTTGCTAAACCCCCAGGTGTTTCCCAACTTCCAACTTCTAGTGATCGGTTTGGCGCACCCTGTGGACAGTCAACTTGTAAAATACATAACTTTCTGCTCAGGCGTCCAAATAAGGTGTTCTTGGACTTTCTGAAAAGTTAATTAAATCATCTAAATAAACCTAGTTGGGGAGCCCTTCTGATTCTGCCCTTAACTGCCCCTAACAAATCAATCTTTCAGACCTCAGAATTCACATCGGGTTCTCTGGATAGTACACTAAAACCTCCATAACGTTTGCTACGAAAGTCCAAATATTGTGTTCTTTATCTCTATGAAATGGTACAAAAATTACCCACGTTTTTCGTTATACTGAGGTCCCCTGATTCTCCCTTTAAATAGCAGTTTTAACAAAATTCCTACAGACTGCCAGAAGCTGATAGATTTGCCAGGCAGTGATACTAAAAAATTCATAACTTCCTGACCGTTAATCGGATTTGGGTGATCTTGGTGGACACTGAAAGCTAAGGACATAATCTACATATCCCTAGGAGAACAAAACTCCCAATTCGGCCTCTAAACACAAGAAACTGGCCGCGCAACATTCTGGACAGAATTGAACATTGAACAGAAATAATCCGATCCAATCGATCTAATAGCAATCACTTCTAATGACTATCACCCATCACAAGAAACCCATCGTTACCCTTGACGATGTGATGGATGACGACAAACAGACCCCGGAGAAGACCCTCCTTCTCCTCTCTTCCTTCTCTTCTCCCTTTTCTTCTCCCTTTTCTTCTTTTCCCCTTCTTCTTCCTCCTTGGCCGGCTGCAATGGGGCTTCCTTTTCTCTTTGGCCAGCAGTAATGGGGGTGGAGGGGAGGTAGGGAGATGCGCAAGGGGGGGTGGAGGAGGGGTATGGAGGAGGTGGGGGAAAGTGGCGACCGAAAGGGGGAGTGGGGGAGGAAAGGGGGAGGGGAGGGGGTTCGGCTAGGGTTGGGAAGGGGGAGTGGCGCCCCCCTTACCTTTTGGCCGGCCACCCCTTGGGCCTCTCCTGGGCCGTGGGCTCCAGCCCAGGTTGCCGAAAAACTGCGATTTCCCCACTACAAGTGCAGCAAAACACTCTTTCCAGTTAGTCCCTCCCAAAATTTCCGTTTAATACTCTCCCGAACCAAAACTCCCTTCCGACTTCTAGCGTGCCTCACCTCCGATTAAGCCCATTCAAATTCCGAAATTTATCTAAATTCGAGCTCTATTTATCTGAGATTTTTATTTATTTTTGAAGTTTCTTTTGCCTCTGTTATTTATTTGTTTTGTTTATTTGTCTCATTTGCGAGTAGACGTCGATTCGTCGGGAAATTTTGGAGAAGAAGGACCACCTCAAGATCAAGACCAGTACTTAGACCTTTTCCAAGGCAAGTCATACTTTTGATCATCTTGAACCCAGTTTTCAAATTACATTGTTTCAAAGTATTGCATTCTACTTTAATTATTTATTTAAATATTTTGGGCATAGTTATCATCCAAATTGTTATCATCACCTTGACTTTGTATGCCATCACCCTAGATTGGTTATTAGTTGGTAATATTGTAGCACCAACGTGGGTTGGTTAGATGTGAGTACAATTGCTTAGCCATGCTACGAGTCTCACATCTCATGTAAGTTGCAAATATTCAATTTGACTAAGTGACTGTGGAAGTTTGTGTAAAACTGTGTGCTATGTGTTATTACTTCGTGATAGCATGTGTTGCACTAAAACCAATAGGGTGGGAAAGGATTTAGACTGAGGCAAGTGGTGGATACTTTGTGGTATGGTGGACTTTGTGAATGGGAATGATAATCTTTGTGGCATAGTTAGAGAATGGAAGTCTTGCCTTGGTCAATTAAGGACTTAACTTTGTGCGCCATTAAACTGAGCCTTAATGTACGACCACATGCCTGGTATGGGATGGACCTAACTTAGTAGGTTATGGATTCTTGGCATTGATTACTTAGATGGTAGGTTAGGCTATGGGTGGAGGTGTGTACTACAAGGTAGTCGCATCACGGGGCGGTTCGCCGTGTCCCTATCCAGCGGTGTGTGTTATGCCAAAGCGCTCCGTTTGGGTTGGCATAGCGGTTTGTAAGCACATCGGGAGTGTCAATGTTAAGATGAAGTTTCTGAACCGTTTTGTTATGATTAGTGCTTGCAACACTAGTTGTATCGTGTGGGTAAAGTGTACAACCTCTGTAGAGTGTTAAACAATCTATTCGAATAGCCGCATCCGCGATCATGGACATGCTCGGGGATTTCACACGAGGGGTAGTTTTTCATAAAATGTGTGGGATTTGAGCTATGTGATCTAAGTCATGTGGCTATGTGAAATAATCTGTTTTGCTTTGTGTTTTTGTGAAAATAACTGTTAAATTAATATTGTATATTTGTTTTGAACTGCATTTCAATCTATTATTGTATTCAATTGCAAATGTTGCTTTTATGCAAAAAGAACCACATAAGCCTTTTCTTTGGAATAAGCCTACATCTATAAATTGCATTCTGTGGTATAATTTGCGAGTACGGTTGTGTAGTCACGCTTGTCGTAAAACTTGCGCCCAAACCTACAGAAGAGGAGGAGTCTTACGCCTACTTTCGAGGAGGAGTTCGCCGAAGGTTGCTGATCGTTAAGGTCTAGATCCCAGTCGGTTGCCTGTGGTGAATTGATGGGATCTACGCTGAAGTTATTTCTGTTCCGCTGCTATTTTTATTCTCTGTTAGCCCTGCGTGGCTTAATTAGTGCAAACTCGACCATAAGGTCAAAACCCTTATTTATTAATCAAACTAATCGTTACGTTATTTATCGCTTGTATGGATGGATATTCACCTATGTTGATACTGTGTGCACTAGCGTGATCCTGGACTAGTGCAGTATACACAGAGGGTTCCAGAATGGTATCAGAGCCATACTGACTGTAGGTCTTGACCTTAGTTAGATCGGCCGTCTTTAGAGTGTGCAAACTATTTTCTAAAGGAAAAAATTAACTTACAAGATTAATCAATTGCTTAAGTCTTCTCATATCTCTCTTGACTCAACCATTTCTATAATCTTTTCTCTCCCCGCTGTTTTAAGTTGCTCTTACCCTCCCTTCGTCTGTCTTGACAGATGCCTCGTCTCCAGAGCTATGGTGAGCGCACAGGAGGATACACCACTGAGCTTTGGAAGCTACTACAGGTTCTTGGAGGCTTTGATCGTCCGTTGGAGTGATCTGTCGCTTGATGATCTACGCCAAGAGGAACGACAAGGCGAGCCAACCTTCGCACATCTTGGTGAGGAAGATCACTTGGCTAGAGGGCATCCAGGAGTCGTCGCGCTTGGCCATGGTACGTATCTGCAACATCTATGCACGGGAGCTTCAAGACACCGTCTTCCGTTACCACCCCAGAGCTGCAGTCGTGGATTTGCCAGCACACTACCCGTCTACCGAAGAAGAGAGCAATGCTACAGTCGTGCACCTCGCCCAGTTTGTAGCCGCCCAGGAGGAAGCATTGGAGAGATTCTTTACGACCAGGATGACGAAGAAGAGGAAGATCCCAAGGAAGATCCAGATGAAGGTCCAGTTGAGCCAGAAGAAGCCACAGAGCAGAGGAGCCAGTTGCACCGGGAACGCATGTTCCTGTTGTACCATTTCCAGGGCATCGGGATCAGTTTGCCAAGATGCTGGCTCACTTCCGAGTCTACAGCCGTCACGAGCGCCGCCGAGGCTGTGGAGGCTTTCTTGAGTAGTTGGTATTAGTTTCAGTTTTTCAGGCTTAGCCAGTTTCAGTTTAGTAAGTCGCCCTTTAGGCATTAGTTTTGTGTGCTTAGGTCGTTGTTTCTTTTGTGTGCGAGTGTCAGGACCCGGGAATAACTCTCCCAAATCCTCTGTGCATTTCTGAACTAGTCCCATGATTAGTAGCTAATTCACACAGTAAACAAATATGGTAACAAAATCATATCACAACTTTATTAATAAAATACCAACAGGGTTGATTACAAAGAAGGCTTATAGGCCAACAATAAAATAAACATAGCGAAAGACGAAGAAGTAGTAGGGTCCAGTTAATCTGCCACACGCAATCGGCTGGGGAAGCGGCCTAGTCGTCGAGGTCCACATCGGTAGCAAAGTCTTTCTCCTTTGAATTTTTGTTTGCATAAAGCAAGTATAAGCACAACTTCCGTGCTCGCAAGTTACACCCGTCAAATAACAGAATGACATGCATATATGGATGTAATAAAGGATGGCTTATTGGTTGATTTGCATAAAGCAGCATTTTCTTTAAATACTTATACTAAGTTCCAAAGCAGTTATTCTATAACTACAAATCATTTTATAAATTCTCACTTTGATAGTCAGATAACATTCACACATGAATGCTGAAGGATACCCTCCTATCACATGGCTCCCTGCCCAATTCCCATCTGGGTAAACCAGTTTTGAAGAAGTCTTTTTCAAACAAAACCAAAGTCTAACTTTGAGCAGTTCTGCTAGCATGTCCATGACCGCGGACACGGCTATTCAAATAGTTTTACACTCTGCAGAGGTTGTACAGCTTTACCCACATGACAAGACTTCTCTAGTTTGTCCAGCATATATCTATGCCACCGCTCACTACCTTTGGTAAGCAGTCTAGAGCACATGTCAAGGCCTTTACAAAGCGCCATTCCACCGTAGTTACCCCTCGCTAAGGTTTCGCCACCCCCTTTGGAATGAAGTCCTCCGGGTTCGGGCCCCTTCTTGCGCTAGGTGGGACTAACATAAGTCGTAACATGACTACCATTGCATCTGTAGGGAACGACCACGGTGGAACATTGCAGATTAATTAGCTAGGTCCTACTCCCCACACTGAGGACATGTGGTGGTACGGTATGGCTTAGCATCATACACTCGAAGACCGGTCCTTAACTGACTTGGGCAACTTTCCAACAAAACCCATGGGCCTCAACCATACCCGATTGAGCCCGTGCATAAACTTGCACCCACCGAACATCCATTATGCCCAAGTCCAAACCATTTTCATTTTTTTCAAAGTCATAAACTTCCATAACATACCGATGCCATGGATACAATTTAAACAACAATTGATTTCTGGCTGAAATTCCCCAAAATAAACATGTTTGGTCTATAAGCATGGCAAAGCCTGATTTTTCTCAAAATGTTCTAGTTCATACTATCATATCAACTAGGTTTTACCTATGGTGACAATATGTTTGCTTCAATTATCAAAATTGGCCATACAAAGAATTTTAGGCATAACTATATATTTAAAGCAGGAATTTAAATTACTGATATAAATAAGCATGCAGTAATAATTTAAAACAGAATATAAATAATTTGAAATAATGGGATCGATATGATCAAGGGTATAACTTGCCTTGCTTGAGGTGATGTTGTTTTTCTTAACAGGTCACCTAGTACTCACAAGTATTTTCTCCAGGTAGTCCACGTGTACAATCACGATGATCATACAGTCAAAATCAATCCTCTCAGGTGCTCTTCAAACTTCGTCGAAATCTGACTCTCCGAAGTCGTCGAAATCTAATCGTGAAATAAGCCAAATTCAAATAAAATTAAAATGAAATCCAAATTAAATAATTTTGGTTTGGTTAGCTAGATCTTGAATTTGGACAAATTTAGAAATTTGAATGGGCTCAATCGGAGTTCGGATGCAAAAGATATGAGCTCTCGAAGTTTCAAATTACATGAAATAATGAAATAAGGGTTTTTATGAATTTTGTGAATTATTTATCTATAGGAAAAGGATTTATTGCGCAATGATGACATCAGCCCTCCGGAAATGATTTTCCAGCTGATTTATTTCTTTAAAGAAAATCAATAGAGCCACTGACATGTGGGACCCACAAGTCAGTGACTCGGCTCACGGTGAACCAAGTTCACCGAGCCATGGATCTAAGCTAGTGGCTGAGGTGGCACGTGGCTACTGATTTGGTGCTGACTGGGCTGACACGCATACACACGTGCTGACATGGCGATGATGTGGCATGCACGTGGTGCCACATGGACGGCTACGCAAGCGCCGACGGGGGTGGTTCTCGGGGCCCAATGGCGCCGGCGAACGGCGGTCCAGCGAGGTCCGGCGAGGGTGCCAAAATGGAGAGGGAAGTGCGAGGAGTGCGATGCTCACCAAAACAGTGGCGGAACGAGGGGTTTTCACCGCCGGCAACGAGCTTTGGCGGCGGCAGCTATAGGGCTCCGACGAAGAGGGTGCTCCGGTGGTCCTCCGTCAAAGTGGGTGCGCGCACAAGGTAGTAGGCGTCGCGGCGATGTCGAAGAGGGGGTCAAGGTGGCCGGAGTGGACTCGACGACGCCGGAGAAGACGATGGACCAAGCTTCGGTGGCGCGACGGAAAACTCGAATTCCAGCCGCTTGGGAGGGGAAGGGGAGAAGTGGATGGTGGGGGCGAGTTGCGGATGGAAGGGAGCGGAGGAGGCCGGAGGCCAGAGGTTGGGCGCGAGGAAGGCGGCAGCGATGGGGCGTTCCCGACGATTTCAGAACACAACTCAATTTCTAATATACCTACTGGGCAAGGTAAAACCAACTCAGGGTGTGATGGATACTTAACCAACTAATATCACTTCTTACCCTTTTTATTCCCATGTGTTTTAGTTCAGTTATCCTCTCATTTTGAGCTGTAACGTAAAACTAAGGCTTGTTGTCCAGAAACTGGTGCTTGCTGTCCAAATTTTACTTCGAAGCTCCAAACTGAAATTTCCAACTCCAACAGCTTCTAATCTTCACCAAAAGATAGCCACACTCCAAGTGATAACACTCATTGGTTTTCCCAAAACCACGAGTAATGGATAACAACTATCTTTTGGAAAGAGAAGAGGGGAAACAATTTTTCAAACTCAACAGAGCAAGGTAAGGTGAGAAAACTAAGATAGATAAGGAGTAAAATTTGAGAACTTAAGTTTTTATAAACATTTGATATTTTGAAACTAAGTTTTTCAAAACATCCTAAGGACGACCAAGCTAGGGGTTTCTACGGTCAGTATGGTTTTGATACTAACTTTGTGAGGACCCGGAGTATTTAACTCGTAATACTTAACCTCCATATGGTTCTAGTATTACCAATCAAATATTATGAGCCTCAGTGAACATGTACTTCCCAAAAATGCAGTATACATACACATTTACAAAATCATGCATCATTTCCATACAACTTACAATACCAAGTCTAGTAAAAGACATACATAATATAGAGTTCTTACACAAGGGCCGACCGGCCAAATGACATCGAAGTAACATAAATAACAGCGGAAGAAAAAGTGTCATAAGATGGTGATAACAAAAGCCAACCGGTTAGCCAACAACCCACAAGACAACCGACTGGGCCGCCAAGCTAGTCGCACCCACCGCAATAAAACTCACAAAAGTTGATCCCTTGGGGATCCACTTCCTCCTCTGCAACAAATAAACAATACAACTGAGTACAAAAATGTACTCGTAAGACTTACGAGTAACAAACCTATACATAGATAGCTACATGCAAATTGAAACAAAGGAGATGGTCATATAGATCATTGGACGCATAAAGCAATTTTCATTTGCAATAATGTAATAGATTGAAGGCAATTTGTCAAATCTATTTTTAATTGTTGAAATAACAGCAAGACAACAATAAGTAGCATAAATAACAACCTAGAGGTGACTAACCCAATAACCACCATAACATAGGACGAATTCCCAATTCGTACCACCCAATTCAAGATTTAGTGAAAAGGTTATAGTCTAATTCTCACGAGGCATATCCGAGCGTGTCCATAACCTAGGACGAGGCTATTCGAATAGTTTGAACCCTGCAGGGGTGTACCAATGTACCCACACTTCAAACCGCCTTTTCGCCACATGATTAAGCACACTTCCAAAGGTATGCCGGCACGGCTAAGTCCTACAAGACGTTTCCAATATTGTTCATTAACTACGAGCCGCTCGTATGGATAGAAACTCATACGCTGCATTGTAAAGCCAAAGGTCAACTACCCCATAGGGGTAAAGCCTTGGACAACTACAATGCTCCCACAACACAGTTCCTTTTTCACACACAATACACACACACAACCTCCAATGACTCGGAGCCAATACACGCCAAAGTATTAAATCAAGAGAGGTCTCATATCCCTCTAGTGTGGTTAGCACGCAAATATGCTCAGTACGGTGGCGCAAGTAATTCGGTCTTTGTTGACTCAGGCACCAACCATCACACCCAAAAGCACACCATCTTACCATTGTGCTCAAGTCTAAAATATTTTATTTTCAGTTTTAGTTTTCTCAAAGTAACAAAGTACAAGGTGCTGGAGATACAGTCATAGTATGTTTTTGTGTGATCAAGGTTATTAACTAAGTCAACAACCGCTCAATTCTACCAGTAGCTAAGCATGACTAAGCAACATTAACTCGTAAACTACTAACTGACACGGGCTCATCCAACGAACCCTAAATCACAGCAAGATAATCCTAGGCTCAGTAGTAGAGGATAAATATTTACCTACAGATTATGCATCTACAGGATCAACTACCGACAATAGTTTAACAACAAAATAGCACATGCATACATAGACATTGCAAACAAGACATTAGACTTTGAAAATACTAGGAGCAATATGATCAAATGATGCTACATCTACTTGCCTTACTGGAGATCACAATCTAGTTGCTGAGGATCACTCCCGTTTTCAATAAATTCTTCGGAACCTATCGCAAAAATGGGGAAATGCAATAAAAACGACGAATACCGAAAGAGACTCAAAATCCAAAGTCATCCAAAATCCATGAAATTTACACAGCAGGTAGAACATGATTTTAAATGAATTTATCAATAAGAATTATTTAATTTGGACTAAGCATGCAAGAGTTATAGCCTAAACAATTTTAGTTGGCTCGAAAATTCGAATTTAATTGCTTTCTGTTACTGTTCTTCGCACAAATTTACTAAAAGTTTTTGAACATAAAATTTTTACGGTAGGCAGAGCATGGCATCCTAAGAACAACAAAATTGGGTTCACTTCATTCGGAGTTAAAATGAGTTTCTTATGATTTTTTTCTAAGTTATGAAACCAGGGCATAGCATTTTTCAGAAGCAAAGACATAATGAAAACCTATTATATACTAAAGCATATTAATAGTGGAATCTAACACATTTTAGTTTAGTAAATTTGGAGTTGCAGAGAGTAACTTATGCATTTTACAAGTTTAAAAGAATTTCTAGGGCACTAATTAAATGCTAAAGCAAATTAATACAACCTACAGAATTTTTTGGTACAAAACAACGTCCAAACACATTTTTAGATTAAAGTTCAGTTAAACATAAATTTAACAAAATTTGAATCATCTAAAAAGGAGTCAAATAAATTAGTTATGCTATTTTGAAGTTTAACACCTTTTATAGTTCACAAATAAAAATCTGGGAGGAATTACTTATTACTAACCCAAAGTGGAAAAACCTGGGCCGATGATTTTGAATCAAACGGCCCAAACGCGAGGGACGATCGGAATGCGCACAACGCCCGACAGAGCCAACCGTTGGATTAGATCCAACGATCCACAGCGGAGGAGACGGTCGGCGGTTCGAACGTCCACGCGCATCTGGATCGTTGATCTGAAAAGGAACGGTTCACAGTGAGAGTTCCGTTCGGAGGTCCAAACGTTCGCGTGATCTGAGCCGCTGATCTGAAATGGATGGTCCAAAAGGGACTGGAATGCTAGAACTCTAAACGTGCTGGGGAGGTTTGGATCGTTAGATAACGATCTGACAGTCCAGGTCAACCGGGGAGATCCTAAGGTTTAAAATCTATAAGAGGAGGTCCTAAACGACTCTGATCTCTAAGGGGGGATCCTGAATGGGCAAGATTTACTCAGAGGAGGTCCTGAACGATAAGATCTAAACGAGGGGAGGTCCTAGATGGCCAAGACTTATAAGAGGAGGTCCTGGATGGCCAAGATCTCATAGGAGGAGGTCTGAACGGTCAAGATCTAGGCGGAGGGAGGTCCTGACGGCTAAGATCTCGCAGGAGGAGGTCTTAACTGTCGGGATCTCCAAAGGGGGAGGTCCTAAGGGTTCTCTAGGAGGAGGTCTAAGGGGAGATCCTTGCAAAAAGTCCAAGGGGACCCAGAGGGTGGCCCCGAGGGTGGTTTTTGCAAATGAACTAGGGTGGTCTTTGGAAAAACGACAAAGAGGGGTGGTCCTGGATGGCCAAGATCTCATAGGAGGTCTTAATGGCTAAGACCTAAACCTTAAGAGGTCT
The DNA here is from genome assembly GCA_036346255.1 of Ampelocalamus luodianensis. Taxonomy (NCBI): domain Eukaryota; kingdom Viridiplantae; phylum Streptophyta; class Magnoliopsida; order Poales; family Poaceae; genus Ampelocalamus; species Ampelocalamus luodianensis. The sequence goes on along the minus strand of CM070634.1, from coordinate 52,477,244 downwards.
CAAGACTTACGGCAATAGGAAACTAGTACTACGCGGTTGTGCACTCTGGTTTGTCGCCGGCGACTCCGGTCACAGCGGCGCCAACCAATGGCAGCAAAAGGTTCGCAATAACATTGTGCACCCAACAGAAGTACTTTCAGCGGCTGAACCGGCCTAAAACGACGGTGAGCCGAAAAGTGGCGGCGGTGAAGAACATGGCCAAAATGAAAACAGCAAAGGAGCTCCATAGCATCCAAGGAAGCAGGTGCCCGAGCATCTAGGGACTAAGAAGGAGCTACCTGAGCACATAAGTGGTCTAGAGGAGGTCGGAGGAGCTCCGGCGACGACAACCAGCGCCGGCGACGAGGAGGATAATGCAGAGATGAAGGCCTAGGCAAAATAGACAGAAAAGAATGGTAATGATAGCTTCAAAAGACATCCTAGATGGTCCAGGAGCAAACAATTGACAAATGAAGCCACTTACCGTAGTTGGGGAAGAAGGGGATGATTTCGGCTGAAAGGATCCAAACTCAAAATTAGACGATTCATGTGAATGAAATGCAAAATTGAGTGAAGGGAAACACTCAAGGTGCTAAGAGGAGCAAAAGGGTGCGAAAAGAATTGAAGATGAACCACTGGAGCACCGTTGAGGTTAATAGAGCTTCACGACCTCTAATGGCGATTTTGAGGAATTCTATGGTTGGAGCTCAAAAGGGTGGCAAGGTTGCTAGAGAACCACAGTGGTGCTGGAAAAAGAAGAAAGGAGAGCCCGGGGGCTATATATATAGTCGAAGGACTAGGGTTTAGCAACGCAACACTCCACAGTGAGTCGGGTCCAAGCGCTGCTATGGATGCACCGAAATGATGGGAGCTGGTGAAGAACACGGCTAAAGGGGCAAAGCACTAACGACCATTAAAACCCTGGCTTAAGAGACGTTGATGAGGACGATCCGGAAGTGACAAGCCATGGCCTCTCCTATGCCATGGCGCACACGCGCACAGAGAAGAAGCACAGCCCCCGGTAGGCCCACCAGTTAGCGAGACAAAGCCAAAGCGGCTCGAGTCCAACACGCGAGTGGGTTAAGTCCAACCAATAGGCATGGGCCCAACACTTTGACAGTTGGATCAGAAATGGACGGCTGAGATTGAAAGTAGCGTTCAGGCGGTCCGAACGACACAAGAGATCTGGAGCGTTGAAGCGAGATCCAGCATTCCAAAACACATGCGCCACTTTGGGCGAGCCCGAGTGCAATTAGCTGACTGGGTTCGACCAAGTCAAGTGGTTGGGCTCAGGTCTAACTTGAGCTCAACAGTGATTTAGTCTAGGGTTTGAAATTAGAACAGAAACTTTAGGGAATTGTTCAAGGTAACAAGCTAACTCCAAAAATTCTAAAAGTTTTACAGGAGCTTGCTAACTCTAGGATTGACCTTGTATAAATTTTTTAGAGGTCTCCAATTCCTAAATGTTGATCTATCCTCTCTGTGGACAGTCACATTATAAAATTCATATCTTTTAGCACAGGAGTCCAAATGAGGTGTTCTTGGACTTCCTTGAAAGGATATCAATTTGTCCAACTAAACCTAGTTGATGAGCCTTTCTGATTCGGCCATATAATACCCCTACCAAGCTAATTAACAAAACATGGATTTCACGTCAGGTTCTCTCGATAGTATACTAAAACTACCATAACTTTTAGTACTTTTGTCCAAATTTCGCGTTGTTGAGCTTCCCTGAAAGCTACGACAATTATCTATAACTTTTGTTATAGTGAAACCTCCCAGAAACTCATCTAGCTATCTATTTAATCCTGATTACTAAAAACTGTCAGAAACGTCACAGATTTACTGAACAACAGCACTACGAAATTCATAACTTTTGAAACGCTCATCCAAACGACGTGATCTTGTACTCTACAGAAAGATATCGACATCGCCTACAACTTTCTAGGAGGCCTCCATGATAGATTCTGCTCTTAAACTCATCAAAAATGTCGGCCAACCGTGTCTGCCCTAAATAGATCTAATGCCGACAATGCCTAATTACACAGTTAAACAACTAAGCGAAAAGGGGATTAAGCTTTACCCTTGAAGAACCGTTGATGAGCATGCACAGCAACCCGTGATTCCTACCTTTCCTCTCTCCCCTCTTCCCCTCCTCTTCTTCTTCTTCTTGGTCAATAACAGCAGCACGGGATGGAGGTAAGGGCTGCCATGGGGAGGAGACACGAGGGGGTGGTGCTACAATGGCGGCCATGAACAGTAGTAGTGCTACAGTACATGGCTAGGGTTAGGGGCTGCCATCCCCCCTTGACCAACTCCTTTAACTAGGCCAAAACTATGGGCCAAAAGCCCAAGGTCCTAATCCCCCATCAAAACAGATTTTTCCTTCTTAGTTACACTAAAAAACTGAATTCATACATTTAAATTCCTTTGAAATCTAAACAGGATATTACAATTTCTTTTCTTTTTTATGAATTTGTTTATTTTCCTTTATTTTCCTTTTTTCTGATAAAGACAAATGATTTATGTAATCATGGAATTAATTACTTGTGTAATCATGGAATTAGATCAATTGTCGTCAATTGCGTTAATTGTTGTTAAGATTTACTTATGCCCCAATTGTCGTTAATTGCCATCAATTATCGTTATGATTTACTTGTATGCAAATTATCGTTAATTGTCATTGATTATTGTCAATTTTTGTTAGTTGTCGTTAATTGTTGTTAAACATCATCAAACAAGCCATTATTTACCTCAGGGATATTTTAGATATTTTTCAACTCAGAATCTCCAATCAGCTTACCTAAAAGTCAGACAACCAAACACCAAATCTATTGAGTTAAACCGTCCAACCCTTTAACCCAGCCGAAAGCTGGCTTTCAGAAAAGCTGCAGACAAAGAGACCCTTACTCTCTCTCTCTTGCCTAATCATCATCTATCTACTGTTGCCGATTTGTGTCGTAGTTGTGATGTGCACGTGCTCCCTTGTTCCTTGCTGTTTCAGCTGCTCCCCTGCTTCCTTCTCTGCCCCCTCGTCTTGCTGATCGGGAGGTGATGGATGGTGTGTTGTTTTTTTTTTCCTCATTGAAATGTGACCGCTGTGCTGGAGACGATGTGGAAAGTGAGCTAGCTGATGTGCTCACGTCCTTTATCCTCTTCTTTTGCTTCTTGGCTAAGATAAAAAAAAATGCTGTGCCGTGCGCACTACTTATCCTTCAGGTGGCTTGGTTATAAATGGTTGAAACCCGATTAATTGTGTGTTTGTCTTTCCCATTGCATTTCTGCTGGACGATGAAACCCGATTAGAATGAGAGATGTCGAGCGGTCCTAGGTGGTCTGACCATCTCAATGAGCTAAAAAAAAAATACTAGACACTGGATCTGATTGCAGCCATCTAATTAAATAAAATTCCATTTTTCCTATTATTTATACATTTTATATTCTTTTTATTTCCTCTGCTTATTCAGTTTCCTGTTTTTAGTTACTAAACAGGCCAGCGACGTGGCAATTACCAATATTTTGCCAACAACGTGGCTATACTTAGATAATAAAAAAAATAATCAATTTTTTATTCAGAATTACAGAAATAATACCACTTTATTTTTTTACATAAATAATCATCTGTCGTCGTACCGCTCGACGACTTAGGACTAGTTGCTCAACCATTGGGCGACTGACCAAAGTCGCCCAACGGCGGAGCGACATGCGTCATAGTCGCCCGGTGGTTGAGAGACTTTGGTCAGTCGCCCAATGGTTGAGTGACTAGTCCTAAGTCGCCCAACACGAGGAGATTTAAAATATTAATATTTCTATTTTATTAATCCAATTGAAATAATTATGTGGGAATAAATATCAAATTTTGTAGGTAATACATTTAGCAAATCATGTTTGTAGGTTGTTATTTTTTTGGAAATAAAATGGTGGTGACAAGGTTGGTTGGTCTGTTTGTGATTTTTGTATAATCTTAAGGGTACAAAATTTGTCTGACTCACAATAACATTTTGTGACCGTCGTATATTGTTGTAGTACGCTAAATTTCTAAAGAATTTTGCAAGGACGATAAAGGTAGCAATGATTCGTAAGTACGAAGGTAAGTGATATTGCGATGCGCTAGGAAATTCATACGCGATGGAGAAGTTTGGAGAAATGGCGCAACAATAACATGACAGTTGATCCGACAATGGGTTACATAGCAAGCAGGCTAACGAACCAGTACACGCATGCCTTTAGGGAATTACGAAATACATGAGACATATGGACGAAGAGGGTCGGACTACTACGTGGACCGAAACCATTTGCCGTTCTTTGCGAGCTCGACGTTGTACTCCTCGCCAGCCGCTATGACCTCGGCCGCCATTTCCCTCCTTTTCTGGCGCTTCCTATCGCGAGTCTCGCCCTCCCTACGCCTGCACAACACGAGATGGGCTTGCGTCTCCCAGCAGAGCTGTCAACAGCGACCGGTCGAACGGGAACTGCCGTGACCGCTCTGGGCCGGCAGGGACCTCCCTGTTGTCCCCGACCAGAGTGTCGTCCTGGTCAGTGGCCTCCACCATCCGCGCGAGAGGTAGAAGGCCGGCAGCGCTCAGCGTACATAGCAGATATATAACACAAAGAAATGACATAGTTTGCAGACAATCCTGTCTATCCAGCGTGCGTGTAGTCTCCAAGCCCGTCGGGGTGTCCGTGTACGGACCACCCTCAAGTCAATCGCCAACCCCCCCCCCCCCCGGCGCTCCTCAGCATGTGGGGCATGACGGCTGGCGCGATGCTGTGCGTCGACAAGACGGTCCAGCAGGCCAAAATACCAGTCCGAACCACCCACGTCGCGAGTCATACCTGCAAATCAATTTGAAGTTAGTAATTATGACACAATTACTGGTTAAATTATTAATAGCGTACCTCACGAAATTCATAAAATTTAGTGGCATTCTAGCATAAACAGCATTTTCGAGTGGTAGGGTACGTTAACTAATGCAAGCCTTGTGGTGTACCAACTAAAAATAATAGAATGACTACACATTTTTAATGACATATTCACACATATTATTAACTTATTTACCAATGTTAGCAATTGTTATCACCAACACTCTATAAAATTAAGTTGTTTTCACAACTAAAATACTACAATAGTTAGTTCATTCGAAAAAAACACAACTAAATATAGATAAACATTAGGTGTCACGTGAATACAATATTGCTAATGCCTAGTTTACCCAATGCTAACATGCGTTCAATCCATAATTGCTTAATTGCATAATCTTTACCATCACTACGGCTCCCCCCAACATAAATTTAACTCATTGGCATCTACGCATCAAAATATTTCAGAAGCTAACCTACAGCTATTTCATTTGCTAACAATGTCCCTACACATGATGTGGGTTGCTAATCTACCATAGTTTCGAAACTGAATCTATAAAATAATGCAAAAACTCACCGGCGTCGATACGAAGACCCTCTCTTTCCCCTCTCTCCCTCTCCTCTCCCTCTCCTCTATTTCTCTCCCACTCTTCTCTTTCCCTTCCCTCTCCTCTCACCTCCTCCCTCTGCTCTCTGTGATAATGACGAAATGCCAGGCGAGCTCGCACGCGCCCATATAAGCCATCTTGTCGCCCAACGGTTGGGCGACTTGGATATGTCACCCAATGGTTGAGCGACAAGTGTCCAAGTCACTCAACCGTTAAGCGTTGAGTGACTTTGACACTTGTCGCTCAACCGTTGGGCGACAGAGCTAAGTCACTCAACCACATGGCGATAGATGATTATTTCTGTCAAAAAAATAAAGTAGTATTATTTCTATAATTCTGAATAAAATTTAGATTATTAAAAAAATTATATACTTAGACGTGCTATTGCTAATTACTGACTTGATCCGGTACAGTTGAACGAAGGACGTCTCACCTGGCTAACACCGGTGACGCTACCATGCCTTCATGCATGATCGCCTCGACGTAGAGACCACCTACACGTCCACGGTACAGTAGGGATCGGCATCCTCTACATTGAAGCAGTCAATAAAGAGGATCTACAATAACACGGCATTATGAACGATCTCCACCATCAGATCGAAAACTGCACGCACAGATCAATTGTAATTGTATTTTCTGTTATGGTGTTTGCTACAGTAAAACAGGACCGTCATTTCCTCCATAGTTGTTGCAGTTGCTACAGCACAACTGTGGAGTACTGTTCATTCTCTCTCTCATCACTAGCGGATACGCACCTTGATGATAGGTATATATGCTGTACGGTTGTTCAGCTTCTTGATCACTTTCACTTGACTAGTTACTTGTACGTGTAAATTTCCTTTCCCGGACTGAACTCATGCGAACTATTTTTTTTTAACTCAGCCTCGTCAAAAAAAATATGAACGAATGGCAAGAGAACCGCCAAAATCATATCATTAAGCGAATAAAAACAATACTGTACACATAGGTTCTTAGACTAAGCAGGGGTTATTACAGCCCTAAGGGCATGTTTGGGAGGAGCAATCCCGGCCGGGATCCCCGCCTAATCCCGGGGATTGAAAGGCCCAGGGGAAATTTCCCCCGTCCCGTCGAATGCCCTGTTTGGATGACGACGGGAAGTGGATTCCCCGTCCCTTTCCCTGCCATTTCCACAAGGAAATAAACATCGAGTGCTCACATGGGGATTTTTTTCTCCAGTCGCGTCGCAGCGCATCACGCGACGCCGCGCTCCTCTCTCCTCTCTCGACTAGAGCAGCCGACGGCGTGGGGCGCGGTTTGCGAGATGGCTCTCCTCGCGGGGCCGCTCTGGGGCAGCGCTCCTCGGCCTACTGCTCAACTAGGCTTGGCGCCCGCGCTGGGCTGCCGGCCTCATCGCCACCGTCGACCGCCACCCCACGCCACCCTTCACCACGTTCAACTTCTGGAAGGCCCAGCTCCCTACCCACCTTAGCGCCCCTCTCAGCTACTACGCTGGTGCTGGCACCGCCATAGTGGCGCAGCAGCAGCAGGAGGAGGCCTCCCTGCAAGGGTATGTAGGCTCACGAAATGTTTGGTGGGGGTCGTGGTCAAAGCCGTGTTTATTGGATTTGGTGTGTGAAATTGGAGTGGTCTTTGATGACGGGACGCCTTTCCTTGGTGGTGCTTGGCTTGGCAGGTCATCGGAGATGGTGAACGAGGAGCTAGCGGTGGGGAAGGATGACCTGGTGAACCTCTGGAGGCTAGTGGCGGGCAGGGACGGTGGCCTGGCGTGGATCAAGATGATGGAGAAGGCGCTGCCCACCATGACCTACCAGGCATGGAGGAGGGAAGGATCCCCAGGTGAATGTGATGAGGGCATCCCTAACACTTATACATCTTTCCCTATTGGTGGTCATACACATACTGAGGTGGACGCCATACATGACGAAACAAATAATTCAAGTACAGAAGTGCATATTGGTCCACTGACGAGAGCAAGAGCTAAACTTCTAAATCAACAGGTGCTTTTGTTTCTTAATGAATCTTCTATTGTCATTGATGAGAATTGGGTATTACCTCATGCAAATGTTTTGTGCATTCTTAGGTTTGAATATTGTGAAGCCTTTGGAGGAGAGGGAGGCCGGGAACAAATTCATGGAGAAGAAACACATGTGGCCAACAAGGGTTACATTGGCATCAAAAGAAGCATCAAGTGTATCGAACAAATTCGCGCAAGCTAAGAGAAGGAAAGCTCACAATACAAGGGGAACCGAGAGGGAGACTAGTTTAAATTTCCAAATTAAAGTAGGACATTTTTTTGAATCGGATTCTGTTCACATGAACGAGAATCGGACTCGGATTACTATAGCAATGAATGATGTCGGACTCGGATTATCAGAGCACTTGCCATCGTTCATCCGAGTTTTGTGCTTGCGTGGGAGGCTATATAAACCCCATGGCCGCACCATAGAGGCGCACCGGTTTATGCATAAGATTGAAACATAGCTATTGCTTGTTCTTTCGACACCGAGTTCATGCGAGGACTTTGAGAGAGAATTAGGCGATCCATTGTTTGTTCGCAACTCGTGGTCAAGCCGTCGCTCCATTGGGAATTGGGGACTTGGCGTTCGTCGCTCGTGGTCTCGCGACGAACAACTACCCGGTGTGTTTTGGGCGTATTCGAAGAGTTGAGGGTTCGTGCATTGGCGCGAGTGTTCAGCTAGCGACATCGTCTACTTCGCATCAACTATCCACGGTTCCTCATCGAGAAGATCGGGCCTCCCCGTATCATATGGTATCGATTCTAGGTTTACTCGGTGAGAATTTCTTTACCCGTAGTTAAATTCGTTTTCTATCCTATCGCCCAATAAACCAAAATTGCAATACCAAAACCGTAGTTTAATCTGTTATTTCTTGTGCGCTTAGTTAAGTTTTCATCCATTAGAGTTTTTGTTTTTAGTGCTGATCCATGTGTTCCTTTTTGCGTTGCTTAATCGTTGTGTTCACATAAACCGTACCAAATTGCTGATTGAACTCGTCAATTAGCACCCAAAAGAGATAGTGATCAAACACTTTGGGTTTCTTGAGCTTCACTTATATTCTTTCATCCTTGAGACTAGCTTTTGTACATTGCACTAGGGCTGTTCTTTGGTTTATTTACACGTTGTTGAATTGTGAGACTTGTGCAATCAAGAGGAGCAAACCCTATTTCGCCATTGCAATAAGAAAAGAGGAAAAGGCACTGTTACAAGAAAAAGCCACGGCTTGAAAAGGTATTAAAAACAAAAGATCAAACCCGCAAATACCAAGACCAAATTTTTTCCTTTCGGTTTCCTTAATAGCCAAGGGCTAAGAGCTTTGTTCATGCGGTTTTGAGAAAAAAACAAACAAAAAGGGCTGGCGAAATTGGGAAGAGTAAACCTTAGTCCACAATTTCAGATTGTGTATTTAATCTATTTGAGCAATCTTGTGCCCTAACATTGATATCTTTGCAATTGGCTAGCGTCTCTCATAGTACTTGGTGCAAAAACGAGCTAGTTTTCATCTCAATTTCAGTTTGTCTCTCACTAGCTCATTCCTTTGTTTGCATTAAGTCACATTTATCTTTGTTTGTGCGTTCATACACTTCGCTTAAACCTTTTGGATCAGCACATAGGCAAAATACTCTAGCTTGGATCATTACTTAGCTTTACAATACCTTGAATATCAGATTGCATAGGATATACACATACCTGTCCGAGCTCCACCTACACCCGTTTGTGTACTCCCTTGCTCTTGGTTACGCTCATACATTACGGGTTAAGGTCGCTCATTGTCACAATCGCCGATTTGCCGCCCTTGATTCACTTTGGAACGTAAGCTTGTCTTGTTTTCGGGATGTGAGTTGCGAGCGTAGTAGAGAGCGCTTTTGTTTTACTAACCCAGATATAACCTCGTTTCTTGTTTGTGAGTTGTTGCCATGTCAGGTCACGAGGAGGATCCACCTAATCCAGAGGCACCGGTTACGTGGACAGAGTACACTCGGTTGCGCGAGATGCTGCAAAAACAACTTCAAGATGGTGACAATGGCGTGCGCGATGAACTCGGGGAAGTTCAGACTGGACTGAACACCCTCGGGGAGGAGGTCACACAATTGCGTACGGCCATCAACCATAACTTCCTGGAGCTACGCGCCATGTTCGCACAACACAATCTTCGTGGGGGTGCGCAAGCTGATGACACGAGTGTGCACGGCCCTCCGGCCGTTTTGCACAATGAGACCGAGGATGAGCGTGCTATTCGTGTGGATGAGGAGCGACGACAGCGGCAGGCGCGTCGCATGGCGGTGCCGCCAAACGTCGGGATGGCAGCCGCGGCACGCCCTCAGGCTCATGGGCGTGGCCGAGGCAACGGCGGCCAGGGTGGAGGCGCACCACAGGGTGTCCACGGAGGAGGTGTGCATCGTGCACCTCGTAGCATGGCTGATGAGGCCGAGCAATGGGATGACGATTTCCGCCGACGACTACGATGACCGACAGCGCCACCATCGCAACAACGCAGCGCCGACACGACGACGCCGACGATTTTGTCGCTAAGCCCAAATTTACTCTTCCTATATTTTCGTGTGGTACGGATGTGGAGCAATACCTCACTTGGGAGTCAAGGTGGATAAGTTGTTTCAATGAACAACTATTCCAATGAGAAGAAGTTGTTGCTTGCTTCCAATGGCTTGGATGATTATGCTACACATTGGTGGGAGCAATTCATTCGTAGCGCATGGAGCGCCATGAGTTGCCGACATCACCGGGAGCAGATGAAGCAAGATTTGCGGCACGCTTTGTACCTCGCCACTACAAGCGCCACTATTTGAGAAGTTGATGAGGTGCGACAAGGTATGAGGTCAATTGATGAATATCATAAGGAGATGGAAACTATCATGATACATGCGATGTCCGCGAGAATGAAGAATGCACCATGGCGAGATTTCTAGTCGGCATGAATCATGCCGTCAGCGCATTGTCAATCACCATCCCTATAATGATATGATTGAGTTGTCGCACCAAGCACGCGGCCGAGCGAGAAGTGATTGAAGATGCACGGTTCGCACGCCTGCTCACGCCCTTCACCACCCAGACAGCCATATAACAACAGCCACCAAACAAGAGCACTCCGCCGAAGCAATTCGGCAATGCGCAGCCCGCAAGTAAGAAGTCGAGAGTACACGGCACGGTGCGCCGACTGCGCGCGCCGCTAGTGTGACTCGTCTATGGGGTCAACGGGACGCTCACGTGACATCATTTGCCATAAGTGCAAGGGTGTTGGCCATTTTGGAGGGATCGCCCAAATGTCGAACTATGCTTATCACCGAGGATGGCGGTTATGCTTCACTAGTGATGACGAGTCGCCGATGCGCAACCGCCTTGCACACCGATGGCATAGAACAATGTGAGTGCGATCCGAGTTTCCTAACACCGAGCAAGATTCCATTGTTTGCACGCCCAAGGTGCTTAGTGTGATGCCATCGCCGTCACTCGAACAGCGGTGCAATTTGTTTCAGACTTGGGCGAAGCTTGGTAAGGTTAAGGTCTGCAAAGTGATCATTGATGGCGGAAGTTGTCACAATTTGGCTAGCAAGGATATGTGTCATAAGTTGGGTTTGAAGTACTTGCCGCATCCACGTCCTTATCATGTGAAATGGTTGAGCGACAAAGAGGAAGTGAAGGTGAACTATATGGTGCGAGTGACGTTTTCTATTGGGAAGTACACCGACACTGTGGACTGCTGTGAGGACCCCAATTTATTTGGCTTGTAATGCTTAACCAACCTTCTAGTCCTAGCATCACAAATCAAATAAACTGATCCTCGAGATATGTATACTTCCCAGAAAGCAGTATACACACCTCGTTACAAAATTAGACATCAACTCCATTCCAAACATAGAGTCCAAACACCACACTACCAAACGGAAGATAAACAAATAGTAGAGTTATTACAGACAAAGGCCGATGTGCCAAGATACACAAATAAACAAGAACGACAGCGGAAGCAAAAGTGTCATAAGATGGCTATAAACAAAGCCAATCAGCGTGCCTCCAACCCACAAGGCATCTGACCGGACCGCCAAGTCTAGTCGTCCACGAATCGGCAACACAGCTCACAGAAGTGAGGCCCTTGGGGCTCACCTTCTTCCTCTGCAATAAAAACATTAAGCAAAGCACCTGAGTACAAAGATTGTCTTTGTACCCGCAAGACTGACGTGTGAACTAGCGCACTGCTCATAAGCTACATGCAAAGCTTATTTGGTGGAGGCCATATGTTTTATTTGCATAAAGCCAACTTTATTTGCAATAATGTAATACAGTTTAAAGGCAAGTTTGCAATTCATTTTTAAGATTGAAATAACAGTACGGATAATAATACAAAAGAATAGAGATAAAACATCCTAGAAGTGACTATCCCAATAGTCACCATTAACAATAGCACGAATCCCGCATTCGTACCACCCATCAAATTTTAATTTAAATGTTGTAGTCTAGTTCTTACGAGGCGATCCGAGCGTGTCCATAACCTAGGACGAGGCTATTCGAATAGTTTTAACCTGCAGGTGTACCAATGTACCCACACTTGCATCGCCTTTGCCAAGCACACTAGAAGGTATGCGCACACACTAAGTCCTACGAGACTTTTTCCAATATTGTGTATTAACTAGGAGCCGCTCGTATGGATAGAAATCCATACGCTACATGGTAAAGCCGAAAAGTCAACTACCCACTCGGGATAAAGCTTTTGGACAACTACCATGCTCCCACCTCCATCCTCCCGCGAACTCCTACGACTGAGCCAATACACACCAAAGTACTAGGTCAAGAGAGGTCCCATATACTCTAGTGTGATTAGCACGCAAAATGCTCAGTACGGTGGCGCAAGTAACTCGGTCCTTAACTGACTCGGGCACCTTTCCAGTCACACCCAACAGATCACACCAGTCTTACCATTGTGCCCAAGTCTAAATCATTTTTGTTTTCAGTTTTAATTTTGCAATTAAACATAGCAAAAATGCCGAAACATAAAGTTATAGTAGATTTTGTGTGATCAAGGTTACCGACTAAAGTCGATAACCGCCCAGTTCTACCGATACTAAGCATGTCTAAGCAAGTTGACCCGGATCTACTAAGTGACAAGAGATCATCCAGCGATTTCTAATCACAGCAAATAACCTAGGCTCAGGTAGTAGAGGAATATCATTTGCCTACAGATTATGCATCTAAAGGATTATCTAACCAATTTAACACAAATTAAGCGATGCATACATACAGTTGAAACAAAATACTAGACTTTAAAATACTGGGATTAACATGATCAAACCGCTTGTTCGGATGTCGTTGCTCAATTTGTTGCGGAGGGTCGTTCTCAGGGTTGCCGCAAATATCGAATCCTAACGATTGAACAAAACAGCGAATAAGAACGAATAACACCGACCACACTCAAACATACAACAATAACAAAACACACTAAACTTTTCACAGCAGCCTAAGCATGATATAACAAAATTTCAGAAACAGAGAACAATTCATTTTAAGTTATTAAGAATTTTCTATGAATTTCCTAAGCTAAAAACACATCAAAACACTAGCTAATTACTTAACAAATTTTCATGAACAGAAACAGTGTATAAAACCTATCCTAATAATTAGTACATTAAAAATGACAAATTACAAAATTGGTTTCACTGGATTTGGACAAATATTGAAAGAGATATACATTTTCTAATTTAAAAGATACATAAGACATCATTTTATTAATTAACAGATCTTTGCTACAGAGACATGGATGAAACTAATTTTAGTAAATAGTACATTTAAAATGAAAATTAACAGCACTGGTTTCATGCAATTTGGATAAAAATTGAATTAGTTATGCATTTTCTAAGTTTAATTGAATTAACAGAGCAATGTAAAAGCATTACAGATTTACTAAAGCATTTAACTTTTTCTACCCACAACCAACTAACCCCAGACATCGACAAAGCGGCCCAGCGAAAGTGCTAACCGAACAGCCCGCCGCCGAGCAGACGCGTCGAAGACGTATTCTAAGAATACGCTTTGACATATCAAAGTGCACTTCTAACACACCCACTAAGCGACAAAGATGGGCCCACAAGGCGTTGACTAAGGAAATAACATAACGGCTGGATTAAAGGATTTCTAAACGTGTTTAACAGAGAGGGCCCACAAGTCGACCTAACGAATCCGTGTTTAGCGATAACTAAACTTCACGGCTGCGCTCACCAAGACGCGACGGGACGGCGCGCGCGCGCGCACCGATTAAGCAAACCAAAGAGTTTCTGGGCGAGTGAGTGATACCAAAAGGTTCGCGAAGATCTTGCGAACACGATGGCAGTGACGCGGAGTCTCGGGGATGCCGGCGGCGAGCTGGCGGCGAACGGAGGCGGAGAAGAAGATGCGGCTTCCGCGGAGAGGACGCAGCAAGGTTCTAGAAGACTCCGGAAGGTGCGCACAAGCTTCGCCCCAACACCAGGAGCAAGAAGCACACGATAACGCCGACGAAGAAGGCCTGAGGTGGCCGGAATTTCCACGGCGGCGGAAAACCGAGCTTGAAGAAGAATTGGTCGCAAGCCCGCAACGATGCACAAAAGGCAGAAACAAGCCCACCGTTAGATTCAGTGCATCAGTGCGATCCTAAGGGACTAGGTGGCGGAGCTAGAAACTCACCAGATCGCAAACGAGCTCACGGGACCGAGATCGCCGGAGGCGGAGACGACGATACGCTTCGGTGATCCATCGACGCCAAGGACCCGGTTGGGCAAAATGGAGGCGCGTCGAGCGTGGATCACGGTGGCGTGGTTGCGGAATCGAGGCGGCGCTAACACGCGGCGCTACCTTCGTCCTCTTCGCCGCCAAACAGCAGAAGCGGGCGAGAAAGTGAGAGAGCGAAGGAAACGGTGAATGAATGAGTGCGTGAGGTTATAAAGCTCGCGATGCTCCACGGACGGACACGAGGGCAAATAGGTGCGCGGCGAGGTACGTGGCACCCATGCGCGAACGCCGCGAGCTCCGGTGAGGTGCGGAGAAGACGAGGGCGAATCTGACAGGTAGGGTCCACCTGTCAGCGACTGACGAAGCGGTGCGAACCGGTGGTTTGACTTTATCGATGATCGCACCGACCGTTGGATCCGAAATGGACGGCCGAGATTGGTGTATGCATTCGGACGGTCGGTTGCAAGACGCGACGTGGATCGTTCGATTTGCATCGGACGGTCACGATCGATTGGACTCGGGCGGTGCGATTAGTTGACGCGACCGAGCCAAGTGGTGCGGTCTGATTTGAGTCGGGCTCGGGTTCGAGCCCGACCAACAGTAATTTCTGATTTTGAGTTTAAAAGCTGAGATAGTTTAGGGAATTTTTAGAGATAGTTCCGGAGCTCCAAAAATTCCGAAATTTTTATGGTAGCTACTTGAGACAGAGATCAACATTGCATAAATTTTCCAGAACCTTTTATGCACTGAAAAGTTCTGCAGAAAATTCACAAGCATGCTGACCTAGGGTTTGACCAGATTTTCAACTAGTTTGACTTGGCCATTTGAAATAGCAAATAAAATCTAAAAATTGTGAAATAATTCAGGGAGGTAGATAGGATGATCAAGATGATAGTAAAAATAATTTCAGAGGATGATCACAAGTTTGAAAGCTATGAATTTGCTGACAACAATTTCCAATCACAAGAATTAAATTCTAAAAATTGGAAATTGCTAGGGAAAATTGTAGAAACTCTCAAATGATTTCATGAGGCATCAAAAAAATTTTATTTCTCCTCATAATTTACATTTGAAATACAAACCCTAAGTTAGGGCTGTTACAAATCTCCCCCTTACAGGAATCTCGCCCCGAGATTCTGATCACTGGGAGAAGAATGATGGGTAATCTGCTCGGAGACGATCTTCCCGCTCCCAAGTGGCTTCATCCTCGGAGTGGTTTGACCACTAAACTTTGAGGAACTTGATCACACGGTTCCTCGTTCTGCGTTCAGCTTCATCGAGGATACGAACGGGATGCTCACGATAAGACAGATCTTCCTGCACATCGATATTTTCCAATGGCGTTTCCTCAACCGGAACACGGAGGCACTTCTTCAATTGCGATACATGGAAAACATCATGCACCCCTCAAGTGTAGCCGGCAAGTCTAACTTGTAAGCAACAGCCCACTCTATCGATGATGCGGTAGGGTCCGACATACCGAGGAGCCAATTTGCCCTTAACGCCGAAACGACGATGACCCTTCAGAGGTGAGACTTTGAGATACACAAAGTCATTGGGCTGGAAACTCAGATCACGACGACGCCGATCTGCATAGCTCTTCGCTGGATCGAGCTACGCGCAAGTGCTCACGAATCAATCGCACTTGACTTTCCGCCTCATTGATCGAATCCGCCAAAGAACGCCTTTCACCGCCAGTTCAATGGTGTTCGCAGCGCCTCCCATACAAAGCCTCAAACGGTGCCATACCGAGACTAGCTCGAAGTCGTTGTTGTAGGAGAATTCGGCAAGTGGTAGGCACTTCTCCCAATTCTTTCCATAGGAAAGAACACAAGCACGAGCATATCTTCAAGCACCGATTGACTCGCCTGTCGACCATCACCGAGGATGGTAGGCGGTCTTTGAAAGTAAGACGGTACCCATGGCCTCCCGCAGATCGTGCCAAAATCGGAAGTGAAAAGAGAACCACGATCTAACACTATCGCTCGTGGCACACCATGCGAGACTCACAATGCGGGATATGTAAAGATCCGCTAGCCGATTTACATCAATTTTCGATCGACCGAAGGAAATAGGCCACCTTCGTCAATCGATCAATGATAACCCATAATGCATCCTTCCCGCAGAGTACGGGCGGACGGTGATAAAATCCATGCCTACGTAATCCCACTTCCATTCGGTATAGGCAAGGGTCAAGAAGACTCTTTGGACGCCGATGCTCGCCTTGACACGACAACATATGTCACATCCGCAACGAACCCGCAATCTCGCGTTTCATGCGAGTCCACCGAATCTCGACGCAGATCTTGGTACATTTTAGTGGCCCCGGATGGATGGACAAAGGCGAATCATGGGCCTCTGAAGAATCAAATCCCGCAACTCGGGACCTTTGGGACCACAAGCCGCCCAAACCATACAACACCGTGCTCATCTTCCGAGAAACACTGGCTATCCCATCCTTGATATTCTCGCTTGATCGGTTCACACCGCCATCCGATCGTCGTGGTTGCCTTGACTTGATCCACCAAGGTTGGTTGCACAACCAAGGCGACAAGGGAACCATGCTCAACAAAACCCAAGTTGAGACGCTGAAATTTCGCAAGAAGTGCAGTTGTTGCTCTTGGATCATCAGAGTATTGCAATACACCTTTCGGCTAAGTGCATCAGCAACCACATTGGCTTTGCCGGATGATACCGAATACCCATGTCATAATCTTTGATCAATTCCAGCCATCTCCTCCGCTCGAGGTTCAGATCCGCCGAGTGAACAAGTATTTCAAGCTCTTGTGATCGAATACACCTCACACGTTACCGATCGATAATGCCGCCAAATCTTGAGTGCATGAACCACAGCAGCAAGCTCTAGATCATGGGTGGGATAGTTGAGCTCATGGGGTCTCAACTGCCTGGATGCATAGGCAACTGCCTTGCCTTCCTGCATAAGAACACATCCAAGTCCCTGACGAGAGGCATCGCAATAAATATCGAAGCTCTTGTGAATATCAGGAACAGTAAGGACTAGGGCTGAAGTCAATCGCTGCTTGAGCTCCTGAAAGCTCTCATCACAAGCAGAGGACCACACAAACTTCTTATCCTTCTTGAGCAATTCAGTCATCGGCTTTGCGATTTTGGAGAAGTTCTCGATAAAGCGCGGTAGTAGCTGCTAAACCAAGAAAACTCCGCACATCGTTGGTGACTTGGTGACCCCAAGATAGAACATCATTGACTTTCTTTGGGGTCCACAGCTACGCCCCCAGCTGAAAGAACATGGCCCAAGAATGCCACTTCCTTCAACCAGAACTCACATTTGCTGAACTTTACATATAGCTGGTGTTCCCGCAATTTGCCCAAAACAATTCTCAGATGCTCAGCTTGCTCTGCTTCAGTCTTGGAATAGATAAGAATATCATCAATAAAGACCACCACAAATTTATCCAAATACTCCATGAATACTGAATTCATAAGGTTCATGAAGAAAGCTGGAGCATTGGTTAGACCGAAAGACATGACGGTATACTCGCATGCACCATAACGAGTAGTGAAAGCCGTCTTGAATATCCTCGAATCGATCGACGACTGATGATACCCCATTCTCAAATCAATCTTTGAGAACACCTGGGCTCCAGTCAACTGATCAAACAGATCATCAATGCGGGGCAGAGGATATTTGTTCTTCACCGTCACCTCATTGAGAGGACGGTAATCAACACACATGCGCAAAGTCTTGTCCTTCTTCTTCACAAAGATCACCGGACAACCCCAAGGAGATGAACTGGGACGGATGAAACCCTTTACTTGGAGCTCACCAAGCTGCTTCTTCAATTCTTCTAGCTCATTGGGAGGCATTCGATACAGCGCCTTTGAAATCGGAGCGGTACCGGGCAGCAACTCAATGACAAACTCAAGGTCTCGAACTGGAGGCATCCCGGGCAAATCTTCGGAAAGACATCCACAAAGTCGATACTATGGGAACATCCACGACCGCAAGGTCAAGCTTCGCTTCTAATACACATAGATGTGGCCCTGAAGGCTGGCGAAAATCCGACATGTTCTTTGAAGAAGTGGTGAGATAGACAATCTTCCGCACAATCGATTTGCCTCAAGTGTTGGGACAACCAATCCATGCCAAGAATCACATCCAGGCTCGCTGAACTGAGCAGAATAAGGTTTGCCAAAAACCCCACTCCTTGGACTATGATAGGAACATCACGACACTGTAGATCAGCTCTCATTTCCGACCCCGGAGAGCGGATGAGCAAAGGAACTCCCAAAGGAACACAGTGAAGACCACTAGCAGCAGCAAATGATCTTGAAATAAAAGAATGCGATGCTCCAGAATCAAATAATACTGCAGCAGGACGAGAATTAACAAGAAGTGTACCAATCACGACATCTGGCGCCTCCTGAGCCTCCTCAGCTGAAAGGTGGTTGACTCGACCGCTGCTCGCACCCTGGGTCTTCTGGATAATCTTCTGGTCAGGTGGGTGACCACTCCCTGGCCCGCGTCCTCCATTAGGACGAGGGGCTGCTGCAACACTCTGAGGGCAGGCATTCGCATAATGGCCCTTGTTGTGGCAGCGAAAACAAGTAACCTCGGCCGCCGGATTACGGAGGCCGCTGTCTTGCTGGATCGCAGCGCACGTGGTGAAACACGGCTGCGGTGGGCGAGCTGGTGCAGATGGCCTCGGCGCGGTGGAGCAAAAGAACGGGCCATCGGTGCCGCCCACCGAGGACGCAGTGAGGTGGTGTGAGTAGGCGATGTGCCTCCCATTTGCGCTATGGACTCGCCGGCGCTTTGCCTTATGCTCAGCAACAATGGCCTTATCTACCAAGGCCTGAAAGTCGGGGAAGTCCACAATAGACAGCCTGTCCTGCAGCTCCTCGGACAAGCCATCCATAAACTTCTCCTGCTTAGCCGGATCTGAGGCCACCTCCCCCGGAGCATAACGAGCCAAATGATTAAACTCGTATAGGTACTCCGTCACAGATGCCCTTGCTTGAGCGCGAGGAATTCTTTCTTTTTCAGCTTCATCAGGCCATCTGGGATGTGGGCCCGACGAAAAGCTGATCTGAACTCCTGCCACGCGATCACATGGCCTGCGGGCTGCATGGCGAGATAGTTCTCCTACCATGAGAGTGCTGCGCCCTCAAGCTGGTGGGACGCGAAGAGTGCCTTATCCTGTGCCTGGCACTGAGCTATGTTGAGCTTTCTCTCAACCATGCGCAGACCAATCATCCGCATCGAGAGGGTCCTCGAGCGGAGAAAGTCGGCGGTGCGACGGAGGAACTCGCAAGTCCCTCGCGAGTCCGTGGCCGCCACCACGGCAGGAGTGGAGGTATTCCTAGCAATAACCTCCAAGATGCGCGTCTGGTCCATGCGGTTTCGCTCGATCTGAGCGAGAACCTCAGCCATGGTCGGAGGAGGGGGAAGCTCCTCATCATGACCAGCCTGCTGACTGCCACGCGTTCTCCCGGCCATCCTGTTTCACTAAGACAAGTTAACAATAGCCGGAAAACACGAAGTCGACAACCCACTGCAAATAACTTACTAACAGCACAAAACAAATACAAGACTTTTAAGTTACAAAACCAATTGACAAAAGTCAGATACTTAGCAAACTCATACATATCTTACCCTTATGCTCCCACAAATTTTAATTAGACTAATTCTCTATGGTTCTCCCAAAGACTGATTCTACCGGTAGTAACTATCTTTTGAAAGGAAAGAGAGAAACCAAGTTTTAAACTCAAATTAGAGTAAGATGAGAGTAGAAGGCTAAGATAGGTAAGGAGTAAAATCTGAGAATCTGCCTAGGTTTTCATAAACCCTTTTTATACTTTGAAATTAAGCTTTTTCAAAATATCCTAAGGACGACTATGCTTGGGTTACTACGGTCAGAATGGCTCTGATACCAACTTTGTGAGGACCCCAATTTATTTGGCTTGTAATGCTTAACCAACCTTCTGGTCCTAGCATCACAAATCAAATAAACTGATCCTCGAGATATGTATACTTCCCAGAAAGCAGTATACACACCTCGTTACAAAATTAGACATCAACTCCATTCCAAACATAGAGTCCAAACACCACACTACCAAACGGAAGATAAACAAATAGTAGAGTTATTATGCATAAAGGCCGATGTGCCAAGATACACAAATAAACAAGAACGACAATGAAGCAAAAGTGCCATAAGATGGCTATAAACAAAGCTAATCGTGCCTCCAACCCACAAGGCATCCGACCGACCGCCAAGTCTAGTCGCCCACGAATCGGCAACACTGACTCACGAAGTGAGGCCCTTGGGGCTCACCTTCTTCCTCCGCAATAAAAACATTAAGCAAAGCACCGAGTACAAAGATTGTCTTTGTACCCGCAAGACCGACGTGTGAACTAGCGCACTGCTCATAAGCTACATGCAGCTTATTTGGTGGAGGCCATATGTTTTATTTGCATAAAGCCAACTTTATTTGCAATAATGTAATACAGTTTAAAGGCAAGTTTGCAATTCATTTTAAGATTGAAATAACAAGATCACGGATAATAATACAAAAGAATAGAGATAAAACATCCTAGAAGTGACTATCCCAATAGTCACCACAACAATAGCACGAATCCCGATTCGTACCACCCATCAAATTTTAATTTAAATGTTGTAGTCTAGTTCTTACGGCGATCCGAGCGTGTCCATAACCTAGGACGAGGCTATTCGAATAGTTTTAACCTGCGGGGTGTACCAATGTACCCACACTTGCACCGCCTTTAAGCCAAGCACACTTAGAAGGTATGCGACACTGACTAAGTCCTACGAGACTTTTTCCAATATTGTGTATTAACTACGAGCCGCTCGTATGGATAGAAATCCATACGCTTACATGGTAAAGCCGAAAAGTCAACTACCCACTCAGGATAAAGCTTTTCGGACAACTACCATGCTCCCACCTCCATCCCTCCTGCGAACTCCTGCGACCCGGAGCCAATACACGCCAAAGTACTAGGTCAAGAGAGGTCCCATATACTCTAGTGTGATTAGCACGCAAAATGCTCAGTACGGTGGCGCAAGTAACTCGGTCCTTAACTGACTCGGGCACCTTTCCAGTCACACCCAACAGATCACACCAGTCTTACCATTGTGCCCAATTCTAAATCATTTTTGTTTTCAGTTTTAATTTTGCAATTAAACATAGCAAAAATGCCGAAACATAAAGTTATAGTACATTTTGTGTGATCAAGGTTACCGACTAAAGTCGATAACCGCCCAGTTCTACCGATACTAAGCATGTCTAAGCAAGTTGACCCGGATCTACTAAGTGACAAGAGATCATCCAATGATTTCTAATCACGACAAATAACCTAGGCTCAGGTAGTAGAGGAATATCATTTGCCTACAGATTATGCATCTAAAGGATTATCTAACCAATTTAACACAAATTAAGCGATGCATACATACAGTTGAAACAAAATACTAGACTTTAAAATACTAGGATTAACATGATCAAACTGCTTGCCTGGATGCTGTTGCTCAATTTGTTGCGGAGGGTCGTTCTCAGGGTTGCCGCAAATATCGAATCCTAACGATTGAACAAAACAGCGAATAAGAACGAATAACACCGACCACACTCAAACATACAACAATAACAAAACACACTAAACTTTTCACAGCAGCCTAAGCATGATATAACAAAATTTCAGAAACAGAGAACAATTCATTTTAAGTTATTAAGATTTTTCTATGAATTTCCTAAGCTAAAAACACATCAAAACACTAGCTAATTACTTAACAAATTTTCATGAACAAAAACAGTGTATAAAACCTATCCTAATAATTAGTACATTAAAAATGACAAATTACAAAATTGGTTTCACTGGATTTGGACAAATATTGAAAGAGATATACATTTTCTAATTTAGAAGATACATAAGACATCATTTTATTAATTAACAGATCTTTGCTACAGAGACATGGATGAAACTAATTTTAGTAAATAGTACATTTAAAATGAAAATTAACAGCACTGGTTTCATGCAATTTGGATAAAAATTGAATTAGTTATGCATTTTCTAAGTTTAATTGAATTAACAAAGCAACAGAAAAGCATTACAGATTTACTAAAGCATTTAATCCTTTTTCTACCCACAACCAACTAACCCCAGACACTGACAGGCGGGCCCAGCGAAAGTGCTAACCAGAACAGCCCGCCCGCCGAAGGTGACGTCGAAGACGTATTCTAAGAATATGTCTTTGACATATCAAAGTGCACTTCTAACACACCCACTAACTGACAGCATGGGCCCACAAGGCAGTGACTAAGGAAATAACATAACGGCTGGATTAAAGGATTTCTAAACGCGTTTAACAGAGAGGGCCCACAAGTCGACCTAACGAACCAGTTTAGCGATAACTAAACTTCGCCGCGCTCAACGCAAGACGCGACGGACGGCGGCGCCACGCAATTGATTAAGCAAACCAAAGAGTTTCGGGCGAGTGAGGATACCAAAGGTTCGCGAAGATCTTGCGAACACGATGGCGACGCGAGTCTCGGGATGCCGCGCGAGTCGTGGCGCGAACGGAGGCGAGAAGAAGATGCGGCTTCGCGGAGAAGACGCGCAAGCTTCTAGAAGACTCGAAAGGTGCGCACAAGCCGCCCCAACCCAGGAGCAAGAAGCACACGATAACGCCGACGAAGAAGGCCTGAGGTGGCCGGAATTTCCACGGCGCGGAAAACCGAGCTTGAAGAAGAATTGGTCGCACGCCCGCAACGATGCACAAAAGGCAGAAACAAGCCCACCGTTAGATTCAGTGCATCAGTGCGATCCTAAGGGACTAGGTGGCGGAGCTAGAAACTCACCGGATCGCAAACGAGCTCACGGGACCGAGATCGCCGAGGCGAGGCGACGATACCGCCTCGTGATCCATCGGACGCCAAGGACCGGGTTGGGCAAAATGGAGGCGGCGTCGAGCGTGGATCACGGTGGCGTGGTTGCGGAATCGAGGGCGCTAACACACGACGCTACCTTCGTCCTCTTCGCGGCGAAAGCAGAAGCGGGCGAGAAAGTGAGAGAGCGGCGAAACGGTGAATGAATGAGTGCGGTGGGGTTATAAAGCTCGCGATGCTCCACGGACGGACACGAGGGCAAATAGGTGGCGCGGCGAGGTACGTGGCACCCATGCGCGAACGCCGCGAGCTCCGGTGAGTGCGGAGAAGACGAGGCGAATCGGCGGTAGGGTCCACACGCCGATCGACGGCGCGGTGCGAACCGGTGGTTTGACTTGATCGATCGCACCGACCGTTGGATCCGAAATGGACTACCGAGATTGGTGTATGCATTCGGACAGGTCGGTTGCGCACGCGACGTGGATCGTTCGATTTGCATCGGACGGTCACGATCGATTGGACTCGGGCGGTGCGATTAGTTGACGCGACCGAGCCAAGTGGTGCGGTTCGATTTGAGTCGGGCCGGGTTCGAGCCGACCAATGAGAATTTCGATTTTGAGTTTAAAAGCTGAGATAGTTTAGGGAATTTTTAGAGATAGTTCCGGAGCTCCAAAAATTCCGAAATTTTTATGGTTGCTACTTGAGACAGAGATCAACATTGCATAAATTTTCCAGAACCTTTTATGCACTGAAAAGTTCTGCAGAAAATTCACAAGCATGCTGACCTAGGGTTTGACCAGATTTTCAACTAGTTTGACTTGGCCATTTGAAATAGCAAATAAAATCTAAAAATTGTGAAATAATTCAGGGAGGTAGATAGGATGATCAAGATGATAGGAAAAATAATTTCAGAGGATGATCACAAGTTTGAAAGCTATGAATTTGCTGACAACAATTTCCAATCACAAGAATTAAATTCTAAAAATTGGAAATTGCTAGGGAAAATTGTAGAAACTCTCAAATGATTTCATGAGGCATCAAAATTTTTTTATTTCTCCTCATAATTTACATTTGAAATACAAACCCTAAGTTAGGGCTGTTACAACTGCGATGTTGTGCCTATGACGGTGTGTCACTTGCTCTTGGGACGGCCATGGCAATATGACTGTTCTGCTGTTCATGATGGGCGTACAAATCGCTACACATTTCGATGGAATAATATGGATATCATCTTGAAGCCCCTTACACCGCAATGCATTGTGAATTCTTCAATGCAGAAAATTGAGATGCGTTGAGACCGCCAAAGAGCGAGAGAAGAATTTAGTGATGTTAGCCACCAAATCGAAATGAGAGAATTCAGCGAAGATCCCAATTTGGTGCACTTTGTACTATTGTACAAAGACGCCTTGCTTTCGACTAACGACTTGTCTTCTCTTCCTAGTGGTGTTGCTTGTGTTTTGCGGGACTTTGACGTCTTTGCAAACGAGGTACCAGTGGGCTACCACCAATTCGTGGGATAGAACATAAGATCGACTTGATTCCGGGAGCGTCATTGCCGAACCGACCACCGTATCGCACCAATCCCGAGGAAACAAAGGAAATTCGAAACAAGTACAAGAGCTTCTCTCCAAAGGGTATGTACGTGAAAGCTTAAGCCCTTGTCTTTGTTCTGTTATTTTAGTTCCTAAGAAAGATGGTTCATGGCGTATGTGCGTGATTGTCGGCGATTAATAATATCACAATTCGATATCGTCATCCTATACCTCGCTTAGATGATATGCTAGACGAATTGAGTGGTGTCGTTATTTTTCTAAGATAGATTTGCGCAATGGTTACCATCAAATTAGGATGCATGAAGGGGATGAGTGGAAAACAGCATTTAAAACAAAATTTGGGTTGTATGAGTAGTTAGTCATGCCTTTTGGTTTAACTAATGCACCTAGTACATTCATGCGCTTAATGAATCATGTTTTAAGGCATTTGATTGGTAAATTTGTGGTTGTGTACTTTGATGATATTCGATTTACTGAGATGTTGAATCTGAACACATAGACCATCTTAGACAAGTTCTACAAGTTTTGCGTGAGGCTAGGTTATTCGGTAACTTAGAGAAGTGCACCTTTTGCAAAGATCGTGTCATCTTTTTGGGCTATGTTGTTTCTGCACTGGGAGTTGAAGTAGATGAGTCTAAAATTGAAGCGGTTAAAAATTGGCCAACTCCTGTGAATGTAAGTCGATTAGGAGCTTTCATGGTCTCACTGGTTTTTATCGCTTTGTGAAGGATTTTAGCACCATAGCTGCCCCTTTGAATGAACTTACTAAAAAGGGTGTTGAATTTGTGTGGGGGGTAGCGCAAGACAATGCTTTTGCTGAACTTAAGAAACACTTGACTGAAGCACCGTTGCTTGTTTTACGATTTCACTAAAAGTTTGAAATTGAGTGTGATGCTAGTGGATTGGGTATTGGCGGTGTTTTAATGCAAGAGGGTAGACGGTAGCTTATTTTAGTGAGAAACTAAATGGTGCTCAATTGAATTATCGGTCTATGACACGAGCTTTATGCTTTAGTGCGTGCGTTAGAAACTTGGCAACACTATTTATGGCCTAAAGAGTTTATTATTCATTCGATCATGAGGCATTAAAGTATTTAAAGGGCCAAGCAAACTGAACCGTAGACATGCCAAATGGGTCGAATTCATTGAGTCGTTTCCTTACATTGTAAAATATAAGAAGGAAAGGAAAATGTGGTAGTGATGCTCTCTAGGAAAAGTGTGCTTTTAACTCAATTAGGAGTGCAAGTTCCTGGTTTAGAGAGTTTGCGTGATTTCTATGCTCATGACCATGATTTTTCCGTTCCTTATGCACATTGCAAAGAGGGGAAAGGCTGGGATAAATTTCACATCCATGATGGGTTTTTGTTTCGCACTAACAAATTATGCATTCCAGACTCCTCCGTGCATTTGCTATTACTGCAGGAATCACAAGCAGGTGGGTTGATGGGACATTTTGGACGTGAGAAGACGTTATCTATGCTGAGCGATCACTTTTATTGGCCTAAGATGAGGCGAGATGTAGAGAGGTATGTGCAACGATGCATTACTTGCCACAAAGCGAAATCAAAATTGAATCCACACGGTTTGTATACCCCTCTACTGTTCCCAATGCACCATGGGAGGATATTAGTATGGATTTTGTTTTAGGATTACCTAGAACTAAGAGGGCGAGTGATTCTGTTTTTGTCGTTGTGGATCGTTTTTCAAAGAAGGCACACTTTATTCCGTGCCACAAGAGCGACGATGCGTCGCATATTGCTAACTTGTTTTTCAGGGAGATCGTGAGGCTACATGGCGTGCCACGCACTATTGTGTCGGATCGTGGCGTGAAGTTCATGAGCTACTTTTGGAAGACACTTTGGGGTAAAGCGGGACGGTTGTTATTCAAAGACGACTTGTCATCCCCAAACCGATGGTCAAGCGGAGGTGGTGAACCGCACACTTTCGATGCTACTTGGACCATGATCAAGAAGAATCTGCGCGAGTGGGAGGATTGTTTGCCGCACGTGGAATTCGCTTATAATCGGGTCGTGCACTCCACTACGCAGTTGTGTCCTTTTGAGGTGGTGTATGGTTTCAAACCCTTTACGCCGCTTGATTTGCTGCCACTTCCAAGTCAACACCGTGTTTGATGGAGACGGGGTGCCCAATCTTTCGATGAGATTGATAACTATCGATTTTGGGTGGGGGTGACTCTCGCGATCCGACTACAACCGTACGACGACGCTTGCGCCTTAGCAATCATTGAACCAACTCCGAGACGTTATTGACCGTGATGGAAGCGCGATCAACCTGAACACGAGGTTCAATTCCTGCGAGCAATCGAAGAACTAGCAAGAATAAGATGTATGCAATCTGATATTGCGAATAAGATTGTAGTATAGATGGTATTGAAAACAAAAGTGGGATCCGTAAGGTGTCTTGACAGTGGTCGTCCGACACAATCAAGAAGCAGTTTGCACAATGGCTAAACCTAAATTCAACGAAATCCGAGTTCTAGCCAGGGGTGGCTCCTATATGGGAATACGACCAGGGTGGCGGCCGGGAAGTGGACGACGCCCTAGGGTTACAAGGCCCATGGGCCCAAGAGGAGGTGGCGCAGCACCCTTTTTGACTCGATAAAAACATACGTGGATTGTTTTGTTTATTGTGGTCAGCTCGGTTGGAATTTGAAGCTGAGGTTGGATCCATTGGAAAGTAGACTTGATAAGCTTTCAATGAAGTCCGAAAACATCCCAAACGGAGTCCGTATGAAGAAGTTACGGCCGTTTGAACTTAGTGTTGTCGCAGCAGTCCGAACTCGAATTCAGAACGAGCCCAACTCGAACTCTTGCTTGGCTCGGACCCAAAGTGACGTGATGTCCTTCATTATGCCTCCTATGCTTGTCCATGATTCCACATACCTCTCCTTGGTCCTTTCCCATGTCCCTAAGCACAATTAAATCACTTGCATTAGGTAGCGATCTATTCTCAGTAATATATAACCCTATGAACGAATGCACCTGGTGATTAAGTTGGCGAGCACGAGCTCGAGTAATTGGTCCTTGTAACATTGGTTGTGGATCAGCTGTGTGTGTAGGCGCGGTTGTATCCAAATTAGGGATGTCCTCATCATCCTCCCCTTCTTGCATTTGAGTCGTCCTCGACTCAAGCTCATCCTCTTCTCCCAAGTATGGCTTCAAATCTGCAATGTTAAATGTGGAACTAACTCCAAAATCTACAGGCAGGTCAAGTTTGTATGCATTATCATTAATCTTTTCTAACACTTTGAAAGGACCATCAGCTCGAGGCATCAATTTTGATTTTCTCAATGCAGGGAACCTATCTTTTCTCAAGTGCAACCAAACAAGATCTCCTGGTTTAAAAGTTAAATGTTTTCTCCCCTGACTACCAGCAAGTTTATATTTAGCATTCATGCGCTCTATATTCTCCTTAGTTGCCTCATGCATTTTTAAAATCAATTCAGCACGTTGTTTAGCATCAAAGTTCAATTTATCCGAAGATGGAATGGGCATTAAATCAATAGGAGCACGAGGCACAAAACCATAAACAACTTCAAAAGGGCACATCTTTGTAGTAGAATGCAATGAACGATTATATGCAAACTCAATATGAGGCAAGCATTCTTCCCATAATTTTAAATTCTTTTTCAACACAGCCCTAAGCATTGTAGATAAAGTTCTATTCACAACTTCAGTTTGTCCATCAATTTGGGGATGACAAGTAGTAGAAAATAACAGTTTAGTCCCCAATTTAGCCCATAAAGTTCTCCAAAAGTGGCTAAGGAATTTAGCATCACGATCTGAAACTATAGTATTAGGCACACCATGCAATCGAACAACTTCACGAAAGAATAAATCAGCAATATTGGCAGCATCATTGCTCTTATGACATGGTATAAAGTGAGCCATCTTAGAAAATCTATCAACAACCACGAATATACTATCGCTCCCCTTCTTTGTTCTAGGCAATCCTAAAACAAAGTCCATCGAAATATCTTCCCACGAACGCTGAACCGGTAGAGGCATATATAAACCATGAGGATTAAGTCGTGACTTAGCTCTTTGACATGTAGTGCAGCGAGCAACGTAACGCTCGATGTCCCGTCTCATCTTTGGCCAAAAGAAATGATCAGCAAGTATATCCTCCGTTTTCTTCACGCCAAAGTGTCCCATCAGCCCGCCTCCATGCGCTTCCTGTAACAACAACAAATGAACGGAGCTAGCTGGAATGCATTGCTTGTTAGCTCTAAACACAAACCCGTCATTAATGACAAATTTGTTCCACATTTTTTCTTCTTTACAATTCAACAATATATCTGTAAAATCAGCATCATGCATATATTGCTCTTTAATAGTCTCCAATCCAAAAATTTTGAAGTCAAGTTGTGAAAGCATGGTATATCTCCTAGACAAAGCATCAACAATAACATTCTCCTTTCCTTCTTGTGTTTTTTGACATAAGGAAAAGACTCAATAAATTCAACCCACTTTGCATGTCTACGGTTCAATTTACTTTGACTTGAATATGCTTTAAAGATTCGTGATCGAATGTATAACAAATTCTTTGGGCCATAAATAATGTTGCCATGTTTCCAAAGTTGAAATAGGGCATATAATTCCTTATCATAAGTAGAATAGTTCAAACTAGGCCCACTCAATTTCTCTTTGAAGTATGCTATAGGTTTACCTTCTTGTAGCAATACGCCACCTAAACCAATTCACTGCATCACATTCTAGTTCAAAAGTCTTATTAAAGTCAGGGAGTTGGAGTAGTGGTGCATGTGTTAACTTATCTTTCAATGTGGTGAAGGCGTTCTCCTGTGCGGCGCTCCAAACAAATGGCACGCCCTTCTTGGTGAGCTCATTCAATGGTGCAGCTGTAACACCCCAGCTCCGCATGAGCCTAGAATGCTACAAGACTTACACTAACTAGAACAATCTATAAATTTTCGACAGAGCTTCCTTTGTAATAACAACAAAATCGTGGTAACAACAGATAACCATGTCATTTATTAACAATTCTATAATCCAAATCTTTCATGCAAATAAGATAACCATACGATTGTAAACAGTTAACTTCCGTCACATAACCAAGAGTAATCCAACCATCAACATCAAAAACATCCATATATAGTCACCACACAGTTATTTATTCTTAAGTGACGCTAATTAGCAATTGCATAAATAGTGTGAGGTAGTGCGTGCTTTCCAAAGTCTACTCCTCCCATGCATGACGTTCTTGCTGTTGTACCTATAACAAGACAAAGCAAGGGTGAGCCAAACGACTCAAACAAGTACCAACAAGGTTGCATAATCATAAAGACATGACGGCATAAACAACTTTAATCAACTTCATTCATGGCATTTCAAATATTAGAAATTTAATGATCATGCTATGCACTCTTTGTTCTTTATCTCTTTACGCATTTTACGGTAATGCGGGTATTCATCCGTCGATGAGTACCCTTGCTCGTGCCCTTTGGCACAGGGACCAAGAGCCTATACATCACATGTATAGGGACCTTTGCCCGTCATCACAATGACGGGACCTCAGATCCATTGCCCACATTCCATGAATATGGGGACCTCAAGCTGTCATTACATGACAGGGACCTCAACAATATACTCTTGATCACCACGTGACCAAGTCTCAATATGCACAAACATGCACAAGTACTACCACATCATACTTTCAATAACATAAATCAATATGCATCGAGTATGTAAACAATAGCATCATGAAGGAACCTCGGGTAAAACTTGCAAACATCAACACAACTAGAATCATCTCCACAACACAATCACATGGCAATGATGAACAACACACCATTCAATTATGACATGCAACCAATTCTACACATAAACCCGAATACTTGCCTCAACCGCGAGAGCGGCGGACGTGAAGTGGGTGCTGCCCTTGGGACCTCGCTGCCACCTGGACAAGAATAAAACCCCAAACTAAGACTAGCTTACTGGACCAAATCCATACTTAACATCACAATCGAAATCGCTAACTTTTAACATTTTCAACTTTTCTAATTTCTAGCGATAGGTCACTGCAAACAGCATACTTCAAAAATTCATAACTTCCTGCTCAGGGGTCCAAATGAGATGATCTTGGACTTTCTGAAAAGATAAATGAGTTGCCTAAATAAACCTAGTTGGGGTGACCTCTGATTCGGCCATCTTCTACCCTACCAATCCCTTTAATCAGAGCAGCTCAACAGCATTCAGTTTCTGGACAGAAATAAAGAAAATAGCATAACTTTCTCTACGTTCATCCAAATTTAGTGATCTTTAGTTTTCCTGAAAGCTAAGAGGATTAGCCTCATTTTTCGTTATGGTGAGACCCTCTGGAAACTCCTCTAACCATGTGTTTAGGTCAGGTTAATTAGCCTCTGCCCAATCAGTCACCCACCAGAAACCTACTAACACTAGAAAAATCATAACTTTGGCTACCGAAGTCCAAACGACTTGATTCTTGTCGGCAATGAAAGGTAACTACGATATCTACAACTTTCTAGGAGACACCCAGACCCAAATCTGACCAAATCCTAATAAAAAACAACGATCTTCACTGCTGCAAAATACCGACGAACTGGCACCCGAAAATAAAACAACTAGAAAAGACCTAAAACGACAAACCACGGGTTACCCTTGCCGAACGCGAGGAGAGCACACAGCGGTGATGAAGATCTCCACAATTCCGCTATGGATCCCTTCTTCTCCCTCTTCTTCTCTTCTCTTCTTCCTCTCCTTCTTCCCCCTTCTCTTCTTTTCTCCTTCCCTTCTTTCTTGACCGGCTGCAAGGGGATCCTTCTCCTCCTTGGCCAGCAACAATGGGGGTGGTGTGGGAGGTGGAGAGGTGGGAGGGGAGGTGGAGAGGTGGGGAGGTGGGGAGGTGGGGAGGAGAGGAGTGGCGGCCGAAAAAGGAGTGGGGGGAGGAAAGGGGGGGGAAGGGGGTTCGGCTAGGGTTGGTGGGAGGGGAGCCCCCCTTGGCCGGCCACCCCACATGGGCCTTGGCCCGGCCCAAGCTGCCGCGAAGATGCGATTTTCCCCCTCTAAAAGCGCAGACCGGCTCCCAACCCAAAAGTCCCTCCCGGCGTTCTGTTTGATCCTTCCCCGAATAATCGATCTCTCCCGAAACCAAAATTTAATCTTCCTCGATTCAAAACTTAACTCACTTTCGGGGTATTACATTCTACCCCCTTAATGAGATTCGACCCGAATCTACACGTCTCACGAGCACAAGAGAAACCGAGGTGAACACTTAACAAACAATGGATACACACCAAGTGAATAATTAGGATAAATCTCGCGCATGCGAGATTCCAATTCCCATGTAGCTTCCCGCTCAGTCTGCTGTGACCAAAGTACCTTAACATACTTCAAGGTCTTGTTCCTTAGTGCCTTCTCTGACTTTTCCAATATTCTTACTGGCTTGGACTCGAAGGACAGATCTTGTTCAATGGTTAAAGGTTCCAATGAAATGTGATGTTCTGGATCTCGCAAGTACTTCCTCAACATGGATACATGAAACACGTTGTGCACACCCTCATGGACTCGGAGGTCCAGCGGTATGCCAACTTCCCAATCCGGGCCAGGATGGCAAATGGACCAATGTACCTCGGGCTAAGCTTCCCTTTGGTACCAAATCTTACCACTCCTTTTGTGGGTGACACCCTCAAGAGTACCTGGTCACCCACTTCAAATTCTAAGTCCCGTCTCCTTACATCTGCATAGCTTTTCATGCGCTCCGAGCCGCTAATAAGTTACGCCTCACCAAGGCCACTGCTCCACCGTCTTTTGTACCCAATCTGGGCCCAGAATCGCCTTCTCACCCACGACTTCCCAAAGAAAGGGGTGATCTACACTACGCCCATACAAAACCTCAAACGGAGCGGCCTTTATGCTTTGGAGTGATAATCGTTATTATAAGCAAATTCTGCCAAAGGCAACTGATCTTCCCAGCTACCCTTCCAAGATAGGACACAGGTTCTCAACATATCCTCCAAGGTCTGAATAGTGCGCTCTGTTTGTCCATCTGTCTGAGGATGAAAAGCGGTACTCAAACGGAGTTGTGTGCCCAAAGCATTCTGCAAACTCTCCCAAAACTTGGATACAAACTTAGCATCCCTGTCAGAAATGATGGTTTTTGGCACTCCATGCAATCTCACAATCTCACGTACATAGATAGGGGCCAAATCACTAGCTGAGTTCGTCGAACGGACAGGAATAAAATGTGCAGACTTGCTGAATCGGTCCACTATAACCCAAATTGCATCCTTACCTCGCGGCGAGCGAGGCAGCGCAACAACAAAATCCATAGAGATATCATCCCATGGCCATTGGGGTACCTCCAAAGGTTGTAATAATCCGCAGACGCGTTTATGTTCACCTTTACCGACAAACACCACAAGAAGCTACATAATTGGCAATATCCACCTTCATTCTTTTCCACCGAAATTCCGCTTCAAATCACGGTACATCTTCGTCTCCCTGGATGAGCAAAGATATGGAGTGCGATGTGCCTCCTTTAAAATGTCATCCTTAACTCCCCGCTACGTGGCACACATAATCGTCCCTTGAATCGCAATGCTCCAAACCCATCCAAACTGAAATTCCCTTCCTTTCCTGTGTCCAAACGCTTCGACCCTCTGCAAAATGGGTCATTTTGTCGTGCTTCTTGTACTCATTGTGGAATGGTGACCCCAAAATCATTTGCGTCTGGTATGAGCAGTCCCTGCATAGCAATACGATATCTCCATGCGGTCAAAATCCGCAATAAGACAATCCAAAGTAGCGGTGCGCCTTGCGACTAAGAGCATCACCACCACGTTAGCTTTGCCGGATGATCTTGAATTGTGAGATCATAATCTTTGATCGGCTCTAACCATCTTCGCTGTCTTAGATTCAAATCCTCGTGTAAAATGTACTTAAGACTCTTGTGATCGGTAAAGATATCACAAGATTCGCCATAAAGATAATGCCTCCAAAGCTTCAAGGCGAACACTCTGCAGCCAATTCTAAATCATGAGTTGGATAATTCGCTCATGCTTCTCAAATTGTCTAGACGCATAAGCCGAACCTTCCCATCCTGCATGAGCACACAACCCAAACCAACTCGGGATGCATCGAGTACACGTGAATCGCTTCCGTGCTCGGGAATAGTAAGAACCGAGCGATCACCAACTTTTCCTTCAAAGTCCGAAAGCTGCGCTCACAATCATCGCCCCACAAAACTTCACATCTTTACGAGTGAGCACGGACAACGGCTTTGCAATGATGGAGAAATCTTGCACAAAACGCCGGTAATAGCTCGCCATACCGTAAAACTTCTCACTTCCTTGACATTGGTCGGTCTTGCCCATTCAACCATCGTGGAAATTTTCCTGGATCGATCGATATACCTTTATCATTGATAATATGCCCCAAAAATCCCACTTGGACATCCGAACTCGCACTTTTGAACTTGGCATAGAACCTATTTTCTCTTAGTGTTTCCAACACCAACCTCGATGACGCTCATGATCCACTTGGTCTTTGAATAGATCAAAATATCATCAATAAAAACTACGACAAAATCATCCGGTACTCATGCAAAGATCCTGTTCATAGTTTCCATAAAAGCAGCGAGGGCATTTGTTAGTCCAAAAGACATAACTTTGAACTCAAAGTGCCCATACCTTGTGGAGAACGCCGTTTTCTCAATATCCTCCTCTCGATTTGGAATTTGGTTGTAACTCGATCAAGATCTATCTTTGAAAACACCTTTGCCCCTCTCAACCGATCAAATAAGTCTTCAATGCGAGGCAAAGGATATTTATTCTTGATGGTCGGTGGTTAAGAGCACGATAATCGATACACATACGCCAACTACCATCCTTCTTCTTGGTAAACAATACCGAGCTCCCCACGGAGACACACTAGGTCGAATAAGATCTTTCGCTTTTAGATCATCCAAGCTGTTTCTTTAATTCCTCCCGAATGGACGCGCCGACGATGCGGGGTCATGGAAACCGGTTGAGCACCGGTATCAAATCAATCCAAACTCCACGGACGAGGAGGGGCATCCCGCAACTCGCTGGAAAAACATCTAAGAACTCCCGAACCACGGAACTAACTCAAGCCAAAGAAGAACTTGGCTTCCCAATTAGAGACAAAAGAAATCCACTCTTCGCAATTCGGCTCACGGAAACAGACTAGCCAACACGCAAAGGGAGTAGGAAGGGCACCACCTGAAAAACCACCTCATGACCGGAAGGTGCCAAGTGAGTTCTTGTCTTCCAAAAGCATGATATAATCGCTCGAAAACTATGCAACCAGTCCATACCCAAAATAACATCAAATGGCTCCATTTTCGGGACCATTAAATTAGCAATGAAATCTTCCCCATCCAATGAGATCACACAACCGGATCGATGTGGAGCTAGCAAGAATTCCACCAGAGAATTGACTACAACCGATCGAGATAAAGGCGCATACTCAAATTGGCCCGACTAGCAAACTCTAAAGATACAAAGAGAAAGTAGCTCTGAATCAAAAGAACATAAGCCTCCACCGAGTCCACTAAGAGCGCACTGTCACCACATCGGGACGACTGCCGACTCTGCCGTCGGCATGGCATAGGAAATCGCTGCATCACTGGTGCGGTAGGAACTCGACACTCGAGAAGGCGCGCAAGAATCGCAGGAGGTCTTGAAGGCACTGGGACAGAAAGCGGTCTTTGAAGGCCTGGTGGCCAAAAGTACCGGCGGCATCATCCTCGAGATCTTTGAAAATAGGCGAGGGTGACCCCAAGACCGAGTAGGTGTGGTCGCTAACATCCGAATCGACCCTCGCGAAGACGCCGCCGCTCTGGTGCCGACATGCGGTTCGGTTCCCATTTGATAATCTTGGCGGGATTCCGCCGACAAACCAATGCCTTGTGGCCCTCCCGACCACAAGTGGCGACAAGATCTGACCAAGAACACTCGACGCCCGATGCTCATTGCCACACTTGAAACATTTCATACCACCTCGAATCTGGGCGCAACCTAGGCCCACTCACCGCTGATCCGAAGTAAAAGATGGATGTGGCCTTGTGGTTCTGGACTTGAAGGAATTCTCTGGCCCTTGAACTTCTTGGAGGCGGCCAGAGATGACCCACTTCCTCCTCCAAAATTCTTCTTAGGCGCCACTAGCTCCATCACGAACCATGGTACCTCCTGCACTGTAGATCCTCCCAAGCCGCATCTCTAGCTCCATGCCCCGGCTTGCTCTACCAGGAGCTAAAATCACGCAATTCTAGCGCTCCCAAACCTGACGGAACTCTGCTCGAGCCCCTACGAAACCTCTTAGCCTTTTCGCCTCATCATTTGCCTTGCGCATACAAAGCGGATCAAGGTTGTTAAAACCCGCTTCATACTCCGACACCGACATCTTACCACGCTTGTAGCTCTGCAACGAGACTTCCATCCTCTCCACAAAAGATGCTGGATAAAACCTCCTCCAGCTGTTCCACAAACACTTCCCATGTAACAGGCCATGAGCGGCCGCCCTAGCTGTCAAGACTCCCTCCCACCGGATGTCCGCTGCCCTTGGTGAAATGCCACTGGCTGCGCCCTCAACTCAGACGACATCCCCAAAGCACCAAAGTGCCTCTCCATGTGACGCAGCCGGTTGGCGCATCCACCGGAGTGCCCAAACCATCAAAAGTGTCAAAGCGCGAGCGTTCCACCGATGCGATCCCATAGTAAGCGCGCGGGTACTACGCGGGGCCACCATTGGGACAAGAACCGAACATTTGGAGGAGCTCGATCCCGAGAGCTGCGATGCAACCTCTTCCTCGACCTCGCGGGACTTGCTTCACCGCTACCGACTCGAACTGGCGGGGCATTGCGGCCTCGCCGGCACCTGCCGCCACGACCACGACCTCGCCTCTTGCCATC
This sequence comes from Ampelocalamus luodianensis, assembly GCA_036346255.1. Taxonomy (NCBI): domain Eukaryota; kingdom Viridiplantae; phylum Streptophyta; class Magnoliopsida; order Poales; family Poaceae; genus Ampelocalamus; species Ampelocalamus luodianensis. Next base: position 52,440,722 of record CM070634.1, on the reverse strand, counting down.
AAAGAACACTACAACCAAACTAACCACGGTGAGCCAAAAGAATAACTAGAACGAAACTCAAGAATAAACATACAATGACAATAGCGTAGTGCAATGCAAAAGAAAACCCAATCCCACCTCATGTGCTTAGTGTGTCAAAATTAATATTTCGATGCCGCGGACCTACTGACCGCTCGATACCAATCAGTAACACCCTCAGCTCCGCATGAGCCTAGAATGCTACAAGACTTACACTAACTAGAACAATCTATAAATTTTCGATGAGCTTCCTTTGTAATAACAACAAAATCGTGGTAACAACAGATAACCATGGCATTTATTAACAATTCTATAATCCAAATCTTTCATGCAAATAAGATAACCATACGATTGTAAGCGATTAACTTCGTCACATAACCAAGAGTAATCCAACCATCAACATCAAAAACATCCATATATAGTCACCACACGCTTATTTATTCTTAAGTGACGCTAATTAGCAATTGCATAAATAGTGTGAGGTAGTGCGTGCTTTCCAAAGTCTACTCCTCCCATGCATGACGTTCTTGCTGTTGTACCTATAACAAGACAAAGCAAGGGTGAGCCAAACGACTCGACAAGTACCAACAAGGTTGCATAATCATAAAGACATGACAGCATAAACAACTTTAATCAACTTCATTCATGGCATTTCAAATATTAGAAATTTAATGATCATGCTATGCACTCTTTGTTCTTTATCTCTTTACGCATTTTACGGTAATGCGGGTATTCATCCGTCGATGAGTACCCTTGCTCGTGCCCTTTGGCACAGGGACCAAGAGCCTATACATCACATGTATAGGGACCTTTGCCGTCATCACAATGACGGGACCTCAGATCCATTGCCCACATTCCATGAATATGGGGACCTCAAACTGTCATTACATGACAGGACCTCAACAATATACTCTTGATCACCACGTGACCAAGTCTCAATATGCACAAACATGCACAAGTACTACCACATCATACTTTCAATAACATAAATCAATATGCATCGAGTATGTAAACAATAGCATCATGAAGGAACCTCGGGTAAAACTTGCAAACATCAACACAACTAGAATCATCTCCACAACACAATCACATGGCAATGATGAACAACACACCATTCAATTATGACATGCAACCAATTCTACACATAAACCCGAATACTTGCCTCAACCGCGCGAGCGGCGGACGTGAAGTGGGTGCTGCCCTTGGGACCTCGCTGCCACCTGGACAAGAATAAAACCCCAAACTAAGACTAGCTTACTGGACCAAATCCATACTTAACATCACAATCGAAATCGCTAACTTTTTAACATTTTCAACTTTTCTAATTTCTAGCGATAGGTCACTGCAAACAGCATACTTCAAAAATTCATAACTTCCTGCTCAGGGGTCCAAATGAGATGATCTTGGACTTTCTGAAAAGATAAATGAGTTGCCTAAATAAACCTAGTTGGGGTGACCCTCTGATTCGGCCATCTTCTACCCCTACCAATCCCTTTAATCAGAGCAGCTCAACAGCATTCAGTTTCTGGACAGAAATAAAGAAAATAGCATAACTTTCTCTACGTTCATCCAAATTTAGTGATCTTTAGTTTTCCTGAAAGCTAAGAGGATTAGCCTCATTTTTCGTTATGGTGAGACCCTCTGGAAACTCCTCTAACCATGTGTTTAGGTCAGGTTAATTAGCCTCTGCCCAATCAGTCACCCACCAGAAACCTACTAACACTAGAAAAATCATAACTTTGGCTACCGAAGTCCAAACGACTTGATTCTTGTCGTCAATGAAAGGTAACTACGATATCTACAACTTTCTAGGAGACACCCAGACCCAAATCTGACCAAATCCTAATAAAAAACAACGATCTTCACTGCTGCAAAATACCGACGAACTGGCACCCGAAAATAAAACAACTAGAAAAAGACCTAAAACGACAAACCACGGGTTACCCTTGCCGAAACGAGGAGAGCACACAGCGGTGATGAAGATCTCCACAATTCCGCTGCGGATCCCTTCTTCTCCCTCTTCTTCTCTTCTCTTCTTCCTCTCCTTCTTCCCCTTCTCTTCTTTTCTCCTTCCCTTCTTTCTTGACCGGCTGCAAGGGGATCCTTCTCCTCCTTGGCCAGCAACAATGGGGGTGGTGTGGGAGGTGGAGAGGTGGGGAGGGGAGGTGGAGAGGTGGGGAGGTGGGGAGGTGGGGAGGAGAGGAGTGGCGGCCGAAAAAGGAGTGGGGAGGAAAGGGGAAGGGGTTCGGCTAGGGTTGGTGGGAGGAGCCCCCTGGCCGGCCACCCCACATGGGCCTTGGCCCAGCCCAAGTTGCCGCGAAGATGCGATTTCCCCCTCTAAAGCTGCAGACGGCTCCCAACCCAAAAAGTCCCTCCCGGCGTTCTGTTTGATCCTTCCCCGAATGATCGATCTCTCCCGAAACCAAAATTTAATCTTCCTCGATTCAAAACTTAACTCACTTTCGGGGTATTACAGCAGCGATGGTGCTGAAATCCTTCACGAAGCGGCGGTAGAATCCAGCAAGTCCTAAAAAGCTTCGTACCTGTGTGACCGTGTTAGGAGTCGGCCAACTCTGTATTGCTTCAATCTTGCCTTGATCAACTTCAATTCCCTGTGGAGTAACAACACAGCCAATAAACGCGACTCGATCGGTGCAAAAGGTGCACTTCTCAAGGTTACCAAATAAACGTGCATCACGTAAGGCATTAAAAACAGCACGTAAATGGTCAAGATGTTCCTCTAAGGATTTGCTGTATATCAATATGTCATCAAAATAAACCACCACAAATCTACCAATGAAAGCACGCAAAACCTCGTTCATTAGTCTCATGAAAGTGCTAGGTGCATTAGTTAATCCAAAAGGCATTACTAACCACTCATATAACCCGAACTTAGTTTTAAATGCTGTTTTCCATTCATCGCCTAATTTCATGCGAATTTGGTGATATCCACTACATAAATCAACCTTGAAAAAACAACAGAGCCACTCAATTCATCAAGCATATCATCTAATCTAGGAATAGGATGACGGTACCTAATGGTGATATTATTGATTGCTCTACAATCTACACACATGCGCCATGATCCATCTTTCTTAGGTACTAAAATGACCGAACAGCACAAGGACTAAGAGATTCACGCACATACCCTTTAGCAAGCAATTCTTGTACTTGGCGCTGAATTTCTTTAGTTTCTTACGGATTGGTCCTATATGGTGCGCGGTTAGGCGATGATGCGGGAATTAAATCAATTTGATGCTCAATCCCTCTAAGTGGTGGCAACCCGTGGTATGTCCTTGGAAAGACATCGTTGTACTCTGCAAAATGTTAGTCACAGCAGGAGGCAAAGAAGAAGGTGTATCCTCAAATGAAAACAAAGCTTCTTTGCAAACTAATGCATAGCAAATAGAATTACTAGCATCCAGTTCGGTCATATCAGATTTGGTAGCAAGAAAACTAGCACCTTTCAATTTAATTTCTTTATTCTTCACATGAGTAGATTTAGGTTCTTTCTTTTATGTTGCTGAAGTTCTTTTGCTACAATCTGATTTTCGCTCTTAGCATTCTCCGATTCTTCTCTCTACTAGCTCTAGCAAGTTCATCTTTAACAATTTGTTCAGAGTCATAGGATGCATCACAATTTTCTTTCCCTTGAACATGAGAGAGTATTGATTATTCCTACCATGATGCACACAATCAGTATCGTATTGCCAAGGTCGTCCTAATAACAATGAACAAGCTTGCATAGGAACAACATCGCAATCAACATAATCATGGTATGAACCCATAGAAACGTTTACTCGCACCATTCGTGTTACCTTCAACTTACCACTGTTATTGAACCATTGAATATGGTATGGGTGGGGATGAGGGTTGGTCGGCAAAGCAAGCTTTCCCACCATATCCATACTCGCCAAATTGTTGCAACTCCCACCATCAATAATTATGCGAATCGAGCGTTCCTTGACAACGCCCTTGATTTGAAACAAATTATGGCGTTGATTTTGCTCAAGACGAAACTTGAGCACTTAGTGCGCGTTGCACTATAATGCTCAAATACTTGTCGGCATCTTCGGCGCCAACATGTTCCTCCTCATGATCAGATTCGTCATCAAGTCCTGCAGGGTCAGTTGCAAGCATAGCATATGTTTCGTCATCAAAATCACTACCAGAGGAATACCCACCATCATCGCGTATGATCGATGCGCGCTTGTTTGGACAATCACGCATCATGTGTCCATAGCCTTTGCACCGATGGCATTGAATATCCTTAGTTCGTCTGTCGAAACAATCAAGAGGAAGTTTTGTAGGCGCTTGTGGTGCTAATTTGGTTGCTTCGAAACTCGTGGTGCTGAATTTGAAGTAGCAGGCGAGGCTTGTTGAAGGGTGGCGGTGGGGTGCACCGATGGCGGGCGATGAGGTGCGTGGTGTCCATGAGTTTGTGCGACTGCGAGAAGAGTTAGATCGTATCCTCGTCGGCGCCCCCGCACTTCACGTTCACTTTGCAAGCAAGATGAAACAATCTAGTAATGGAGTTGTATTCTTTATAATCAAGGATGTCTTGAATTTCTCGATTCAACCCTCCCAAAAACCTAGCCATTGATGCCTCCTCATTCTCATCTAAACCACAACGCAACATACCAATTTGTAATTCTTGATAATAGTCTTCCACAGACTTTGTACTTTGTCTTAAGCGTTGTAATTTATTTAACAAATCACGAGCATAATATGAGGGAACAAATCGATGCCGCATAAGCAATTTTAAAGCCTCCCAAGTGTTAGGTATGTTATTGGGATGTTGACGGCAATGTTCTTTCCACCAAATAGAAGCAAAATCAGTAAATTCACTAGTAGCAGCCCTAACTCGTCTAATCTCAGGAACTTCATGGCAAGCAAATTTTTGATCAACAGCTAGTTCCCAATTAAGATAACCATCAGGATCATATTTACCATTAAAAGAGGGCATAGTGAATTTAACCTTAGCAAAAGAATCTTCGTGGTCACGTACCTCACGTCGTGGGGGATCTCGTCGCATACCTTGTCGGTTAAAACACAACTGTCGATGAGCTCGATCGTTGTTATTATTACCCATGTCATTGGCCTCGGTATCAGTCACATAGTCGAATTCATCTTGTCCCTCTACCACCGGGGCAGGGGAGCGATGAGTGGATGCATGGGCCATCTCGTCAAGCGCGCCATAATACCGCCAAAGAAGTGTTAGTGACGCCTTGCGCTCTCTCCATCGCGCGGCGTGGCGTTTGTCTCAATTTGGGCACCCTCAAGTTGAGCAAGTCGCTCATTTGTGACCCTGACATCTTCCTCAAGACCCTCCGTACGAAGGTTCATGAGGCGCCGAAAATGTTGTACGATTCCCTTCGTACGAGGAGTATGAGATGTATCCTCATCTGAATGCTCTGCAGAACCTGCCATTGTTAGCAAATCACAAGTATATGTCCCTAACAACTACTAGGATGTGATGGTTCAAAAGTCGCTCACACTCAAGCCTTCTATCGAATTCTTACCAATTCTTACCAAGCAAACAGGGGTTATCGGCAACCAGCGGTATCAATGTATCTCTGAAGATTGGATGGAGCGATTGCCAGGTGAAGTTCAGCCTGTACGGTTGTAGAAAAGGTGTAGCTGGGAAGGCTCAAGTATGGTAGCAATGGATTAGCAACTATCAAATCAGAGAAAGCAAGCTGAAAAATCGTTCAACGCCGGTTAGTGCTGGTACTAGGCTAGACCGTACTAGAGACGCGAGCCTAGAACACAAACGAAAGCACGATGCGGCAGAAGCTCGAAAAAAGATGTCGTCTTCACGGGGAACCTTAGAATCACTTACAAAAGGGGTATGTCAATTTTGAGCAAATTTTGAGAAACTTTTTTTTTCGCTCCTCTTTTTTTTTTTTTGCTCCTCTTTTTTTTTTTTGGCAAATATGCACCTCACTCAAAACTCTTCAAAGTCCTCTTCTAGGCCTAGGGAGGTATATGGGTCACAAACTTTTTCTAAAAAGTAGGGGTACAAAGGTAATTATCGCGTTGCCGAAGTCAGATGAATCTTATGTTTCCTTTTGGCAGCACGAAAACAACCTCTCTTTTCTTTTTCTTTTTCTTTTCTTTTCTTTTTTTTTCTCTCTTTTTTTTTTCTTTGGCACAAACCGAAACAAACTTTTGTTCTTGGTTAGGGTTTCCCTTGGTGTGGCGGTGGCAGGGGGATGGTGGCTTGCCGCGGCAGGAGGGTGGTGGCTACGGTAGGACGCGACAAGGGATGGTGGCGGCGGTGGTCGCGCAGCGGCTCCGTGGTCGTGGCAGCGTGAAGGCAAAGACAGTAGCGGCTCTGCCGGGCGCGGCAAGGACTGGCAATGATGGAGGTAGCAGATTGAACCCAAACGCAACGGTGCGACCAAACGTGAGCAGAACTCGAAACTCTAAAGGAACTAGACACTAAGACCAGACAAAAGACACGGCGGTGCACTCGAAAGTTCAACAATGCAATGCATTGAAAAGAAAGATGCAATGGCGCAATTGGTCTTGGGCGGATAGGTGATCTAATCCTATAAAAAAATTTGGCTTTTTCGGACTTTCGAATTAAGCAACCTAACTACTAAAAACAATAAATTCTCACCGAGCAACCTTGAGCTCGATACCACTTGATGGAGACGGGTGCCCGATCTTTCGATGAGATTGATAACTATCGATTTTGGGTGGGGTGACTCGCGATCCGACTACAACCGTCGACGACGCTTGCGCCTTAGCAATCGTTGAACCAACTCCGAGGCGTTATTGACCGTGATGGAAGCGCGATCAACTCGAACACGAGGTTCAATTCCTGCGAGCAATCGAAGAACTAGCAAGAATAAGATGTATGCAATCTGATATTGCGAATAAGATTGTAGTATAGATGGTATTCAAAACAAAAGTGGGATCGAAGGCTATCTTGACAGTGGTCGTCCGACACAAGCAAGAAGCAGTTTGCACAATGGCTAAACCTAAATTCAACGAAATCGAGTTCTAGCCGGGGCGGCTCCTATATGGGAAGACGACCGGGGTGGCGGCCAGGAAGTGGGCGACGCCCTAGGGTTACAAGGCCCATGGGCCCAAGAGGAGGTGGCGCAGCACCCTTTTTGACTCGATAAAAAAAACATACGTGGATTGTTTTATTTATTGTGGTCAGCTCGGTTGGAATTTGAAGCTGAGGTTGGATCCATTGGAAAGTAGACTTGATAAGCTTTCAATGAAGTCCGAAAACATCCCAAACGGATCCCGTATGAAGAAGTTACGGCCGTTTGAACTTAGTGCTGTTGCAGCAGTCCGAACTCGAATTCAGAACGAGCCCAACTCGAACTCTTGCTTGGCTCGAACCCAAAGTGACGTGATGTCCTTCATTATGCCTCCTATGCTTGTCCATGATTCCACATACCTCTCCTTGGTCCTTTCCCATGTTCCTAAGCACAATTAAATCACTTGCATTAGGTAGCGATCTATTCTCAGTAATATATAACCCTATGAACGAATGCACCTGGTGATTAAGTTGGCGAGCACGAGCTCGAGTAATTGGTCCTTGTAACATTGGTTGTGGATCAGCTGTGTGTGTAGGCACGGTTGTATCCAAATTAGGGATGTCCTCATCAGTGTTCATATGGAGGCATCCAAGCGAGCTGAGTATGTGAAGAAATTGCCTCTCAAAACAAAAGAGGAGATAGAGCGCAAGGTCAAGTCCTATGCTGAGAAGGCGAATAAGAAACGAAAGAAGATGATTTTTCAACTAGGTGATTTGGTTTGGGTGCACTACCGCAAGGATCGTTTTCCAGAACGCCGCAAGTCTAAATTGCTGCCACGAGGTGATGGACCTTTCAAGGTGCTTGAGAAGATCAACGACAATGCCTACAAGATAGATCTTTCCGGCGATGACTATGGCGTGAGCTCTACTTTCAATGTTGCTGATTTATCACCTTTCTTTGGTGGTGATGATCTAGCGTCGAGGACGACGCCTTTTCAAGATGGGGAGGATGATGAGGGCATCCCTAACACTTATACATCTTTCCCTATTGGTGGTCATACACATATCGAGGTGGGCGCCATACATGGCGCTACAAATAATTCAAGTACTGAAGTGCATATTGGTCCACCGAGAGCAAGAGCTAAACTTCTAAATCAACAGTGCTTTTGTTTCTTAATGAATCTTCTATTGTCATTGATGAGAATTGGGTATTACCTCATGCAAATGTTTTGTGCATTCTTAGGTTTGAATATTGTGAAGCCTTTGGAGGAGAGGAGGCGGGAACAAATTCATGGAGAAGAAACACATGTGGCCAACAAGGGTTACATTGGCATCAAAAGAAGCATCAAGTGTATCGAACAAATTCGCGCAAGCTAAGAGAAGGAAAGCTCACAATACAAGGGGAACCGAGAGGAGACTAGTTTAAATTTCCAAATTAAAGTAGGGCGTTTTTTTAATCGGATTCTCGTTCACGTGAGCGAGAATCGGACTCGGATCTTGTAGCAATGAGCGATGTCGGACTCGAATATCAGAGCACTCGGTTCTTGTTCATCCGAGTTTTGTGCTTGCGTGGGAGGCTATATAAACCCCCATGGCGCACCATAGAAGCGAACCGGTTTATGCATAAGATTGAAACATAGCTATTGCTTGTTCTTTCGACACCAGAGTTCATGCGAGGACTTTGAGAGAGAATTAGGCGATCCATTGTTTGTTCTGCAACTCAGGGTCAAGCCGTCGTTCCATTGGGAATTGGGGACTTGGCGTTCGTCGTTCGTGGTCTCGCGACGAACAACTACCCGGTATGTTTTGGGCGTATTCCGAAGAGTTGAGGGTTCGTGCATTGGCGCGAGTGTTCAGCTAGCGACATCGTCTACTTCGCATCAACTATCCACGGTTCCTCACTGAGAAGATCGGGCCTCCCCCCGTATCAGAATGGCACTTGTCAGTTCTTTTCTGCTTGTTGATTTGACATGGTGGATGCTAATTTGCTCACTAGTTCTCGAATTATATTTCGGCACAATTAGACTGGACCTCCGCAATACCAGAGCAGTACTATCTTTGAGAATGCAACTCCGGATGAAGTGAGGGACTTCTTTGGGGACGATGAGTTCCGGATGTCCAACAAGTGGGATGATATGCTTATCTACCATAAGACGTTGGAAGGGTGTCAGACAACCGGGACAATGAAAGTGCATTGGGTCCGCAAGGTAGATAGGGTCTGAGATAGTGAATTTGCTTCAAGTTACATGCGGTTTCCATTCATGCTTATGCTTGATCCTTAGCATATGATGTTCTTGACAAACTTTATGGACATTGCACTTATATTGCTGCGATGCCCAATAACTCAAAAATATATACTTCATTGGATAAATTTTGATCTAGATTCTTGCTGCTCTAACATTTATGCAACAAATCGATGATGCTGACAAAAAGCTATGTTGTAGATCTTCATCCAACTCAGTTCAGAATAGTCATAGCTAGTTGAATTTATTGCTTTTGCTGACTGGACAACGACACTTTTCTGTGTTACCTGATAATGAGTAGTCACATGTAGGAAGTTCAGTTGTTGTTTCTCAAGCGTGCTGATATTTTTGAATACTACGTCTATCTAACGATCCTGACCCGAGACCACTTCTCCATCCTTGGAGTACACTTACTAGGACAGACATCTAACATCATTGAAGTCTTGATGTTAATGTTGAGTTGTGGACAGAGAGAAGTCTCCAATTATTCTTTTTTTCATTATTATTCCTTTGAAAGCAAACCATGAAGGGAACCTCCATGAGCATTAAGTTATATTTAATTGGGATAACCACTCAATACAAAGCAAGGAGGAGTTATCTTGATGGAGGTCTTCCTTTTGTTACGCTATAAGAGCCAATTTACGGATGTTTGTCTTGTGTTGTGTAACTTGTGTTGTAAAATCTAGATAGTTACATAAATATTTAACTTGTGTAACCAAATGGGAAGAAGCATCGACAACTTGGCCCCTGTGCCCTCATTAGTACATTTGCAGCTACATGTAGGTGGCGAAGCATAAACTTTGAATCGAATTTTCTCTTAATTACAACATGTTCTTGCAAGCATGTAGGTACTTATGAGTTATGATGCATTTTTCTACTATAAACCGCAATGGTATGGATGTTATAGCGAAATGAAGTATCATTTTATAGTGTGTTGTTCTTTGTGGTCACTTTGAAAACTAGATTAAATGTGACCATTTCTTAGTCATTACACATGTATAAACAAGAATCATTGGCTTGGAGCAACATTTTATAACTCCATCGAAGGCATATCCTTGTGTTGAGGCTTGAGTTATGAAGCTATGCTATCTGAGATGTTATTTGTTGTTTATATATGCTAATACAAATGTTATTTGATGTTTATATACAAAAGAAAATTCGAAATAGGCCAAGTCACAATTCCAGCACATCAATGGTCAAACTTGAATTTTATGTTTTTTTTAAATTTTCTGAATTTTTTTTGAAGGCTGGGATTTTTATCCCTGTTGTTCCCAAACGGCAACAGGGATTTTATTCCCGGGCGGGAAGATTTCCCCATGGGGTTGAGGGGATTCCATGTGCCCTCAAAATCCCCCTCAGGGATTTTCTTCCCTGGGATTTTACCCCCAAGCATCCAAACAAGCCCTAAGATGTTTTTCACTGGCCATCATCCAGGGGTTGAGGGAGTCTTTTATCACATGAACCAGCGCAAGGCGAGGCCTGAGCTGTTGTTTGAAGATTCTGTTGTTCCTCTCCTTCCATAGCTAGCAAAGAGTTGCTTGGACGATGGAGTTTAGGCCTTTCTGGTTCGCTGGCAGTGCCACTGAGTTGACCAGATCAATCCACCACACTAGCAAGCTTTGTGCGGGGCTAGGAGATAGGAGTGGCGATCCAGCCCAAACCACCATGTCCGACTAAACCTTGGTGGAGTACGTGCAATGTAGCAAGAGGTGGTCTGAGGTCTCAAGGTTGCGGTAGCACAGCGGACAGAATTGGCTATTTGGCCATCTTCGAGGCATCAACTTATTGGCCATGAGGATCCTTTTATGAGTGACCAGCCAGGGGAAAAATTTGCATTTGGAGGGAGACCCGGTTTGCCAAATGATATCATGGTACGGAACTTGGACTGCCCTTGGCATTATAATTGATACGATGACTTAGTGGTGTAGGTTCCATGGGTCGTGAACCTCCAGGTAGTGACATCGTGTTCATCAGCGCGAGACTGGATGGAATTTTTCCATCATTCTGATGCTGGTCCATTTAGCTGGTGAGAGGCGAACAGAACCCTCTCACGATCAGTGCACTAGACCATGTCTAGTTTCTTGCCGACTGCCCTGATCCAATCATCAACCTCGATTGGCTTGGCGCTGCTGGAGAAGGTTGGAGGATGCATCCTTATGAACTCTGCTATGTTGGCCCTTGGAGGAGGTGGAGTGTGAGCCTGAGGTTGAGCTGTTGTTGCTGCTTGCAAGTTCTGTACGTTGTTGAGTGATTGCGCGAGCAGGTTGATCAGTTGTGCTTGGTTGGCCATCATTTAGTGCCAATCGGGTCCTTCAGCTGGAGGGAGTGGTGGCGGTGGAATTGGGTTCCCTTAATCAACCACATTTTCTCTATCCTAACTGCTGGTGGTACCACTGCCATTGCGAGTAATCACCATCTGCTAGATCTCCAAGGACTTAGGAAAGAGAAGAGAAACTAAGGGGGATAGAGTGAAACAACAACCCAAACAAGACAACCAACTCAAGAGCTTTTCCAAATAACTTTAATAGCTATATACAATGTTCTACTCGATGCTCACGGTCTTTGGCAATCCTTGCCTGACGACACTCCTTTGACACTTCAGGTCTTGAGGTCTTGAACACCAGTGGCGAATCTAGGATAAAAAATGAGGGTGGGCTGAAAGAGTTAAAGCTTCAAATGACTAAACTAATTTGTAACAAACATAGTTTTGTATTCTTGTGCAATTAAATTCATAGTTTCATACATGAATAAAAGTAAAGAAAAAAAAGAGAAATACAATGGAGGTACCTTGCTAATGGAAAATGTATCCCCAAAATATGTAAATATGGTTCCCGTAGGTAACAATCTGTACATCAAAATTAGAAAAATTAATGATATAATAGCAAATTACACTTAAATGATCATGAACATTCAAAATAAAAGAACCCAACTATTTGGACCACCAACATGTTTATTAAAAGTATCTATAGCCGTCTTCCAACGAGAGAACCCAACTTTTGTAAATACATCATTACCAAATGTGTTGGGTTGTGACGGTTTCTTGAAAAGAAAACAATGGAAACAAAAAGCGACATCCTTTTCCACACTATATTCTAACCAATCGAACTTATTAAACCATGGTTCTTGAAAGGATCTCCACACTTTGCCATCCAATGTCTTTGGTAAGGCATGCCCAATTGCTCGAGTTGGACCATTCAACAAATATATCCTCCCCACTTCATCTCTAATTTCATTGGCAAAATCTTCTATTGGTATGCGATGCGCTGGGTCGGCAATATTTCATCCAGATTAAATTCTAGTTGAGGCTTCTTTGGTAGAGTTGTGCTCTCATCGGTTGGGGAGTACTACTTGAATTGCTTGTGAAATAATTACGCAAAAGTTTGTTTCTCCATTATTGCAAACCTACGAATTAATTGATAATTGAGTATATACCACCATACCACATACTATATTCTAACAATTTGCTAAGTGCTAGTCGAATAATTGAGGAATGAGTTGCAAACCTTCGAAACGGTTGGGGAAATGATATCAATAGACAATAGCAACAGCAGCTTCAACCTTCACTAGTTCACTTGGTTGATTAGTTCACTCACTGCTTCAGTAGTTCAGCCCCCTTCGGCCCTTGGCCCTTCCCCTTCACGGCTTCACTTCTTTAGTTCAGTAATAATACTAATGAGCACTACAGCCACTACTTCAGTCCTCACCGTCACACAGGCTCACAGCCTCAGCGCAGACCATCCGGCCTCCCTGGCTCCCCGCCTCACGCCTCCCCGTGATGGTGTGACCCCGCCTCCAGCCTCCCCACGACCCCGCCCCAACTCAGCCGCTCAAGCTCAGGATCTTAGCGCCTCCTCACGGCCCCGCCTCTAGCTTCGGGACCTCCTCGCCTCCAGCTCCAGCCTCCTTGCCTCCCCTCCCTGCCTCGGCACCTCCAGATCTTGTTGCCACCTCCCTGCCTCGGCTTGAGCACGACTGCACGGGCGGCAGTGCGAGCTTGTCAGCTTGAGCACAGGTGAGCAACCTCAGTCCTCGCTGCTTCCATGCCTAGGTCAATTGATTGGGGATTTAGGGGAACAAGGAAGGGAATGGATTGGGGATTTTGGGAATTTTGGGACACGGGAACAAGGTACCATGTGGGGCTGGTGTGTAACATTCCAAATCTTGGCTTGTGTTTCAAATGTAAGAAAATATGTAGAAATTAAAAAATTTCTTGCACTTTGTTATTGTATGAATTTTCTGTAATTCTTGTAAAGGAATTGTGGGAAATCAAAAACCTAAATCTCTCATTTGACTAAGTCATAACCCTCCTTTTTCAAATCCTTGTCAAACCTTGTGATCATCCTTTGAAAATATTTTTCCTAAATTCTAGGGATGCTGCGTGACTCCTCTGAAAAATTCCACAATTTTTAGAAATTGTTTGAATATTTTAAGAGGTCAGTCAAACCAGTTTGACCTTGAGTCAAACCCTAGCTTAGAACCTTAGGAAATTTTTAGAGAAAAATGCTCTACATAAAAACCTCTGAAAATTTTATAGAAGGTCAATCCTAGAGTGTTAGCAAACTCCTGTAAAAATTTCAGAATTTTTGGAGTTAGTTTGCTACCTTGAAAAAAAATCCCCAAAGTTTTTGTTCTATTTCAAAATCCTAACCTAAGTCACTGTTGGGCTCGAGTCAGACATGAGCCCAACCACTTGACTTGGTCGAGCCAAGTCATCTAACTATACTCGGGCTCAGCTCTTAGGCGCGCCCTGTATCAGCCGTTGGATCTCAATCCAACGCTCCAGACCTCATGTGACCGTTTGGACCACCCGAGGTGGGGATTCAATCTTAGCCGTCCATTTCTGATCCAACGATTCCGATCTCTTGACTCAACCTAAACTTCATTTTCCATTCTTCTTCTTCTTCCTCGCGCCCGTACACGCGTGCGCCATGGCAGGGGAGGAGGAGGGTCATGTCACCTCTGTTGTGTCCTCGTCAATGACTCTTTGCCGCTAGCATTAAATGTTGAACAGCTTTTGCCCCAAAGTCTCCTTTTCTCAGCTGCTCCCATCATTTCAGCTTGCCCATGCCAGGGTCGTGGACCAAGCTCACAGTAGAGCTTTGCCCTAGCCTATCGTTGTTCTTTGGCTATAAAGAGCCCTCGAGCCCTCAATTTCTCCTTTTCCTGCGCCACTCTTGTTCTCGCTAGCATCCTCACCTCTCAATTTTAACCCTAAGCTAAAGACCCTCAAGTCGCCATTGTTGGTCGTGGAGCTCTGTTGGTGACTTCGGTGCTCCAGTGGTTTCATTCCAAATCTTTTGTGCCGCCCTATTCCTCTTATCTTCCGGAGCAAATCCCCTAACTCGATTTAAGTTCGCCCTTACAGGAGTAGCTTGATTTGAGTTTGCCCTCTTTCGGCCAAAGCCCTTCATTTTCTTCCTCAGCACGAGTAAGGTGCCTCCCTCTTCGATTCCTTGCTCATGGACCTTCCTTGAGCCTTAATGAAGCTAACCCAATGGCCTAGTTGTGGTCATTTTGCTCAGGACCTCTTCTCAACGTCATCTTCCTCCGCACCGGCGGTGGTCGTCGTCGCCAGAGCTTCCCCAACCACATCTTGACCTCCTCTGTGCTCAGGTAGCTCTTGGTTAACCCCTAGTTTCTTGGGCACTCGCTATTTTGGACCACAGCGGAGCTTTTCGCTGTTTTCGTTTTGGCCATGCCTTGCACCTCCACCACTTTCCGGCTCACCGCCTTTCTAGGCCAGCTCCGCCATCGAGAGTACCCTTAGGGTGTGCGCAATTATATTGTGAACCTTTTGCTGCCTTTGAGTTGCGCCGCCGTGACTAGAGTGGCCGGCGCGAGCCGTCGAGCAAAACCGTGAAGTACTGAAGTCCTGTTGTCGTAAGACCACCCTTTGGACAATCTTCAGGACATCTTAGGTTTAGATCTTAGCCGTTAAGACCTCTTAGGTTTAGATCTTAGCCGTTAAGACCTCTTTGGGTTAGATCTTGACCGTTAAGATCTCCCTCTGTGAAGATCTTAGCTGTTAGGACCTCCCACAGGTTAGATCTTGGCCGTCCAAGACCTCCTCTTATAGATCTTTGCCGTCCAGGACCTCCCCTTGTTGTAGATCTTAACCTCTAGGACCTTCCTAGGTAAATCTGAACCGTCGAGGACCTCCTATCTGTTGGACCACCCTCTGTGTTTCGCAAAAGACCACCCGTGGTCATTTTTTGCAAAAACCACCCCTAAGACCACCTCCAAGACCACCCTCGGGGTCCTCTTTGCAAAAGACCACCCCTTGGACTTTTGTAAAGTTATCGTCCAGGATCTCCTCTTGTAGATCCTAATCGTCCAGGATCTCCTCTTGTAAATCCTAGCTATCCAAGACCTCCCCACTTTTAGATATTAACCTTAGGACCTCCCTGCAGCTCTCGACCGTTAGATCTAGATCCAACGGTCTAGACCTCCTCGTTGCGTTCGGAGTTTTAGTGTTCCAGTCCCCGTGGACCGTCCATCTTAGATCTGCAGCTTAGATCTTTTGAAACGTTTGGACCTCCGAACGGAACTCTCGCTGTGAGCTGTTCCTTTTCAGATCAACGATCCTGATGTGTGTGGACATTCGGACCACCGAACATCCCCTCCGTTGTGGACCGTTGGATCTAATCCAACGGTTGGCTCAGTTGGGCGCTGAGCGTGTTTCCGATTGGCCCTCGCGTTTGGGCCATTCAATTCAAAATCGACGGCCCAGGTTTTTCCACCTTGGGTTAGTTATAAGTAATTCCCGAAACATTTATTTTGTGAACTACTAATTGTTTTAAATTTCAAAATTTCATAACTAATTCATTTTAACTCCATTTTAGATGATTCAAATTGTGTTAAATTTCTATTTAACTGAACTTTCATCTAAAAATGTGTTTAGACACTGCTCTGTACCAAAAAAATTGTAGATTGTATTAACTTGTTTTAGCATTAATTGTTGCTCTAAAAATTCATTAAACTTGTAAAATACTTAAGTAATTCTCTGTAACTCCAAATTGAGCAAACTAAAAAGCGTTAAGCTCCTCTGTTAATATGCTCTAGTATAGAATAGGTTCTTATTATGTCTTTGCTTTGAAAAATGTTGTGCACTAGTTTTATAACTTAGAGAAATCATAAGTAACTCAATTTAACTCCAAACGAAGTGAACCCATTTTTGCTATGCTTAGAATGCCAGGATCTGTCTACCATAAAAATTTCATGTTCAAAAACTTTCTGAAAATTTGTACGATGAACAGTAATAGAAAGCAATTAAATTTGAATTTCCAGCACACTGAAATTGTTTAGGCTATAACTTCCCGCTGTTATTTCAACAATTAAAAACAGATTTGATAAATTGCCTTCAATCTATTACATTATTGCAAATAAAAATTGCTATATGTGTCCAATTAACCATATAACCATCTCCTTTGTTGCAGCTTGCATGTAGCTATGTATAGGCTTGTTACTCGTAAGTCTTGCGAGTACATTTTTGTACTCAACTGCATTGCTTTATTGTTGCAGAGGAGAAAGTGGTTCCCCAAGGGATCGACTTTTGTGAGTTTTGCTGCGGTGGGTGCGACTAGCTTGGCGGCCCGGTCGGTTGCCTTGTGGGTTATTGGCTAACCGGTTGGTTTTTGTTATTGCCGTCTTATGGCATCTTGCTTCCGCTGTTATGTTGTCATTTTGATGTCATTTGGTCGGTCGGCTCTTGTGTAATAACTCTATATATTGTATGTCCTTTGCTAGACTTGGTATTGTAAGTTGTATAGAAATGATGCATGATTTTGTAAAGATGTATGTGTGCTGCAGTTCTGGGAAGCACATGTCCATCGAGGCTTAGGATATTTAATTGGTAATACTAGAACCATTTGGAGGTTAAGTATTATGAGTTAAATACCCCGAGTCCTCACACGGTGGGTGGACCACGGACGTGAGTTGGGCCTAGCTTCACTGCTTCTTCGGCCTTGCTTCTTTAGTTCTTGTCTTCTTGACTTCTTCTTGTTTGTAGTTCGCCGGCTTGCAGCAACCGTGGCAGGTCACAGCCGTTGGGTAGCGTCGGGGGAGCCAGGAGGGGGTGTTCGATCGACTGGTGGAGGGTAGGCTTCAGCCTGATGAAGCCTACCTGGTGGATTCGCCACTGTTGAACACCATAGTTAATAATCGTGAGACCATTTACAGAAAATTTCAAGGGAAAGAGGATCCATTTAACTTTGTAAAATGGTGAAGAGAGGATTAGGCAAGAAGGAATTACTAAAGGAAGCTAAGGATTGACAGATAACCAAGATGAGAAGAGAACAAGTTGTCATTTTATTTATATATATATATATATAATAAGTTTTGAAGTTTTTATACTAACAGCCATTCTAACTAGAATACGACCTATAGTCGAGATGGCTCTGATACCACTTCTTATCGAACCCGGGAGCGAAGGACCCTGGGTTCTCTGTGTTTCATACACTAGTCCAGGAACAGCTAGTGTACATAGTCAAACAAAAGTGGATAGCATAACCATATAATGGCATTCATTGAAATAATTAGAGTTGTTACAAAAGGGACGTACAGCCAAAAAGCAAATTACAGCAGAAGCAAAAGAAGTAAGGTAGACTACACGATTCGCCACAGGCAATCGTCTTGAGGCGTAGCCTAGTCGTCTAAGGTCTCATTCTCCTCAAAGCATTCCTCTCCTGCTCAATAATTGAATTAAGCAAGAGTGAGCACAAACAACCGTGCTCGCAAGTCACACCCAGCAAGTAACAATTATAATGCACGCAAGGAATTGACAATGGGAGGCTTATATGCTTCAATTTGTATAAAGCGATATTTTCTATTTAAATATTCATACTAAGTTTCTAAAGCAGTTTATTCTATAGCTAAAATTCATTTTCTAAACCTCGAGTTTTATAGTCAGATAATATTCATCAACGAGTGGTGAAGGATATCCTCCTATCACATGACTACCCGCCCAAATCCCATTTGGATATAAATCCAAAACCATTGTAAAAGTCTTTTGAAAACAAAACCAAAAATCTAACTTTCAGTGGCTTTGCTAGCACGTCCTTGACCATGGATACGGCTATTCGAATAGTTTTACACTCTATAGTGGTCGTACAGCTTTACCCACACGATACAACTTCTCTAGTTTGTTTGGCATCCGTCGATACCACCGCTCACTACCTTAGGTGAGCAGTCTAAAGCGTGTGACAAGGCCTTTACAAAGAGTCATCCCACCTCGCTAAGGTTTTGCCCCCTTTGGATAAAACCCGTAGGGTTCATGCCCCCTCTTGCACCAGGTGAAAATACATAAAAGTAGGTCATAAAAGACACCCACATAACCGAATGGCATGACCACGATGGAACGTTGCAAATTAGTTAGCCAGGTCCTGCCCACACAGGACATGTGGTTGTACGTTGGGGCTTAGCAAGATGCGGCTCGAAGATCGATCCTTAATCAACTTGGGTGACTTCCAAAAGAACCCTAGGACTCAATCATAGAAATGAGTTGATCCCCTTCATGATCGTGCACACATCCAAACATCTATTTTGCCCAAGTCCAAACCAATTTTTATTTTATTTAACCAGTCAAATTGTTTTATAAACCTCTAAGATAAAGGCAATACCATAGTATCATTTTAAATCATAGTTGAATTTGTGGATAAATTCCCCAAAGTAAATATTTTTGAGCTAAGCCACGATAGAGTTTTTGCAACAAGGTCTAGTTCATACTAATGTACCAACTAACTTTTAACTAAGGTATCAAGTGTGGTAAACTCAATATCCAAATTGGTTGTACAATGGAAATAGGAATAACTATAAAGTTAAAACAGGGACTTAAATTACTTGAATTCAAATATGCATGCAATAATAATTTAAAATAGAATTTAACTAATTCAAAATATTGGGATTCAATATGATCAAAGGTATAACTTGTCTTGCTCAAAAGCCTGAGGATCTACTTCTTCGAAGTACTCAGGTTCCCCAGAGTCGTCGAAATCTACACATGAGAACGCAGCCAATTCAAATAAAGTCAAAATAAAATCCAAATGAACCCCAGAAATTACCAAACTAGAACCAATAGAAAGGTACAGACTTTTGAAGAAGATAGAAGTTTGAACCACTCGAGTCGGAGCTCAAACGAGAGGGAATGAGCTCTTGGGAGTTTGAAAACACAAGGTCAGAAAGGAGGTTTGACTACCTTGTCAGAAAGAGGCCGAAAGGAGGCTTCGACTACCAGATCCAAAGATCGGTCGGAACCCCTTCTTCCTTCCCCGTTTCTTCTCCGCGCAACCGAACCTCAGCGCCACCATTGTCGCGCGTGAGAGCTTCATCTCTGGTGCAAACTCCGCCCCCTTTCTCACCCGGTCACGCGCATTGAATTCCCTGCATTCTGCCGCGTCCGTTCCCGGCCATCTCTCCCTCAATCACGCACGCGTTCACCGTCGGGACCCCACAATCGCCGCCGTGACCCCGCACCCGATCTCCCGCCCCCAGCCTCCTCCGGCCCCTATAAAGGGCGCACCAGGACCGCCTCCTCCTCCTCCTCCTCCTCCTCCTCATCCCAGCGCCCCGACCCACTCCTCCTCTCCTCGCCTCTTGTAATACCCTGAACGTCGTTTCGGCTTCGGATTTAAATTAATCGCGGAGTCACCGGTTATTCAGTAAATCGTGGGAAAAGGAAATTAAAATGTAAGTTAGCATTAAATTGGGAAAAACAAAGAGATTTAATTTATTAAAAATAGTCTAGGGAGGCGGGCTTGACACCTTGGGCCGGAGGGCCCAGGGGTGGCGCACCCCTCCCCTTTGCGCTAGCTGCCACTCCCCTTTTATTTCCCTTGGCTGCACCTCCTCCCCTTTTTCCCCTCCTGGCCGCCACTTTCCAGCCCCCTCCTCCCCATGGCTGCTGCCCTTGTGCAAGAAGAAAAAGGAGAAGAGGAAGGAGAAGAGGAAGGAGAGGAAGAGAAGGAAGGAGAAGAGAGGAAGAGGAGAAGAAAAAGAGGGTGATCCCCAAGGTTAGGTAATTTTTCCCCATCCCAAATCCCCTGATTTCTGCTGTAATTAGGGCTCATAGCACGGGATTTGATGGGGATTAGCATTTAGGTTCTCCAATTAGAGAGTTCCTGCTGATTGCTCGTAGATCAATTCGCGCAGCGCAGTTGTTTGCGCGGTTTAGACCCATGAAACGATTTTTCCTGCAGTTTGTCCCAAAAGGAAAAACGTAGAGGACGACGATGCGCATCTACTGTATGTTTTTCAGATTTGTTGGCCGCGTAATTTAGTCGTACCAGGATCTGGAATCTCGCTGTCCATCAGGGTTGCAGACAGGGACAGACCACTGTTCAGATGGGAATTAGGGATAGTATATGAATTCTATATTTTTGGCCACCATTGAGAAAGTTGTAGGGAATTTAGTAAGCTAGTTGCTGTATAAAAATAAAAATTTTTAGAGTCATACTCTGTTGTTGGGAAGCTTTTGAACCTGACTGTCTGGTGTGAGCAGAGGAGGATCTCTGTTTTGAGCATTTAGTTACCCCATGCTAAGAACAAAATAAAAATATATGATCTACATGAAAAGTGTAGGTATTTAAGTGACGAATCCAGATATATATCTTTTGCTGTGATTAGTTTTATACTTTTAAAGATATGAAAATGTTAAGCAGCGCCGCTGCAGTGGGATTAGTGTAGAACCGTTACGCGGGAAAGGTTGTTGTGGGATTTCGGGGCTTAGCGACACTTTTGCTTCTTAAGAATCATTTTGAGTGTTGTTGTATGGTTCTGAGGTGTACTTTTGAACAGGTGGTTTTGCTCCTGATCGTACGTGATTGCGTCGCTTCGCCGGTATTGGCAAGTAAATGTAGCGGTTGTGCTACGGTTTAACTCGTTATTCTTACTACTTGCAATATACATGTTTTTCAAAACTTGAAGTTATATGCCATGGTTGCATGTTTTATGGATGAGGTCGTGGTAGCAAAATAATATTCATTTTTGCCATGCGTTGGAAGAGTTGTTGGTAGTCATGTGGTAATTTGCTTAATGAGCCAAATGCGGAATATGAAAATAAACTCAAGGTGGACATATTGATAATTCCTTGTGGTTATATTCATGATGATCATGTTGTGGTCTATGTGGTAGAGTTCCATTTAGATCGATTGATTTTGATCTTGGTGAATCGGGTGTGGGTTATGTGGTAATGGTCTTATGACACAATGGTATTGTGCTTATTGAGACACATGTGGATTATGAGAAAATATTCATGATGAGTATGTTGTTGACCTTCGTGGTTAAATTCTTGTGGTTTATCATTATCATATCATTCATGACATATCATGACATTTGCATTGTGGATGTCGCCGCTTATAGCCGCGACCGTACCGGTACAACATCGTGCATTCTTGTAGCACGATGCATACTTTTACCTTGTTTGGTAAAGGTGCAGTGGAGCATAGCATACATATGCATTACATTGTGGAAAGATCATTTGCATACTTATGCAAGATATTGTGGTGAAGTTATATTACAAACAAGCTGCAACTTTATAGTTGTAATGTGGAATTGGCTCATGAGAGTCACTTGTGGTGTGAGGAAAGTGGCGATGGTCGTGGATTGGGGTTCATCCCTTGTGGTATGGTAGTGGTTGTGATTGTGGCATGAGATTCTACTCTCTTGTGGTAATTGTTGATAGCAGTTGTGGATGCGAGAAATAGTAAAGTTATGAGGTAAAACTTGTTAATGCTTTATTGTCATTGGTAGTGGTAGTGGTGAATAATATGAAGAAGTTAATCAAGATTCATTTGCTAATATTTTACTATTGATGGTAGTAATATGGTTGAGGCTATAATTGTGATAATTATGGGAAATGGATATTGATGCTTAATATCTTTGTAGTTTAATTAACTTGTAATGAATGTGGATGCACATTATGGATGTGGACATGTGGATCTTTGTAATGATGTTGTATATTTGTTTGTAGTCCGAATAGCACATTAAGCAGTTTGCTTGCTGAGATTTTTATCTCACCCTTGTTTTTTCCCCTACAGGTGATTGTTGAGCATTCATGGGTTGGGTAGAGCGGCACCACAATAATGCACTTGGTTCATCAACTCATGCTGTAATAAAGTCGATGAAATTCTAGTCAAATGCTTAGCTATGATGGACTTGTGAACTATTTCTTTGATTAATCTGCTAGAGGTTGTTTTAATTATTGAACTTGTTACCGTTATCTTTGTTCCCTTAGTTGTTTATGCTTCCGCTTAATGCTTCATGTCTAGAAATTGTTGCCAGAATAAATTATCTTGAAATTTCTGGCTAGCTGAGTGGTTTAGTAGCATTCTAGGGTAATGTGGGTCCTGGGGTGTTACACCTCTCTTCGCCGGATTTCGCGAAACACCGTCGCCGGCCGTGAAGCACACCGCCGCCTCTAGCGCCACCTTCGTCGCCGCCACATCATCACCATCTCCACTGTTAGCATCCCCGCCTCCGCTCGAACCCGGTGCTCGCCTCCACTTCGCCCGAGCGCCACCGGAGCCCCTTCTTCGTCGACGACACCGCGCCGCTGCCGCTTAACCTCATCGCCGGTGACCCTTCCGCCGCGCATTCGTGCAACCACGGTGAGCATCAACATCCTCGCATTCCCCTCTTTCTGTTGACACCACACACTCCCACCGGAGCGCCACCAATCGCCGGCAAGCTTGCGCCCGAGTTGCCGCCGGCCACTTGCCTCCGTGGCCAGCCACGTGGCTGCCACCTCGCCTCCACGTCAACGCCATGTCGTCACTTCTGCCCGCGTGGCCACCACGTCACCTCGCACCAGTGTACACGCACCCCGCACGCACTGTTGTGGTGGACCGAGTCCACCGTGGACGTTGACCAAGCCGTGGGCCTGGTCCATTGACTGCGGGCCCACATATCAGTGAGTCAAAGCCATTTCGCTTACAAAAATAATTCAGCCGAAAATCCATTTTTCCATGCTGACGTCATCATTGCGCAATAAAGCCTTTTTCCTATAGAAAAATAATTCGCAAAATTCAGAAAAACCCTAATTTCATTATTTCATGTAATTTGAAACTTCCAAAGCCCATATCTTTTGCATTTGAACTCCGTTTGAGCCCATTCAAATTTCTAAATTTTTCTAAATTCAAAATCTAGCTAACTAAACCAAAATTATTTAATTTGGAGTTAATTTGAATTTTATTTGAATTCGGCTTACTTCGCGATTAGATTTCGACGACTTCGGAGAGTCAGATATCGACGTCGTTTGAAGAGCTCATAAGACGATTGATTTTGACTGTATGATCATCGTGATTGTACACTTGGACTACCTGAAGAAAGTACTTGTGAGTACTAGGTGACCTGTTAAGGAAAACAACATCACCTCATCAAGCAAGGCAAGTTATACCCTTGATCATATTGATCCCAATATTTCAAAATATTTATATTCTGTTTGAAATTTATACTGCATGCGTATGTTTATACAATTATTTTAATTCTCTATTTTAATTGCCTAGTTATTCCAATCTTCCTTGTATAGCCGATTTGAATATTGCACGTGAAAACCTTGTCACCATTAGGCAGAATGATACTAAAATTAACCATATGCTTAGCCAATGCTTAGATCAAATCTTGTATTTGGGAAATTTTAGCCAAATCTTCCAAATTTGATTTAAATTGGGTCTATGGTATTGTTTTACCATAGAAGGTTTATAAAATGCTTTTATTCAAAAAATAAAACGAAAACGAGTTTGGACTTGGGCATAATGGATGTTTGGTGGGTGCATGTCAATGCATGGGCTTAATCTAGTTAGGGTTAAGGCCCATGGTTAATCTGGAAAGTTGCCCAAGTCAGTGAAGGATCGGTCTTTGAGCGCATGATGCTACGCCTTACCGTACTACCACAAGTCTAGTGTGGGACAGATTTGGCTAAATAATTTTTGGTGTCTTAGTGTCATTTGTGCTATATTGTTGGTGTGGGTGTCAGATAGACAGTAGTCCCACCTGGCGCAAGAGGGGGCTCCCGGAGGATGGTTAGTCCAATGGCAGTGAAACCTTAGCGGGCTTAAATACATTAAGATAGGACATTGTAAAGGCCTCATGATAATCACTTAGTCGCACACCTATGGAAGTGTGTGATGCGGACAGTGCAAGTTGATTATCTCTTGTGGGTAAAGCTGTACAACCTCTGCAGAGTGTAAAACTATTCGAATAGCCGTGTCCACGGTTACGGACATGCTAGCAGAACTACTCAAAGTTAGACTTTGATTTTGATTTCAAAATATTTTTGTAAAACAGTTTTGACATGGATGGGTGTCCATGACAAAAGTTATGGGTTGAAGCCCCGGGTTGATGCCCGTGTTTATGTTGGTGCCTACACTATCTTTATCAATTCAAAATCCATTTTAGAAAACTTGAGCTTTTGAACTTAGTATGGTATTTATTGTCAAATGCTGTTTTTGCACAAATAACCCTATAAGCCACATTTTGTTACATCCATGTATGCATGTCATTCTGTTATTTGACGTGTGTAACTTGCGAGCACAGAAGTTGTGCTCATACTTGCTTTATGCAAATAAAAATTCAGAGGAGAAAGACTTCACTACAAGTTTGGATCGTGACGACTAGGCCGCTACCCCAGTCGATTGCCTGTGGCAGATTGCTGAACTCTACTACTTCTTCGCCTTCCGCTGTGTTCTTTATTGTTGGCATGTAAGCCTCTTTGTAATAAACTCTGTTGATTATTAACAAAGTTGTGATGTGAATTTGTTACCATATTTGTTTACTATGTGAACTAGCGACTGATCATGGGACTAGTTTAGAAATACACAGAGGATCTGGGATGTTAATCCCGGGTCCTGACAGAAGGATACAACTATTCAACGTGGTCATAGGAAGGATACGACTACTCAGCGTGGTCGTAAGAAGAATACAAGAAGGATACGACTACTCGACTTGGTCGTAGAAAGGATACGACTACACAACGTAGTCGTAGGAAGGATAGTCTAAATTGAGAGGGAGGTCTAAACTGAGAGGAAGGTTCAAACTGAGGGGGAGGTCTAAACTAAGAGGGAGGTCCAAAGAACAAGAGGGAGAACAGAGCACAGAAAACTCATCAAGACCGACAGAGAGACTAGAGAAGGAGGTCGATGGACGGTGGAGGGCGGTCGAA
The DNA here is from genome assembly GCA_036346255.1 of Ampelocalamus luodianensis. Classification (NCBI taxonomy): domain Eukaryota; kingdom Viridiplantae; phylum Streptophyta; class Magnoliopsida; order Poales; family Poaceae; genus Ampelocalamus; species Ampelocalamus luodianensis. Next base: position 52,415,308 of record CM070634.1, on the reverse strand, counting down.
GACGGCACGGGTGCTCCGGTGAATTCTTCAGTAGTGAGGTGATGCTGGAGGTGGAGGTGTCGGCGACGGAGGACCTTCAACGACGACACAATCCCTGGTAGCGCGAGCATCAACCGGAGTACTTGGAGCTCGAAATCCCAGCAAACGAAGGCAAGAGAGAGAGGGAGAAATGGGGAAAAGGAAGAGGAAGGCGAGAGGCTCTGGGGCTCCTATTTGTAACAGCTGAGGGGGAGGAAGCTTGACAGCATCGGCGTCTAGGCGAGGACGAGACAGGACCAGGTGGGGGGAGGAGAAAGAACAGAGGGGGGTTCGTCGCGGCGAAGGACGGAGAATTAAATGTGCCTGCTACCGAGGGAGACGAGGGAGAGAATCACTCCAAAGGCGACGACTTCGCAGCGGAGGTGATGGCATTTAATGCGCTGAAGACACTTAATACGCGGGGACTTTTGTGACAACCATGACTGTGACCAGGCGAGGAGGAGGCTGACAGGCGGAGCCGGTCGAAATCGAGCGACTAGGCGAAGCCAAGAGGGTGGTCCAATGAGAGGGTGGTTGAAACCAGAAGGGTGGTCCAACCGAGCGGGTGGTCGAAAGACTGGTCGACACGCGGGGAGAGAAAAAGAGATTGGCCGAGGGGAAGACGGAACGAACAGAGAAGGGGATTTTTAACACCAGAGAACTCCAGCAAACTCAAAATAAACCAAATTTTGAATTAGTTGAAGTTTGATTTAGTTATTTAAATCATTTTTAATTTTAAAAATTTCAAGTTAAGCTTTAGAAATTCAACAAAACCAAATGGTTATTTTTATTTTGAAAATTTTCAAAAAGCTCAGAAAGTCGGGATGTTACAAACCTACCCCCTTAAGAGAATCTCGACCCCGAGATTCAAACTTTGTTAGCAAAAAGGTGGGGATACTCTGCTTTTAGATCTTTCTATCGTTCCTAGGTGGCCTCTTCTTTTGAGTGGTTACTCCATTGGACTTTGCACGAACAGATGACCTTACTTCTGGTAATGCGCTCTATGACATCAAGGATCTTGATTGGCTGCTCCACATAGGTGAGGTCCTCTTGAATATCAATGCTTTCTAGTGATGTTTGCTGTGTTGGAACTCGAAGACACTTTTTCAGCTATGATATATGGAAGATGTCATGAACTGCAGACAAAGATGTCAGCAGTTCTAACTGATACGCGACTTCGCCTCTTCTTCCCAAAATCTTGTACGGTCCAACAAATCTTGGTGTGAGCTTTCCTTTGGTCTGAAATCTTCTTACTCTTCTGAGGGGAGTTACTCTGAGATAGACAAAATCTCCTGTCTCAAAGAACAATTCTCTGCGACGATTGTCAACATAACTCTTCTGTCGGGATTGAGCCACTCTCAATCGTTCTCTTATCGTTCTTACTTTACTCTCGGTATCCTTAATCAATTCAGGTCCAAAGAACTGGTGTTCTCCGACTTGATCCTAAAGGAGAGGGTTTCTACACTGTCTTCCATACAACACATTGAATAGAGACATTTGCAAGCTGGCTTGATTGCTGTTGTTGTACGAGAACTCTACACAAGGAAGTTCTGATCCCAACTCTTCCAAAAATCTATAGCACAAGCTCGAAGCATGTCTTCGAGAATCCGATTCACATGCTCTGTTTGTCTATCTGTTTGGGGATGATATGCTACACTGAAATTGAGTCTGGTCCCCAAAGCTTCATGCAAGCTCTTCCAAAATCTAGATGTGAACTGTGAACCTCTGTCAGACACTATCCTTTTAGGTACTACATGTAAACAGATGATCCTGGCCATATACAACTCTGCCAACTTACTACTTTGGTAAGTGGTCTTGACGGGAATGAAGTGTGCCACTTTAGTCAAACGGCCGATCATGACCCAAATCGAGTCATATCCTGATTGGGTTCTAGGCAATCCGGTGATAAAATCCATACCGATTTGTTCCCACTTCCACTCGAGAATTGGCAAAGGTTGTAACAATCTAGCTGGCCTTTGATGTTTTGCCTTGACTCTTTGGTATACATCACAGCGTGCAATGAATTCAGTAATCTCTCACTTCATACTGACCCACCAATACTTTTTTTCTGATCTTGGTACATCTTGGTACTTCCCGGGTGAATGGAGTAAGGTGACTCGTGGGCTTCCTTCAGAATCATCTGTTTCATTTCCTGGTGGTTAGATACACAGATACGGTTACCGAACTAAACTGTTCCTTACTCATCCTCATAAAATCCTGGGGCTTTGCCTCTTTTCATGTTCTTCTTAATTTCATTAATGTCTTCATATTCTTTCTGATTTTCTCTGATTTGACTCTGAACGGTTGGTTTGACTTCCAAAGTGTTTACACACCCTTGGTTAACAAGCTCTAAATTCAGACGTCTTAATTCTTCATACAATCTTGGCTGACTTTTTTGAACCAACATAGTGTTACAATACCCTTTTCGACTTAGGGCATCTGCCACTACATTTGCTTTGCCTGGATGGTAATTGATACCAAGGTCATAATCCTTTACTAGTTCTAACCATCTCCTTTGCCTGCGATTGAGTTCTAACTGAGTGAAGATGTACCTCAAGCTTTTATGATCCATGAAAATCTCACAGCGATTACCGATAAGGTAATGCCGCTAAATTTTCAAAGCATGCACAATTGCCGCTAATTCCAAATCATGTATCAGGTAATTTCCTTCATGAGGCTTCAACTGGTGAGACGCATAAGCCACGACTTTACTTTCCTACATCAGCACACATCCAAGGCCTTGACGAGAGGCATCACAGAAAATTTCAAAGTCCTTGTGGATGTCAGGTAAGACTAACACAGGTGCAGATACTAGTCTTTTTTTAATTCCTGGAAACTTTGCTCAAAAGCATCTGTCCATTCAAACTTTTTCTCTTTCTTCAAAAGCTGACTCATAGGTCTAGCGGTATTGGAGAAACCTTCAATAAATTTTCGGTAATACCCAGCTAAACCAAGGAAACTCCTTACTTCGGTGACGGACTTGGGTTGCTTCCAATTCATTACGGCGTCAACTTTGGTGGGATCTACTGCAACACCTCCTACCAAAAATTTACTCTTACAATATGTCCGAGAAAAGCTACTTGGCTTAGCCAAAATTCACTCTTACTGAATTTGGCTTAGAGCTGTTGCTCCCTAAGCCTTTCTAAAACTGCCCTAAGATGCTTCTCATGCTCTTCTTCATCCTTTGAGTAGATGAGGATGTCGTCAATGAATATGACCACAAACTTATCCAGGAATTCCATGAATATTTTATTCATCATATTCATGAAATAGGCTAGTGCATTCGTTAATCCAAATGACATCACTATGAACCCATATAGTCCATATCTTGTGGTGGAAGTAGTCTTTGGTATGTCTTCTGGTCTGATCTTCAACTGATGAAAACTGGATCTTAAGTCAATCTTGGAGAAAACACTTGCTCCTTTCAACTGGTCAAAGAGGTCGTCGATCCTGGGCAAATGATACTTGTTCTTGATTGTGACTTCATTAAGTGATCGGTAATCCACACACATCTTCATACTGTTATCTTTCTTTCTAGCAAACAGTACTTGTGCTCCCCAAGATGATGAACTTAGGTGAATATAACCCTTGACTTGCAATTCTTCAATCTATTTCTTCAATTATGCTAGCTCATTGGCGGGCATCCTGTAGGGTCTCTTTGAAATTAGAGCAGTCTCTGGGACTAAGTCAATTAGGAACATAATGTCCCTATCTGGTGGAATACCGGGTAATTCCTTAGAAAATACATCCAGGTATTCTTTTACCATTAGAATGTCTTCTAACTTTACTTCCTTCAGACTGGTCAGGATAGGACTTTCTCTAACAAAGGTCTCGGGTCTGAATTCTATTTCAATTCCTTGTTCATTGGTGAGGGTGATAGACCTATTAACACAGTCTATCTGGCAAAAATTCTTGGCTAGCCAGTCCATTCCGAGAATCACATCTAGCCCTTTGGATTGCAAGACTATTAAGTCTGCCAAGAAATGTACTCCTGATATTTCTAAGGTAAGGTTTGGGCATAGGGAACTAGTCCTCATTTTCGAGCCAGAAGAATATATTAACATAGGGTTAACTAAAGGAGAGATAGATAACCCATATTTTTTCACAAACTTATTTGAAATAAAAGAATGCGAAGCTCCTGAATCAAATAGAACTGATGCTGGTACTGAATTGACAAGGAACGTACCGAGGACCACATCGGGTACAGTCTGAGCTTCTTCTGCCGTGACGTGATTCACACGTCCTTTTATGTACTGAACCGATGGCTTCACCACTAGGGTGCTGCCAGGTGTTGGAACTCCCTGATTGTGTCGGGTTGGGGTTGCTGGTTGTTGCTTCTTTGGACACTTATTGGCATAGTGCCCCAACTCGTTGCAATAGAAACAGGTAACTCCTCTAGTTGAGGTAGGTGCATTCTTCTGAAACTGGCCTCCGGGAGAAGTGTTGCGGAAACCGGGGTTGACTAGGCGTGGAGCTGGCACAGGTGCTTTGGATGGAGAGGACTGGAACTTCACGTGCTGAGGTGGTTGAGTCTAAGTGGTGCGGGGCTTAGGAAAACCCCCAGAGTTGAACTTCTCGTTTGCCATCCTTCTTTCACTGCTTTCCATCTCTATGTGCTTGCCCTCGTGACGGATAGCCTTGCTCACCAACTACTGAAAGTCGGTTTTTGTGAGGACCCCGGTTTATTCGGCTTGTACTGTTTAACCATCCACTTGGTCCTAACAGTACAAATCAAATAAACCAAGCCTCGAGATATGTATACTTCCCAGAATTGCAGTATACACACCCCGGTACAAAATCATGCATCAATTCCATTCATACACATAGAGCCGAAGCAAAAGCAACAACTGAAAGACATACATAATATAAAGAGAGTTATTACAAAAGAGAGGCCAACCGGCCAAATGACACATAAGCAACTAAATTAAACAGCGGAAGCAAAATGGCCATAAGATGGCGATAAACAAAAGCCAATCGGCGTGCCTTTACCCACAAGGCAACCAACCGGACCGCCAAGCTAATCGTCCCAAACAGCGCCGCAACACAACTCACAAAAGTGAGGCCCTTGGGGCTCACCTTCTTCCTCTGCAACAATTAATATTAAGCAAAGCAGATGAGTACAAAACTTGTTTTTGTACTCGCAAGACTGACGTGTGAGATAACAGAACTATAATTAACTACATGCAAGCTTTATTTAAGTGGATGAGGCTCTGGACTTATTTTCAGCATAAAGCAAGTTTTCATTTGCAATAGGGTAATAGATTCAAAGCAAGTTTGCAATTAACTTTTATTGTTCAAATAAAGAGAGACAATAATAACAATAGATAGAGAACAACACCAACCTAGAAGTGACTAACCCATAGCCACCACAACAATAGCATGAAGTACCCCTTCATACCACCCATGTCAAGTTTAAGTTTTTAAAAGGTTGTAGTCTAGTTCTTTATGCGACCTTACCAAGCATGTCCATAACCTAGGACGAGGCTATTCGAATAGTTTTAACCCTGCAGGGGTGTACCAATGTACCCACACGATAGACCGCCTTTCCACCAGCCACGGTTAGCACACTTCCTTTGGTATGCAAGCATGGCTAAGTCTAACAAGACACTTTCCAATGGACGATGCTAATTAAGAGCCGCAACCCACGGGAGAAGGACACATTAGACAGCCTAACCGGTCTGCTAATGCTCCCCTCCAAAACACACACACAAGAACACACCCACCGACCAGCTCATAATTAACACCTCCCAAAGTACTTAGTCAAGAGAGGTTCCATATCCCCCTCGTGTGGTTAGCACGCAATAAGCGCTTGGCTTAGTGACACAAGTAACTCGGTCCTTGGGGACTTAGGCACCATTCCACACACCCAACAGATCACATCAACCTATCATTGTGCCCAAGTCAAGATATAGTTTTGTTTTCAGTTTTTGATTTGTAAATCAATAAAACACAAGGGTTGGACATAATGGAGTAGTATAAGTAGTTGTGTGATCAAGATCACCGACTAAGTCGATGATCGCCCAATACTACCGATAACTAGGCATGGCTAAGCAATATTCATTCGTAATCTACTAAGTGATAAGAGTTCATCCATCGAACTCTAACCACAGCAAATAACCTAGGCTCAGGTAGTAGAGGATAACCATTTACCTACAGATTATGCAACTAGAGGTCTAACTAATCAATTTAACAATAAAATAGCAATGCATACATAGAAGTTAAACAAAATATTAGACTTTGAAAGTAAAGGGATCAATGGGAAATGATCAAACTGCTTGCCTGCTTGCTGTTGCTCAAATTGTTGCGGAGGGTCGTTCTCGGGGTTACCGCAAATATCGAATCCTAAGCGAAAGAGCGAAAACAACCAATAAGACGAGCAACACTTAAACAAAAGAGCAAGCAAAAATTATCCAAATGCGACGAAATTTGTACACAAGGTAGAATATGAATATACCTAGACATAGAAACTGGAAAAACTTAATTTGGATTTGTGGTGCAAAAGATATCCTCTAAAAACCTATTTTCGGCCATAATTAGCACTGTAGCAAAAATATTTTCTAGAAAGATTTTGGAGCTGAAATTTTTATGGTAGCTACCTACTGGTATAGTGATAACCCATATAAAATTTCAGGTCATTTGGAGTTATAATGAAAGAGTTATGATTTGTCTAAATTGTTTAGGGTATTAAACAAAAATATGATCCTTATGATTTCTAAAAACAGTAAAATTTGTGAAACCAATTTTCCCAGCAAATACACTATCAGTGGAAGCTAATACAATTGGATTCATACAAAAAATGACTTATAGATTAAAAGTTATGCATTTTACAAGTTTGCTAAAGTTCTGAAAAACAGTATTAAGTTCACTTGTTTACTATTTTTGAAAAAGGTTTTCCAGGGTGGATCATGGTCTACAATTATTTTTCTAATTAAGTTCAAGTTATAAGGAAGCTAACAAAATTGGAATCATCTAATTCGGGGCTAATATGACAAAGATATGAAAATGACAAGACCCAAATGTGATACTGATTTCTGGACTTAGCACTTTCGGGACCTTTTTATCATCCGGAGACGTGGGCGAGTGAGAGCCGTCGATCTCAGATCTAACGGACGACATTGAACCAGATCAGACCACTCCTCACGCGCGTGGAACAGAGGGCCGACGTGGAGAGCTGATGGCCGTAGATCTCTAGATCGGACGACCACCAATGGGCCACGTCGCCCCCGACCTGGAGCTCCGTCCGACAACAGAGGAGCTCCGGCGAAGTTTGCTCGGCGTGTCGCGGCGAGGATCGCCATGGCGGCGCCGCCAAGGGCAAATGGGATCCTAGCACTATTGCGCACCTAAGGGCAGCCGGGACTTCGCCGGAGGTGGACGGAGGTGGCGGTGCGACGCGGCGGAGCGGGGGTGACCTCTACGGGAAACACGGCAATGGTGAAGTGGCTAAACCGCGCGCAAACGGGAGGGTGCACGAGCACTAGGAAGGTGTTAGGGACTTAAGGGAAGGGCTCGGCGCCACTGAGGTCACCGGAGGTGAGCCGGCGGCAGAGATAAGCGTCGGCGGGGCAGATCTACAAAATTTTACGCCGATCGAGCTACGGCTACGCCCTAGGTGATTTAGCGCTTGCTTGAGCTACACTAGGGGTCTAGGGACTCACCCGGATGACGCGGTGAGGACGGGGATGCCGAAGATGGGCTGGCGACGAGGGCCTGCGGCGGTGCGGGGAGCTTCACTGCGGAGGGTCAACCTGAGCAAAGCCAGCCACGCCGGGTCATCAGCATAGCACCAGCACACCCCAAGGGTGCCCCCAGAGCAAGGAATCGAGGGATGGGGGACTTACCGGAGCTGGGGACGAAAGGGGGTAGTTGCGGCCGATTTGGGGGAAATCTGAAATTCCGGCGCTCCCGTTGAAGCAACCTGAAATGGAGTGGGAGTTAAGCACCACCGAGGTGAGGAGAAACAACAGGAGCAAGAAGGGAGCCAGGGAACCACTGGAGCACGGCCTTCACCGAGAAGCTCCGCGGGCAACAATGGCGGCGAGGAGATTTCGAGCGCTTGGAAGCTCCACAAGGGCAGTGGGTGCACGGGAGAGCTCAAGGGGTGTGTAAAGAAGGATAAAGGAGGACAAGGGGGGCTTAAGTAGGCCTGAGGAGCACGAGAGCACCGTTGCTCCGCCTCGGGTTCCCGCTGCGCTGCGATGCGTGGCGTGGCGGCGGAGCAGTGGCGATGGACTTTCGGGCGGCTGGCGCGCGCATTTAATGCACCTGCCCGTTGGCGTCAAGGGTGAGTGGACGCGACGCGACGCTACTACCCACGAGCCGCTCTGCCATGGCGCAGAGCGAGCGAGCGGCGGTGGCAGCGCGAGGAGGACGGCGAGGCCGGCCGTTCGATTCGCATCCAACGGCTCCCGTGCGATCGAGTCAAACAGCCGCGCACAATCGTCCACCGTCCGATGGACATCCAACGGTCGAGAATCAGAAGGCAACCGGAGTTGTCCGAATGCTTACACGAACAAGAGCCGTTCGATGGAGATCCAACGGCTGATGACGCAGCGCTTTCGCTCGCCGCGCGGGTGCGATTAGTTGGCTCGGTCGAGTCAAGTGACTCGAGCGAGCGACTCGAGTCAATGAACAGTACAAACCGATTAGGGTTTGATTTTTAAACCTGGCACTTTGGGGATTTAATTGAGGCATCAAATCAACTCCAAAATTTATGAAATTTTAACTGGAGCTTCCTGACCTTAGGGTTAACCTTCCATAAAATTTCCAGAGATTTTTGTGCACTGGAATTTTCCCAAAAATTTCGGAAGGTTAAAACAGAGGTTTGACCAAGGTTTGACTTGCCTCTAAAATATTTCAAATAATTTCCAAAAATTATGAAATAATTCAGAGGTGTTACCAGGCAACCCTAGAACCAAGGAAAATTATTTCCAAGGGTTTGACAAAGATTTGACCAAGGAGGTTGTTGACTTGATAAATGAGGCTTTTGATTTTTAATTTTCCAAAATTCTTTTACAAGAAATTCAGAAAAGTTTCAAAAGTAAAAGGATGAAGAAAAAGTTTTAATTTATCCTTATTTTATTACATTTGAAACACAAGCCAAATATGGGGATGTTACAAACCTCCCCCCCCCTTACAGAAATCTCGTCCCGAGATTTGATTCACTCGGAAAAGAAAGAGGGGTAGTCTACACGGAGACGATCTTCTCGCTCCCAAGTAGCCTCGTCCTCGGAATGGTTTGACCACTGAACTTTAAGGAACTTGATGGTCTTGTTCCTTGTCCTTCGCTCAGCCTCCTCGAGTATGCGAACAGGGTGCTCGCGATAGGTCAAATCTTCCTGAACATCAAGAGTCTCCAACGGGGCTTCCTCCGTTGGAACACGGAGGCACTTCTTTAGCTGGGACACATGGAACACATCATGTACCCCCGCAAGTGCAGCAGGCAACTCCAACTTGTAGGCGACAGCTCCCTTCTTCTCGATGACACGGTATGGACCGACATATCGAGGAGCTAACTGCCCTTGACACCAAAACGCGGTGACCCTTGGCGGAGAAACCTTGAGATAAGCGAAGTCATTGGGCTTAATGCTCAACTCACGTCGACGGCGATCCGCATAGCTCTTTTGCACGGATTGAGTGTGCGTGGCGATCACGGATGAGTGGACTTGACCCTCGGCCTCATTAATCGAGTCGGGCCAAAGAAAGGTCTTTCACCGGTCTCAGACCAGTTCAACGGGGTCCTACACTTTCTCCCGTATAAGGCCTCAAATGGTGCCATGCCGAGACTGGCTTGGAAGCTGTTGTTATAAGAAAACTCGGTGAATGGCAAGCACTTCTCCCAATGCTTCCCATAGGAAAGGACACAAGCTCGCGACATGTCCTCCAAAACTTAGTTGACCCTCTCGGTCGACCATCTGTTTGGGGTGAAATCTTGAGTGAAAGCAAGCGAGTTCCATAGCCTCTTGCGAGCTATGCCAAAATCGCGAAGTGAACAATGAACCACGATCGACACAATTGTCTTTGGCACACCATGCAAACTCACGATGCGGGCTATGTAGAGTTCCGCGGAAGACCCACTCGAAGGTCGGTCTTGGCGGGAAGAAAATGAGCCACCTTAGTCAATCGATCGATGGCGACCGGATGGCATCATTCTTCTTTGGAGACCGGGTAGACCGGTGATAAAGTCCATCGGCCGAATCCCACTTCCACTCCGAATTGGTAGGGTGAAGCGATCTGCGGACGACGATGCTCGGCCTTCACTGCGGCGACACACGTCGCGCTCGGCAACGAACCTTGCGATCCCCCTCTTCATTCGGGTCCACCAAAATCTCGCCGGAGATCATGATACATCTTCGTGGCCGGGATGAATGGATAACGGAGAATCGTGGGCTTCACGGAGGATCAACTCCGCAACTCCATGTCCTTTGGAACCACGGCGTTGCGAACCTCACGACACCAAGCTCATCTACGGAGAAGCACTTGGCTGTTCCATTCTTGACATTTTCCTTGATGCGGTTCACTCCAACATCTGACTGCTGAGCAGACTTGACCCGATCCACCAAGGTTGGTTGTACAACCAAGGCAGCGAGGAACCATGCTCAACCAAACCCAAGTTGAGGCAGCTGGAACTCCTCGAGAAGAAGTGCGAGGCTCTTGGAGCAACAATGCATTGCAATGCGCTGCGACTAAGCGCATCCGCAGCGACATTCGCCTTGCCGGATGGTAGTGAATACCCATGTCATAGTCCTGATCAACTCCAACCATCTCCTTTGCACGAGGTTCGGATCTGGTTGGGTGAACAAATACTTTAAGCTTTTGTGATCGAATACACTTCACAACGATTACGATTAGGTAATGTCGCGAGATCTTAAGTGCATGAATCACGCGCCAACTCCAAGTCATGGGTAGGATAGTTGAGTTCATGAAGTCTCGATTGCCTTGGCGCATATGCCACTACCATGCTTTCTTGCATAAGGACACAACCGAGGCCTCGGCGAAGCGTCACAAAAGATATCGAAGCCGGCGGACATCGGGAGAACAAGAGCGGGAGCGGTGGTCAATCGCTTTTAAGCGCTTGAAACTTTCTCGCAATCAGCGGACCACGAGAACTTCTTGTCCTTCTTGAGCAACTCCGTCATAGGCCGCTATCTTGGAGAAGTTCTCGATAAGCGGCGATAATATCGCTAAACCAAGAAAACTCGAACCGGTGACCGAAGTGGGGTGACTCGAGAAAGCACGTCGTCGATCTTGCTAGGATCCACGACTACGCCTCTGCGAAAGAATATGGCCTAAGAAGGCTACTTCCTTCAACGAAGCGCACTTGCTGAACTTCGCATACAGCTGATGCTCGCGAAGCTTGCCCAACACAAGCTTCAAATGCTCGGTGTGTTCCTCATCGCTCTTGGAGTAGATAAGGATATCATCGATGAAGACCACAACGAACCTATCCAAATACTCCATGAATACCGAATTCATGAGGTTCATGAACAAGGCGGAGCATTGGTTAAGCCGAATGACATGACGGTATACTCGTACAAGCCATAACGAGTAGAAAAAGCCGTCTTTGGAATATCCTCAGGTCGAATCCGAACCTGATGATATCCCACTCTCAGATCAATCTTGGAGAAAACTCGAGCTCCAGTTAATTGATCGAAGAGATCGTCGATACGGGGCAAAGGGTACTTGTTCTTTACCGTTACTTCATTAAGTGGACGGTAATCAACGCACATGCGCAGCGTCTTGTCCTTTTTCGGGACAAAGATTGCTGAGCATACCCAAGGAGATGAGCTAGGGCGGATGAAACCCTTCTCTTGAAGCTCACCCAGCTGCTTTTTCAACTCCACCAACTCAATTGGGTCCATCCGGTAAGGCCTCTTTGAAATCGGGGCGGTACCGGGAACCAACTCAATGACGAACTCGAGGTCTCGAACTGGTGGCATCCCTGGAAGGTCGTCGGGGAAGACATCCACAAAGTCACATACCACTGGGACTTCACTAATATCTAGAGCTGGCTTCGCTTCGAGCGCGAAGAGATGCGGATCCTGCAGCTTCGGCGAAAAGCGAACCTGCTCGCCGGACGGACTGGTGAGGTAGATTAGCCTCCTAGCGCAATCAATTTGTCCCATGTCTTTGAGACAACCAATCCATGCCTAGGATTACATCTAAGCTCACCGATCGAAGGAGGATAAGGTTTGCCAAGAATCCTACCCTTCTATCTCAACAGGACATCCCTACACTCGGACTCGGCTCTCAACTCCGAACCGGGAGCGAATGAGCAGCGGGACCAACAATGGAGTAAAGGAGACCCCACGGCAGCAAAGACTGAAACAAGCGAATGAGATGCGCTGAATCAAACAAAGCGTAGCGAGGGAAAAAGTTAGCAGAAAGGTACCCAACACGACGTCGGTGCCTCCTGTGCCTCCTCGCGGAGATGAGGTTGGCGGCCACTACCCACGCCTTGGGTAGCGGGGACAACAACCGATCACTGGGAAGAACCACCTCCCGCCGCGTCCTCCATTAGGGCGAGGGCTGCTCGATCTGTTAGGGCAAGTATTTGCATAATGCCCTTCGGTTGCACGAAAAGCAAGTGACCGGCAACCGGATTGCGGGGCCACCTGGCTGGTTCGCGGCGCGCGTGGTCGGGGCACGGCTGCGGAGGGCGAGAGCGGTCTTGGCGGCCTCGGTGGTAGTGAAGCCACGAGCGGGCCTGGGTAGGCCCGACACGAGGGCGAGAGAGGCGGCTGTGCGGACATTGGGCCTCCACTTGCGCTTGCGGGACTCGCCCGGCGCCCGCCTTGTGCTCGGCAACAATGGTCTTGTCCACCAAGGCACGAAAGTCGACAAAGTCCACAATGGAGAGCTTGTCTTGCGGCTCCTCGGACAAACCCTCCATGAACTTCTCTGCTTGGCCTCATCGGTGGCCACCTCGGATGGAGCATAACGAGCCAAGTGGTTGAACTCGTGCAGCTACTCCATCACCGACTTACGCCCCTGCAGCGCGCGAAACTCCTTCTTCTTGACTTCATCAAGCGGCGAGGATGTGAGCTCGGCGAACGCCGTCCGGAACTCATCCCAAGAGGCGGTGTGGCGGCGGGCTGCATGGCCAAAAGTTCTCCCACGGAGAGTGCGCCCTGAAGGCGATGGGAGGCAAGAGTGCCTGTCTGGTCGAGGCGAGCAGCGTCGAGCTTACGCTCAACTCCGGCGCAGCCGGTCATCTGCGTCCAAAGGGTCCTCGGACACGGAGAACGTGGGGTTGAGTGCGAAGAAACTCGGCCAAACCCCACGAGGCGATGTCCACTGCCTGCCCGGATCACGAGGCAGGCAAGGGTGGAGGTGTTGCGCAATAACATCCAGCGAGACCCTCCTGTCCTCTCGAGCAGTTGCGCTCGATCGAAGAAGGACCTCGGCCATGGTCGGAGGAGGCGGAAGCTCCTCATCCAAACCAGTTGCGACCACGGCGCTACTGAGTACCTCCGACCATCTGGTTCAAGAATTTTAGGTTAGAAACCAAAGCACTAACATTAGAAGTTGATGGCGAAAAGCTAACGATTAGGGAAGGAGATATCACCTAACCGAAAGCCAAAAACAGCAAGTAAACAAACTTTAAATATTTCCAAAGAAGCTCCAAAACAGCAAGGAAACTCCAAACCAAGCTCAACTTCTCAATGCCATTAACCCGTATTGAAAGAGCGAGCAATGGTTTGTGAGAAGATAAAAATTTCAGCGCACTACAACAAGTTTAACGGTACTCATGAGCAAGGTTAAAGCGATAAACATCGTTAGATACTTAGCTAACTAGCATCACATCTTACCCTTTTATTCCCACAAGTTTTAGTTGATTAACCTCTCGTTTTCTACCTATTTAGAACCTTTGAGCCTGCTGTCCAGGAAATTGAGCGATCGCTGTCAGATTTTGCATCCAAGCTCCTAAGCCGAAATCTTCAACCGGAAGCTTCAAAACCTTGTGAGAACAGCTAACACTTCAATTTGCCAAACTCATTGGTTCCCAAAACCCAATTTAAACGATAATGACTATCTTTTGAGAGAAGGAAAGGAGAACAACTTTTAAAACTCAAATTAGAGCAAGATGAGATAGAAAGCTAAGATAGGTAAGGAATAAAATCTGAGAACTTACTTAAGCTTTCATAAATCATTTGATACTTTGAAATTAAGTTTTCCAAAATATCCTAAAGACGACCAAGCTTGGGTTACTACGGTCGGAATGGCTCGATACCAACTTTGTGAGGACCCGGTTTATTAGAACATCTTGTTTAACCATCCACTTGGTCCTAACAGTACAAATCAAATAAACCAAGCCTCGAGATATGTATACTTCCCAGAATTGCAGTATACACACCCCGGTACAAAATCATGCATCAATTCCATTCATACACATAGAGCCGAAGCAAAAGCAACAACTGAAAGACATACATAATATAAAGAGAGTTATTACAAAAGAGAGGCCAACCGGCCAAATGACACATAAGCAACTAAATTAAACAGCGGAAGCAAAATGGCCATAAGATGGCGATAAACAAAAGCCAATCGGCGTGCCTTTACCCACAAGGCAACCAACCGGACCGCCAAGCTAATGCGTCCCAAATAGCGCGCAACACAACTCACAAAAGTGAGGCCCTTGGGGCTCACCTTCTTCCTCTGCAACAATTAATATTAAGCAAAGCGGATGAGTACAAAACTTGTTTTGTACTACTTAAGACTGACGTGTGAGATAACGAGAACTATAATTAACTACATGCAAGCTTTATTTAAGTGGATGAGGCTCGGACTTATTTTGACATAAAGCAAGTTTTCATTTGCAATAGGGTAATAGATTCAAAGCAAGTTTGCAATTAACTTTTATTGTTCAAATAAAGAGAGACAATAATAACAATAGATGAGAACAACACCAACCTAGAAGTGACTAACCCATAGCCACCACAACAATAGCATGAAGTACCCTTCATACCACCCATGTCAAGTTTAAGTTTTTAAAAGGTTGTAGTCTAGTTCTTGTGCGACCTTACCAAGCATGTCCATAACCTAGGGCGAGGCTATTCGAATAGTTTTAACCTGCGGGGTGTACCAATGTACCCACACGATGACCGCCTTTCCACGACCACGGTTAGCACACTTCCTTTGGTATGCAGGCATGGCTAAGTCTAACAAGGCGCTTTCCAATGGGCGATGCTAATTAGAGCCGCAACCCACGGAGAAGGACACATTAGGCGCCTAACCGGTGCGCTAATGCTCCCCTCCAAAACACACACACAGAACACACCCACCGACCAGCTCATAATTAACACCTCCCAAAGTACTTAGTCAAGAGAGGTTCCATATCCCCTCGTGTGGTTGTACGCAATAAGCGCTTGGCTTAGTGACACAAGTAACTCGGTCCTTGGGGACTTAGGCACCATTCCACACACCCAACAGATCACATCAACATACCATTGTGCCCAAGTCAAGATATAGTTTTGTTTTCAGTTTTGATTTGTAAATCAATAAAACACAAGGGTTGGACATAATGGAGTAGTATAAGTAGTTGTGTGATCAAGATCACCGACTAAGTCGATGATCGCCCAATACTACCGATAACTAGGCATGGCTAAGCAATATTCATTCGTAATCTACTAAGTGATAAGAGTTCATCCATCGAACTCTAACCACAGCAAATAACCTAGGCTCAGGTAGTAGAGGATAACCATTTACCTACAGATTATGCAACTAGAGGTCTAACTAATCAATTTAACAATAAAATAGCAATGCATACATAGAAGTTAAACAAAATATTAGACTTTGAAAGTTAAGGGATCAATGGGAAATGATCAAACTGCTTGCCTGCTTGCTGTTGCTCAAATTGTTGCGGAGGGTCGTTCTCGGGGTTACATGCAAATATCGAATCCTAAGCGAAAGAGCGAAAACAACCAATAAGACGAGCAACACTTAAACAAAAGAGCAAGCAAAAATTATCCAAATGCGACGAAATTTGTACACAAGGTAGAATATGAATATACCTAGACATAGAAACTGGAAAAACTTAATTTGGATTTGTGGTGCAAAAGATATCCTCTAAAAACCTATTTTCGGCCATAATTAGCACTGTAGCAAAAATATTTTCAAAAATATTTTGGAGCTGAAATTTTTATGGTAGCTACCTACTGGTATATTGATAACCCATATAAAATTTCAGGTCATTTGGAGTTATAATGAAAGAGTTATGATTTGTCTAAATTGTTTAGGGTATTAAACAAAAATATGATCCTTATGATTTCTAAAAACAGTAAAATTTGTGAAACCAATTTTCCCGGCAAATACACTATCAGTGGAAGCTAATCCAATTGGATTCATACAAAAATGACTTATAGATTAAAAGTTATGCATTTTACAAGTTTGCTAAAGTTCTGAAAAACAGTATTAAGTTCACTTGTTTACTATTTTTGAAAAAGGTTTTCCAGGGTGGATCATGGTCTACAATTATTTTTCTAATTAAGTTCAAGTTATAAGGAAGCTAAAAAAATTGGAATCATCTAATTCGGGGCTAATATGACAAAGATATGAAAATGACAAGACCCAAATGTGATACTGATTTCTGGACTTAGCACTTTCGGGACCTTTTTATCATCCGGAGACGTGGGCGAGTGAGAGCCGTCGATCTCAGATCTAACGGACGACATTGAACCAGATCAGACCACTCCTCACGCGTGGAGCAGAGGGCGGCGTGGAGAGCGATGGCGTAGATCTCTAGATCGGACGACCACCAATGGGCTACGTCGCCCCCGACCTGGAGCTCCGTCCGACAACAGAGGAGCTCCCGGCCAAGGGCCAAAATGGGATCCTAGCACTATTGCGCACCTAAGGGCAGCCGGGACTTCGCCGGAGGTGGACGGAGGTGGCGGTGCGACGCGGCGGAGCGGGGGTGACCTCTACGGGAAACACGGCAATGGTGAAGTGGCTAAACCGCGCGCAAACGGGAGGGTGCACGAGCACTAGGAAGGTGTTAGGGACTTAAGGGAAGGGCTCGGCGCCACTGAGGTCACCGGAGGTGAGCCGGCGGCGAGATAGCGTCGGCGGGCAGATCTACAAAATTTACGCCCGATCGAGCTACGGCTCGCCCTAGGTGATTTAGCGCTTGCTTGAGCTACACTAGGGGTCTAGGGACTCACCGGATGACGCGGTGAGGCGGGGATGCGAAGATGGGGTGGCGGCGAGGGCTGCGGTGCGGGGAGCTTCACTGCGGAGGGGTCAACTTTGAGCAAAGCCGACCACGCGGTCATCGGATAGCACCAGCACACCCCAAGGGTGCCCGAGCAAGGAATCGAGGATGGGGACTTACTGAGCTGGGGCGAAAGGGGTAGTTGCGGCCGATTTGGGAAATCTGAAATTCAGCGCTCCGTTGAAGCAACAACTGAAATGGAGTGGGGTTAAGCACCACCGAGGTGAGGAGAAACAACAGGAGCAAGAAGGGGCCGAGGAACCTTTGGAGCACGGCCTTCAGAAGCTCGCGGGCAACAATGGCGGCGAGGAGATTTGGCGCTGGAAGCTCCACAAGGCGGTGGGTGCGGGAGAGCTCAAGGGTGTGTAAAGAAGGATAAAGGAGGACAAGGGGGCTTAAGTAGGCACGAGAGCACGAGCACCGTTGCTCGCCTCGGGTTCCAGCTGCGCGCTGCGATCGCCGTGGCGGCGGGGCGCAGTGGCGATGGACTTTCGGGCGGCTGGCTTGCGCGCATTTAATGCACTGCCCGTTGGCGTCGGGTGAGTGGGCGCGGCGCTACGCCTGAGCCGCTCACGCCATGGCGCGAGCGGCGCGAGCGGCGGCGCAGCGAGCGCGAGGAGGCGGCGAGGCCAGCCATTCGGTCGCATCCAACGGCTCCGTGCGATCGAGTCAAACGGCCGCGCTGTCGTCCACCGTCAGATGGACATCCAACGGTCGAGAATCGAAGGCAGCGGAGTTGTCCGAATGCTTACGAACAAGAGCCGTTCGATGGAGATCCAACGGTGATGGACGCGCTTCGCTCGGCCGTGCGGGTGCGATTAGTTGGCTCGGTCGAGTCAAGTGACTCGAGCCGAGCACGACTCGAGTCAATGAGCAGTACAAACCGTTAGGGTTTGATTTTTAAACCTGGCACTTTGGGGATTTAATTGAGGCATCAAATCGACTCCAAAATTTATGAAATTTTAACTGGAGCTTCCTGACCTTGGGGTTAACCTTCCATAAAATTTCCAGAGATTTTTGTGCACTGGAATTTTCCCAAAAATTTCCAGAAGGTTAAAACAGAGGTTTGACCAAGGTTTGACTTGCCTCTAAAATATTTCAAATAATTTCCAAAAATTATGAAATAATTCAGAGGTGTTACGAGGCAACCCTAGAACCAAGGAAAATTATTTCCAAGGGTTTGACAAAGATTTGACCAAGGAGGTTGTTGACTTGATAAATGAGGCTTTTGATTTTTAATTTTCCAAAATTCTTTTACAAGAAGTTCAGAAAAGTTTCAAAAGTAAAAGGATGAAGAAAAAGTTTTAATTTATCCTCATTTTATTACATTTGAAACACAAGCCAAATATGGGGATGTTACAGTTTATTCTTGGGCGATGAGGCGGACAAAGAGATCATCATTGAGTCCTTCTAGGAAATGTTCTTGCTTGGCTTCATCAGTTGCAACATCTTCAGACGCATAGCGAGCTAACTGGTTGAACTTGTGCAGATACTCGTTGACGGAGCGGTTGCCCTGGCGCAAGGTGCGGAACTCTTTCTTCTTCAGGGTCATCATGCCTGATGGAATGTGTGCACGGCGGAAAGCCTGCACGAATTCGTCCCAAGTGATGGTATGGTCTAAGCATCATCGTGGGATTGGATGAAATTGTCCTACCATTCTGATGCTAGTCTATTTACCTGGTGAGAGGTGAACAAAACCCTCTCACGATCAGTGCACTGGACCATGTCTAGTTTCTTGCCAACTGCCCTGATCCAATCATCAGCCTCCATTGGCTCGGCACTGCTGGCGAAGGTTGGAGGACACATCCTCATGAACTCCGATATGTTGGCCCTTGGAGGAGGTGGAGCATGAGCCTGAGGTTGAGCTGTTGCTGCTGCTTGCAAGTTTTGTGTGTTGTTGAGTGATTGCGCGAGTAGGTTGATCAGTTGTGATTGGTTGGCCATCATTTGGCGCCAATCAGGTCCTTCAGCTGGAGGGAGTGGTGACAGTGGAATTGGGTTCCCTTGATCAATCACGTTTTATCTGTCCTAACTGCTGGTGCTGCCACTGCCGTTGCGAGTAGTCACCATCTGCTAGATCTCCAAAGACTTAGAAAAGAGAAGAGAAACTATGGGGGATAGAGTGAAACAACAACCCAAATAAGACAACCAACTCAAGAGCTTTTCCAAATAACTTTAATAGCTTTATACAACGTTCGACTCGATTCTCACGATCTTTGGCGATCCTTGCCTAACGACGCTCCTTTAACACCTCAGGTCTTCAGGTCATGAACACCATGGTTAATAATTGTGAGACCATTTATAGAAAATTTGAAGGGAAAGAGAATCCATTTAACTTTGTAAAATGGTGAAGAGATGATTAGGTAAGAAGTAATTGCTAAAAGAAGCTAAGGATAGATAGATGACTTAGATGAGGAGAGAACAAGTTGTTGTTATTATTATTATCATTATATATATATAATAAGTTTTAAAGTTTTTCTACTAACGGTCATTCTAACTAGGATACGACCTACAGTCGAGATGGCTCTGATACCACTTCTTGTCGAACCCGAGAGGGAATGACACCGGGTTCTCTGTGTTTCATACACTAGTCCAGGAACAGCTAGTGTACACAGTCAAACAAAAGTGGATAGCATAACCACACAACGTCATTCATTGAAATAATTAGAGTTGCTATAAAAGGGGCGTACAACTAAAAAGCAAATTTCAGCGGAAGCAAAAGAAGTAAGGTATACCACACGATTCGCCATAGGCAATCGTGTGGAGGCATAGTCTAGTCGTCCAAAGTCTCATTCTCCTCATAGCATTCCTCTCCTGCTCAATAATTGAATTAAGCAAGAGTGAGCACAAACAACCGTGCTCGTAAGTCACACCCAGCAAGTAACAATTATAATGCATGCAAGGAATTAACAATGGGAGGCTTATATGGCTCAATTTGCATAAAGTGATATTTTCCATTTAAATATCCATACTAAATTTCTAAAGTAGTTTATTCTATAGCTAAAATTCATTTTCTAAAGCTCAAATTTTATAGTCAGATAACATTCATCAATGAGTGGTGAAGGATATCCTCCTGTCACATGACTACCCGCCCAAATCCCATTTGGATAGACATCCAAAACCATTGTAAAAGACTTTTGAAAATAAAACAAAAAATCTAACTTTGAGTGGCTTTGCTAGTATATCCTTGACTGTGGACACGACTATTCAAATAGTTTTATACTCTACAGAGGTCGTATAGCTTTACCCACACGACTAGTTATGGGCCTTGAATAGAAGGCTTCAACTACCAGGTCTAAAGAAGGATACGACTACTCGACGTGGTCGTAGGAGGGATACAACTGCTCAATGTGATCGTAAGAAGAATACAAGAAGGATACGACTATTCAACGTGGTCGTAGGAAGGATACGACTATACAATGTGATCGTAGGAAGGATAGTCTAAACTGAGAGGGAGGTCCAAAGAACAAGAGGGAGAACAGAGCACGGGAAACTGACCAAGACTGAGAGAGAGACTAGAGAAGAAGGTCGATGGACGGTGGAAGGCGGTCGAAGACGGCGTGGGCACTCCGGTGAATTCTTCGGCGGCGAGGTGATACTGGAGGTGGAGGTGGCGGAGGACCTTCAACAATGGTGCAATCCCTGGTGACCCGAGCTTCAGTCAGAGGACTTGGAGCTCGAAATCCCAGCAAATGAAGGAGAGAGAGAGAGAGGGAGAAATGGGGAAAAGGAAGAGGAAAGCGAGAGGCTCCGGGGCTCCTATTTGTAGCAGCTAAGGGGTTGGAAGCTTGACGGCATGGGCGCCTGGGCGAGGACAAGGTGGGAACAGGTGGGGGGAGGAGAAAGAACAGAGGGGCGTTGGTGGCGGCGAAGGACGGGCAATTAAATGTGCCTACTGCCAAGGGAGACAAGGGAGAGAATCGCGCTGAAGGCGACGACTTCGCAGCGGAGGTGATGGAATTTAATGCGCCGATGGCCCTTAATTCGTGGGGATTTTTGCGGCAGCCGTGACTGTGACCAGGCGAGGAGGAGGCTGACAAGCGGGGCCGATCGAAACCGAGTGGCTGGTTGAAGCCGAGAGGGTGGTCCAACCAAGCGGGTGATCGAAACTGGAAGGGTGATCGAAAGACTGGTCGACGCGTGGGGAGAGAAAAAGAGATGGGCCGAGGGGAAGGCGGAACAGACAGAGAAAGGGGATTTTTAACACCAGAGAACTCCAGCAAACTCAAAATAAACCAAATTTTGAATTAGTTGAAGTTTGATTTAGTTATTTAAATCATTTTTTATTTCTAAAATCTTAAGTTAAGCTTTAGAAATTCAACAAAACTAAATGGTTATTTTTATTTTAAATTTTTTCAAAAAACTCAGAAAATCAGGATGCTACATGAGACCTTCTCTGTGAGGACCCGGAATATTTAACTAGTAACACTTAACCTCCAAATGGTTCTAGCATTACTAATTAAACATTCTAAGCCTCGATGGACATATGTTTCCCAGAATTGCAACATATGCGCATCATCACAAAATTACACATCATTTCCATACAACAATATCACTAAGTTCAATAACAACATAAAGTAAAGTTATTACAAAAGAGAGCCGACCGGCCAAATAGAATAATATACAAGAATGACAGCGGAAGCAAAATGTGCCATAAGATGGCTAGAACAAAAGTCGACCGGTTAGCCACACACCCACAAGGCAACCGGCCAGGGACATCAAGCTAGTCGCCCATAAACTACCACAACACAGCTCGCAAAAGTGAGGCCCCTCAGGCTCACCTCCTTCCTCTGCAACAAAACAATTAAGCATAGCATCTGAGTACAAAGATTGTCTTTGTACCCGCAAGACTGACGTGTGGAATAGCAGACCTATTCATAACTACATGCAAGCTTGTTTAGGTGGAGGTTGTATGTCTCATTTTGCATGAAGCCAACTTTATTTGCAATAATGTAATACATTTAAAAGCAAGTTTGCAAATCTGTTTTTAATGTTGAAATAATGATAATAAAGATACATACAAGTAACCACAGGAAGTGACTATCCCAATAGCCACCACAACATAGCACGAATCACGATTCGTACCACCCATCAAGTTTTAATTTAAAAGGTTGTAGTCTAACTCTTGAAAGACCTCCCCAAGCGTGTCCATAACCTAGGGCGAGGCTATTCGAATAGTTTTAACCTGCGGGGTGTACCAATGTACCCACACTTGGACCGCCTTTAAGCCAAAGCACACTTCGTAGGTATGCCGGCACGGCTAAGTCCTCGAGCGCTTTCCAATATTGTGTATTAGCTACGAGCCGCTCGTATGGGTAGAAACACCATGCGCTTACATTGCAAGCGAAAGACAACAAATCCCATCCCGGGTGAAGTCTTTCGGACACTACAATCTCCCAACACCATCCCTCCTGCGACCTCCTGCGACCGGAGCCAATACACGCCAAAGTACTAAGTCAAGAGAGGTCCCATACCCTCTAGTGTGGTTATGCGCTAAAATGCTTGGTTTAGTGTAACAAGATGTTCGGTCCTTGTTGACTTAGGCACCATTCGAGTCACACGAGAATCACACCAACATACCATTGTGCCCAAGTCTAAATCATTTTGCTTTTAGTTTTAGTTTTCACAAGTAGACATGGCACAAGGTGGAAATCATAAATCGTAATAAGTTTTGTGTGATCAAGGTTATCGACAAGTCGGTAACCGCCCATTTCTAGAAGCTAAGCATGGCTAAGCAATTAATTCGCAACTACTAAGTGACAAGAGCCCATCCACGAACTCTAAATCACAGCAAGTAACCTAGGCTCATGGTAGTAGAGGATAATCATTTGCTAAGGAATGCATCTACTAGGCCAACTATTAAAACAAAGTAGCAATGCATACATAGAATTTGTAATCAACATAAATACTTAAAATCTGGGATTAACATGATCAAACTGCTTGCCTTCTTGCTGTTGCTCAATTGGTTGCGGAGGATCGTTCTGGGATTACCGCAAATGTCGAATCCTAAGCGAAGAGGCAAAAGAACCAAGAACAACCAATAAGGCGAGCCACAAATAAACCAATGAGCAAGCAACAATTATCCAAATACGTGAAATTTATACACAAGGTAGAATACAAATATACCTAGTCATAGAAACTGGAAAAACCTAATTTGGATTTGTGGTGCAAAAGATATTGCCTAAAAACACATTTTTACCATAATTAGCACTGTAGCAAAAATATTTTCTAGAGAGATTTTGAAGCTGGAATTTTTATGGTAGCTACCTACTGGTATAGAGGTAACCCATATAAAATTTCAGGTCATTTGAGTTAAAATGATTTAGTTATGATTTTCTTAAGATGCAAAACAAGCATAATGCACTTTCGAGAAATATAAACATGTGCAAAACCTATTTCACATTATAGTATGATAACAGAGGATTTCTAACATCAAATTTCTATTTTTAGGATTTCTGAGGAATTACTGGTGTCTATTACCTCATTAAATGAATTTTTAATTGCTACTAATAAGGTTAAATCTACTAACATATTTTTAAGTGTGATATAGACCTTCCACCATTTTTAGATTAAAGTTTAGTTAATGACAAATTTATCAAAGTTAAAATCATTCACTTAGCAGATATCTGAGAAAAGATATGCATTTTCCAAGTTTTAATACAATTCGGAATATATAAAAATAGCGAGAAAACCAACTATTAAAGATTACGAATTTTCTACTACTGAAGCATAGCTAAAAGCATTTTTATATTAAACTATAGGGAATACAAATTTATTGCAATTGGTTTCATGTAAAAGGATTTATCTAAATTAGTTATGAGTTTCTAAAGTTTTAGATCATTTTGATCGATAAACAATTGCTTACGAAATCTGAGAACAATCCAATAAAAGGAAATGGCGTGGGCGACTCCCAACCCTTGATCTAAAATCCTCGGCTCACGCGCGCGAAAATAGCGCGCGCATGAAACCTGTCGGGGTCCACCGTTGGATCAAGATCCAACGGCCCAAACGAGTGCATGCAACCGGACGATGCGGTTGCCTCGGTGGCTGCGACCACAGATCTAAAGATGAGCGGCTTAGAACCCACATCTAACCGGAAGGTCCGATTGCACACATGATCTCGGCGCGGATCGCAAGATGGGCGGTCGGAGATGATGAGGAACCGGATGGTCCGAATGCACTCACGATCAAGACCGCGAGATCTAAAAATGAGCGGTGGGTGATGATCGGAGTTCAAGCGAGGATCTTGACATGTGGGACCGTATGTCGGTGACTTCGAGTCACCCACATTTGGTTTACCACGTGCACAAATGCATGCTGGGCCCACAAGTCGGCGACTAAGCGGGCGGTTAAGACCGAATTAGTGATTCTAATGATTGACATTAAATAGATTCTAATGCTGCGAGATTTGATTTTAAACCCTCGGCCCACAAGTCGACCGAGGTTAATTCCGACGGCGATTAAATGCCGACTCACTTAATTAAGCAATGATTAGGCATTAATGATGTCGAGCGATCTTGAGTGAAACAGAGATTGATTTAAGGAGATTGGGCCCCGGTGGTGGCCCAATAATAATGATTAAGACACAATTAACAGCTAATGATTGGCAATTAATGTGTCCTAATGATCGAGCAGCGGAGCTTCTCGGTGACAAAACCGAGTGGCTTTGCGGTGGTCGTGGCGACTCGATGTGGCGGCGCCACAAACTATCAAAATGGGTTCGCAATAGTGTTGCGGACCCAGCGATGGTGACCTCGCCGGCGGTGGAAGTGCAGAGCAGCCGTGGCCGGAAAACAAAGATGAAGGCCGACACGGCAAAACACGAAAATAGCAAAATGCTCATTGCGGTCCAAGGAAGCGAGTGCCATGACTTCTAGGGACTATATAGGAGCTACCTTAGCGAGAGGAGCTCCAAAGATGGCGGGAAGACTTGAACACGATGAAGTCCACCGGGCCGAAGAAGATGAAGTGGAAGGTGAGGTTACGAGCAAAATGAGTGGAACCACATCATTACCACAGCTTCATTATAGCTCAAAGAGGCTCCAAAAGCAAGTAATTGCAAAAGAATCACTTACTGATTTGGAGAAGAAAGGGGTGAAACCAGCGAAAATCTCCAAACTTAAAATTGAGTGATTCTGTGAATGCAACCCAAAATCAAGTTAGGGAAATATAAAGGAGGTTGAGGGTTCAAAGGGTGCAAGAAATATTGAGGATGAACCACTTTGGACACCAAGGCTGCCATTGGAGCTCTACGGCCAACAATGGTGTTTTGAGGTGAGAGGTGTTCTTGAGCTCAAACACAGAGAATAGCTAAGTGTGGTGCAAAGAACACCGGGAGGACCTAGGAGCCAATTTATAGGAAGGGGATTAGGGTTTTGAGCAAGAACATGAGCCCATGGTGAGCTCGGTTCATGCTCGGTTGTAGACCACGAAATGATGGGAGCAAGTGAGCATGGTGACAATGGAGGAGAAAAGCACGGCGCATTTAATGCTCCACAGAGAGCGTTGACGAAAGCAACTTGAGGTGACACCACAACGCCATCCACTCAACCTCTCTCTCTCGCCATTGCCGCGTGCGCTCGAAGAAGCGAGAGGAGGAAGAAGAAAGAAAAACGACGGTGACCGTCGGATCGAAAATGGGCGGTCACGATTAAACAAGCTCGCCGGACGGTCCGATTGCTCTCAAGGATGCGGGCGGTTGGATTGAGATCCAACGGTCCCTATTGACCAATGCAGCGGAGGGTCGAATGCTTACGAACATGGGCCACGCGATCCGAATCAACGGTGATATCGCGCGCGCGTTTTAAACCGCGGCTCGGTGCGATTAGGTGGTTCAACCAAGTCAAGTGGCTCGGACTCGAGCCCGACTCGAACCCAATGAATAGTGAATTTGGTTTTAGGTTTTTAATTAAGTGAGACTTTTGAGGATTTATTTGGGGTAGCAAAATAACTCCAAAAATTCTGAAATTTTACAGGAGCTTGCTGACTGAGACATTGACCTTGTGTAAAATTTTCAGAGAGTTTTATGCGCGAATAAATCTCCAAGAATTCTACAAGGCTCTGTTTTAATGTTTGGTGAGAGTCAAACAGGTTTGTACCTCTAAAAATATTCAAACAATTTCTAAAAATTGTGGAATTTTTCAGAGGGTCACATACCACCACAGAGACTTAGGAAAAATATATCAGAGGATGATCATAAGATTTGACAAGATTGTTTTTGAAGGAGCAGATTTGTATCAAAGACTTGTGACTTTGCATTTCCATAAGTCTTGTACAATACTTGTGCAATACAAGCAGAAACACATGATGTAAGAAAAGTTTTAATTTCTACTCATTTTCTTACATTTGAAACACAAGCCCAAAATTTGGGATGTTACAACTCTCCCCCTTACAAGAATCTCGACCAGAGATTCCGTTTACTCGGAGAAGAAAGAAGGAAAAATGCACGAAGGCGATCTTCTCGCTCCCAAGTTGCTTCATCTACGGAATGGTTTGACCCTTTGAACCTTAAGGAACTTGATGACACGGTTCCTTGTTCTCCGTTCAGATTCCTCAAGAATCTGAGCAGGATGCTCGCGGTAGGTCAAATTCTCTGTACATCGAGAACCTCCAATGGAGCTTCCTCGGTTGGGACACGGAGGCACTTCTTGGTGTGAAACATGGAACACATCATGCACACCCTCAAGTGCGGTGGTAGCTCCAATGCATGCGATGGCGCTCCAACTTTCTCGATGATCGGTAAGGCCCAACATATCGAGCCAACTTGCCCTTGATGCCAGCGATGGCCCTTCAAGGGTGAGACTTTGAGATACACAAAGTCATTGGGCTCAAAGCTCAACTCACGGCGACGACGATGCGCATAGCTCTTACTGCTGGGTGGGCGTGCGCGGATGCTCGCGGATCAAGCGAACGACTTCGGCCTCATTAATCGAATCGGGCGGCGCGCTCACCGATCTCGACCAGTTCAATGGGGTTCGCATCTCCTCCCATACAAAGCCTCAAATGGTGCCATGCCAAGGCGGCTGAAAGGCGTTGTTGTAGGAGAACTCGGCAAAAGGTAGGCATTTCTCCACTTCTTCCCATAGGAAAGAACACAAGCACGGAGCATATCTTCCAACACTTGGTTGACTCGCTCCGTCGACCATCGATCCCGAGGATGAAAGGCATCTTGAAGTGAAGCGGGTCCCCATAGCCTCTTGCGGACTATGCCAAAACCGCGAGGTGAAAAGCGCACCACGATCGAAATAATCGTCCTCGGTACACCGTGAAGGCTCACAATCCTCGAGACATAAAGTTGGCCAAAGGCCCCACACGGCCGAGTCTTGGCGGGAAGGAAATGGGCCACTTTAGTCAACTTTGTCGATCACGACCCAAATAGCATCATTCCCTTTTGTGGCGGGGCAATCCGGTGATGAAGTCCATGCCAAGCCGAATCCACTTCCATTCGCAGCGGCAAAGGTGAAGAAGACCTCTTTGGGCGATGCTCGGCCTTCACCCGACGACACACGTCGCACTCGACAACGAACACGGCAATCTCGCGCTTCATTCGGGTCCACGAACCTCGGCGAAGATCTGATACATCTTGGTAGCCCGGGATGGATAGACAAAGGAGAATCATGGGCCGGAGAATCAAACCCGCACTTCCATGACCTTAGGAACCACAAGGCGCTGCCCAAACCACACAACGCCATGCTCATCCTCTGAAAAGCACTTGGCCATCCCATCCTTGATGTTACGCTGATCGCTCACACCGGCATCATCTGCTGTGCCGCCTTAATTTAGTCCACCAAGGTTGGTTGCACAACCAATGTAGCAAGAGAACCGTGCTCGATCAAACCCAAATTGAGGCGCTGGAATTTGAAATGAGGGTAGGTCTGCTCTTGGAGCATCAACATGTTGCAATACACCTTAGTGAGTGCATCCGCAACAACATTGGCTTTGCCGGATGGTGCTTGAATGACCATGTCATAGTCCTTGATCAATTCCAACCATCTTCTTTGCACGAGGTTCAGATCTGTTTGGGTGAACAAGTACTTCAAGCTCTTGTGGTGGAATACACCTCAACGGTTACCAATCGGATAATGCCGCCAAATCTTGAGTGCATGGACTCTGACTAACTCCAAGTCATGAGTAGGATAGTTGAGTTCATGAGGCCTCAAGCGCCGCGATGCATAGGCCACAACCTTGCCCTCTGCATAAGAACACAACCAAGACCACGACGAGAAGCATCACAATAGATATCGAAACTCTTGTGAATATCGGGAGAACAAGCAGCTGGGTGAGGTCAACGCTTCTTGAGTTCTGAAAACTCACATCACAAGCAGCGGACCACTCAAACTTCTTGTCCTTCTTAAGCAATTCGGTCATAGGCCGCAATCTTGGAGAAATTCTCGATGAAGCGGCGGTAGTAGCCACCAAACCAAGAAAACTCCGCACATCGGTGACCGACTTGGTGACCCCAAGATAGCACATCACCGACCTTGCTAGGATCCACGACCACACCTCGGCTGAAAGAACATGGCCCAAGAACGCCACTTCCTTCAACGAACTCGCACTTGCTGAATTTGGCATACGGTGGTGTTCACGCGACTTGCCCAACACAAGCTTAAGATGCTCGGCATGCTCTTCTTCACTCTTGGAGTAGATAAGGATATCATCGATGAATACCACCACGAACCTATCCAAATACTCCATGAATACCGAGTTCATAAGATTCATGAATAAAGCGGAGCATTAGTCAAACCAAAGACATGGCGGTGTACTCGTAAAGGCCATAACGAGTAGCAAAAGCCGTCTTAGGAATATCCTCGGCCACGATCGACTTGATGATAGCCCAATCTCAAGTCAATCTTGAGAAGACTCGTGCTCGGTCAATTGATCGAAAAGATCATCAATACGGGGCAAAGGATACTTGTTCTTTACCGTCACCTCATTAAGCGGACGGTAATCAACACACATGCGCAAGGTCTTGTCCTTCTTCTTCACAAAGATAACTGGACAACCCCAAGGAGATGAGCTAGGACGGATAAAACCCTTCTCTTGCAGCTCACCCGGTTGCTTCTTGACTCCTTCAACTCATTAGGAGGCATGCGTCGGCCTCTTAGAAATAGGGCGTGCGGGCAGCAACTCGATCACAAACTCGGATCTCGAGCAGGAGGCATCCTGGCAAATCTTGGGAAAGACGTCCGCGAAGTCACACACCGTGGGGGCGTCGTGAATCTCCAATCTTGGCTTCGCTTCAAGGACATAAAGATGGGGCTCGCATAGCTGCGCGAAACCCAACTGTTCACTGAAGGGTGGTGAGGTAGACAACCTTCTGGCACAATCGATTTTCCCCAAGTGTTGGGACAACCAATCCATGCCAAGAATCACATCCAAGCGCGCCGAGTCGAGTAGGATAAGATTCGCCAAGAATCCCACTCCTTCGATGTGGATAGGAACATCCGGCATACCAGTGGCTCTCATTTCCGAACCGGAGAGCGAATCGCGGTGGAATCCCCAAAGGAACACGGTGAAGCCCACAATCAACGACAAAAGACCTCGAAATAAGCGAATCACGAGGCCCGAGTCAAATAAAGCGTGCGCAGGCTGCAAATTAACAGGGCGTACCCAACACCACGTCGGTGCCTCTGTGCCTCCTCGGCCGAGATATGATTGACTCGGCCGCTCCCCAAGCCCGGGTCTTACGGTGGTGGTGACCACTCCCTGCCCGCGTCCTCCATTAGGGCGAGGGCGCTCGATCTTCTTAGGACAACTACCGCGTAGTGGCCCTTGTCGTGGCGATGAAGCGGTGGCGTCGGCGCGGGGTTGCGGGAACACCTGCTCTTTGGGTCGCGGCGCCGCGCCCGAGTCACGACTGCGGAGGGCGTGGGGCTGGTCTTTGAAGGCCTCGGCGGTGGTGAAGCCAAGGCACGGCCGCCGGTGCAGCCCAACTCGGGGACGAGCGAGGCCGGCTGTGCGGACCGCTGGGCCTCCACTTGCGCTTGCGGGACTCGCCAGCGCGCTCGCCTTGTGCTCGGCGATGATGGCCTTGTCCACCAAGGTGCGGAAGTCGGAAGTCCACGATAGAGAGCTTGTCTGAAGCTCCTCGGACAAACCCTCCATGAACTTCTCTGCTTGGCCTCATCGGTGGCCACCTCGGCGAGGCGTACCTCGCGAGATGGTTGAACTCGTGGAGGTACTCGATCCGCGATTTGCGTCCTGTTTGAGCGTAAGGAACTCCTTCTTCTTGACTTCATCGGCGGCGGGGACATGGGCCCGACGGAAAGCGGCCGAACTCCTCCCACGAGACCACGTGTCCCGCGGGCTGCATGGCGAGAAGTTCTCCCACCATGAGAGTGCCGCACCCTCCAAGCGATGGGATGCGAAAAGTGCGCTCCTGCTCGGCGGCGAGCAACGTTGAGCTTCGCTCAACGAGGCGCAGCCGATCGTCTGCGTCAAGGATCCTCGGACCGGGAGAAGGTAGGAGGCTGCGTGCGGAGAAACTCCGCAAGCCCACCACGAGGCGGTGGCCACCACCTCCAGATCTGACGGCGGCGGGGCGGAGGTGTTCCTCGCAATGACCTCCAAGATACGGGTGCGGTCCATGCGATTCCGCTCGTCGAGCGAACCTCAGCCATGGTCGGAGGAGGAAGCTCCTCATCGGGACTACGGTGATTCCGCCGCTCGTGTCCCTTGACCATCACGATTTACTAAGACAAGTTAGACACAGTTCAAGACCCAAGAGCACATAAACCCAAACTTAGTTAAAATGACCAACGAACAGCCACAAAAGAACATGAGATCATAAGTCACGAATCCACTTCCGAAACGACTAAC
Source organism: Ampelocalamus luodianensis (assembly GCA_036346255.1). NCBI lineage: Eukaryota > Viridiplantae > Streptophyta > Magnoliopsida > Poales > Poaceae > Ampelocalamus > Ampelocalamus luodianensis. Next base: position 52,384,263 of record CM070634.1, on the reverse strand, counting down.
CCGTATGGAAGAGCAGTAATCGTTTGAGAAGACCCAAAATTTCAGAACTAAAATCTGGCTCAAAACAGCCCAAAAATCGGGGTATAACCACCTAATAGAGTATAGGCATTAGCTAGTTTCATATCACTTCTTACCCCTTTCATTCCCACAAGTTTTAGTTGTATTTACTTCTCATTTCCTACCTTATATACTCACCACTAGCTAGCTGTCCAAATTCCTTTCTCCAAGCTCTCATGTTTCTCCCAAAACCAAGTTAATCGATAAAGGCTAATTTTTGAAAGGAGGAGAGGAACAACTTTTTCAAAACTTAAGTGAGAGTAAGGTGAGATGAGCAAGCTAAGATAGGTAAGGAGTAAATTCTGAGAACTTACTTAAGTTTTCGTAAACTATTTGAAAGTAAGTTTTCAAAGTATCCTAGAGGCGACCAAGCTAGGGGTTTCTACGGTCAGTATGGCTCTGATACCAACTTTGTGAGGACCCGGAATATTTAACTAGTAACACTTAACCTCCAAATGGTTCTAGCATTACTAATTAAACATTCTAAGCCTCGATGGACATATGTTTCCCAGAATTGCAACATATGCGCATCATCACAAAATTACACATCATTTCCATACAACAATATCACTAAGTTCAATAACAACATAAAGTAAAGTTATTACAAAGAGAGCCGACCGGCCAAATAGAATAATATACAAGAATGACAGTGGAAGCAAAATGTGCCATAAGATGGCTAGAACAAAAGTCGACCAGGTTAGCCACACACCCACAAGGCAACCGGCCAGGCACATCAAGCTAGTCGCCCGCAAACTACCACAACACAGCTCATAAAAGTGAGGCCCCTCAGGCTCACCTCCTTCCTCTGCAACAAAACAATTAAGCATAGCATCGAGTACAAAGATTGTCTTTGTACCCAAGAACGCGTGTGGAATAGCAGACCTATTCATAACTACATGCAAGCTTGTTTAGGTGGAGGTTGTATGTCTCATTTTGCATGAAGCCAACTTTATTTGCAATAATGTAATACATTTAAAAGCAAGTTTGCAAATCTGTTTTTAATGTTGAAATAATGATAATAAAGATACATACAAGTAACCACTGGAAGTGACTATCCCAATAGCCACCACAACATAGCACGAATCCACGATTCGTACCACCCATCAAGTTTTAATTTAAAAGGTTGTAGTCTAACTCTTGAAAGACCTCCCCAAGCGTGTCCATAACCTAGGGCGAGGCTATTCGAATAGTTTTAACCTGCAGGGTGTACCAATGTACCCACACTTGAGACGCCTTTAAGCCAAAGCACACTTCCGTAGGTATGCGCACGGCTAAGTCCTCTGAGCGCTTTCCAATATTGTGTATTAGCTACGAGCCGCTCGTATGGGTAGAAACACCATGCGCTTACATTGCAAGCCGAAAGACAACAAATCCCATCCCGGGTGAAGTCTTTGGACACTACTGTCTCCCAACACCATCCCTCCTGCGACCTCCTGCGACCGGAGCCAATACACGCCAAAGTACTAAGTCAAGAGAGGTCCCATACCCTCTAGTGTGGTTATGCGCTAAAATGCTTGGTTTAGTGTAACAAGATGTTCGGTCCTTGTTGACTTAGGCACCATTCAGTCACACCGAGAATCACACCAACATACCATTGTGCCCAAGTCTAAATCATTTTGCTTTTAGTTTTAGTTTTCACAAGTAGACATGGCACAAGGTGGAAATCATAAATCGTAATAAGTTTTGTGTGATCAAGGTTATCGACAAGTCGGTAACCGCCCATTTCTACCGAAGCTAAGCATGGCTAAGCAATTAATTCGCAACTACTAAGTGACAAGAGCCCATCCACGAACTCTAAATCACAGCAAGTAACCTAGGCTCATGGTAGTAGAGGATAATCATTTGCTAAGGAATGCATCTACTAGGCCAACTATTAAAACAAAGTAGCAATGCATACATAGAATTTGTAATCAACATAAATACTTAAAATACTGGGATTAACATGATCAAACTGCTTGCCTTCTTGCTGTTGCTCAATTGGTTGCGGAGGATCGTTCTCGGGATTACCGCAAATGTCGAATCCTAAGCGAAGAGGCAAAAGAACCAAGAACAACCAATAAGGCGAGCCACAAATAAACCAATGAGCAAGCAACAATTATCCAAATCGATGAAATTTATACACAAGGTAGAATACAAATATACCTAGTCATAGAAACTGGAAAAACCTAATTTGGATTTGTGGTGCAAAGATATTGCCTAAAAACACATTTTCGGCCATAATTAGCATGTAGCAAAAATATTTTCTAGAGAGATTTTGAAGCTGGAATTTTTATGGTAGCTACCTACTGGTATAGAGGTAACCCATATAAAATTTCAGGTCATTTGGAGTTAAAATGATTTAGTTATGATTTTCTTAAGATGCAAAACAAGCATAATGCACTTTCGAAATATAAACATGTGCAAAACCTATTTCACATTATAGTATGATATGAGAGGATTTCCTAACATCAAATTTCTATTTTTAGGATTTACAGGAATTCTGGTGTCTATTACCTCATTAAATGAATTTTTAATTGCTACTAATAAGGTTAAATCTACTAACATATTTTTAAGTGTGATATAGACCTTCCACCATTTTTAGATTAAAGTTTAGTTAATGACAAATTTATCAAAGTTAAAATCATTCACTTAGCAGATATCTGAGAAAAGATATGCATTTTCCAAGTTTTAATACAATTCGGAATATATAAAAATAGCGAGAAAACCAACTATTAAAGATTACAAATTTTCTACTCTGAAGCATAGCTAAAAGCATTTTTATATTAAACTATAGGGAATACAAATTTATTGCATTTGGTTTCATGTAAAAGGATTTATCTAGAATTAGTTATGAGTTTCTAAAGTTTTAGATCATTTTGATCGATAAACAATTGCTTACGAAATCAGAACAATCCAATAAAAGGAAATGGCGTGGGCGACTCCCAACCCTTGATCTAAAATCCTCGGCTCACGCGCGCGAAAATAGCGCCGCGTGAAACCTGTCGGGGTCCACCGTTGGATCAAGATCCAACGGCCCAAGCAGTGCATGCAGCCGGACGATGCGGTTGCCTCGGTGAACCGCGACCCACAGATCTAAAGATGAGCGGCTTAGAACCCACATCTAACGGAAGGTCGATTGCACACATGATCTCACCGCGGATCGCAAGATGGGCGGTCCGGGATGATGAGGGAACCGGATGGTCGAATGCACTCACGATCAAGACCGCGAGATCTAAAAATGAGCGGTGGGTGATGATCGGAGTTCAAGCGAGGATCTTGACATGTGGGACCGTATGTCGGTGACTTGAGTCACCTGCTTTTGGTTTACCCCACGTGCACAGCGCCGACTGGGCCCACAAGTCGGCGACTAGCGAGGCGGTTAAGACCGAATTAGTGATTCTAATGATTGACATTAAATAGATTCTAATGGCTGCGAGATTTGATTTTAAACCCTCGGGCCCACAAGTCGACGACAGAGGTTAATTAAACGGCGATTAAATGCCGACTCACTTAATTAAGCAATGATTAGGCATTAATGATGTCGAGCGATCTGAGTGAAAAGAGATTGATTTAAGGAGATTGGGCCCCGGTGATGGCTAATAATAATGATTAAGACACAATTAACGACTAATGATTGGCAATTAATGTGTCCTAATGATCAGCAGCAGGAGCTTCTCGGTGACAAAACCGAGTGGCTTTGCTTGGTGAGTGCGTGGCGACTCGATCGTGCGGCGCCCTAAACTATCAAAATGGGTTCGCAATAGTGTTGCGGACCCAGCGATGTGACCTCGCCGCGGTGGAAGTGCAGGCAGCCGCGGCCGGAAAACAAAGATGAAGGCCGACACGGCAAAACACGAAAATAGCAAAATGCTCAGCTGCGGTCAAGGAAGCGAGTGCCATGACTTCTAGGGACTATATAGGAGCTACCTTAGCAGAGGAGCTCCAAAGATGGCGGGAAGACTTGAACACGATGAAGTCCACCGGGCGAAGAAGATGAAGTGGAAGGTGAGGTTACGAGCAAAATGAGTGGAACCACATCATTACCACAGCTTCATTATAGCTCAAAGAGGCTCCAAAAGCAAGTAATTGCAAAAGAATCACTTAGGAGTGGAGAAGAAAGGGGTGAAACCAACGAAAATCTCCAAACTTAAAATTGAGTGATTCTGTGAATGCAACCCAAAATCAAGTTAGGGAAATATAAAGGAGGTTGAGGGGTTCAAAGGGTGCAAGAAATATTGAGGATGAACCACTTTGGACACCAAAGTGCCATTGGAGCTCTACGGCCAACAATGGTGTTTTGAGGTGAGAGGTGTTCTTGAGCTCAAACACAGAGAATAGCTAAGTGTGGTGCAAAAGAACACCGGGAGGACCTAGGGAGCCAATTTATAGGAAGGGGATTAGGGTTTTCGAGCAAGAACATGAGCCCATGGTGAGCTCGGTTCATGCTCGGTTGTAGACCACGAAATGATGGGAGCAAGTGAGCATGGTGACAATGGAGGAGAAAAGCACGGCGCATTTAATGCTCCACGAGAGGCGTTGGCGAAAGCAACGAGGTGACACCACAACGCCATCCACTCAACCTCTCTCTCTCGCCATTGCGCGTGCGCGCTCGAAGAAGCGAGAGGAGGAAGAAGAACGAGAAGACGACGGTGACCGTCGGATCGAAAATGGGCGGTCACGATTAAACAAGCTCGCGGACAGTCGATTGCTCTCAAGGATGCGGGCGGTTGGATTGAGATCAACGGTCCCTATTGACCAATGCAGCGGAGGTCGAATGCTTACGAACATGGGCCACGCGATCCGAATCAACGGTGATATCGCGCGCGTTTTAAACGCGGCTCGGTGCGATTAGGTGGTTCAACCAAGTCAAGTGGCTCGGACTCGAGCCCGACTCGAACCCAATGAATAGTGAATTTGGTTTTAGGTTTTTAATTAAGCTGAGACTTTTGAGGATTTATTTGGGGTAGCAAAATAACTCCAAAAATTCTGAAATTTTACAGGAGCTTGCTGACTGAGACATTGACCTTGTGTAAAATTTTCAGAGAGTTTTATGCCATGAATAAATCTCCAAGAATTCTACAAGGCTCTGTTTTAATGTTTGGTGAGAGTCAAACAGGTTTGATACCTCTAAAAATATTCAAACAATTTCTAAAAATTGTGGAATTTTTCAGAGGGTCACATACCACCACAGAGACTTAGGAAAAATATATCAGAGGATGATCATAAGATTTGACAAGATTGTTTTGAAGGCAGATTTGTATCAAAAGACTTGTGACTTTGCATTTCCATAAGTCTTGTACAATACTTGTGCAATACAAACAGGAAACACATGATGTAAGAAAAAGTTTTAATTTCTACTCATTTTCTTACATTTGAAACACAAGCCCAAAATTTGGGATGTTACATTCTCATGCTAGAGCCACCGCACACGAAGTGCCCTACTGAATTTTTGCATATCCAGCACCCCATGTCCCCCCTGATTGGTCAGTCAACACACATTGTCCCAATTTAGAGTGCAGTGACCACCGTGGGGTGTTTGTCCCTCGCCACAACCAACTTTGTCGTGGTTTGTCGATTTGCTTCAACACCGCCTTAGACACTTAGGCAACGCAAAGGAGGTCGGTTGGCACTAAAGAGAGTACCGATTTGAGGAGAGTTAGGTGGCCTCCTTTCAACATGAGTGGCCCTTTCCATACAACTAGCCGGCTAACAATCTTGTCGATTAGAGGTTGGAAGTGAACTCGCCGAAGTCGCCGCAGGGACAGTGGCAATCCCAAGTACTTTGTTGGGAATGCTAATCTTTGAGCAGGGAGAGCTTGTAGGATGTTGTCGAGATCTAAGTCGTCGCAACGAATTGGGAGTATGGAGTTCTTGTGGAGGTTGGTACTCAAACTACTGACCTGCCTGAAATAATGCAGAAGTTGGACCATTGAAATGACTCTTCGTTACATGGCGCAAGGAAAATGGCAGCATCATCCGCATAGAGTGAAGCGCGTAGTCACGCGGCTCAGCCGCCTAGTGGTGAAAGTATGCCAGCTTCAAGGGCTAGGTCGAGCAACCACTGTAGTTGGTCGATCGCTAGTACGAAGAGGTATAGGGAGAGAGGGTCGCCGTGACGGAGCCCGCTGCGATGTTTTAAGCTCGGACCCAGTGTGCCATTGAGGATGACTCTTGAGGAGGATGTTGCCGGAGAGATGGTGATCTATTCCGTCCAACGGGGTCGAAACCCCTAGCCTTCAGGACGTAGAGTAGGTAGCTCCAGGAAACTGAGCCGAAGGCTTTCGCTATATCCAATTTCAGCCGGAGCATTGGCATGTTGCAACTGTGGTAATATCTAGATTTGTTCTGGATGTAAAGAAAGTTGCCTTGAACCGCTTCATCAAATTTGTAATTACATTTCTATTCAAATTCACGTGTGCGTAGGTATTCTTGTGGATGACATGATACTATTCTAAATCGACATTTTGCTTGCACATTAAGATTTACTAGTGAGGTTTCTGTACTAAAAAACCAAACTGTTAGGTGCGTTGTCACTGTCAAAGACATTTTGATTGCACGTTCAGGTTTTCTAGTGAGGTTGTGTACTATAAATTGAAACTTGATTGGTGCGTTGTCATTGTTGAATGACAATTATGTGGCCGTTGTTTTTCTTTTTTCGTAAGTAAAAAAAATAACAAGACAGACACTGCTGCAATGGAAGGATGCAGCAGATCTCCTTGTAGAATCCTCAGACCAAGCATCGTCATCATCCATGGTCGCTACCGGAGGGCGTGCCGCTTGTGCTCAACACGTAACCGGTCAGATCGATCAATATGATAATTCATTCTTTCAAAGAGCAAAAGCTTAATAGTCACCGGTGCCATATACTAGACTAATAATGCTTTACATAATCGTTCAGGAATTATGATTATCAGGTTAGTGCATGTTGCGTTGGAGATAGTGATGGCTTCACTGCTTGCGTCGACACAGCAGATCCGCAGAAGTGCCATAGGAACTACCGAAAGGCCGATGCTCTTTGCAGTAGTACTATCAAAGAGGCTGAGTACAAGTAAATAACCATTCCCCATATCCAGTTGTTGGATTAGAAACTAATCCAGACCCCTCGCAACTAAGAGAAAGAATGGGCCTATTTGGTTTAGTACTTCAGGTAGTTTTACTAAAATTTTGACAATGTCAAAACCCACAATGTCAAAATCTAGACAAAAAAGGTAGTGTTTGGATCGCAGTCATACCAATTCACGGGTAATGCCGAAATTAATATGTTTGGATTGCAGTTATACCAAAATTGTGAGTGTGACGTGTGGGTCCCGTGTGACATCTGTTTTTTTCTCCAAAATATGTCAACATGGGTCTTGTTTTGTTGATAAAATAACAAGGAATACAACGATTCAAACGGATCACAAATCAGATACTCGGTTTAGAAAATATGATCATTTCTAATTTATAAATCAAACTAAGCATGCATTTAATACTAACACCCCGACCAACCGTGTTGCGTCACGTGTCGGAGTAATCCCATTTCAACCGCGTCTGGGCGGTGATTTTGGTCGCCCGAAGAAACCCCAGGCAGGCGGGTGAAGAAAAAAATTGGCAACTAAACCAAACACTAACCAAATTTTCAGAGTATTACCAAAATTTTAGTTTGGTTCATTTTGGTATTGAACCAAACATGCCCAATAAGACCAAGAAGGAACTAATCCTGGTTGACATTTTAGTTAAAGGAATTTTCCAAAAAGAAATTAAAAATATAGATGTTTTTATTAAAAAAAAAAGTTACGTGCTTATTATGGTATTTCAATTTAGTAGTTAGATTTTGCAAAAATACTGCGACAAATTCATGATTGGAACATTAAATCTCTTGTGTAGAAGACCTAGCTCTTTTGCTGCCTACATGAGTATGAAACCTTGGGAAGGCACCGGCCGGCCCATGTTGGCCCCAGACTTTGCTGGACCCGTGCCCAGCCTTGCTAAGGTTCATGCGTGTATTTGTAAGTTCATGCGTATCCTTGGAACTGTTGCAGCACGTTGTGCTACCATGTTTAGTACTCTCTGTTCGCGGATATTCATTTTGACTACTTTATTTTTTTTGCACATACTTGTCACTTCCCCATTCCGAAAGTGGACTTCCCAAAATGCCCATATCAACTCCCTCTATCACCATTCCTTTGACTACCTCGTTTTTTTTGTACCTGTCAATTATTAGAGGGTATTTTGGTCCAATTTTGCCGAATCATAACTTCTTTGGTTTATGTGCTCAAATGTGAGAAGTTTTTTTTGTGAACGGAGGGAATATTTCCCCTAGCTCAACACTCAACATAAGTGTTGTTTTAGAATGTGCAATCAAATATTCTAATCTTTGACAACCATGATGTGTGTATTTGAATTTTAAATCGATCTTGTCATCGCATCATCATCGTATTTCTCTCTAAATGATCTTTCAAGGCCCATAACTTCCTCTGACCTACAAGTCTCTCAACTCTCTGTGTCTCATTCATTTTTTGCATTAGTAGTATTCTACCTAAAGAAAAAGTTGCGGATATTAAAGTCACTCTTTAAAGTTAAACAGTTACTCCTATTATCAGCTTACCTGCACCTGTAATAGAAATAAGAAAGGAAATTCGGGAGAATCGTTCTCACTCACATCACATGGCTTTTCTTCAAGAAAGTGTACCTAACCCAGTCCTTTTACGAAAGTGTGTCTGGCACAGTCATCTTAGGAAGCGACTTTTGTCCCTTTCCATTTTGGCCCCACTTCATCGCTCCAAAAGTCCTAACATCCCTGTCATTTCCGCTGCCAGCTCAATTCTATTACTAACAAAGAAGCGTAAGACGGAGCCATAGCTAAGCGAATTAAAGTCGGTAGACATGGAGAACAAACTCGGGCGCATCAGCGATGAGATGCCCTGCGGCCGGCCGCGGGGGCAGGCCTCCACGGTACGTGATCATATCCAGGACAGCAACGGGCAGTTTCTCGCCCCCCACGCCAACGCCGGCGACGCTGCTGCCGGTGCCCTTGCGTGCGGTCTCCTCAATGTTGAGGCCACCTACACCTCCGTAGTATAGCATATATGCAGCGGTCTATCCATTATGGTCGCTTGATTTGCTTGATTACTTGCCATTTCTTTTTTATCTTAACTTCATCAGCTTTTGACTCAGATTTCAACTCAAATTCACCTATGCGTATGTGTTCTTGCTATATGAACTTCTTACTAAAACATTAAAACTTATATGGTCTGTGTTTCTCTTTTGTTCAGTCGAGAAATTACAAGACAAACAGTGCGACAAAGGAAGATCTCCCGGTAGAATCCTTTGGCCAGCCTCATCATCCATCGTCACTACCGGAGGGCGTGCAGTTTCTGCTCTACACTTTACCGGTCAGATCGATCAATATAATCAGCTACTCATAAATCAATCGTTGACAACTGATAATTATCAGGTTAATGAAGTTGGAGATGGCGATGGCTTCACTGCTTATGTCGACACGGCAGATCTGAGGGAGGCCGCAGACGTACCACGGGAAGTGCATGAAGCTTTAAGTGCGAGGGCTCAGTCAAGGGGCTACCAGAACTACCAAAGAATCGATGCTCTTCGGAGTAGCGCCATCGAAGAGGCTGAATACAAGTATGCAATTAAACTAAACCATTCACCTTACTCTATAAGTTATGTCTGTCCTCACCGATTGTTACAGCACAAATCCTAGGCTGTCTGGTAGTTGCTTCAAATATTATGCCTTTCCTCTATTTTATTTTTTTTTTGCCATATCTCAAATACACTATCGCAAAATTTTCATTTCAATCTATTATCCCTCAAATTAATTCCCTGCCTCAAGTTCTTCATGTTATGTGTATATATAGTTGGTATATTGCCTATGTGGCTCAGTTAGTCCTTTAGGCCTCCCTAGGTTGTAATATATACTCTTGGGTTAATCCCTAATAGAAGATTTTAGGGAAAGACCCTAGCCATCCACTCCAATCTGGTGGTGGCATCTCCGACACAACCATCACCATCTCTGGTGGTGGTGCCATCATCACCTACAGCACCACTGCACTACTTGTGGTTGCGATATTCGATGTCGATTCCTAAGATCTGATCACTGCCAGACCCGAGCTTGTCGTCAATATTCCCGATTTTGTCGCATTGGGTACAACCTAGCCTGATTGTCACTGTCACCGGCCTGGAACTACTTGGATTTCCATCGCCTCTGCCCTCTGCAGTCTCTTCTTCTGCACCTTGGGCACAATCATCTTCACCAACTATACGCAATATTGGTATGGCGGATACGATAATTTTCTATTTGTTCAAAAATACAGCGATACAGATGTATATATATATTAAAAATAGTAAAAATATAAAATACGATATTTAACCTCTCAGGCTAATTAAAATACGATACCCCGTTTGTTTTCCCTAGCTAATTAAAATAAGATACCTCATTTGTCCTCAAGACCTCAACTAATCGGACTACCTCACCAGTCGCCTCTTCCTCCTCGCTACGCTACATATCGTTCCACATCGCAGTCGCAGCACCAGCCATGTCGGGCAGAGCCGGCGGTGGGCGGTGAGGCTGGAGTCCGCTCGACGCGATCCACAGCTTCCCGTTGACGCCCCTAGCACCTCATGTCCCAGATCGACACCACCATCGCCTCCACCAAGTACGCTCAAGTCTACGCCCTCCTAGACCCCGCCACCTCCGCATCCTCATGGTCGCAGCAGCCTCCGCGCAAGGGCGAGGGGCGGGAGGAGGGGGGCCAGCCGTCCGCCGCGTGCTACGACGCGAGGGTCGCGGACAAGGCATACCGGGCGACGTGAGCGACACTCGGGGCCGGGAGGGCGGACGGGGTCGTGCAGTCGCTACGGGTGGTGCTGTCGAGCTGCCTGCCGGAGAAGGCGGTGGCCGTGGCGAAGGTTAGGTGGATGCTAGCCATCGCGTCCGTGTAGTTGCACAAGCAGTAGCACCAGCACTGGTGATGGGCCGCCAAGGTTGGGCTGGGAGCAGTAGTTTTTCTTTTGGCTGGGCTTTTTTTCATGTCTTATCTGCGTATTTGGGTGTATCCGAACGTATCGCCCACTTTTTTTTAAAACGCAAATATTTTCCGATACTTCCTGATATATATCGGGACCATACCCGTACCCGATACGTGTCGAAATACCGGTCCGCAGCATAACAGCCGTATTGACGCATCAGAGTTCACCACCACTGCCGCCGCATCCTTCGATCTACTTCACTTCGACTAATCTGAAGCCTCTACTTCATCACCCATGCTCTTCTTCACTGCCTGCTCTGTGGCCCCTACTTGAGCTCACCATCACTCCTACCGTGCTTCAAGCCGCCGCCACCATTGCCTGCTATCTGTGCTGCTAGGTTTGTGTTGCCGTTTTGGAGGCTTGCTGGGGCTGACGCTTTTATTGGGCTGTGCTATTCTTTGGGCTGTGCTGCCGTCTTTGGTGATCAAACAGAGATGGGGATGAACAGAGCTTCTGGTGCTTTTGTCCTGATGGCTTCGACTACTCTGTTGTCTCCCATGTGCTGTTGTGCCTCTGCTGTTACCTGATTGCGTGCTGCTGTAGCCGATTGTTATTGCTGGCCCGACTATGCGCTACCGTGAATGATTGCACGCTGCAATAGTCGATTGCTATTATTCTGAATGAATTATGTTGTTGTTGTTGCTATTCTTGCTGCCTTCTCTTGCCCCCGATGCCTTCTCTTGTCCCCAATGGTTTTCTTTTCTGGTGGTGCTCTCCAAAGTCAGATTATCTACCCTTATTGCAAGAGATCTAGCCATATCATGCTCAGCGGTACTTTAAGCTGCATCCTGAGTTGAGGCCACTGTAGGGTTTGTCTCGTCGAGGTTTCACCAGCGGCGGATTCAAAATTTTTAGGATAAGTGTTCAGAGTTCAGAGCTAAGTTGTCCAGATACGCTGATAGCAATATGTCAATACCATGAAACATCATTTCCGCCAAAAACACTGATACGACGATATGTGTATATATAATAAAATACAAAAAATATAGAAATTAATGATTTTATATGAGGAAATAGACGATATAAGGCAATCATAATAGCATGAATTAAACAACAAATTATAGATATCAATAACAGTTGAGGAGGTAAAAACTAGGAATATAGCTATTTTAGCTCCAAGCTTCATATTTTGCTGAGTTATGTAGTTTTTGCAGGAAGCAACCAAAACTTGTGCTTGGTACTTAGCCGTTGTTATTTTCTCTATTTTTTTTTGTTCTGGGTTGTAGCAGTTATACCGCTAAAACTTGTTTTCTTCCTCTAATAGTGATTGGTAGAGCTCTTGTCTTCTTTTTCAAAAAAAAAAAAAAACTTGTGCTTGGTTGTTGTTGTTTTCTCACTTTTTTCTGTTCAAGGTTGTAGCAACTAGACTACTAAAACTTATTTTTTTTCCCTTTAATAGTGATCCGTAGAGCTCCTACCTTCTTTTTCAAAAAAAAAAAATTTGACAGTTGCATACCTTGCTGATCCTGCTCTTTTTTTGTTTTTTTTCCCGTCAGCAAGAACCCCATCTAAAAATGTTCCTTCCATTGAGCAAAAATTAGCATGTAAACATATGTAACAAGGGCCCAACTATCTATTGGAATGAATCAAGAAAGCAGAGGAAGAGGCTAGACTCTAGAAAGAACCGGAGCTGGAGTAGAGTAGAGCTAGGGAGAAGAAGTGGAGTGCGTGGAACACACCTAGATCTGGAGAGAGAACGATGACGATGAGCTGGATATGCTGCTCCCTTCTCGCCGCCACGCTCCCTCCCAGGCACTACGTCTTGGTGCTGCCCGCTCCCTTCCTCCCTATTTGTCACGCTATCACCCGCTTGCTCGTGTCGCATCTCTGTTCACCCGTGCAGGTGCGCAGCCGCACGCTCGCCCTGCGCCGTCTCACGTCTGCTTGCCATCGCGTCGTAGCGTTGTGTCCACCGACTATCGGTCGCCTTCGTAGCCCACACCTCACTCGTTTGCCACTTGGAGGCCGGAGCGCTCCCCCTACCCAGCCACAAGATGAGAGAGAATAGAGGGTAGGGTTTGGTGGGCTGGAGTAGGTAGAAAAATGGGCCTAATGTGTTACATGTGCCATACACGAGGTGTGGAGAGAGTATGTTGAATTCATTTACGGATACAAATATATAATTTTGACTTAACTAATAACATATACATCTAATATACCTATTATATACCAGATATTTGCCAAAAAAAATAGGTGCCCTTGGCCAATGGAGGGTCTGCTAGGTTTCACTGCTCCTTCTCCTGTACCTGCCAGTGCTCTACGAGTGCTTAGGAGGCCCTTGCAGCTCAGCCGAGTCAGCTTCAGACTTACATGAGCAACTTTCAGGCTCTACTGAGTCAGTTATAGGCATCTTTTGGTGCGTCTGTTAGTTTTTATACTACATCATATTTTATGTCGAGTAATAAATCTGGACTCACAGGCTTCTTTTCATATGATATCAGCTAGCTCTGAGCTCTCGTCATGCCAGCCTGCTATAGGCAGTGTGTCTGTTCAGATAGCTGATGTCACCTCCTACATAGTTACTTATCAGGGACTCTTTTGACTCCTCAGTTTGTTGTCCTGTATACACACCCTTGTGCCTTAGCTCTCTATGAACAGCATGTCTAGTGGACAACTCATCGAAATACATTGTTTGTTGTAATTCATGATTCTTGTTGTTTTATCCAGGATGCTCAGACAAGGACTCATTTGTATTGTCCATCTCCATAGAGGTTCCTAAGGACTCTACATCCATGACCATTTGAGTCTCCATCCTAGACTACATTATCCATTGATACTCGTTCAGTGTCTGCACAAATTTTAGCATGCTCTACCAGCTTCCCTCGGTGGCACTATCGTTTTGGTCATCTATGTTCATCTTGTCCATCCACCTTAGCTTGTTAGGGTGTCTTAGGTTGCGTCTCTATTGACACCAGTTTTGATTATATGATTGTAAGTGTTGAGTTTGAGTGTGATATGAATCGAGTTTGAGTGTGATACCATTTTATTTCCTACTTCAACTCATAGTTCTACACCTATACAGAGTTTTTCATGTACCACTATAATATATATCCCATAGTCCATAGGGAAAAAGCAAGAACTTCATTGTAAACATCTCCGTATGCAGTGATATTTCTTTCGTGGGTCCGTGGTTTTTCCAAAAGGATTTTCCACAAAAATCCATGTCTCCTGTTCGTATTTTTCTGTGCATTATTGACAACAAGTGGTATCATAGAACATGATATTCGAGTTGCAATCCGAATCGATATCAAATTCGAGGCCATCTCTGCGTCAAAGACAAGGAGTAGCTATTTCTTCGCACGGAATAAAGCAGGAAGCATAGTAGGCTGATCACAAGGCGAGCAAAGCAATAACAACAATTATTTCTAGAAAGAGAAAAAAATAGCACAACAGCCTTGATTGCAAAGAAAAGGCGACTAGGCAAAGCAACATTGATTGCAAATAAAATAACATTAAACAGAAAAGGAGTAGGAAGATATTTCGTCGACTGGCTTTAGCTTGAATTCATCCTGGCAAAAATTGCTACGTACACACACCAAGCGATTTGCTAAGCTCACACGAGAAAGCGTACTAGCATCTCTAGTCTTCATTGCTTCGCGTACATAGAAGTGTACCCAAGATACTGTGAATTCTTTACTAGGTACACACAGATTTGCAGCAGCAAATTTGAGATTTGTTCCACATGGTGACTTGGAAGTATGGTCTTTCGCTGCTAGATTGAGACATAAGGTTTTCTCTATAGCAAGTCAAGATGTGAGCTATCCTTTCATAGCTCGATTTGGATGACGCTTTATCAGGGATCGACAACATACCCGCTACATGGTCTGTTAAGAAGAAGCAAAGAAAAGATCGTAAGATCTTATCTCAGATTCATCTTCATCTATTATCAAATAATATTCTATAGTGGTTTTGAAGGAGAGGAATGTCGCCGCATTATAGTTGAAACTAGAGCAGATTTGTATGACCAAAGATCTGACCAGTAAGATGTATTTGAAGAAGAAGCTTTATTCGCCCAAGAAGACAGAAGGTGGAATATTATTGAACCATCTGATAGCGTTCAAAGAAGTATTCCCGTATCTCGAGTCTATGGAGGTAAAATATGATGATGAAGATCTGGGTCTTATTCTTTTTGCTCGCTTCCTAGTTCATAATCTACGTTCAGAGATACTATTCTATATAGTTGAGATACTCTTACACTTAATGAAGTCTATGAAGCACTATATGTGAAGAAAAATAATGAAACTCATGATTCCAAACAAAAGTTCAAATTCGCATGAAGAAAGCCTGGTTCTCTCTGGCAAATAACAGAAGAGGAGTTCAAATGTCGATTCAAGAGGCAAAAGCCAGAGTAAAAATTACAAAGACAGATTGAAATCCAGAGATAGGTACTAGTCATGCATATATTGAAACAAAGATGGACATGACTTATCTAAGTGCTAGTCGGTAAAGAAAAAAAGGATAAAAGAAATAACAATTTCATGAAGGATCAATAAGAGGATGGTGCTAAAGCCACTATTGTTACTAAGCAAAATTCTGATGGAGATGTTCTCATTGCCTTTACTAGTAATTCTAAAACTAGTGATGAGTGGATTCTTGATACGGTCTGCACTTCCACATGAGTCCGAACTGATATTGGTTCGTGAATTATGAAGCTACGCCAAGTGATCTTATGTTAATGGGTGATAATTCACCATGAAATATTGTCGGCACTGGTTCTATCCAAATCAAGATGTTTGATGATACTATCAGAACTTTATCAGATGTTCGACATATTCTGTGTTTGAAGAGAAATCTTATCATATTCTGTGTTTGAAGAGAAATCTTATCTCACTGAGTACTCCTGATATGAAAGGGTGTAAGTATTCAAATGGAAGTAGAGTTCTGAAGATCTTCAAAAGCTCTCTTGTTGTGATAAAATGTGATATAAAAGTTGTCAACTTATATCATTTACAAGATACTACAATTTTAGTTAATACTGTTGTTGCCTTAAATAAAACATCTGATTATGATGCTACTAATCTTTGGCATATGTGTATAGAGCATATGAGTGAAATTGGCATGATGGGGTTATGCAAAAGATGATTCCTTAATGGTCAAAGCATCGACATGATGAAGTTTTGTGAACAATGTATCTTCGGCAAGCAAAAGAGGATGAAGTTCATCACATCAATTCATTCTACAAAAGGTATATTGGATTATGTTTAGTCTGATTTGTGGAGGGAATCCCGTGTTCCATCTCTTGGAGGTGTTGGCTACATATTGACCATCATTGATGATTATTCAAGAAGAGTTTGGCTATATTTTGTTAAGTACAACTCGGATGTGTTCAAGACTGATACGGATCAATGTGTAATTGATACATAATGTGGCCCAATCTTTTGCGATACTTGTATTTCAATCTTGATCGAAGCAAAACCCTAACTTCCCTCATTCTTGGTTCAGCAAAAAAGAAGAACAAGTATATCTCCAAAGCATGTAATACTTGGTTGATGTTGAATCAATCCGAAGAGAGAAACAAAATCAAACCAGGAATAACAACACCAAACCATGAGTAATTGAGGATTCGTAGAGGTGAGATGATCCACAAGGAATCACGGATCTTGGAAGAAAAGCCACCCTCCAATATTCACGCAATCACAAAATACTAGATGGGAAATTCCGAAATGCATTTACCCATTTTGCACCACATAAACATGTGACTTTTCTGTATTTTCTTCAACTCTAACTTGCTTACAATTGGGGGTCTACCCCCTAACTTATATAGGCTCGCTGAACAGTAATCCTTCTTCAGAATAGTAATCAGAGTCAGAATAGTGCGCATGAACAACAATCCAAAGCCACTCCTATTGCAAACTCCTACTTTAATTCGAAATTTAAACTACTCTAATTGCTAAAAATAAATTAAACTATACTATTATAAGCAATTTCAAAAGTAATCTCTTTTAAAGAAAGATCTGAATTGGAATTGCTTCAATCAAAATCCATTTCGAATTCTTAGGCTGAAAATGTATTGATTTCGGAATTGAGTTTGAATTTGGCTCCTTCGTCTTTTTTTGGCCGAATTCTCTTGCAAACTTTCCAACATGCAAAGTTCTCAGTCCTTATGTCTTCCCATGTCCGCTCAATCTCCCCCTTCAGCCTACCTCCCTCTCCTCGCTCTTGGCCGAACCTAGTTCTTGTTTCTTTCTCCATTGAAGCATAATAGGCTCAACTTGAGGTTTAGCACACACTTGCAACTTATGGATATTGACCACCGTAGTAGACGCACCTATGGCCTCATCATCCTCCCCTTCTTGAAGCAAAACCATCCTCGGTTTTTGTGTTGTTTTCACGGCCTTATTTTTGCTAACCACAATCAAATCACTCTTGATTTCTTCATCGGTCTTGGATAGCAAAGCATGGAATTCTCCCTTGTGCATAAAAGTATATCGGTAGTACCATCCTTTATGTGTAGCATTCAGATCAAATTGCCATAGACGTCCCAATAGAATATGACAAGCATGCATAGGTACCATATCACACTCCACCTTATCGACATAGCCATCAATAGTAAGTGGCACTCTCACCTTGTGTGTGATCTTGACTTTGCCAACGTTGTTGAGCCATTGGATGTAATATGGTTTAGAATGCCTCCATGTAGACAATGAGAGTGATTCCACCATGTTCTTGCTAATCATGTTGGTCAAACTCCTATTATCAATAATCAGCTTACATACCTTTTCTTTAATCTTGCAATCGGTTTGAAAGATATGATGTTGTTGTCCCTTCCACACAATAACAATGTTATCATACCGCACCATTTGAGTCATCAAGCTAATGCCCTCCTCCAGATCACAGATCACAACATCCCACTTCTCAAAATCATCGGAAGGCTCAAATTCCTCGCTTTCACTCTCTGTTGCATAGCTATCATGTGTAAGCAACACTGTTTTCATGTTTGGACAATCTTTCTTCATGTGACCTCTGCCCTTGCACTTGAAGCACTTAATGTTTCTAGTTCTTTGCCATAGAGAATGCACTAGAATCAGCATGTGACACTTGTTTGCCAACTGCACTTATGGCATTTGAAGCTTTCTTTAATGCACTCTGAACCGGTGTAGTGGATGCAACCAGTTTGGGAGTTGATCCCGCATCTTCGTCATGCGAAGTTGCACGCCTCCAAGTGCTATGAGTAGTTCGGCCTCCCCTTCCTTGAGTGTCCTTCACCCATTGTTCAACACGCTCTGCTTGATGAAATAGTTCTTGCATGGTGTTGTATTGCATTAAATCAACCGGGTTCCGTATATCTTCATTCAGTCCCTCGAAGAAACATGTCATGGTCGCCTCCGTGGACTCACGCACACTTGTACGGATCATGAGCACTTGCATCTCTTGATAGTACTCGCTCACCATCTTAGCACCATGAGTAAGCCGTTATAGCTTTGTATGCAGCTTCCTTGTATAGTATGCCGGCGCGAATCATTCCCGCATAGCTTTTTTCATTGCTTCCCAAGTGTGAGTACGCTCCCCTATACGATTTAATTGATCCCACCAAATAATAGCGTATTCGGTGAACTCAATTGAAGAAACACGAACCTTCTTCTCTTCAAAGTAGTGGTGATGGTCAAAGATTTGATTGACACGCATCTCCTACTCCAAATAAGCCTCTGGATCAGATCTACCCTTGAACTCTAGTATGGTGATCTTGATTCTCTCGATACAGTTGTCTTCACGTTCATCACCTCTATTATGACGTCCACCATATCCAGCACCTTCTCGCAATGAAGAAAATAGCCGGTAGTAGCATCAAGTTGAGCATGTACATCTGGTAATAGGGTATGATCGTACATAGGCTCCTCGTTCGATCCACCGTTGGAACCATGCTTGCTGGTAATCAACCACGCTCTGATACCAAGATGATACGGATCAACATGTAGTTGATACGTAATGTGGCCTAATCTTTCACGATACTTGTATTTCAATCTTGATCGAAGCAAAACCCTAGCTTTCCTCCTTCTTGGTTCAGCAAGAAAGAAGAACAAGTGTATCTCCAATGCAAGTAATACTTGGTTGGTGTTGAATCAATTCAAAGAGAGAAAAGAAATCAAATCCGAAGAACAACCCCAAACCGTGAACAATTGAGGATATGCTACGAATTGGTGAGATGATCCACAAGGAATCACGTATCTAGGAAGAAAAGCCATCCTCCAATATTCACGCAATCATAAAACCCTAGATGGGAATATCCGAAACGCATTTACTCATTTTGCGCCACATAAACAAGTGACTTTTTTGTATTTTCTTCAACTCTAACTTGCTTACTGTCAGAACCCGGGATTAGTATCCCAGATCCTCTGTGCATTTCTGAACTCACACAGTAAACAAATATAGTAACAAAATCATATCACAATTTTATTAATAAACAACAGCGTTGATTACAAAGGAGGCTTACAGGCCCACAATAAAATAAACACAGCGGAAGACGAAGATGTAGTAGGGTCCAGTTAATCTGCCACAGGCAATCGACTGGGGAAGCGGCCTAGTCGTCGAGGTCCACATCGGTAGCAAAGTCCTTCTCCTCTGAAATTTTGTTTGCATAAAGCAAGTATGAGCACAACTTCCGTACTCGCAAGTTACACCCGTCAAGTAACAAAATGACATGCATAAATGGATGTAACAATAGAAAGGCTTATTGGTTTATTTGCCTAAAGCAGCATTTCTTTTAAATACTGATACTAAGTTCTAAAGCAGTTATTTTATAACTAAAATTTATAAAATTCTCAATTTTATAGTCAGATAACATTCACACACGAATGGTGAAGGATATCCTCCTATCACATGGCTTCCTGCCCAATTCCCATCTGAATAAACCAGTTTTGAAGAATTCTTTTTCAAACAAAATCAGAGTCTAACTTTGAGTAGTTCTGCTAGCATGTCCATAACCGCGGACACAGCTATTCGAATAGTTTTACACTCTGCAGAGGTTGTACAGCTTTACCCACATGACAAGACTTCTCTAGTTTGTCCGGCATATATCTATGCCACCGCTCACTAACTTTGGTAAGCGGTCTAGAGCACGTATCGAGGCCTTTACAATGTTCTGTCTTAATGTATTTGTGCCCGCTAAGGTTTCACCGCCATTGGGTGACCATCCTCGGAAGCCCCTCTGCGCGGATGGGTCTCTTGTCGACCAACACCCATACCAACAACATAGCACCAATGACACTAAGACATCACAAATTATTTAGCCAAGTCCCGACCCATACTTTGGACATGTGGTGGTAAGGTATGGCTTAGCATCATGCGCTCGAAGACCGGTCCTTAACTGACTCAGGCGACATTCCATAAAAACCCCTGGCCCTTAACCCTAACCAGATTAAGTCCGTGCATAAATCTGCACCCACCAATCATCCATTTCGCCCAAGTCCAAACCCATTTTTATTTTATTTTCCAAGTCATTTGTAAAACTCTCATGACACACCAATGCCAAGGGTACAATTTAAATAATAATTGATTGTTGGCTGAAATTCCCCAAATCAAACAAGTTTGGTCTATAAGCATGGCTAAGCAATACGTTTAAATGATCCTAGTTCATACTATCGTATCAACCAGGTTTTATCTAGGGTGTCAATGTGTTTGATTCAATATCAACATTGGTCATACAAAGGATTTAGGTATAACTATGAATTTAAAACAGGAATTTATATTACTGAATATAAATAAGCATGCAGTAATAATTTAAAAACAGAATACAAATAATTTAAAATAATGGGATCAATATGATCAAGGGTATAACTTGACTTGCTTGATGAGGTGACGTTGTTTTTCTTAACAGATCAACTTAACAGAACGTCTGGTGTTGATGTGACGTTGTTTTTCTTAACAGGTCACCTAGTACTCACAAGTACTACCTTCAGGTAGTCCAAGTGTACGATCACGATGATCATACAGTCAAAATCAATCCTCTTATGTGGCTCTTCAAACGGCGTCGAAATCTGACTCTCCGAAGTCGTCGAAAACTAACGTGAAAAGAAGCCAAATTCAAACTAAATTCAAATAACAATTCAAAAGAACTCCAAATTAAAATAATTTGATTTAGTTATCTAGATTATAATTTTATAAAGATTTTGCAACTTGAACCACCCAAATCGTAGTTTGGATGCAAAAGATATGAATTTTAGAAGTTTGGAATTACATGGAATAATGAATTAGGGTTTAAAGGAAATATTGATAAAAATGAACTCAAAATTAAATGATTTTGGTATAGATGGCTAGATCTTGATTTTATATGAATTTAGGAATTTGAATCGACGAAATCGGAGTTCGTATGAGGGAGAACGAACCCCGGGAAGTTCTAAATCTAAATAAAACCCTAAAATCAGATTTTATTGATTTTCTTGAATTATTTTCCTAAAGGAAATTCGGTTTATTGCGCAAGCTGACGTCAGCCATAGGATTTCGGGATTTAAAATAACTTCTGACGTGTGGGCCCTACGTGTCATAGACACGGCCCACGGTGAACTAGTTTCACCGAGCCAAGGGCGAGCTAGTGCGGGTAGACTGTGCCACGCGTGTGTGCCATGTCAGCGGAAGGGTGAGGTGCCGTCCACGGGGCAGTGATGTGGCGGCCACGTGGTGGTTGGTGATGACAGTGTTGCCGGCGAGGGTTTCTGGACCGGCCGACAAGGGCGAGCCGGGGTACGGCGGCGACGATGAGTGGGCACACTGAGTCGGGCATGCTATTGCGCATCGGTAGGTACCTGATTTGGCACGGAAGGATGGCGGTGGTGGCCGGAATCGGCGCCGGAGCGGAGGACGAAGACGGCTGTTTGTCGGGGATGTCAACCGAAGATGCTCCGAGGCGAAGAAGGGGTGCGTGAGGTAGCTCTGGTGACGGGGAGGGCGATGGTGCGGTCCACAGAGGCAGGGCAGCGTTGTCGACGGAGGTCTTCGAGGTTTTAACCGGCGGCGTCAAAACCCTAAAATCAGAATTTCGGCGGTGCTAGAGCGGGAGGGGAGGAGTGGGTGGCGGAAGTGGATTGAGGAGGAAGAGGCGCACCCGGTTCTCTATTTATAGGGGTCGGGGGAGGGGGTGAGGGCGGAGATCGGGTGCGAGGCCGCGGCGATGAGTGCGGAGGTTCCGGCGATTACGCGCGAAACAGAGGGGCAACGACCGGGAATGGGGAAGGCGGCGTTCGGGGGTTTTAATGCGCACCATCACGCAAGGGGTGGGGGCAAAAATCACGGCGGTAATTGAGCTTCGTGACCCGGTCATGGCGGCAGCTGGGCGCGTCCTGGCGGAGAAGAAAGGGTGGGGGAGAAGAAGGGCCCGCGGCCGTCGGATCCTCATCCGATGGCGCGGAGGATTGGGGTTGCGTGGGGCGATGATGGCCGTTGGATTCTAATCCAACGGTGGCTGAGGGGGAGGGGGAAGAAGGCCGGGTGGAGCGGGCCAAGCAGGGCCAAAAGCGGCCGGGCGCTAGAAAAAATTAGGATTGGGCCGGGGAATTCGGCCCAAATCTAATTTAGGGATTTCTAAATGATTTTCCAATTGATTAAATTCAGATAATTCGAAAGGGATTTAGAAAATAGCAAATAACTTCCAAAAATTAAGAGAAAATTCACAGAAATTCCCTTATTTATTTTAGACTTAATAAAAATAGTTCCAACTTATAATTGGCTATAGTTTTTGCACATAAATTGTTTTGGCTTTAAATTACTTAGGAAAAAGCTTTTAAAAACCTCAAAAAATTCTAGAAATAAATTTAAATTTTATTTTTCAGTTCAAGCTTCAAGAACTTCAAATAAACTTTTATTTTTGACTTTCAAAACTTCAGAGATTCAAATAAAGCAATCAAACTCTGGTAAATTCTCAGTAAAACCAGTAAAATAATAATTTTATTTATTTTTAATTTGGTAACAACACTTTGGGATGTTACAAACTACCCCCCTTAAAAGGAATCTCGTCCCTGAGATTCAGAGTGGCTAGAAAGAAAACTGGGATACAAGGTTTTCAACTGGAGTTGTTGTCGTCTGCATCCTACTCATCATCTGACAGAACTTGAGTTGTGACATTGTACAGACGTCCTCGTCCAGAATTTTGCGGCTTCTTGTTTGCTTGAATGATTTCCCTTTGGAGCTTCGGAGTTGCTGCCTGCTGCTTCTTTGGACATTTGTGGGCATAATGTCCTTTCTCTTGGCAGTGAAAACAAGTGACACTTGCAATAGGAGGAAACTTCTTCTGAGGTTGGCCTTGAGCAGATAACTTGGAGGTGCTAGGGCTAGCTTGATGCTTCACTGCTTCATCTTGGGATATTGGTAAGCCCAAACTTTTGTACTCTTGTACTTGTGACAATATTCTCGCGTTGGCTTTTCTTCCTGCTGCCGGTGTTATTGTTGCGATCAGAATGGCTTCTGGAATGTTGTCAGGGGTGAGTGCTAAGCGTCCTTTTGGGCATTGATTGGCATAATGTCCCATATCCTGACAAACGAAGCATTGTATTCCTGCCCTTGATGTCTTGTTCTGCTGCAATTGGCCATCATTGATGTTGCGGAACGTCTGCATTGGTGGATGTGGTGCCGATCCTGGAGTCTTGAATACGGTCGTTGTTGGTGCTTGGTTGGGTTGGGGTTGAATCACACGAGCCTTGAGGTTTCTTGCATCATGTTGCCCTTGATCCACCATCTTTCTCTTGGTACACTTGGTGTAGTAACGTTGTTCTTGTGTTGTAGGGGCAGTGTTTGAGAAAATATTGTTGTTGCTCATTTGTTGAATCCACTGTTGCATTAGTTGAGTCTGGGTGATGATAGACTGGTTCAGATTCCGAAGGGTTTCTGCTATCAGTTGTTGGTTGCCTTCAGCAGGGACATCCTTGTTGGTGTTGGTATCATTTCCAGAACGACGGGTGTTCTTCATCTGCCGGTTACTCCAGAGATTTAGGAAAGGAGAACAAAGGATAGGGAAGAGACAAATATGAAGAATTAAGGGGATAGAGTGAAACAAGACTCTCAAACGAAAGAACCAACTGAAAAAGATTTCAAAGAAACTTAACACGACATTCTATCGATCAAGACTTTTTAGTTGGTGAAGCGACTCAATGCACAGAATGAGTCTTGGCAACTTAAGCTATATGGTTTGGCTGACAAAATGATCTTCGGTATACGGTCTTCGATGATTCTTGCATGTTGTCTTGGATTGATAGTGATGACCCGATGCGTTCTTGATAGCTTCATGTCTTGAGGTCTTGAACGTAATGGTAATTACGTATTGATCATCTATAGAATTTCCAAGGGAGAGAAGATCCATAAAATTGTGAGGAGGGAATTAGGTAAGAAGGCTAAAGATAGATAGATGACCCAGATGAGTAGAGAACAATTTATTTTTCTTGTTAGGTAAAATAAGTTTTGAAGTTTTTGAACTAACGACCATTCTAACTAGGTCACAACCTACAGTCGATATGGCTCTGATACCACTTGTCAGAACCCGGGATTAGTATCCCAGATCATCTGTGCATTTCTGAACTAGTCCCATGATCAGTAGCTAGTTCACACAGTAAACAAATATGGAAACAAAATCATATCACAATTTTATTAATAAACAACAGTGTTGATTACAAAGGAGGCTTACAGGCCCACAATAAAATAAACACAGCGGAAGACGAAGATGTAGTAGGGTCCAGTTAATCGCACACAAACAAGCAGCCGGGAAGCGGCCTAGTCGTCGAGGTCCACATCGGTAGCAAAGTCCTTCTCCTCTGAAATTTTGTTTGCATAAAGCAAGTATGAGCACAACTTCCGTGCTTGCAAGTTACACCCGTCAAGTAACAGAATGACATGCATAAATAGATGTAACAATAGAAAGGCTTATTCGTTTATTTGCATAAAGCAGTATTTCTTTTAAATACTGGTACTAAGTTCCAAAGCAGTTATTTTATAACTAAAATTTATAAAATTCTCAATTTTATATTCAGATAACATTCACACACGAATGGGAATCACATTAATGTGCAATTTATTGAACAAAGGCAAGCCAATCATGTTCGATTCACTACTATAACTGACTCACTACAATGTTTGGAGTAAGCCTTAGGACAGGGAGGGGGGGGTGCTACTGCCCCTATACAACCACCACCACATTATCGGTACTACAACAATCATCACATGGGGGGTGAGTTCTTTAATGACAATCTTGATGAGGTTCGTTCAGATGATGCTTTTGGTGGAGACTACTACAAGCAGGAACCAAGACGTGGCTACAACAATCGTCTAGGTGCTGGTCATGCGCCCAATTTTTTTGAGCGCAATGGCGATGATGCGGGTCGCAACCATGACGATGATGGCATTGGGAGGCTGAAAATTTCCATACTGATGTTCAATGGGCGTACAGATCCAGATGTGTACATAGAGTGGGAGATGTAGGTGGATCAAAATTTTGATAGCCAGAATTTCACTATGGAGAAGGTACGCTCTATATCAATTGAGTTCACTGAATATGCTTTTGTTTGATGGAGCCAATTATGTTGTGTTGGAGGACGACCTGACATATAGGAACACATGAAGAACATCATGAGGAGACAGTTTGTGCCAGTGCACTACACTCGAACCTTGCACACGTCTAGATATCGTCTTCTGCTTCATCTCAATTCGTTGGTGTTCGCTGCTACTCACATTGATTGAAAGAATAGAACTATTTCTGCTATTTGATTACTAAGGAAATTGGGCCTGAATCGCTGTTGCACATACACCCTATACAAGTTGTTTGCTGCTGTCAAACTGAGCAATTCAGGAGAGTGTTTGCTGATATTCTTTTTGGTATCGTGAAATAACGGGCTAATTCGTGTACGAATTAGTGTTCTCTAATTTGTGTTGTATCATTTGTAGCTGAAATCAAAACCGAATTCGGATTTGAGCCCTTTTTCAATTCGGAGTTGTAATTGGGTTGATTGCTGAAATTGGATTCTAATGCAAATTGCTTGGTGGGCTAGTGGGATTTCGGACAAGGGGTGACTGAAACCCATCTTGGGCTTGGCCCACATGTGCTCCTCTGCTCCCCCTTGGACCTCATGCGGTTCATTGGGCCGATGTAGCACTCCCCATTGGCGCATGCTTTCTTGGCCCATGCGGTTTCATTTGACTTGATTTGGTCGAATTGCTGGTCTTCAAGCTTCTCTTGGCCGAATGGATGGAAAATGCATACGTGCCTTCTCCCCTTGCGGTGCTTTCCTCCCTCGTCTCTCGCTGAACGCCATGGATTCTTCTAGTTTTTCTACAATCATCAATTGAGTAAATAGGCAGTATTATTGTTTTTTCATGCAATAAAGAACTCTCAAGTAAAAGAATTACCTTATCATTGCTTATTTGATATTTAGGTGCTGGTATACAAGTGTGAATCAATGGGATGTTCCCATCACATGATATAATATTACATCACATCAGAAAAAATATTAAAAATGTGCTGAGAGGGACTTGAATGAAATAGAAGAGAGAAGGAAACAAAGTTGCTGGTTTTGCCTCTGATATTCCTAAGAGAATATTTTGTCAAATTTTATCCAAAGTAAGATTACTTTGATATGAATGATTTGGTCAAAACTACCAATTTTTAGGGGAAAGTACCAAATATTTGAGAGCGGAGGACATATTCCTGTAATATATATTCCATTACTTAGACTTCAAATGCCAGATACAAAATTGGCAACTCTTTCTATGTGCATAAACTATCAAGAGCTACACCATCCTCTAAACAGCAAGTATCTCTGGTACATAGTATGAGACAATTAAGCCGTCACGTAGCACAACTCTAACATGATTCAAACCATAATCAATCGTGGGCGATGTATCATGCATTGAAGCTAGTTATCAAATCAAGCCGTTATGTTCGAGGATGCCAGATTGGGGGGGTGGGGTGCTAAATTTATTTTGGCTTAAAACAATTTTTGCACCAAACTATCCGTTGTGGCAGTTGCCAGCAAAAAGGTTGGACAGTCGAGGTAATTCAAGGATTTGAACCCCCGAAGGCATCGTTTCCGCACGAATGACTACCTCCATATCGATTTTGTTTCTTGACTTAGTCCATCCACAAGATATATTCCTTGAACAATATTCCACAGGCCTATTCTTTAAATAATCTCAACAAAATAATTAGTAAAGATAATCTGGTGGTCATTAATCATCAAAACTGAAACTGGGGCCTAGATACTATACATCACACACATCAAGCGACCCATGGGCTAACATGATTCATTTTCGTCTGTTTCAATATTTTGGACTAGCATGGTAGCATGTCTCATTATGCATTTCTGTGAGCTTGCAGGACAGTAAATGGTTCGAACAACCGAGAGATCCTTGCAAGGAAATTCCGAATTAGATTGAGGTATGTATTACAATACTTACATTTTTAAAAGGATAGTGCAATGTGTGGTCTAGTATGCTGCATACAATCCTGATCTTTCACAGCTCGAACTCTTTCTTTTATGAAAATTAATTAATTATACAAAAGAAATTATGGGAGCTACAGGTATACATCCAATGATGGGCATACAGATATTGCAATCTACTTCAACTCCTGTGCATGCCCCTGAAAATATACAATCCTATAAATTTCACACATACGGATCGAACTTTGGGAATTCGGAGGGGTGTGTGTGTGTGAATTACTTAAGGCTCTATAGAGCTTAGGCACACCCACATCAAGAAACATTCGATGCACGAGTATGATGTTATGAAATTTGGAGTTTGGGTATGAAATGTATTGTACAGTTGATATATTTATGGTAAGTGGGCTTGGAACTCAGAAACTTATTTAATTGACTTTTGTAATTAATGCCACAACAGTGCTTATTTATGATGAAACTAGCTCAACCTAGTCTAAATCAAGATAAGTTTAATTTTTTTTAGTTTGACATCTTAAATACAATTTGTATGGGTATGAAAAGATATCCACAGCAAACGTCATGAATCTCAAAGCACATCAGTGGGTATTTATTTGGGTGCCTAAGCTCCATGGTGGTTGTTTCATGCACTCTGGTGCCTAGGCACAAAATCAATATTCATTGATGTGGAGAACTGAGCTTTGGCTCAGTGGTGTTCGCTGCCGTTGTGCAAGCCACCCACCCGCGTTCGAGTTAGGGGCTCGGCGCGCGTGTCTCACCTGGAGATTTTGAGGACTGAGTGGGGGCTCAGTTGGCACAGGGGGCTTCGGGCTTCTAGCTCTCTACGGTTTGAGCGCCGGCTCCTGTGTGCGCCTCGCGAGGTAGAGTGATTCTTCTTCTTTAATGTGAGTCGGATATAGAAAATCTCGAACGTAAAAAAAAAAATCATTGATGTGCACCAAGATTTGTGATGTTTGACTTTGGTTTATTTCAATACTCATAAAAAATGTATTTGAGATATAAAACTCAAAATGATACTAATTTCATCTTGAAATAAACCAGTTTGAGATTCATGTTTTTTTTTTAATTCTAGAAATCAAATGTATTTGTGTGATACAAATTTTAGTTTTATTCTAGAAATTCAAAACGTCATATTTGAATTCGTAATCTTAACTTCTGAAATTCATTTTCAAAACACTGATTTAAATTTTTTAAGACTAAAATAATTCAGATACATGTATTAGATTTCATATTTTATTTACAATAGAATTGTATTTGATTTAGAGTATATCTTAGTGAGATTTTTTTTTTATTTCTTTCTTATCTTTTCAGTGTAGATAATATACATTTGTTGTAGTTTAATCCTATTTAGTGCCCACCAGATGGATGACTAAATATTTTTTATTTTTTGGGATTATTTATAGTATCTTTCTCTTTCTTCCAAGTTTGTCTAGGCGCCTTATGTCATCAGTTTTTATTATATTATAGATTGTGAGAAGATAGTGCATAAGATTCTATGAATCAACAGGGGAATTGATGCACCGGAGCTGAAAATGGAGTATGGGAAGGAGTCTAGGAATGGGCTGGTCAATCTTATCAAGGGGAAATGTGTCGTGATATATGTGTATGACAAGGACCAGTTCGAGCGATACGTTGGTGATATCTACTGTGACGGCGTGTTTATCCAAGTGAAACAGAAAATACTAACCCGGCGCTTCTTTTGATTGTACTTTGCTTGACTCTGATAAGATTGGTAATGTTCGGTGTCTACATTCTTTAGGAGCAAATGCTGAAGAGGGGCTTCGCGTGGCATTTCAAAACTTATGACAAACGCAGGGAATTTGGGCAAGTAAGAAATTGCTCCTTAACGTTCTAACTTAATTTAGGGTTTGTTTGGTTTACAATCCCAGATAGTCATATTAAAATTTTAGTAATGTTAAAACCTAAGTAATGCCAAAATCTGGGCAAAAGAATGGTGTTTGAATTGTTACCATACTAATTTACGAACAATGCCGAAATTAATGTATTTGGATTACAATCATGCTAAAATTTACCAAAATTATGATTATAACACGTGGGGCTCGCATGACATATATTTCTGTGCATGGAGCTGCCGAACCAATTCCCAGACGCATGTTTTGGCCGCCTGTGAGAAGCCCCAAAAACATGAAGAAAAACTTAGGCATGTCAAATTTTTTGAGAGCGACGCCAAAACTTAGGAGAGAACCAAACGCTAGCCAAATTCCCTGAGTACTACCAAAATTTAGTATGACTATCTAGGGTAAAGAACCAAACAGGCCGTTAAAACAAGTGTAATATTACACCTCCTTTGCCGTTCTTACCGGCTATAATCGAATATCTAATGCCACAGGTTGCCACTGTGAAATTGTAATTATATGTTTTGTATTTTCTTCTTAATACAAAGTTCTAAATCTCGTAATCACAACTTACACACACACACTAGTACTATGCTACCTAAACTCGAAGGTGCATATATAGTTATATGCTGTCGTGCGATTTTCCCGTTCTTACGCCGCTAACGGGTTAATTTTCTGCTTACACTCGAACTAATTGTGCAGTGGGAGAGGGAAGCGAGAGATGCACGCCGAGGGCTCTGGCTGTCGGATAACCCTAAGAAGCCATGGGAATGGAGGACAGAGCAGCGCAACGCAGAAAAACGAGATGGCATTCAGGTATACTTAATTATTGATGCAGCTAATTAAATCGAGCGAACAATTCTCGAATGATCTGAGATGAGTTATATATGGGTACTGAGGTTCTGGAACAGCTTGCAAGCAGATACAAAGCTCTGATTGTTGACAAATGTACCAAAAACAAATCCTAAAACTAATATGCCTCCATGTGAACGCTGGCAATTTTTAGGTGGATAATGGGAGCTGTGAAGCCCTATGGATGATAAAGGAAAAGAATCCCGAGGAAAAAACTAGTTTGCGGAAAAAGGAATGGGAGAGTGCTGTAGCTGAAAACAGGAGGCTGAATGATCAGCTTCGGGGGTTGAAGGAGAAGCTTCAGAACCAGAAAGAAGCACTCAAGCAGCTTGGCATTCAGGTATACTTAATTATTGATGCAGCTAATTAAATAGAGCGAACAATTCTCGAATGATCTGAGATGAGTTATATGTGGGTACTGAGGTTCTGGAACAGCTTGCAAGCAGATACAGAGCTCTCATTGTTGACATATGTACCAAAAACAAATCCTAAAACTAATATGCCTTTACGTGAACGCTGACAATTTTTAGATGGATAATGGGAGCTGTGAATCCCTATCAAGGATGATAAAGGAGAAGAAGAATGCCCAGGAAAAAGATAGGGAGTGGAAAAAGAAATGGGAGAGTGCTGTAGCTGAAAACAGGAGGCTGAATGATCAGCTTCGGGAGTTGAAGGAGGAGCTTCAAAACAAGAAAGAAGCATTCAAGCAGCTCGTCAAACAAATGGCCATTGGGGTTGGCACGTCTATGCTTATTGTTGGTATTTTAGTGCTGTTTAGAGGTAAAGGAAAACCACCTACAAACAAGAATGGTGGTTCTCTGCTGTTCAGAGCCTGCAAGCAGCTCCTGATGTGATGTATGGACCTACATATTTTTCACCCTATGCTTGTAAATAATGATGGTTTGTGAACTATATTTTTTATCTGATTTGTATTGTTACTACTGGTGTAACACCCCGGAGCAACACAGAGCACCGAATGTTACTAACCTATGCTAATTACCAATTTAAATATTAATTTACAATAAATTCTAGCAAGTATACCAAGATTAAAACCCGTGCACGAGTCACAAGATGAACGTTTAAAGTAATACTAATCAACTAATGAATTTACCAACTAGTCTCAAGCATTAATCTAAGCAATAAATAAGTCTTTGAATAACGATATAAAGGAAATAACCAATGCCTCTAGATTTATAAGGAACAACTCTAAATAAATATTGAATGTGCAATTGTTTCGTATGTGACGCTTGTGATCTATTCCCTCCCATGTAAGTCGCTATCAATGGTCACTTAAAAACAACAATAAAGCAAAAGTGAGTTCAAGACTCAGCAAATACATAATAAAACCATAAACAACAATTTATCAACCATAATCAAGATTATCAACATCATCTATCTATTTAATGCTATTTTTATACTCAAATAAATAAGTCATATTCCATATCGGTAAAATTGTATTTAACAATTTACTCATATATACGAATGCACCATCATACTCATGCTCATATACGTCTCAATAGCTGATACCGGTATAGCGAAGTGTTCACTCGTCGATGAACCACTATATCCTTCATTCCTGTGAAGTCCCCACCAAAGTAGGATTTTATCTAGAGCACTCCGGACTAGTCATGTATCTTTCTCACCGACTTCACCGGAATATTCATATGTCTTTATCACCGACCTGGCTCGTGCAACTCCTGTTATGATAAATGTAAATGATGCAACATCTTTAATTATTCATCAATATAATTGATCTTATTAACTCAATATCATAATCCCATCCACCCAATGTCATCAACATCATGTGTCCCGAAGCCGTAACTTGTCGTTTGATACTCTGAATCAAGTGATCTAGACTTTTCTGGAAAGCTAACGAAATTATATACATCTTTTCTAATTGGACGAAACTATGAATCCGAGACTAAATCCCTCATATTTCCCCCGTAATGTTTAGCATCGAAACTCGACGAACTAGAGCATTGATGAAAACTAATCTTCCTAGACAAAACGATCTAAGAATTGTACAACAACTAATCCATGGAAATCCTAAGGACTAGCAGGGGTTACCCTTGAAAAATGTTGTTGGGCCCCACACGTTGAATACCTGAAACCCTCATATGTGTATCGTATTAGTCCCATGATCAGTGGCTAGTACACACAATCACAACATTGATATTCACATCCACACATTCATTCATACGAAATAAAATGAGTTAGAGTACATAACTTAAACAATTAAGATTTATTACATCACAGGCTGAACGACCAAATAAAAACATGTGTCACCAGAGTAACAAGAGTAGCAACAGAAGTAGAAGTAACAAAAGTTGATAATATCCAGTGGCATGCCCATCCGAAACCCTCAGGCAACCGACAAGAGACAAATCCTAGAATAACCCATCATTGAACCCTCCAGGTATGGGTGTGAAGAAAGCATCGTATGGCGTAGGCTCGTCCTCATACTCCGAACAACAATTTAAGCAAGATTGAGTACATTGCGTACTCAGCAAAACTTGTAGTGTATCACAAAATTTAAATAAATGCAAGGCTGACAAGGGATGAGGCTCTAAGCTACAAGTTTTCAGCATTAAGCAAATTTTATTTGAAATATCAATACGTAGTACTTTGCAACAGAAATTTCAAAGAGTTGTTAAATAGGTAAAGGACAATAAGTAGTAATTGAATGAATAACAACAACAACTCACAACCTTCCTTAGCTGCGAGCAAAATTATAGTGTCCAAGTCATGGTTCTTAGCACAGTCAGTAATCGTCTATGATATTTCAAGTCACAAAGTCAGGTAAAATCGGGAGATACTTATCACAGATAGTTTTTAATACAAACCATCCGTGATGAGATACTTATAACAGACGGTTCATATTAAGAACCATCTATGAATTATCACAGACAGTTAGTGATATGAACAGTCTTAGTGATACGAACAGTCTATGATATTAGCTCTGACGGTTTTGGAAAACCGTCTGTGATAAGGCATCTAGTATTAGCCTTTTGTAGTAGTGCTACCAGCGTGCAAGGCTAGTTTTCAATTACTTAATTGGCTAATGCCATCCCATACAGCATATGTGGTTGTACGCTTACGCTTAGGTCAGATATACTAGGGTTCGGTCCTTAACTGACTCGGGCGAGAATCTATCCCTATCTACTTGTGAGGTACACCTCTCACACTTCTTAGAATACAATATAACTTGTCTGCATTGAAAACTAGGTTTTGCATTTTTATTTTTATACAAAATAATAGAGCTACACCCCTCAAGACATTCTTTTCAAAATTTCCCAAACTCATGTTTATCATATCATCCTTTTACAAGTTTTAGAAAAGGTTGTCGCTGTAGTAGGCATTTGTGCTATGTTCGCACTTAAAACTCCCATTTGACATTATCTATTACCTAAACCATATCCTAATGGGTAAAACAGTAAGGGAATCAATATTTGAAATAAATCCACGCATCAATTTGGATTACAACTACCATTATCCCAAACATAACACTTTTTGCATCAACATACACGCATGCATAATAGATTTTATGAAAAGAAGTACAATAATTGAAATAGTAGGATCAACATGATCAAAGGGGGTGCTTTCCTTGCTCTGATTGCTTTGAATAGGAGGAGAGATGGTCGTCGAAAATATTGCTCGAACAATCGACGCCTAATCAAAAGAGCTGGAAGCAAATTAAATATAGCAAAATAATTTCAACAGCAACAAAATCCAAATATATTTGCATATTCAGGTAGAGCAGGATTTTAGATGAATTTAGAAAAAAGAATAATGTAATTTGGAGTTTGTATGCAAAAGTTATTAAGGTTTCAATTTGCTTCGGTTTGAAAATTCCTAAAAATAGAAAAGGTGACGTTGAAAGCGTATTTTCTGAGATTTACGCTTTCCAACAGAGAGCATATTCTCCTCTGAGCTTTACTGCAGTTTACGCTTTTCAACAGAGAAAGCGTATTTTTCAAAACTAAAAACGGCTTTTGCAATTTCTTCCGATTTTCACAAACATTACATGTAGGGTCTACTTGTCAGAGACTCATTTACTAAACGTGTTTCAAATTAGATTTCTGGTTATCTTTGTAGCTGGTCCCACATGACATTGACTGGATATACTAAACTATTGTCATTTAAGTACTAATTAACGCTTAAACCCATGGGTCCCATTGGCGGAGAGAGAGTAAGAAGGAGTTGCGAGCATGCCAGGCCAAGCGCCATGGCGAGCTCGTCGCCAGCGATCAGAGCGATGACGTGGCTCGGGATGGCCAAAAATGGGATCCACTCTCGACGGCGATGCCACCAGATTGTGGTGGAGGTTGGAGAGATGGCCGAAGGTAGCGCTATGCCAGAGAAGAGCGGCGGAGCTTCTTAGGCTCAAAGTTGTTTTCGCAATTGGAGCTAATCGGTGACAAATGAGTGCGTGTATGAGCTTCAAGGGGTTATTAAGATGCTATTGGCAACAGCTCAGGGACCAATGGTCACTGGAGCGGGCGGTGACAAGGTTCCTTGTCGCGGTGCCATGATTGGCTACGACGAATCCTATGCTATGCTATATAATCCTTTGATTTAACGTGCGCTCAAGCTTCAGGGAACTACTAGAAGCTCACCGAGGCCTTGAAGGTGTCAGGGGATGACTGGAGTGGTGGGGCAACATTGAACAATGCTAGCGCAAAGGAGGCTCCCATCGACAGCGTGCTACGGCGATGGAGATGCGATCAAAAGGTACGTATTAGCTTTCTAGCACTCTGAGAATGGTAGGGATAGAAGGAATCGGTCAGGGACTCACCAAGTCGGTGGCTAACGAGAAAATGGTTACAACGCTGGGAAATGAGGAAGATCATCGATCTGGAAGATTCTCCGTGGTTGAAGCTTCATTATCAGAGGAAGAAGTATTAGTGAGGTGTATGACACGATATGACACGATCAAGTGAGGTTCAAGCTCACCAGATTGTTGGGAACGAAGATGTTTCAAAATGGGTGTGCGTCGGAGGTGAAGAAGATGATGGCTTGTCGAAGCTACGGGGTTCTCGGAGCTACATCGAGCACAGAGAAGAGTATGAGTGAGGCGAGGGGCCCGTGATGACGCGATTGGTGAGGGCAAAAGAGCTCACCAGAGGATGGTATTGCGGAGCTCATTCACCGGCATTGAGAATGACACACTCATTCTCGACGAATCAAAGCACTAGGAGCTTTGATTATGTGCGAGGAGTGAGAGTGGCGAGCTAGAAGCATTGTGACGCAGTCGGAGGTTTATGTACGATCAAGAAGCTCGTGAGAAAAGCAGCGAGAAGATGGCGGCCGTGCGAGTATGTGAGGACCCCGATTTATTTGGCTTGTAATGCTTAGCCTTCCATTAACCCTAGCATCACAAATCAAATAAACCAAACCTCGAGATATGTATACTTCTCAGAAATGCAGTATACACACCCCGTTACAAAACCATGCATCAAGTCCATACATCACAATATAAGAAGTCTACCAAAAGACAGACATAATATAAGTTATTACATAAGATGGGCCGACCGGCCAAATGACATTAAAGTAACAGTAACAGCGGAAGCAAAAGTGCCATAAGATGGCTATAAACAAAAGCCAATTAGTGTGCATTAACCCACAAGGCAACCAACTAGACCGCCGAGCTAATCGTCCCAAAAGCCACACATTTCACAAAAGTGATGCCCTTGGGCCTCACCTTCTTCCTCTACACACAACAAGCAATGCAGATGAGTACAAAAATGTACTCTCAAGACTTACGAGTAACAAGCCTATACATAGCTACATGTGAGCCGAATTCAAAAGAAATGGTTATATGGTTAATTGGACGCATAAAGCAATTTTCATTTGCAATAATGTAATAGATTGAAGGCAGTTTGTAAAATCTGTTTGTAAGCATTGAAATAACAACGAGTAACAATAAATAGCAAGTAACCACCTAGAGGTGACTAACCCAATAGCCACCACAACATAGCATGAATCCCTGATTCATACCACCCATCAAGTTTTAATTAAAGTGTTGTAGTCTAACTCTTGAAAAGCTTACCTTGGCGTGTCCATAACCTAAGACGAGGCTATTCGAATAGATTTAACCCTGCAGGGGTGTACCAATGTACCCACACTTCAGACCGCATTTTTGCCACGCTATTCAGCACACTTCCTTTGGTATGCCGGCACGGCTAAATGCTACGAGACATTTCCAATGGATTGAGCTAATCAAGAGCCGCACGTATGGGGGTTAACCCTTAGTGATCTACCAACAAAATATGGATCACAAGGACCCATACGTGGAGTAGGAGACACCGGACTAGGCGGGTGCTCCCCTCCCTACAAACTTGTCCATGTTGCATATAGTTAAATATACAACCCACCACGCGACTCATTAATTAACACCCCCCAAAGTACTTAGTCAAGAGAGGTCTCATATATCTCTAGTGTGGTTAACACGCACAAATTGTCTGGATAACAGGTACTCACAAGATGTTCGGTCCATAATTGACTCGGACACCATTCCAGTCACACCCAAAAACACACCATCTTACCATTGTGCCCAAGTCGAAATCATTTTATTTTCAATTTTTAGTTTTCCCAGGCAATCATAGCAAAGAGGCTGAAACATAGAGTTATAATAAGTTTGTGTGATCAAGGTTATCGACAAGTCGATAACCGCCCATTTCTACCGATAGCTAAGCATGGCTAAGCACATCAACTCGTAAACTACTGAGTGACAAGGGTTCATCCAACGAACCCAAAATCACAACAAATAACCCTAGGCTTAGTAGTAGAGGATAAACATTTGTCTACTGGTAATGCATCTAATGGGTTAACTATCGACAATAGTTAAAACAACATAGCAATGCACACGTAGAATTTGCAAACAATATATTAGAATTTGAAATTAATAGGATCAACATGATCAAATGATGCTACATCTTCTTGCCTTGCTGGAGGGCAGGGTCTGGTTACTGTGGATCAAATTCAAGATCAATTATCTCTTCGGAACCTAACGCGAAAAGGCAATAAAACCAATAAGAACGAAGAACATCAAATAAACTCAACAGCAAAAGTCATCCAAAACTTATGAAATTCATACAGCAGCAAGGTTATGATTTTAAATGAATTTAGAAACAAGAATCAAGTCATTTGGATTAAGTGTGAAAACGTTATAGCTAAAACCATTTCTTTCAGCCTAGATATTCCACTAAATTAATTACTGGTACTGTTCATGGCATAAATTTCTGGAATGATCTCGAACCTAAAAATTTTACAGCAGGTAGATATTGACAAAAAATCTGGGCTTGTATGACAAACCGAAACTGTCATGTAAAGTACACAAACTGTCATAAAAAGTATCTTATGACGAAAAGCGCGTCACGCGGTCGTCATATAACGCATCATCACATAATGTACCGCGTGGCGAAACTATAGAATACCGTCACAAAATGTGACGACCTTTTGTGACGGTTTTTTTGTCATATAATGTGTTATTTAATGACGCCTATAACTGTCACATATTAGTTGGTCAACGCATCACGTAATACATGATCCGTCACAAATTGTACGTTGGGTGCCCTGATTGAACCTACTTATTGTGACGACCTGTAACGTCATATATAATTTTGTGACATTTGATTGTGTCTTGTTTTGTATGGTCGTTTTAGACATCTTGAGACATCAGACACCGTCACAAATTTTCTTTCCATTCAATGACGAACGTGGTAGCCATGTTCAATGACGAATGTCACACAGATCTCAGATCTGTCATCTCATCTCATACAAACATAGAAATATATATCAGAAGCCATCATCCACAAATATATATCAGAAGGCATCATCCACAACATTCTCATCACAGCTCATAAGTCATACACAATTGAGCCAAAGCCATCAGAGACATCACATACATTCCAGCTGATAACACAGTGCTTGCAAGTTCAAACATTACACAAAGTTCCAGGTTCCATCACACTAGTTCAAACTGTTCCACCACACAGGTTCAAACATACCACATAGTTCTGACAACACAGTGCACAAAGTTCCAACACAAAAAGTTTGGTGTTCTAGCAACGCAGCAGAAGCTAAGGCATAGGCATTATGAACATAGAGTGCATTCAGACCTACCTCAATCTTTCTGAAGTTTCAAAGCACCGCTCGCAGCAGATTAGTCTCTTCAAACTTGCTATGCATCCCCTTCACTTCTTCTTGGGTCTGGCGCAACAAGTTTTGGTTTTCTTCAAGTGAGGCCTGCTGAGCTCGAAGCTGTGCTTGCAACTCTTCCTGCTTCCTAGCAGCTTCCTCTCTTTCTGCTTGGAGTGTTGCCTCAAATTGAGCTTGCAGGCGTGCTTCTGCTGCGGCTGTCGTGGACCGGGCAGCCTTCGATGCTCTAGTGACACCAATGTTTGGAAGGAAGGTTGATGAACGGCTGATCTGGCTGAGACTTTCATCAACAATCTTGGATGGAGACTTTTGTGCTTGCCCTTCTTCTGGTTCTCTTTCCTTCTCTGCAACCATATGTTCCTACATAGAATGAATCCACTTCATAAGAAGGTCATACAATAGTGTTCAACCAGGCTTGAATTTGAGTACAGTACATGTATGCAATAATTATGTCACTTACATATATCTCATCTGCAAGAGGAGTACGATCATTTTGCGGACTATTCATACATTCACCAAAGAAATCAATAGGATCTGGATCCATGTTGTTGTACTTAGGCCTCTGCAGCATGTAAAAAAATGATTTACAATGATATCAGTGAAGGTAAAGAGAGGGGTGGACAAACATGGGATTATTTGTAAATGTGAATAGCAACATCCCAAAATATGTATGCCTTTGTATCACCACAAATCCATACATGAAAGACTACTATCAGAACACATGCATGGTGCAAGCAGCATGCTCAAACTCAGATTGTCTGAACATAATTTGTCCATGCAAGCAGCAAGCAGCAGCAGGCTCATCTTAAAAATGCAAGCAGGCTCATCTTACAAAAGCAGCAGGCTCATCTAAACATGGGAGCTCATCTTACAAATCATAGGGCCAAACTCAGATTGGGCTTAAAAATTGAGTGGTCATCCTAGAAATAATTGGAGCATGTGCTAACTTGACAGTTCAAAAGCACATGGTAATTACTATGCTACAAATGTCCCATCTTTCAAGCTAATTATACAAAAGACTTCATATCCGTACCAGGCTGTATTGATGGGCAATATAGGACCTAGCTCCAGTCCTTTGGTGAAGCTGCACTTGGCCACGGTTCACTTTATTCTTAGAACATTTTTCCTGCACCACAAATGCAATACAGACTTTTCATTCACATCCACAGGTTGCATTGCATAATAACAAAAAGAGATAATTCAGGCATGGACCTGATTCTTTGGGTCACACCAGTACTCTACCAGCTGGACCCACTCCTCTTTCTTCATCTTAGGTGGAGGCTGTTTGGCCAACAGCTGTTCTCTTGTCAGTGACGCGTCGAAGTACTTCCTTTTAAGGTGATACCTCTGCTGCCTTACTCCCTTCTTAATGATATCAGTGCATGCAGCTTTGCTTGGCCCCTCGTTCTTAATATCCACATCCAACCTTGACTGCAGTCACAGAAATGATTTATTAGACACAATTTTTTACATGGGAGTAGAGTAATGCAAGAAAGTATTTGGAGTGAAATAGCTGTCTCACCGCCACTTTCTCAATCACTTTTGTTATACACCGCCCGCCTCTTTTTCATAAAGCTTCCAAGATGTGTAGATAGGCAGGTTGTCTCTAATGGCAACACCAGTTTCTGATGCCAGCTTCGCTGCCTGAAGTGGGACATCAGGCCTTTTCTTCCCTTTAGCCACTTGGATAGCCAGCTTCTTTCCTCTATTTATCATCTTCTCTAAGCCATGACCCATGGTTTTCTTGCGGACTTCCTTTCGGTATGTATTGCATTGGCAAATAATAAGCAAAATGTGTTATTATAGCAAATAACCAATGTAGATATTGAATGGAGAAAATAATGCTTGAAACATGTATTGTTTACGGAACTAAGTCACCAACTGGTTCCTCTTCATTTGTATGACCCTCTGAATTTGCGACATCAAATTGGTGGTGACTCATTGATGTCATTGCTTTGCCTAGAGCTCATCCACTGGCGAGGGTGTGCAAGAACTGCTTGGTTAACACTAGTTGTGGGAGTAGGTTCTTTGAGGCAGTGCAGTGGGTCTAGGAGTAGGAGTAGTATGCTCAGTGTTAGCACCAGGCTAAGACATGGCTAAACTGGTCCTGGTGAATCTAGGAGGACTAGGCATTGGGTTTGCACCAGGAATAGACATGGCTGCACTTTTCCTAGTGTATCTATGAGGACTAAGCACTGTGTTTGGAACTGGCGCAGACATGGCTGGACTTTTCGTGGTCTTAGTTGAAGTACTAGGCACTGTGTTTGTAGTTTCTATGGTCTGGCTGGTGTTTGTATTGAGGTGGCCTTGCAGTTGGCTGGTACTAGAAATGACATTAGGTTTAGGGTTGGCTTTGAAAGTGTTCTTAGGAGGCAAGGGATGTCTTATCCTAGGTGGTGGACGGCCTCCAGGCGAAGGCATGGCTGCACTTTGCCTAGTCAATCTTGTTGGCGTCCGCGGTGGCTGCTGGTTGGCAGCCGCCATTGTTGCTGCCTTTTACTTCTTCTGCTGAGGGCGAGTTCCTGGAACCATCGCTCCTACCTGCTAAGAGAAACATACATCTTATTAATTAAGAAAGAAGTGTCAAGTAGAATAATTAAGTACAATGAAGTATATGTTTGAAATAGATAGACCAGAAACTTATTAATTGGCCTAGTAATGCATCTCACCTCAGTATTGACCTCATTATTGAAGTCATCATCATAGTCATCATCACTGTCAGATTGGTTATCAATGTCAGAGGAGGGGTCATAATCATTGTCATATTCTGGATTGTCAGACACTAGTCTCTTCCCTTTGCCCTTTTCCTTTTTTGAAAAAACATCTATAACAGACTGAGCTAAGAGTGGAATACCCATAGACTTAAAAACTTCCTGAACATGCTTTACATTCTCGTCCCTCTCCTGCTCATACTTGGTTTTTGTCATCTCTTCTATTACTTAGTGCGATCAAGCGTAGAAAAAGCGTAAACTGGATTCGGTTTACGAAAAGGAGTTGAAGAAATAACTAACACATCAGTATTATATTAAATAGTAGAAAGAAGGCAAACTAACAACTACATTCAAGAACCAATACATGCTTATGCTACTAAATGGTAGAAGAAAGAACTAACAGATGACAACATTGTTTCAACATGTATCAC
Organism: Ampelocalamus luodianensis; assembly: GCA_036346255.1. Classification (NCBI taxonomy): domain Eukaryota; kingdom Viridiplantae; phylum Streptophyta; class Magnoliopsida; order Poales; family Poaceae; genus Ampelocalamus; species Ampelocalamus luodianensis. The sequence continues at coordinate 52,342,825 of CM070634.1, read as the reverse complement.
TATCACTATAAATGGAAGGAAAAAAGATGATGCCCAAATACTGAATCAAATAATTCAATCCATCTTTCATTTCATTCCAACTCACAAATTTTTGCCAGAACAGAACCAGCACCAACAAGCATTCACTAAATCATGAAAAGAACAATACAATTCTGGATAGAAAGAATAGAAGTAGAAGCTACCAGATTCAAGCCGTCGTGATACCGCGTGGTGGCGGTTGGGGCCGGAGAAGAGGCACAGGCCGGGGCTGCGGGCGGCGGCTATCTCTGGGCGGCCGCGGAGGCGGCGGTGAGGCGACCTTCGTGGCGCCTGCGTGGATCTGCGGAGGTCGCAGCGCCACGTGCGTAGGCGGATCCGTGGAGGTGCGTGGACGCGGAGAGTCGGGATGCGGCGGCGTGAGCTCGGGCCGGCCCCGGCGTCGAGAAGTGGATGTCGTCGGCGCGGCGAGGAGTCCGGTATGCCGCGGCGTGGTGAGGCAGTGGCGGCGGGCGTCGCTGGGTTACGGGAGGGAGGAGGGCTGGAGGCATGCGCGGCGGCGGTGCGGCGGCGTGGTGGGCGAGTGTGGCGGGCGGGCGCTAGGTTTAGGGAGGAGGAGGAGGCCATGCTCGATGCGCGCGGTGCGCGCGGCGTGGCGCGAGTGGGCGCCGGCGTGGTGGCGCGAGTGGTGCGGGCGGCGCTAGGGTTTAGGAGAGGAGGAGGCGGCGGTGGCGCGGCCAAGAGGATAAGGCGAAAGTGGAGGAGGAATTTTGCGCTTCTTGGGCGGGAGGTGTGTTGGGGCCCACGTGTCGGTGGCGAGTGCGGAGAGCGGGAAGTGTATGTGCCAATTTTGGTGCGCGGTGGGTCGCTTGTGGTTATTTGAATTGTTCATAAACTTTTTACTCTTTTCACTCAAGAGTTGTCGAGTTTCAATCGCAATGTCATTTTTTTCTTATTAGTGGTTATTTGCTATTCCTTTTCGAGGATGCGTGCCCTCATTGTGAACTCAACTTTCGTTTTCCGATCTTTATTACCAGATTATTTCTTTTGGTTTTGTGCTCACTTGTGAGCAGAACATTTTCTGTGTTGTGAAATTTGTTCTTGTTCGCCTCTTTCTTTGAGAAAGGATCAACCGCTTTGTGTTTGAAAGTTTACAACTCGTAAGTTGTTGTTTGTTTGGTGGTGGTTAAGTGATTGTAGGGGTGAGTTTTTGCTACCCACTATTGGAGTAGTAATAGAAGATGAGTTGGTTTTGACCAATCTCTTGGAGGGAAGTTGATTCGATGGAATGTTTGGTTTGTGTGATCCTTGTTCGTGAAGAGTTCAATGGAGAGGTGGAACAAGATTTCCGTGCTCTATGTGCTTGTTGTGTGGTTCGACTTCAAGGAGAAGGTTAACCTGTGTTCATTGGGTTGTTTTCGATAGCTGTCGTTTCGCTAAGACCGTCTCGATTCCTACACGTTGTACTCACTTTTGGTTTCATTTGGTGTGGAGTGAGTACAGGAGATCCGGAGTTTGTTATTCGTTAACAACGTTGACCATCGAGTAGGATCTTACCTTCGAGTCTCGTCCGATGAGTATAGCTTGAAGTGTCGGGACGAGTGTTAAGACAGACGTCGATTTGCGTCAAGATGTTGTGGTGTCCTTAGTCCGAGAAAGAGGCCACTTACGGTGGAGGCTCGCATGCACGAGCATTATTCGATTTGTTCATATCGAGTACATGTTACCGTTATTAATTTTTAGTTGCAACTGACCTTTCGCGTAGGTCGGTGTGAGGATTCGGGTCGAATCCTATTTAAGTGGGGTAGAATGTAATACCCGATTATTCGATATCGAATGCTGTAAGATTAGAGAGGAAATAAGTTAAAATTCAGAATTTTAGGAGAAGTATGGGCGCCAACCCATATTCGAGAAGAGGAGCCAGCCATAGTGGCCTAAGGCCCATGAGTGGGCGGCAGCCCATTAGAAGGCAAGGGAGGAGGAGGGGACCAAACCCTAGCCCCATTTGCTACAGTAGCCGCCGTGCTACAGAGCGGCGTGCTCTGATGCCTCGCCGCTTGTTGCTCCTCCTCTCCCCGGCGCCATCTTTCCTGCTGCTTGTGGCCGACCGTGGGAAGAAGAAGAAGAGGAAGGGAAGAGAGGATTGAAGGAGAATTTCTTCGTGGGATTTGATCAGCGATCTCCGATGGTTCTACAAGGGTAATGATCGATTTCCCTCGCTGTTTAGGTTGTTTCGATGCGAATTGATTAGTTTGATTGGATTGAATTGCTGCCGTTAGAATTTCAGTTCTGTACTGAATGTTGCGTGGCCTGTTTCGTGATCTTAGAGGCCGAATTTGGGTTGTCCATCTCCTAGAGTTTTGTAGATATTGATCTTAGCTTTCGGTGGCCACCAAGAACACTGAATTCCGACTTTCGAGTCAAAAGTTATGATAGATTTACTATCTGCTGTCCAGAATCCTGACGAGAATTAGCAGTCACTGTATAGGTTGATTTATGGCCTAGTTAGAGGGTGATTCAGAGGTCTTGCCCATAACAAATTTTGAAGGTGATATCACTAGCTTTCAGGATTGATAAAGAACACTTCATTTGGAGTTATAGATCAAAAGTTATGCACTTTTCTTTGTGACTGTCCAGATTGTATGTCAGTCTGTTCAGTTTGTATGTCGTTTCATCTTTAATTTTGACCCGTGTGCCACTTTTTGTTAAAGACAATATATGAATGTTGTGCCAACTAGGTTATTGTAGATAATTTCTTAACCTTTTCAGATTGTTAAAGAACGTCCAATTTGGAGTTGTACAACAAAAGTTATGGATATTTTAATTTAGCCGATATTTCTGTCTATTAATTCAGTCAACAGATTTGAGCCGTGGGCCAAATTTTATTAGAGGCAAAATCTGAACTTTTGCCCAACCAGAGTATTGTAGATATGTCAGTTAAGAATCCATGGAAATTGGTCTCACCTCATTCCGAGTTCCAGACCAATAGATATGTCAATTACCGTGCTGCTGTCCAGAATTAAGTTGTCAGAAATTGTTGATTTCATTTTAAGTTTTGTATTAATGACTAGAGTCATCGGGAAGCGATGTTTAACATCGATTAGTAGTGTTGGGTATATTATGTCCTTATTGAAATTATTTTACTTGTTTAGGAGGTGAAGCCTCGGGTTTAGGAGTATCACCTTTGCCGACTAACGCGTCGCATCGTGGAAAGCAAGTACATTGCCACCCTTAATGATTGTGATTGATGAATGTTTATATGGTCATGCTGTGATTTGGTATGATACGAGAAGATGGATTGTCTATGTTCTTTCATATGTGTTGAATCCATGTTTTGTTATCATGTCTTTCAATATTCAGATTTCATTCTATGCATTCATTATGCATGTTTCATCCACTAAAGTGGATTGCAAGTCCCACCATTCCAATGTAGGCGTGTTGGACATTGTCATGTCCCGCCCACGGAGTGGATTTGAAAGGCCCATTAATTCCAGAATGGGCATGTAAGACCCATTAACTCCAAGATGGGCAATGTTGGACACCCGTATGAAACGTTCTTCATACGGGAAGTGGATCCCGCATTTTGTTAAGATGCGGGCTTGAGTGAACACCGACGGTGTTTCACCGGCTATCTGATATATGCATGTGTGCAGTCCATTCCTTTGATTTTGAGCATTCATATCATGTTTTCATTTGTAATCGGTTGTGATGTGATCGAACTCGATGATGAGTTTGTCTTATTCATATTGAATGATTATCTTATTGATAATCTGTACTTTTTGAGTCATGGACTCACTCTTGCGTTGTTTGTTTATTTTAGGTAACCCCGATGTTGGCTCTTGGGAGGAGTAGACACGCACTACTTGTTCACAACATCAAATTCATGTTCAAGTCTAAATTTTAGTTCCATATTTCATTCGTTAACGATGAACTGTAACAATTAAATTATAATTGGAGAAGGAAGGATACCTTCTCCACGGATGTTGATTTATTATGCGTGTGAACCTTCTTTATTGATGTTCGTATTAAATAACTTAGAAGGTGAAGGAAGGATACCTTCACCATGTCTGTTTATCTTAATGTCGTCTTTAGTTGATATACTTGTTTCAAGTTCTTCCGCATTATGGATGTATGTTAGATGTTTTAGGTGACATCTTGGCTTCCTGATAGCCGTGGTGTTACATCCGCTACCGAGAGCGGGAAGTGTATGTGCCAATTTTGGTCCGCCGCGTGGGTCCGCTGTCGGTGCGTGGCAAAAGCCAGGCATCTATGGTCTGGCGGTGGGCCCCAATGTCGATGATACAAATAGTAATATTGCGAATTCAAACACATTTTTGGGGTAATAAATGAATTCAAATGGAAAAAGTAAGAAACAAAGTTGTTCAACGACGAGATCTACCATTTTTATTTTTGTCGATTTTTCAATTGAGTTTGTTTCGAGAGTTTGAAATTTGAATTAGAAAATTTTTAAACTTGGAACAAAAATTTGGGGTACTAAGTAATTTCAAATGAAAAAGTCATAAATACAAAGTTTGTACAACTAATAAAGATCTACATTCTTTATTTAGGCCATTTGTTCATCCGACAAAGTGATGGTAACTTTGTTCTCAAATTTTACTTATCTCTCTTATAGTTTTAAACTTTTGAAACTATAAGAGATAAGTAAAATTTGAGAACAAAGTTACCATCACTTTGTCGGATGAACAAATGGCCTAAATAAAGAATGTAGATCTTGATTAGTTGTACAAACTTTGTATTCATGACTTTTTCATTTGAAATCTTTTTGAGTTTCAAAATGTGGTTTGTATTTGTCATATTTTTGAAATTCAAATTTTGTAGTGTTCAAATTTTGTCACATGCAAATATGACCAAACTCAATGCAACTAATTGATGCATCATGATTTTAGAAAATTTTAGAAAAAAAAGCATCAAATTTGGAGCATGTATGTGGGAGTAATACTAGTTACAATTTTTTGCCAAAGATCAAAAAGAGAAATGAGCTTTGCACAATGAAGGGCTAAATACCATGAAGGGCCCACCTGTCATAGAAACGTTGCAGCACTTGCGAGTACATGGCTGGCGACCCCGAGTGCCTCGTTGGCGGTGGCCCCGAGCGCCTCGACCCCACCGCATCCGTGGCGACCCCATACCCCACTGCTCCTCGCCGGCGGACCATTGCTGCGGCCTCGCCGCCACCAAGCCGGTGCATCTCCGCGACCGAGTGGTGCATCTCCGCCACCACGGTGGTGCATCGCCACCACCAAGTCGGCAATGCGACCTCGCCGCCCACCCCGGTGGTAGCTGCGGCTCGCGACCATTGTTCAAGGTCGATGAGTTAACCATATATGAAGCATAAACATAATTTATCCGGATCGATTTTTAAATTTTGGCACCTAAATTTACCAGTCGAGATGGATAGAAGCTGGGTTTATAACAATGCGCCATTTAGTCCCGCCTATATGTTTGGTGTTCAACAATTCGTGGCACATGTCAGAACGAGATTTAGTCCAGATGAGAAAATCAAGTGCCCATGCGCAAATGCGAACCAAAGAGAGAAAAGTCAAGCCGAGGTACAGGAGGATATAGAAATCAATGGTATTTCTAAAATGTACACAAGGTGGATTCACCATGGAGAGGGAGATAATGATGTTGAACAAGATGATGATGGAGACCTCGCTGTTGTACCTGAAGATATGTCATGGGATGGAAATGGCCAGGCAACACTTGATGAGGAAGGACAAGTGAAGATGTCATAGAAAATAGTGCAGGGAGTTCAGGGTTGATTCAAGATTTGCACACCGCACAAGCCATGGCCGGTGGTAACTTATATAAACAAATCATGGAAGAGGCAAAGCGTGAACTTTATCCGAAGTTGCACCGAGGAGTCTAGGCTAACTTTCATTATTAAACTGCTGCATATAAAAGTGTACAATCAGATAACAACATCTGGGTTCAATGCATTCCTTGAATTGCTTTCGACATCTTTGAAGAATGTGACCGGCCTCCCTAAGTCCTATAACGAAATGAAAGCTCTGCTTCGGAAGCTTGGTTTTGGTTATGTTTGTATTGATGTGTGCAAGTATGATTGTGCCTTATTTTGGAAGGACCATGAAGACGATGATCATTGCCCAGTTTGTGGCTTCACAAGATGGAAAGTGAACAAGGAGGGTAGAAACAAAGTTCCTCACAAGGTCCTCCGTTACTTTCCACACCTTCAAAGGATTTTTATCTCGAAGCAACGGGCACAGTTTGCAAGATGGCACAAGGAAAAGAGGGTACCAGTTGAGAATGAAATGAGACATCCTGCTGATGGAGAAGCTTGGAAAGAATTTGATGAGACTTTCAAGTCTTTTGCAGATGATCCCCACAGTTTGAGGTTAGCCATTGCTACCGATGGATTTAACCCATTTGGTCAGATGACCAATTCATATAGCATCGGCGATGATAGTGGTTCCATACAATTTTCCACCATGGATGTGTATGGACCAATCCAATTATATGCTTGCTTTACTAATTCCAGGCAAAAAATCACCGGGCAAAGATTTCCATGTGTTCATGCAGCCTTTGATACAAGATATGCTTACTCTTTGGAACGGTGTCTCTACTTATGATGCATATGAAGGCAAAGAATTTAGTCTGCGTGCATCGATTCTGTGGGGAATCAATGACTACCCTGCATTAGGCACCATGTCAGGCAGAACCACTCATGGTTACTTCGCATGTGTGCACTGTGATGAGAATCCGTGCTCTGAATGTCTGAGAAACAAAATTGGTTTCATAGGCCATAGACGTTTCCTCCCAAGCGACCATCCCTGGAGGAAAAATAGATCTTTCGATGGCCACCATGAAAATATAGAGCAGCCAAGCAAATTTAGTGCAGATGAGGTTATGGCAAGGTTGGATGAAGTTTGCTATGTTCCAGGCAAGAATCCAAATAAGCAGAAATCAAGAAAACGACGTCGTAATGGAGAACCAGTATGGCATCTGAAGGTTAGCTTCTACGATTTTCCATACTGGGCAAAATTGAAGCTACAGTACAACCTTGATGTTATGCACATAGAGAAAAACATATGTGAAAACATTTTGTCAACTCTACTTAATATTCCGAACAAGACAAAGGACACCATCGCTGCTAGGCTAGATTTGGAAGACAGAGGTATAAGAAAAGAGCTTCATTTGTTAGATGACACTGGTAATTCGTCCTCAAAGCCAAAAGCTTGTTACGTTCTAACACCAGAAGCAAAGAAGAAGTTTTTGCAATTTGTGAGCAATGTTAAATTTCCAGATGGCTATGCCTCCAATATATCAAGATGTGTCAATATGGAGGGAGGAGGATCAATGCATGGGCTGAAAACACATGACTGTCATATACTGCTGCAGCGTATTTTACCAGCTGGCCTTCGTGGTTTGGTGCGCAAAGACGTATATGAAGTAATTGCTGAATTGGGTAGGTTTTTTAGACAACTTTGCTCAAAAACTCTAAAGGTTGATGCACTACACCAGATGAAGAAAGATATTGTACTTATCCTTTGCAAGCTGGAGAAAATTTATCCTCCTGCATTCTTCGATGTTATGGTTCACCTAGCAGTACACTTACCTGATGAGGCACTCCTTAGGGGACCGGTGCAGTATGGATGGATGTATCCCATTGAGAGAAGATTGGGCACCTTTAAGCGTTTCATCCGCAATAAAGCAAAACCTGAAGGATCTGTTGCAGAGGCATACACTGTCTATGAGTGTATGACATTATTACTAGGTTCACTAGGCCTGAAAGAAACTTAGATGGAGAGCATAACATCTCACCCAATGGTTGCTCTATTTTTGGTCATGGTATTAACCTGTTGGGTGCTTCAAAACTTCATTACGAAGATAAAGACTATGACTCCATGGTTTGGTTTGTTCTAAATAACTGCAAAGAGGTTGATGAATACAAAGAGTGAGTAATTGCTGTCATTTCATTTCGGCCAACTGTATTCAATACTAGTGTCACAATAAACTAATTAACTTCTTCCTTTGCAGCATGTATAGGGAAGAATTAGAACAACAAGAGGTCAACGATGTTGAAAAAATGATGTCAACACAATTCGGTGCATGGTTCGAGAAACATGTGTGTGCAACTTCTACAACATGACTTATTGATTTATGATACAATACATTTTAAAACTCACTAATTCTGTATGTTTTTAACCTGCAGATTACCAGAATGAAATACGAAGGCACAACAGATGTTGATGAAGACCTGTACTCACTCGCATATCGGTCGGATAAGCGTGTGCGTTCATACACAGCTTGTATAATCAATGGGGTACGGTACCACACTATGGCTCGTGACGAACACAGGAAGACACAGAACTCCACCATCAAAACTGCAGGTACTCACAGTGATGACACTATTGACTTCTATGGGACAATCACAGACATTATTGAGTTGAGTTACAGCAAGAACAGCAAAGGACGTAGAATTGTTATCTTATTACGGTGTGAATGGTACAATCTTGAGGGAAGGACATACCAGATGAAAGATGATGGTTACTTCAAGAGCATTAACATCCAAGGCCGATGGTATAAGAATGATCCTTTCATTCTAGCAACAGAAGCTTCACAAGTATTTTTCTTGGAAGATACAAAGTTAGGTCCATGTTGGCGAGTGGTACAAGAATTTGGCCACCGACATATATTTGATGTTGAAGAGTCCGACACAAACCAACCAATCCATGAACAAGTATAGATGAGATGTCAGGAGGCATACCAAGAGGAGAATACTTTGACCAGAGATGGTACAGTGGGAGACATTTATCCTTATATGGATTTGATGCACATAGATAATGAACCAGGCAGCCCTATTAGTACAGACCTTGTCGAGAGCATCCGTCGACATCAACATACAGCTCAAGGTGATGAAATAGACGGCGAAGACGAAGATGAAGATGAAACCTTCCTTGAGTATCATAGTCCAGATGAAGGCAACATATCAGAAGAAGACAGTGATGATGACTAACCTTTGCATTTCTTGAGCTATTTGTGAACCATGAACTTCTATTAGTGATTTTGTTGTATTTGAATTATGCTTTGAAATTTGTAAGACCTTATATGCAATGGTTCTGTTTCAGTGGATACTTGATTTATGATGCAAGTTACATTCAAGGCTAAATGCTTGTGAATTCATGGACATGATATATATACATCAGGTTACATACATGCTGCGAGTTTTATGACCACATGATAATGTCATGGAATGCCCGAATCTGTCATAATATATATTTCTGGTTTTATGACCACAAGACAATGTCATGGAAAGTACAGAATCTGTCATAATATATATATGCTGGAAGTTACATACGTGTTGCCAAGATTTCATCCCAAACAGGTTACACATCAAAGCAAAAGGGATAATTATTTCCAACATACATCAGAAATGCACAGGTTACATATCCATGCACACAAGAGATGTCCAAGAGCACAAAGGCCCATATTTCATACCAAATGCAAATACATGCATCCAAAGACAATGAGTTCAATACAACATGTTCTTCAACACTACAGCTTCAACACAAAGGCTCATACTTCATCAGCATTGCCTACTTGAACACTACAGCTACAACCAAGAAGATGGCCAACATCAGGAATATTGTTACATTCACACATCCACACACAAGACAAATGCAGCTTCCCATGCCTTCCCTGTTCTTGCCAACCATTTCCTTCACCTTGTTTAGATTTTTCTCTAAGCTATCAATTTTTCCCACGAGCTCAGGAACTTCTGTTGTCAAAGCTGCTGCAATGGTCGAGGAAGCTAACAGTAGATATCCATTATCATGAAGGAACACCACATATTCTTCCTCGAACCAATACCTAGTACATGTCCCCTGCATCCAAATTTACAACCACAGGCAATGAAATTTTGGCAAACAAGAATGAAATTTGGGCAATGCAAATTCAACCACTTCACTGACATTTCTATAGTTCTTCCTGGGACACTTGAAATATCTCCTTCCAATGTTATACTCAGAGCACGTGGTAGTGGCAGCAAACACCCTCACGTCCCTGCAATCCGGGCACATTATCAACGGCAACCCGGTCACATCATCGATTAGCGCCTCGGATCGACACGGTGGGCAAAGTGCTGCGGCAACAACGGCAGAAGTGCAGGTTGCGGGGCATCCTAGCTGCGCTTGACCGCCGAAGTCGCGGCGGAGATGACGAGGCTGCGACATGAGCCCTGATTGATGCACATGGGATTGATTAGGAATTGCCATGCCAATAGAAAGAGGAAGCGGGAGGGGGATGAGGGCGCCACTGCCGACCAAATGGAGGGGGACGGGGAGGGGATTGCGGTGCCGCCCGCCATGAAACTTGTGTTTCAAGCGGGAGTAGGAGCACGCCGCCTACCAACTCGATCGCGGTCGCGGCGGTCACCGGAGATCCGCGCGTGGGCACAGGCATTATCAATTTTGTGCATGGCGGTGAGAGCGGTGCCTTGTCAACTCTAGGGCGACAAGCGGCTATGTCTTGCCAACATTAAATGTCTGGCAGCCCTTTTGCTCAAAAGTCTCTCGACAACCTACTCCCATCACTTCATGTGTACTATAGCTCAGTGCACCCATAAGCAGCCTGGTTCATTTTGGCGCTCGGCTATATATGGATCGGGCTTCTCCATAAGCTTCTTTGGATCCATTCTTGCACCCCTAGTTTCTTTCTCTGCTCTTGTGCTCAAGTCACCAAAGCCTCTGCCCTCATTGCTAGACCTTGGAGCTCTCCGCGACCCTTGAGCTCAGTGGTTCAATATTGCAATTTTGGCTATCCTTTTGTTCTTTTGGTCACCTCAAGCCTCCCTAACTTGTTTTTGTTTAAACCTTCACGAGGTTGACAAATTGGGAGCTTCTTGTTTATGGCAGGGGTGGTCGTCTCCTTCGTCTCCGTGAGCACCCCATCACGGAGCTCTTTCGGCCATCCTGGACCTCCTTCACTTCGGTTGGTACCTAGTCTTTGAAAACCTTGTTCTATTAGACCGCGTTAGTTCTTCGTTTTGTCACGTTTTGCCTCGGCGATCACCTCGGCTAGCGCGGTATGGTGCGCTTTAGCCCTAAGCTATTGTTGGCACCTTTAGGTCCTCCTCCCTATTTGGAGCTCATCTGTGCCTTTGGTTTCCCGACGAGGTCCACATCGCGCGGCAAGTGATGAACTTCGCTCGGGTTTTGCGATTCGCAATTCCGTTTCGTCATGTTCTTGGACCACATTAATGCTCAAATCATTGCTTATCATTGGTGCATTAATTGTGTCCTAATTTCTTTGTGGAGTCAGCGTGTAGGCGAGCCTTAGTCATTAAGTGTTCCTTTTAGGTTCATTTATTGTCAATCATTAGATGCATTAAATTGTCTTAGCCGCCATTTGTGCGGAGGTCTGCACCATTAAGTCCACTCTTGGACCTCCTCGGGCTAATCTTAGCGATTCACGACCTCTTCAAGTGTAGATGCGGGCCTTAGGATCTTTTAGAAAAATCCTAAGTCTCTGGACCTCCCCTAATCGTATCTGGTAGTTAAAGACCTCAGTAGGCTAGATCTCGGCCGATAGGATCACCCTCCACCTTGGGGTCCTCTTCGCAAAGACCTCCTTGAGGTCCTCTGTGAAAAGAAAAGACCACCTGGTCGTGTTATCAAGACCACCCTCTCCACCCACCCCAGGGTTCTCTTTGCAAAAGACCACCCTTGGTATTTTGTAAAGAGAACCTTCAAACTACCTTTAGGGTCCTCTTTGCCAAAAAGACTACCTCGGGTCCTTATCAAGAAACCGCAGGACCTCCCTCGCTTCATCTTAGCTGTTCAGGACCTCCTCCTGGAGATCTTGACCGTCTAGGACCTCCTCCTTTAGATCCGTGGCTTTAGGACCTCCCCGCCTAGATTTGGACCGCTCAGGACCTCTCCCATGGAGATCTGAGCCATCCAGATCTCTCTCTGCAGCGCGTGTTGGAGGACCTCCAGAAATCTCGGCCGTTAGGACCTCCTCAGTGAGATCCTAGCCGTCAAGACTTCTCGCTGTCAAGCTCACCGTTTAGGTCCTCTCTCCGCTCAGATCTAGACCGTTAAGACCTCCTCGGTGAGATCTTAACCGTCCAGACCACCCCCTTAGTTAGATAGCCGTAGGACCTCCTCGTGGAGCTCAGGACGGTCAGATCTTGATCTAACGATCCCGACCACCTTTAGGCGCGAGGACCTCCTCCGTGTACGTTGTGCGTGCACTGGTTGTAGCCGTTGGATTTAAGATCTACGGCTTAGACCTCCTCGCTAGATCTTGCCGTCTAGGACCTCCTCGTTAGATCCAGACCGTCAAGTCTAGATCTAACGGCTAAGACCTCCCCTAGGCGCGATGAGGTCTTTGCGCCCGGGTGCTCGTGCGGGTTTTAGCATCTGAGATCGTGAGCCGTGCGATCTTTGATCAACGACCCGACCTCCCAGTTTCGTTGGTTTTCCGATTTAGTTCCTAGAGCTTTTATTTGCACATATTAATTGTTTTAAACTTCAAAATTGCATATCTTTTCTCTCAGTAGCTCAAAATTTAACAAACTAAAGTTCTATAAATGCATCTGTTAAAATACTTTAGCTTAGTATAGGTTTTGCAAGAGTCTTTCATCTTGAAATTAATCATGTCTTAGATTTATAACTTAGAAAAGTCATAACTAAATCATTTTAACGCCAAATGACCTGAAATTTTATATGGGTTACCACTATACCAGTAGGTAGCTACCATAAAATTTCAGCTTCAAAATCTTTCTAGAAAATGTTTTGCTCTAGTGCTAATTATGGTAGAAAATAGGTTTTTAGAGAATATCTTTTGCACCACAAATCCAAATTAGGTTTTCCTGTTTCTATGTCTAGGTATATTCGTACTTTACCTTGTGTATAAATTTAGTCGCAATTGGATAAGTTTTGCTTGCTCCTTTGTTTAAGTGTTGCTCGTCTTATTGGTTGTTCTCGCTTCTTTTGCTTTTCGCTTAGGATTCGACATTTGCGGTAACCACGAGAACGACCCTCCGCAACAAATTGAGCAACGACAAGCGAAGCAAGCGATTTGATCATTTCCTATTGATCCCATTACTTTTAAAGTCTAATATTTTGTTTAACTTCTATGTATGCATTGCTAATTTGTTGTTAAATTGATTAGTTAATCCTCTAGTTGCATAATCTGTAGGTAAATGATTATCCTCTACTACCGAGCCTAGGTTATTTGTTTGTGATTAGAGTTCGTTGGATGAGCTCTTGTCACTTAGTAGATTCGAATAAATATTGCTTAGCCATACCTAGTATCGGTAGTATTGGGCGATCATCGACTTAGTCGATGATCTCGATCACACAAATACTTATACTAATCCATTATGTCCAACCCTTGTGTTTTATTGATTTACAAATCAAAACTGAAAACAAAACTATATCTTGACTTGGGCACAATGGTATGTTGGTGTGATCTTGGGCGTGATTGGAATGGTGCCTAAGTCCCCAAGGACCGAGTTACTTGTGTCACTAAGCCAAGCGCTTATTGCGTGCTAACCACACGAGGGGATATGGAACCGCTCTTGACTAAGTACTTTGGGAGGTGTTAATTATGAGCTGGTGGTGGGTGTGTTCTTGTGTGTGTGTTTTGGAGGAGCACTAGCAGCACCGGTTAGGTTGTCTAATGCGTCTTTCTCCGTGGGTTGCGGCTCTTAATTAGCATCGTCCATTGAAAGCGTCTTGTTACACTTAGCCATGCCGCATACCAAAGGAAGTGTGCTAACAGTGGTGGTGGAAAGGCGGTCTATCGTGTAGGTACATTGGTACTCCCTGCAGGTTAAAACTATTCGAATAGCCTCCCCTAGGTTATGGACATGCTTGTAAGGTCGTGCAAGAACTAGACTACAACCTTTTGAAAACTTAAACTTGACACGGGTGGTATGAAGGGTACTTCATGCTATTGTTGTGGTGACTATGGGTTAGTCACTTCTAGGTTGGTGTTGTTCTCTATCTATTGTTATAATTGTCTCTCTTTTATTTGAACAATAAAAGTTAATTGCAAACTTGCTTTGACTCTATTACCTTATTGCAAATGAAAACTTGCTTTATCTGAAAATAAGTCGAGCCTCATCCACTTAAATAAAGCTTGCATGTAGTTAATTATAGTTCGTTATCTCACACGTCGGTCTTGCAGTACAAAAACAAGTTTTGTACTCATCGCTTTGCTTAATATTAATTGTTGCAGAGGAAGAAGGTGAGCCCCAAGGGCCTCACTTTTGTGAGTGTGTTCTTGTATTTGCTTGGGACGATTAGCTTGGCGGTCGGTTGGTTGCCTTGTGGGTAAAGGCACACCGATTGGCTTTGTTTATCGCCATCTTATGGCCATTTTCCTTCCATTGTTTAAATTGGTTACTTATGTGTTATTTGGCAGTCGGCCTCTCTTTTGTAATAACTCTCTTTATATTATCTATGTCTTTCAGTTGTTGCTTTTGCTTGGCTCTATGTGTATGAATGGAATTGATGCATGATTTTGTAACTGGTGTGTATACTGCATTCAGGAAGTATACATATCTCGAGGCTTAGTTTATTTGATTTGTCTTGTTAGGACCAAGCGGATGGTTAAACAGTACAAGTCGAACAAACCGGGTCCTCACAAAGTTGGTATCGAGCCATTCCACCGTAGTAACCCAAGCTTGATCGTCTTTAGGATATTTTGGAAAAACTTAATTTCAAAGTATCAAATGATTTATGAAAGCTTAAGTAAGTTCTCGATTTTATTCCTTACCTATCTTAGCTTTCTATCTCATCTTGCTCTAATTTGAGTTTTAAAAGTTGTCCTCCTTTCCTTCTCTCAAAAGATAGTCATTATCGTTTAAATTGGGTTTGGGAACCAATGAGTTTGGCAAATTGAAGTGTTAGCCGCCTCTACAAGATTTTGAAGCTTCGAAGTTGAAGATTTGGCTAGGAGGCTTGGATGCGAAATCTGGACAGCGAGCATTCAATTTCCGGACAGCGGCTCAAAGGTTCTAAATAGGGTAGAAAATGAGAGGTTAATCAATTAAAACTTGTGGGAACAAAAGGGTAAGATGTGATACTAGTTAGCTAAGTATCTAACACCTATTTCGTTGATTTAACCTTGCTCTCGAGTAGTGTTAGACTTGTTGTAGTGTGCTGAAATTTTTATCTTCTCAAACCATTGCTCGTTCTTTCAATACGGGTTAATGGCATTGAGAAGTTGAACTTGGTTTGGAGTTTCTTTGCTATTTTGGAGCTTCTTTGGAAACATTTAAAGTTTGTTTACTTGCTGTTTTTGGCTTTCGGTTAGGGTGGTATCTCATTCCGCCTCCTCCAACCATGGCTGAGGTCCTTCTTCAGATCGAGCGCAACCGTTCAGAGGACAGGAGGGTCCTGCTGGATGTTATTGCGCGCAACACCTCCACCCTTGCCGGTGCCTCGGGATCTGGGCGGCGGGTGGACATCGATCTCGTGGGGTTTGGCGAGTTTCTTCGCACTCACCCCACGTTCTCCAGTCGAGGACCCATTGGATGCGGATGGTAGGTGCGTCGGGTTGGCGTAAGCTTCGGCGTTGCTCGATGCCGACCGGGCGGGGCACTCTTTGCCTCCCATCGGCTTGAGGCGCGCACTCTCTGGTGGGAGAACTGCCTATGCCATCTGACCGCCGGCCACACTGTCTCTTGGGATGAGTTCAGACGGCGTTCGTCGAGCTCACATCCTGCGCCGCTTGATGAAGCGAAGAAGAAGGAGTTTCGCGCTCAAGCAGGGCGTAAGTCGATGATGGAGTACACATGCGAGTTCAACCACTTGGCTCGTTATGCTCCATCCGAGGTGGCCAGTGAGGCCAGCAGAGAAGTTCATGGAGGTTTGTGTCGAGGAGCTGCAAGACGGGCTCTCCATTGTGGACTTTGGCGACTTCGGGCCTTGGTGGACAAGGCCATTGTTGCTGAGCACAAGGCCAAGGCGCCGGGCGAGTCGCAAGCGCAAGTGGGAGGCCCAGCCAGTCGCACAGTGGCCTCTCCCCCTCGTGTCGGGCCTACCCGAGGGCCCGTTCGTGGCTTCACTACCACCGAGGCCGCCCGGCACTGGGCCCTCGCCTCTCGCAGGCGTGCCCGATCACGTGCGCTGCGAACAGCGAGGTGGCCCCGCAATCCGGCTGCTGGGTCACTGCTTTTCGTGCAACCGAGAGGGTATTATGCCAATAGTTGCCCTAACAGGTGGAGCAGCCCTCGTCCTAATGGAGGACGCGGGCAGGAGGTGGTCCTCCCGGAGATCATAAGGTTGTCTCCGCTACCCAAGGCGTGGGTAGTGGCGCGTCAACCTCATCTCCGCGGAGGTACAGAGGCACCGACGTCGTGTTGGGTACCCTTTCGGTTAACTCTTTCCTGCTACGCTTTGTTTGATTGAGCGCATCTCATTCTTTTGTTTTCGAGTCTTTTCTTTGCTTGTGGGAGGTCTTCTTTTACTCCATTGTTGGTCCCAGCTGCTCATTCGCTCTCGGTTGGAGATGAGAGCGAGTCTGTGTAACACCGGCTATTTGGAAGCGTAATGCTACCTAAGGATCTAGCATGCAACCTTATATTGGAATAATTTTCAACAATAAATCATCAACAAAGCTAAGCAGTTCAACATCAAGCGAAACATGAGCGAAAACATAATAATGGATCCATTTAGATAATTCTATCAACAGATAATCAATGAGCGAAATAGATTATTTAAGCGAACTCAACGATAGAGAAGGAGTCATCCCAAACTGAATTTATTTATTACTGATCCATCAATTAATGAAAGAAGAATAGTGATAGTTACATTATTGAAACTAAAGCAAGTGAAGTGTGTTGAGTAGTGCTTGTCTACTCCCTCCCAAGAGAAACTTCATCAACGATCACCTAAAATAAATAAATAAACAAGGCAAGGGTGAGTCCACGACTCAGCAAGTACAATGGCTAATAGAATAGGCAATCAATATGAATAAGACAATCTCGTCACCAGCTCGAACATACAACAAGTGATTATTTATGTTGATATGAGATGAATGCTCAAAATCAAGGAATTTGGATCGCACACATGCATATATCACAGATAGCGGTGATACACCGTCGGTGTTCACTCAAGCCCGCATCTTAACAAAAATACGGGGATCCACTTCCCGTATGAAGAATGTTTCATACGGGTGTCCAACACTGCCCATCCTGGAATTAATGGGACTTGCGCACCCATCCTGGAATTGATGGGCTCTCATGCGCACCCATCCTGGAATTGATGGGCTCACTCATCCACTCCCGTGGATGGTAAATGACAATGAATGCATGAAATGACTTATCGAATGAATAATGACATCATCTCCAATCATGGATTCAACACATAAGAAATATCATAGACAATTCATCATCTCTTGTGTCATAAGACATCACAACACAATCACATAAACATTCATCAATCACAAGCAATAAGATAGCAATGCACTTGCCTTCCGTGATGCGACGCGTTAACCGAAAAAGGTGATACTCCTAAACTCGAGGCTTCACCGCCTAAACAAGTAAAATAATTTCAATAAGAACAAAATGTACCCAGCACTACTAATCAACGTTCTACAATGCTTCCACGGTGACTCAAGACTTAACTACAAAGCCTAATCTGAAATATCGACAAATCGGTCACAATCGATCTTCGACAGCAGCACGGTGAAAATCATATCTAATGATCTGAACTCGAAATGAGGTGAATCCAATTTCTGTGGATTCATAAATAACATATCTAAAATTCTCAAGTTGACAAGATAGACCAATTCAGCCAAATTAATATGTTATTGAACAGATGAACTTTCGTAAGAAATCTGCCCTAAAGAACAAATAGTAATTACTAAACCGATCAAAACTTTTAATCTACAACTCGAATTAAGTGTTCTTTACCAATCTAGAAAGGTTACGAAAAATTCAACAATAACCTAGTTGGGTGGAATCTCTGATTTTTCCTTTAAGTTAATCTTATTCTTAGAGACAAGTTGATGAGTTCATTATTATCGAGTTCTGGACAGCAGAGGTAAAACGACCATAACTTTTGATCCGTAAATCGATTCAGGTGTTCTTTGCGTTCACTGAAAACTAAGAACATTATATACAACTTTCTAGGAGATGGAAACCCCAATTCGGAATCTAACAATCCCTTAAATAAAAAACAAGACGACTGCAGAATCTCGTAAGGATTTCGGGACAGCAGCACTAAAATCAACATAACTTTTTAACCGTAACTCGGAATTGAGTGATCTTTACGGCTACTGAAAGATAACGACGGATCCCACATAACTCTAGGAGATGGGATCCTCAAATTCTGCATCTAAATACACTAAATTACCCACGTAACAATCTGGACAGATTCAAAATTAATGCTTGACAGACTTTGATTCAAACGATTCTAATCGGAAACACTTCTACGATTAAACAAACAACAACAACCGACGTTCGTTACCCTTGGAGAACCGCTAGAGATCACTGATCAAAACCCGAAGAAGATCTCCTCTTCTCCTTTCCCCTTTCCTCCTCCTTGTGGCGGCTAGCTGCAGGAGAACTCGAAGAGATGGTAGCAATGGAGTTTGAGGAGGGAGGGAAAGGATCTGTAGCGCGCCTTGCAGCAGCGGCGCACTGTAGCTACATTACCCCAAGCTAGGGTTTCCTCTTCTTTTATAGGTGACCGGCCTTCTTGGGCCTCACGGCCAAGGCCCGAGGCCCAGTTGGCGAAAAACTGCATAATCCCCTTTTCACGATGTCTAAATCTCATTGGATACTTCCTTTGCAAGAATAAATCTGAGGTATTACATTCTACCCCCTTAACATGATTCGACCCCGAATCTACACACCGATCTACCCAAAAGGAAATTGGCGACTGGAATTGTAACAGCCCTAACTTAGGGTTTGTATTTCAAATGTAAAATTTTGAGGAGAAATAAAAACTTTTGTTGTCTCTTCAAATCATTTGAAAGTTTCTACAATTTTCCTAGCAATTTCCAATTTTAGAATTTAATTCTTGTGATTGGAAATTGTTGTTATCAGATTCTTAGCTTTCAAACTTGTGATCATCCTCTGAAATTATTTTCCTATCATCTTGATCATCCTATCTACCTCCTGAATTATTTCACAATTTTAGATTTTATTTGCTATTTCAAATGGCCAAGTCAAACTAGTTGAAAATCTGGTCAAATCCTAGGTCAGCATGCTTGTGAATTTTCTGCAGAACTTTTCATTGCATAAAAGTTCTGGAAAATTTATGCAGTGTTGTTCTCTGTCTCAAGTAGCTACCATAAAAATTTCGGAATTTTGGAGCTAAGGATCTATCTCTAAAAATTCCTAAACTCTCTTAGGTTTTAAAATCAAAATCAAAACCACTTGTTTGTCGGGCTCGAACCGAGTCCGACTCAAACTGATCAGCACCGCTTGACTCTGGTCGCACCGCCTAGCTGCACCGCGAAGTCCAATCGATCGTGACCGTCCGATGCAAATCGAACGATCCACGTTGCGTGCGCAACCGACCTGTCCGAATGCATACACCAATCTCAGCCGTCCATTTCAGATCCAACGGTCGGTGCGTTGTTGATCAAATCAAACCACCGGTTCGCACCGCTGTTCGTCGGTCGGCGGTGGACCCCACCGTCGCCGTCGCCTCGTCTTCTCCGCGTCTCACCGGAGCTCTCGGCCGTACGCGCATGCTTGCCACGTCTCTCGTCGCTGCCACATTTCTGTCCTCGTGTCAGTCCGTGAAGCATCGCCGGGGTCTCATCTACCCACCGAACTCATTCATTCCTTCTCTACCCCATTCTCGTGCTTTCTCCGCCGTTTCTTTGTCTCGGCCGGAGTTGAACCCCGAGCAGCGCGCGCGTGTCGGTGCCTCTCTCAAGCCCGCGGCCGTACCATCGTGATCCACTCTCTCGCCGCCTCCATTTTGCCCATCCGGATCATCGGCATCCATTGGATCGCTGGAGCAACTTCATCGTCTTCGCCGGCACCTCGGCCGCGAGCTTGCTAGCGTTCGGTGAGTCTCAAGCCTCAGCGTTTGGTTCCACTTGATCGCAATGCTCCACTAATGCTCACGGTGGGTTCGTTTCTATCTTTGGTGCATCGTGGAAGCCGTGCGACCGATTCTTCTCCGAGCTCGATGTTTCACCGCCGTGGTGATTCCGCCGTCTCGGACCTCCTTCGCCGTCGCCATCATCTTGTGCTTATTGTTCACAGGATCAAGGCGGCTGAGGCGCATCTTCCGGTCTTCTCGGCCCGTAGCGTCTTCTCCGCGAGCACCGCACCTTCTTCTCCGCCTCCGGTTGGCGTGAGCTCAACTCCGGTGACCTTCGGACTCCGCGTCGCCGCCATCGGAGTTCGCGAAGTCTCTGTGAACCCGAAGGTATCACTCACTCCTCTTGAAGCCCAGCCGTTAGCGAGATCCACTGCGGCGGCGCCGCCGTTCTGCGGCGCGCGGCGAGCCGCCGTGTCATCTCATCGGCGCTAATCTTGTTTAGTGTAGTCTCGACTTGTGGGCCTTCTTTGTTAGTCATGTTTAGAAATCATTTAATCCAACCGCTTTATTTCACCTGAGTCTCGTCATGTGGGCCGGAATGTCGGTTAGGTCATGTAGTTTCATGTCGCTTTCTCGATGGGAAGCGATTTCGTGAGGGTATGTTAGGTTTGCACTTTAGTTAGCCAAGGCGTATTCTCGAATACGCCTTCGGCGTCACCTTAAGCCGTGGCGAGTCGTAGCCGACTCGATCAGCGCCCGCGCGTGCCCGCATGTCGATGGCAGGGCTAGCTAGTGTGGTGCGAAATGAAATGCGTGCATTATAGATTTGGAAATGATTTAGTATTTCGGTTTATGTTTTACGTTGAACTGTTAATTCAATTAAACTTGTAAAATGCATAACTAATTCAATTTTTATCCAAATTGCATGAATCCATCTTTGTTTATTTTCATTTCAAACGTATTATTTACTAAAATTAGTTTCATCCATGTCTCTGTAGCAAAAATCTGTTAATTAATAAAATGATGTCTTATGTATCTTCTAGATTAGAAAATGCATATCTCTTTCAATATTTGTCCAAATCCAGTGAAACCAATTTTGTAATTTGTCATTTTTAATGTACTAATTATTAGGATAGGTTTTATACACTGTTATGTTCATAAAAATTTGTTAAGTATTTACCTAGTGCTTTGATGTGTTTATAACTTAGAAAATTCATAGAAAATTCTTAATAACTTAAAATGATTTGTTCTCTGTTTCTTAAATTTTGTTATGTCATGCTTAGGCTGTTGTGTGAGTTTTGGCTTGTTTTGATGTTGTTGTATGTTTGAGTTTTGTCGGTGTTATTCGTCCTTATTTTTCGTTATGTTCGATCGTTAGGCTTCGATATTTGCGGCAACCCCGAGGACGATCCTCCTAACAACTTGAGCAACAAAGCCGAACAAGCAGCGTTTGATCATGTTTATCCCAGTATTTTAAAGTCTAATATTTTGTTTCAACTGTATGTATGCATCGCTTAATTTGTGTTAAATTGATTAGTTAAACCAGAATGCATATCCTGTAGACAAAATATTGATCTCTACTACCGAGCCTAGGTTATTTGGCTGTGATTAGAGGTCGCTGGATGATCTCTTGTCACTTAGTAGATCCGAGTCAAATTGCTTAGACATGCTTAGTATCGGTAGAATTGGGCGGTTATCGACTTAGTCGGTAACCTTGATCACACAAAATTTACTTCAACTTTATGTTTCAGCATTTCTGCTTTGTTTAATTGCAAAACTGAAAATGAAAACAAAAATGATTTGGACGCGGGCACAATGGTAAGATTGGTGTGATCTTTTGGGTGTGACTGGAAAGGTGCCCGGGTCAATTAAGGACCGAACATCTTGTGAGTGAATTTTTATCCAGGCATTTCGGCGTGCTAACCACACTAGAGTATATGGGACCTCTCTTGACCTAGTACTTTGGCGTGTATTGGCTCCGGGTCGCAGGAGGTCGCAGGAGGGATGGAGGTGGGAGCATGGTAGTTGTCCGAAAAGCTTTATCCCGAGTGGGTAGTTGTCTTTTCGGCTTTACCATGTAAGCGTATGGATTTCTATCCATACGAGCGGCTCGTAGTTAATACACAATATTGGAAAAAGTCTCGTAGGACTTAGCTGTGCCGGCATACCCTCGGAAGTGTGCTTTGGCTTAAAGGCGGTCTGAAGTGTGGGTACAGTGGTACACCCCTGCAGGGTTAAAAACTATTCGAATAGCCTCGTCCTAGGTGATGGACACGCTTGGGTAAGCTTTTCAAGAGTTAGACTACAACATTTAAATTAAAACTTGATGGGTGGTACGAATCTGGGATTCGTGCTATTGTTGTGGTGACTATTGGGATAGTCACTTCTAGGCTGTTTATCTTTCGCTTTTGTTATTAGTATCTTTACTGTTATTTCAATCTTAAAAATGAATTGCAAACTTGCCTTTAAAACTGTATTACCTTATTGCAAATGAAAATTGGCTTTATGCAAATGAAACATATGACCTCCACCAAACAAGCCTGCATGTAGCATATGAATAGGTCTGCTAGTTCACACGTCAGTCTTGCGGGTACAAAGACAATCTTTGTACTCAGGTGCTTTGCTTAATGTTTTTGTTGCAGAGGAAGAAGGTGAGCCTCAGGGGCCTCACTTCTGTGAGCTGTGCTGTCGCTTCGTGGGTGACGACTAGACTTGGCGGTCCGGTCAGATGCCTTGTGGGTTGAAGGCACACTGATTGGCTTTGTTTATAGCCATCTTATGGCACTTTGCTTCATTGTCGTTCTTGTTATTTGTGTATCTTTGGGCCGGTCGGCCTGTGTCTGTAATAACCTCTACTATTTGTTTATCTTCCGTTTGGTAGTGTGGTGTTTGGACTCTATGTTTGGAATGGAGTTGATGTCTAATTTTTTACCGAGGTGTGTATCTGCTTCGGGAAGTAGACATATCTCGAGGATCGCTTTATTTGATTTGTGATGCTAGGACCGGGAGGTTGGTTAGCATTACAAGCCAAATAAATTGGGGTCCTCACAAAGTTGGTATCAGAGCCATTCTGACCGTAGCAACCCAAGCATAGTCGTCTTTAGGATATTTTGAAAAGCTTAATTTCAAAGTATAAAAAGGGTTTATGAAAACCTAGGCAGATTCTCAGATTTTACTCCTTACCTATCTTAGCATTCTACTCTCATCTTACTCTAATTTGAGTTTAAAACTTGGTGTTCCTCTTTCCTTTCAAAAGATAGTTGCTACTGGGTAGAATCGGTCTTTGGGAAAACCATAGAGAATTAGTCTAATTAAAAATTTGTGGGGGTATAAGGGTAAGATATATGTGAGTTTGCTAAGTGTCTGATTTTTGTCAATTGGTTTTGTAACTTAAAAGTCTTGTGTTTGTTTTGTGCTGTTAGTAAGTTATTTGCAGTAGGATGTCGACTTCTTGTTTTCCGGCTATTGTTAACTTGTCTTAGTGAAACAGGATGGCCGGGAGAACGCGTGGTAGTCAGCAGGCTGGTCATGATGAGGAGCTTCCCCCTCCTCCGACCATGGCTGAGGTGCTCGCTCAGATCGAGCGAAACCGTATGGACCAGACGCGCATCTTGGAGGTTATTGCTAGGAATACCTCCACTCGCGATGGTGGCGGCCACCAGACTCGCGGGGGACTTGCAGAGTTCCTCCGTACGCAGCCGCCGACTTTCTCCCGCTCTGAGGACCCACTCGATGCGGATGATTGGCTACGCATGGTTGAGCGAAAACTCAACATAGCTCAGTGTCAGGCGCAAGATAAGGCACTCTTCGCATCCCACCGCCTTGAGGCGCCGCACTCATGGTGGGAGAACTATCTCGCCATGCAGCCGCGGCCATGGTCGCGTGGGAGGAGTTCAGGACAGCCTTCGTCGGGCCCACATCCCGGATGGCCTGATGAAACCGAAAAGAAGGAGTTCCTCGCGCTCAAGCAAGGGCGCAAGTGCGTGGCGAGTGCGTGCACGAGTTCAATCATCGGCTCGTTATGCTCAGGAGGTGGCCTCGGATGAGGCTAGCAGAGAAGTTTATGGATGGCTTGTCCGAGGAACTGCGGGACAAGCTATCTATTGTGGACTTCTCCGACTTTCGTGCCTTGTAGATAAGGCCATTGTTCTTTGAGCATAAGGCAAAGGCGCTGGCGAGTCCCGCAAGCGCAAATGGGAGGCGATCGATCTACTCACGCCGGCCTCACTCGCCCCGAGGCCGGGCGGCACTGATGGCCCGTTCTTTTGCTCCACCGCGCGAGGCCATCTGCACAGCTCCTCGTCCGCGCAGCCGTGTTTCGCGCACGCGCGCTGCGATCCAAAGAGGCGAGCGGCCTCCGCAATCCGGCGGTCGAGGTTACTTGTTTTATTTGCCACAACAAGGGCCATTATGCGAATGCACGCCTCAGTGTTGCAGGCGGCCTCGTCCTATTGGAGGGCGCGCGGGGAGTGGTCATCCACGACGGTAAGATGATCCGAAGCCCGTGGTGCGGCGTGGTCGAGTCAACCACCTTTCACCGAGGAGGCTCGAGGCGCGGATGTCGTGATGGGTACACTTCTTGTTAATTCTCGTCTGCTGCAGATTATTTGATTCTCGAGCATCGCATTCTTTATTTCAAGATCATTTCTTTGCTGCTAGTTGTCTTCGCTGTGTTCCTTTGGGCATTCCTTTGCTCATCCGCTCTCGGGTCGGAAATGAGAGCCATTCTCTGATGTCGTGATGTTCCTATCATAGTCCAAGGAGTGGGGTTTTGGCAAACCTTATTCTCGCTCGATTCAATGAGTGCGGATGTGATTCTTGGCATGGATTGGTTGTCCCAACACTTGGGGCGGTCGATTGCGCCAGAAGATTGTCTATCTCACCACCCTTCAAAGTGGCGGTCGGATTTTCGCGCGGCCGGGGCCACATCTATGTGTATTAGAGGCGAAAGCCGACCTTGCGGTCGTGGATGTTCCCATAGTATCGACTTTGGGGATGTCTTTCCAAGATTTGCGGGATGCCTCGGTTCGAGACCTTGAGTTTGTCATTGAGTTGCTGCCCGGCATCGCTCCGATTTCGAGGCGCGTGTCGAATGCCTCCCAATGAGCTAGAAGAATTAAAGAAGCGACTTAGTGAGCTCCAAGCAAAGGGTTTCATCCGTCCCAGTTCATCTCCTTGGGGTTGTCAGGTGATCTTTGTGAAGAAGAAGGACAAGACTTTGCGCATGTGTGTTGATTACCGTCCTCTCAATGAGGTGACGGTGAAGAACAAATATCCTTTGCCCCGCATCGATGATCTGTTCGATCAGCTGACTGGAGCCCAGGTGTTCTCAAAGATTGATTTGAGAATGGGGTATCATCAGGTCAGGATCAGATCAGAGGATATTCCGAAGACGGCTTTCACTACTCGTTATGGTCTGTACGAGTACACCGTCATGTCTTTCGGTTTAACCAATGCTCCAGCTTTGTTCATGAACCTTATGAATTCAGTATTCATGGAGTATTTGGATAAATTTGTGGTGGTCTTTATTGATGATATTCTTATCTATTCCAAGACTGAAGCAGAGCATGCTGAGCATCTGAAGATTGTTTTGGGCAAATTGCGGGAACATCAGCTATATGCAAAGTTCAGCAAATGTGAGTTCTGGTTGAAGGAAGTGGCATTCTTGGGCCATGTTCTTTCAGCTGGAGGCATAGCTGTGGATCCCAGCAAGGTCAGCGATGTTCTATCGTGGGTCACCAAGTCGATCATCGGCGTGCGGAGTTTTCTCGGTTTAGCGGCTACTACCGCGCTTTATCGAGAATTTCTCCAAGATCGCTGGCCGATGACTGAATTGCTCAAGAAGGACAAGAAGTTTGTGTGGTCCTCGCTTGTGATGAGAGCTTTCGGGAGCTCAAACAGCGTTTGAATTCAGCTCCAGTTCTTACTCTTCCTGATATCCACAAGAGCTTCGATATTTATTGCGATGCTCTCGTCGGGGACTTGGATGTGTTCTTATGCAGAAGGCAAGGCGGTTGCCTATGCATCGAGCGATTGAGACCTCACGAGCTCAATTATCCCACCCATGATTTAGAGTTGGCTGCTGTGGTTCATGCACTCAAGATTTGGCGGCATTATCTGATCGGTAACCGCTGTGAGGTGTATTCCGATCACAAGAGTTTGAAATACTTGTTCACCCAGCCAGATCTAAACCTCAGGCAGAGGAGGTGGTTGGAATTGATCAAAGATTATGACATGGGTATTCAGTATCATCCTGGCAAGGCCAATGTAGTTCTTGATGCACTTAGCGAAAGGTGTATTGCAATACTCGATGATCCAAGAGCAACAACTGCACTTGCAGAGTTTGAGCGTCTCAACTTGGGTTTGGTTGAGCACGGTTCCCTTGTCGCCTTGGTTGTGCAACCAACCTTGGTGGATCAAATCAAGGCAGCACAGCAATTAGATGATGGGGTGGGTAAAATCAAGCAGAATATCAAGGATGGATCAACCAAGTGTTTCACAGAAGATGAGCACGGTGTTGTGTGGTTTGGGCAGCGTCTTGTGGTCCCAAAGGTCCCAGAGTTGCGGGATTTGATTCTTCAGGAGGCCCATGATTCGCCTTTGTCCATCCATCCCGGGGCCACTAAAATGTACCAAGATCTGCGTCAGAGATTTCGTGGACTCGCATGAAGCGAGATTGCGGGTTCGTGGCCGATGTGACATATGTTGTCGCGTCAAGGCCGAGCATCGGCGTCAAAGCAGTCTCC
Organism: Ampelocalamus luodianensis; assembly: GCA_036346255.1. NCBI lineage: Eukaryota > Viridiplantae > Streptophyta > Magnoliopsida > Poales > Poaceae > Ampelocalamus > Ampelocalamus luodianensis. The sequence continues at coordinate 52,316,100 of CM070634.1, read as the reverse complement.
TCCGACCCTTGCCTATACGAGTGGAAGTGGGATTCAGAGGCATGGATTTTATCACCGTCCGCCTGCACTTCTTCGGGAAGGATGCTATCGGGTTGTTATCGATCGATTGACGAAGGTAGCGCACTTCACGCCGATGCCACCACTCTCGGTGTCGGTCGATTGTCGATCTCTATATCTCCGCATTGTGAGCTTGCATGGTGTGCCACAAACGATTGTGTCGATCGTGGCTCTCTTTTCACTTCTGCTATGGCACGCTTTACGAGGAAGCCATGGGGACCCGTCTTTCTTTCAGCTCAGCCTATCATCCTCAGACTGATGGTCAGACAGAGCGAGTCAACCAAGTTCTTGAAGATATGCTCCGTGCTTGTGTTCTTTCCTATGGGAAGAATTGGGAGAAGTGCCTACCACTTGCCGAGTTCTCCTACAACAACAGCTTCCAGGTTATGTCTCGGCATGGCACCATTTGAGGCCTTGTATGGACGGCGCTGCAGAACACCGTTGAACTGGTCAGAAACTGGTGAGAGACAGTTCTTTGGCCCGGATTCGATCAATGAGGCGGAAAGTCAAGTGCAGTTGATTCGTGAGCACTTGCGCATAGCTCAGTCCAGGCAGAAGAGCTATGCAGATCGTCGTCGCCGTGAGTTGAGTTTCCAGCCCAATGACTTTGTGTATCTCAAAGTCTCGCCTCTGAAGGGACATCGTCGTTTCGGTGTCAAGGGCAAACTGGCTCCTCGATATGTCGGGCCATATCGCATCATCAAGAAAGTGGGAGCCGTTGCATACCAGTTGGAGTTGCCAGCTACACTTGAAGGGGTGCATGATGTTTTCCATGTGTCACAATTGAAGAAGTGCCTCCGTATTCCAGTTGAGGAAACACCATTGGAAAATATCGATGTGCAGGAAGATCTGTCTTATCGTGAGCGTCCCGTTCGTATCCTCGAAGAAGCTCAACGAGCGAGGAACCGTGTGATCAAGTTCCTCAAAGTTCAGTGGTCAAACCACTCAGGATGAAGCCACTTGGGAGCGGGAAGATCGTCTCGAGCAGATTACCCATCATTCTTCTCCTAGTGATCGAGAATCTCGGGCGAGATTCTGTAAGGGGAGATTTGTAATGACCTAACTTAGGGTTTGTATTTCAAATGTAAAATTTTGAGGAGAAATAAAACTTTTGTTGTCTCTTCAAATCATTTGAAAGTTTCTACAATTTTCCCTAGCAATTTCCAATTTTAGAATTTAATTCTTGTGATTGGAAATTGTTGTTATCAATTCTTAGCTTTCAAACTTGTGATCATCCTCTGAAATTATTTTTCCTATCATCTTGATCATCCTATCTACCTCCCTGAATTATTTCACAATTTTTAGATTTTATTTGCTATTTCAAATGGCCAAGTCAAACTAGTTGAAAATCTGGTCAAATCCTAGGTCAGCATGCTTGTGAATTTTCTGCAGAACTTTTCAATGCATAAAAAGTTCTGGAAAATTTATGCAGTGTTGTTCTCTGTCTCAAGTAGCTACCATAAAAATTTCGGAATTTTTGGAGCTCAGGATCTATCTCTAAAAATTCCCTAAACTCTCTCATCTTTTAAAATAAAAAAACATTGTTTGTCGGGCTCGAACCCGAGTCCGACTCAAACCAGACCGCACCGCTTGACTCGGTCGCACCGCCTAGCTGCACCGCGCGTGAGTCCAATCGATCGTGACCGTCCGATGCAAATCGAACGATCCACGTTGCGTGCGCAACCGACCTGTCCGAATGCATACACCAATCTCGGTAGTCCATTTCGGATCCAACGGTCGGTGCGTTGTCGATCAAATCAAACCACCGGTTCGCACCGCTGTCCGTCGCCGGCCGGTGGAGCCCACTGCCGCCTTCATCCTCGTCTTCTCGCGTCTCACCGGAGTTCTCCGCGTCTGCGCGATGCTTGCCACGTCTCTCGTCGCCGCCACATTTACGTCCTCGTGTCGGTCCGTGAAGCATCGCGGGGTCTCATCTACCACCGAACTCATTCATTCCTTCTCTACCCCATTCGTGCTTTCTCCGCCCGTTTCTTTGTCTCGGCCGGAGTTGAACCCCAGAACAGCGCCGCCGTGTCAGTGCCTCTCTCAAGCCCGTGACCGTACCATCGTGATCCACTCTCCTCGCCGCCTCCATTTTGCCCATCCCGGATCATCGGCATCCATTGGATCGCCTGGAGCAACTTCATCGTCTTCGCTTCCGGCAGCCTCGGCCCCGCGAGCTTGCTAGCGTTCTGGTGAGTCTCAAGCCTCAGCGTTTGGTTCCACTTGATCGCAATGCTCCACTGATGCTCACGGTGGGTTCGTTTCTGTCTTTGGTGCATCGTGGAAGCCGTGCGACCGATTCTTCTCCGAGCTCTGTTTGCACGCTGTGGTGATTCCGGCCGTCTCGGACCTCCTTCGCCGCCATCATCTTGTGCTTATTGTTCCACAGGATCAAGGCGAGCCGTGGCGCATCTTCCGGTCTTCTCAAAGCCCGTGGCGTCTTCTCCGCGAGCACCGCACCTTCTTCTCCGCCTCCGGTCGGCGTGAGCTCAACTCCGGTGACCCGGACTCGCGTCGCCATCGTTCGCGGGTCGCGAAGTCTCGTGAACCGAAGGTATCACTCACTCGTCTTGAAGCCCACCGTTAGCGAGATCCACTGCGCGGCGCGCCGTTCCGTCTTGCGCCGGCGAGCCGCCGTGTCATCTCATCGGCGCTAATCTTGTTTAGTGTAGTCTCGACTTGTGGGCCTTTCTTTGTTAGTCATGTTTAGAAATCATTTAATCCAACCGTTTTATTTCACCTTGAGTCTCGTCATGTGGGCCGGAATGTCGGTTAGGTGCTGTAGTTTCCTTAATGCGCTTTCTCTGATGGGAAGCGTATTTCTGTGAGGGTATGTTAGGTTTGCACTTTAGTAAGCCGAAGACGTATTCTCGAATACGCCGACGCGTCACCTTAAGCCGTGGCGAGTCGGTGACTCGATCAGCGCCCTCGCGGGCCCGCATGTCGATGGTGAGGGCTAGCTAGGTGTGGAGTGCGAAATGAAATGCGTGCATTATATATTTCGGAAATGATTTAGTATTTCTGGTTTATGTTTTCTGTTGAACTGTTAATTCAATTAAACTTGTAAAATGCATAACTAATTCAATTTTTATCCAAATTGCATGAATCCATTGCTGTTTATTTTCATTTCAAACGTATTATTTACTAAAATTAGTTTCATCCATGTCTCTGAGCAAAAATCGTTAATTAATAAAATGATGTCTTATGTATCTTCTAGATTAGAAAATGCATATCTCTTTCAATATTTGTCCAAATCCAGTGAAACCAATTTTGTAATTTGTCATTTTTAATGTACTAATTATTAGGATAGGTTTTATACACTGTTATGTTCATAAAAATTTGTTAAGTATTTACCTAGTGCATTGATGTGTTTATAACTTAGAAAATTCATAGAAAATTCTTAATAACTTAAAATGATTTGTTCTCTGTTTCTTAAATTTTGTTATGTCATGCTTAGGCTGCTGTGTGAGTTTTGGCTTGTTTTGATGTTGTTGTATGTTTGAGTTTTGTCGGTGTTATTCGTCCTTATTTGCTGTTATGTTCGATCGTTAGGCTTCGATATTTGCGGCAACCCTGAGGACGATCCTCCGCAACAACTTGAGCAACAGCAGCCAGGCAAGCAGTTTGATCATGTTTATCCCAGTATTTTAAAGTCTAATATTTTGTTTCAACTGTATGTATGCATCGCTTAATTTGTGTTAAATTGATTAGTTAAATCCGTAGCTGCATATCCTGTAGACAAAATATTGATCTCTACTACCGAGCCTAGGTTATTTGTCGTGATTAGAGGTTGGATGATCTCTTGTCACTTAGTAGATCCGAGTCAAATTGCTTAGACATGCTTAGTATCGGTAGAATTGGGCGGTTATCGACTTAGTCGGTAACCTTGATCACCTAAAATTTACTTCAACTTTATGTTTCAGCATTTCGCTTTGTTTAATTGCAAAACTGAAAATGAAAACAAAAATGATTTGGACGCGCACAATGGTAAGATTGGTGTGATCTTTTGGTGTGTGATCGAAAGGTGCCGGTCAATTAAGGACCGAACATCTTGTGAGTGAATTTTTATCCAGGCATTTGGCGTGCTAACCACACTAGAGTATATGGGACCTCTCTTGACCTAGTACTTTGGCGTGTATTGGCTCGGTCGCAGGAGGTCGCGGGAGGGATGGAGGTGGGAGCATGGTAGTTGTCCAAAAGCTTTATCTGAGTGGGTAGTTGTCTTTTCGGCTTTACCATGTAAGCGTATGGATTTCTATGCATACGAGCGGCTCGTAGTTAATACACAATATTGGAAAAGTCTCGTAGGACTTAGCTGTGTGGCATACCCTCGGAAGTGTGCTTTGGCTTAAAGGCGGTCTGAAGTGTGGGTGCAGTGGTACACCCTGCAGGTTAATAACTATTCGAATAGCCTCGTCTAGGTGATGGACACGCTTGGGTAAGCTTTTCAAGAGTTAGACTACAACATCTAAATTAAAACTTGATGGGTGGTACGAATCTGGGATTCGTGCTATTGTTGTGGTGACTATTGGGATAGTCACTTCTAGGCTGTTTATCTTTCGCTTTTGTTATTAGTATCTTTCTTGTTATTTCAATCTTAAAATGAATTGCAAACTTGCCTTTAAAACTGTATTACCTTATTGCAAATGAAAATTGGCTTTATGCAAATGAAACATATGACCTCCACCAAACAAGCTCGCATGTAGCATATGAATAGGTGCCTAGTTCACACGTCGGTCTTGCGGTACAAAGACAATCTTTGTACTCGGGTGCTTTGCTTAATGTTTTTGTTGAAGAGGAAGAAGGTGAGCCTCGGGGCCTCACTTACGTGAGTCTGTCTTTGCCGCTCGTGGGTGACGACTAGACTTGGCGGTCCGGGCCGGATGCCTTGTGGGTTGAAGGCACACCGATTGGCTTTGTTTATAGCCATCTTATGGCACTTTGCTTCATTGTCGTTCTTGTTATTTGTGTATCTTTTGGGCGGTCGGCTTTGTATGCGTAATAACCTCTACTATTTGTTTATCTTCCGTTTGGTAGTGTGGTGTTTGGACTCTATGTTTGGAATGGAGTTGATGTCTAATTTTGTACCAGGTGTGTATACTGCTCGAAGTATACATATCTCGAGGATCGCTTATTTGATTTGTGATGCTAGGACCAGGAGGTTGGTTAAGCATTACAAGCCAAATAAATTGGGGTCCTCAACAGGAATTTTGACAACGATAAACATGTATCCGCCGTTAACAAATCTGATCTCGCTCTTGAAGGCGAGGCTCCAACTCCCAAGTGGCCTCTCTCCTAGACTAATGAGACCAAAACACTTGAGCGTAAACCAACGTCCGCCTTAACACTCGTCCTTACATTTCCGGTACACTCATCGAACGAGACTCAAAGGTAAGATCCGACTCAATGATTAACGTCTTTAACGAAACCCAAAGCTTTGAATTGCTTAGCTACACTCTTAGCATCGAACATAACGAGGCGTTGCACGTCGCGTATGGACCCAAGGCGGTCAAAGCGATATACCAACTTCCTAATTTCTACAACTATCAAACGAACCAACACACTTGGATCAAACTCCCTTCGCATAAGAACACAAAACAAAAGTCCGAACCACCCCTCGGTACACGCCCCAGTGCGTCCGGTGCGGCACATATGCCATGTCGTATGTCCACTTCAGACCACACGCGCCATGCGCCATATGCCCATGCCCCTGTCCCACACGCTCATGCGGCAAGGTGGATGATAAAAACAAACTCTTCATCTTACGGTGCGCCTCCTTTAAACAAGAATGCACAACATAAATGGTTCTTAAACCAGCGATTCACAAAGAGAATCCAACTAGAAATAGAGAGTTCTCATCGTAACCACGCAATACTAATTCTCCAATAAAAGGCGGTTTACGATTGAATACCACGAAAGCCAAAGGAGAAACCACTCGAATAACCAAACCAAATACCTCATTTGGTTTGCCCGAATGGAAAGACTCAAACATGCGATGAAAGTACCAACCCAAAGTGCGGAAGATACCGATCGATGACTCAAAACTCAAACAAGAAACAAGAAAATGCTTCACCCCCGAGGAAACGTTTTTTTGCGATCTGTCTTTAGAAAATAAATCTCTCTCGAATCTTGGAATTGAATTCATCGCTTACCACACGAGCTTAAACCTCATAATTAAATATCCTCAAATTATACTCGAATCAAATACATCATCCACACCATAGTGGGAAGACTCTATCAAATCCACCGAATACTCTAGGCAACTCATCTCTGATGAAATTAATTTGATAGAAGGCACACAAAGCACCACAAAAAAATAGATTCCATGCAATCATATTACCTCCAACTTCCAAGAACAACAACTCAAAATCTCGGTGCACACGCTTATGTACTACACCGAAGGGTTCTATCAATGATCATTCTACTTCTCAGAACAACCATTATCTAATTTTTATATTTCTTTACACATAAACATTGGGTGACCAGAGGTCTAGCACAAAAATGTAAAGCCCAAATTTAACCTCCAAGACCTCTACAATGAATTTCATTTATATCGATAGTGAAATCATCGGATTAAATCTCTAATATCCCCACAAACCTAACATACTCACTCATTGGCATCATCAGAATCATCACACATTATCGTAATACCTTCCAATTGCGTTACTCAATAAAATTGATCAAGATTTCCATACCTTCGATAATCCCCAACCTTTCAACATGAATTGAAGTTCTAGAATTTCGTTATACTATAGGTTCTACTCGATCATGTATTTGCTTGATTTACTTCAAGCCAAACATTCCATTTGAATCAACTTTCCTCCAAGAGGTATAAGTCAAAATCAATTCATCTTCTACTACTCCTCCAATAGCTTGGTACCAAAATATCACCACTACCCTTATTTAACCACCACCAAACAGTTGCCAAAATACGCTTTGTAAAACTTTGCAATACAAATCGGTTGATCCTTCCTCAAAAGAAAGAGACGAACAAGGTCGGTTTTGTTACACAAGAAAATGTTGCTCCTCACAATGAGAACGAAACCAAAAGAATTGTCGATAACAAAGATCTTAGAAAAATGAAAGCTGAGTTTACAGTTGAGGCACACACCACTCAAAAAGGAAATAACAAATAACAACCATTAAGAAAAGACATTGCGATTGAAACTCAACATCTCTTGAGCGGAAAGAGCGAGAAAGTTTAGGAACGATTCCAATACCCACAAGTTACAAAACTTGAATCAAATTTTCAAATACTCCTCTGCACTCTTTACTTTAACACTAAAATTAATCTTTTGACTAGCAACACTTTGCCACAACGAACAAGATAGGTCTTTAGTCCAAACCTCAAGAACTAACTAAGAACCAAATATAATTCTTCAACACGTCATAATTGCTCGGAACAGTTCAACTACACAAGAAACATGAGATCCAACTGATCTCAGCCACCAAACTCCAATCATTTTCATTTACGGAATTTCACGAAAAGTAAGAAGACTATTCTCTTCTTAAAGGAACTAACATAATTCTCTTTGATTGCAACCTTACATTGCCAACTCAGACCAAAGAGCCTTTAAGATTAACTCACACGAATCTCTTAAGAACAACGGGACAATTCAATACCTCAATTTATTTAAAACAATTTCAGCTACGGATGAATCATGAGCTCTAAAATATCACTAAAGCTAAACTTGAAATATTCTCATTCAACGATATCACCAAAGGCGATAAAATTACTACCAATATTAACATCAATTTTCACAACAACATTTAGAAAACACATCGAAGACCCACGTGAAAAAATGAGTTGATTCTTTCTCAAAAGGAGAGGCAAATGGAAACAATTTTTTTTCACTAACTAGAAGATCATTTATCACTCGCAATGAACACGGGACCAAGGAAAATAATCAATTAGACAAAGAACTCGGAAAATATAAGAGCGATACCACATTTGAGGACATAGACCTCACAGAAGAGATTATCAAACCTTAATAGATAATAACAAACGGACAATTAAGATCAAATCGTGTGAATCACCTAAGAAACCAATAGAACTTTGCGACCCGTCGCTTTACTCGACAAACTCCCAATTACCACATAAATCTAGAACACCAAAAGATTATGAAAGCAAAACTTGAATTACTCTCTTTTACGCAATATCCCCATAGGTAATCAAATTACTATGAAAACTAACATCAATCTCACATTCTGACGATTTTATAACAACGACAACATACCCTAGTACCAAGAATCCTCAAACTTTATTACTCCATCATAAAACTTCCTAACGGAAACACAAACCACATGGTTGAAACAAGTTTATTATATCAAGATTATGCTAAGCAATAACAATATCACAAGGCACACTATCAAAGACTACTTACGAAAATTCGTCTACTCAACTGATGGTGTTGCTCAACACCTCCATCAGCACTCATTTAACAAATGATGATTGTACTAATCATGGGTGTACATACGGTACTAATTCCATTTGCAATCACATAATCATCTATAAACATAGATTCAACAATTCACCTTTGTTCAGAAATCATTTCAAAACAGGGTTAACGATTCACTAATATAATTTTCTATCAACAAGGTTTCATGAATCGATACACCAGCACCCATCTGGTTCTTTGTACAGGTTTCGACAATTTTAGCATATCAGGAAATAGGTAAATCTAACACCTATGAAAGATCCATAGGTTTTGAACGGATATGGACAATCTTTTATTTAAGATACACAATGTATCAAATACAAGGACATCACAAATTCATCAATTTCACTTTCATGGATGGTAGTTAAAGAATAATTGATTTTCACTATGCTAACAAGTTAACCCAACTTGGTAACTCATACCGTAACAATTTATTCGTTTAGTTATAACATCTCATTTTAAGCATGATAAGACATCACAAAAGGATTCTAACACCTTCCTTCAGTAAAAGAAAGACTTTAAACCTCAACGCTCGAAGTAATCCAAAAGAAACACATAAAGCCAAAGCTTTCACATGTTAACGAACTGGCAATAGAAAACTTTCATTATTCAAACTATCAAACGAATAAATGAGTCATTCTTTTCCAATGAGAAAGAAGGAGCAACCATGAAATCAACAATCTTGCCAATTGACAATGGTCACAAGTAGTAACAAACAACTCAACAAATCGAAAAGCACTATTTGTTTGAGAGAACCAATAAGGATCTATTGAAAACCATAAACTTTCATGAACCACGAACCTGGGAGAAATTCATCACCACCACAGGCAAGAATCGCCAAATTCGAAATCAAGGAAGAGAACAACTCTCTTAAGCACTTCACGCTTAACACCGAAACTATGGTACTCGGGTCACTACTCCTCTAACCACGCATTACTACGAACGGTGGTGTAACACTCGTGAATCGAGTAACAACCACGACCTCCACTTCTTATCATCCGTTATTGACACGCATAATCAATTATGAGTATACATATGATCATCTCATGACAATCATAGAATAAATTCACAGATATAATACATCACATCATATCATAGATTAACAGCAAGAAGGATAGTATAGAAGCAATTCAACAATTGCTCAACAGATGAAACATAACAATAGAGATGCGGAAGCAATGGATTTCCAACCCCACCTATTGTGCACAAGGTGTCATTTTAATAACTTAATTGCCACGGACACGAAGCCGCTCGATACCAAGCGTAACACCCGCTATTTGGAAGCGAATGCTACCTAAGGATCTAGCATGCAACCTTATATTGGAATAATTTTCAACAATAAATCATCAACAAAGCTAAACAGTTCAACATCAAACGAAACATGAACGGAAGCGTAATAATGGATCCATTTAGATAATTCTATCAACAGATAATCAATGAACGTAAACAGATTATTTAAACGAACTCAACGATAGAGAAGGAGTCATCCCAAACTGAATTTATTTATTACGGTCCATCAATTAATGAAAGAAGAATAGTGATAGTTACATTATTGAAACGAAAGCAAGTGAAGTGTGTTGAGTAGTGCTTGTCTACTCCTCCCAAGAGAAACTTCATCAACGATCACCTAAAATAAATAAATAAACAAGGCAAGGGTGAGTCCACGACTCGGCAAGTACAATGGCTAATAGAATAGGCAATCAATATGAATAAGACAATCTCGTCACCATTTCGAACATACAACAAGTGATTATTTATGTTGATATGAGATGAATGCTCAAAATCAAGGAATTTGGACTGCACACATGCATATCAGTATAGCCGCTGATACACCCGTCGGTGTTCACTCAAGCCCGCATCTTAACAAAAATACGGGGATCCACTTCCGATGAAGAATGTTTCATACGGTGTCCAACACCGCCCATCCCGAATTAATGGGACTTGCGCACCCATCCCGGAATTGATGGGCTCTCATGCGCACTCCATCCCGGAATTGATGGGCTCACTCATCCACTCCCGTGGATGGTAAATGACAATGAATGCATGAAATGACTTATCGAATGAATAATGACATCATCTCCAATCATGGATTCAACACATAAGAAATATCATAGACAATTCATCATCTCTTGTGTCATAAGACATCACAACACAATCACATAAACATTCATCAATCACAAGCAATAAGATAGCAATGCACTTGCCTTCGCGATGCGACGCGTTAACAAAAAGGTGATACTCCTAAACTCGAGGCTTCACCGCTAAACAAGTAAAATAATTTCAATAAGAACAAAATGTACCCAGCACTACTAATCAACGTTCTACAACGCTTCCACGGTGACTCAAGACTTAACTACAAAGCCTAATCAAATATCGACAAATCGGTCAACCGATCTTCGACAACAGCACGGTGAAAATCATATCTAATGATCTGGAACTCGAAATGAGGTGAATCCATTTTCTGTGGATTCATAACTAACATATCTAAAATTCTCAAGTTGACAAGATAGACCAATTCAGCCAAATTAATATGTTATTGAATAGATGAACTTTCAGAACAGAAATCTGCCCTAAAGAACAAATAGTAATTACTAAACCGATCAAAACTTTTAATCTACAACTCCGAATTAAGTGTTCTTTACCAATCTAGAAAGGTTACGAAAAATTCAACAATAACCTAGTTGGGTGGAATCTCTGATTTTTCCTTTAAGTTAATCTTATTCTTAGAGACAAGTTGACAGTTCATTATTATCAGAGTTCTGGACAGCATAGGTAAAACGACCATAACTTTTGATCCGTAAATCGGATTCAGGTGTTCTTTGCGTTCACTGAAAACTAAGAACATTATATACAACTTTCTAGGAGATGGAAACCCCCAATTCGGAATCTAACAATCCCTTAAATAAAAAACAAGACGACTGCAGAATCTCGTCAGGATTTCGGGACAGCAGCACTAAAATCAACATAACTTTTTAACCGTAACTCGGAATTGAGTGATCTTTACGGCTACTGAAAGATAACGACGGATCCCACATAACTCTAGGAGATGGGATCCTCAAATTCTGCATCTAAATACACTAAATTACCCACGTAACAATCTGGACAGATTCAAAATTAATGCTGACAGACTTTGATTCAAACGATTCTAATCGGAAACACTTCTACGATTAAACAAACAACAACAACCGACGTTCGTTACCCTTGGAGAACCGCTAGAGATCACTGATCAAAACCCCGAAGAAGGTCTCCTCTTCTCCTTTCCCTTTCCTCCTCCTTGTGGCGGCTAGTTGGGAGAACTCAAGAGATGGTAGCAATGGAGTTTGAGGAGGGAGGGGAAAGGATCTTGTAGCGCGCAACATAGCAGCGGCGCCATCTGTAGCTACAGATACCCCAAGCTAGGGTTTCCTCTTCTTTTATAGGTGACCGGCCCTTCTTGGGCCTCTGAGCCAAGGCCGAGGCCCAAGTTGGCTAAAACCGCATAATCCCCCTTTCCGATGTCTAAATCTCTGTTGGATACTTCCTTTGCAAGAATAAATGAGGTATTACATGCGAGTGTAGGGATGTCCCTGTTGAGATAGAAGGGGCAGGATTCTTGGCAAACCTTATCGTCCTTCGATCGGCGAGCTTAGATGTAATCCTAGGCATGGATTGGTTGTCTCAGCACATGGGACAAATTGATTGCGCTAGGAGGCTTATCTACCTCACTGATCCTTCCGGCGAGCAGTTCGCACCGGCGTGCTGAGGTCCGCATCTCTTCGCGCTCGGCGAAGCCGACTCTAGATATTAGTGAAGTCCCAATGGTATGTGACTTCGTTGATGTCTTCCCCGACGACCTTCTAGGATGCCACCATTCGAGACCTCGAGTTCGTCATTGAGTTGGTTCCGATACGCCCGATTTCAAAGAGGCCTTTCGGATGGACCCAATTGAGTTGGTGGAGTTGAAGAAGCGGTGGGTGAGCTTCAAGAGAAGGGTTTCATCCGCCCTAGCTCATCTCCTTGGGGATGCTCGGCAATCTTTGTCCCGAAAAAGGACAAGACGTCTGCGCATGTGCGTTGATTACCGTCCACTTAATGAAGTAACGGTAAAGAACAAGTACCCTTTGCCCCGTATCGATGACCTCTTCGATCAATTAACTGGAGCTCGAGTCTTCTCCAAGATTGATTTGAGAGTGGGATATCATCAGGTTCGGATTCGACCTGAGGATATTCAAAGACGGCTTTTTCTACTCGTTATGGCTTGTACGAGTATACCGTCATGTCATTCGGCTTGACCAATGCTCCGGCCTTGTTCATGAACCTCATGAATTCAGTGTTCATGGAGTATTTGGATAGGTTCGTTGTGGCCTTCATCGATGATATCCTTATCTACTCCAAGAGCGATGAAGAACACAGAGCATTTGAGGCTTGTGTTGGGCAAGCCGTGAGCACGGTTGTATGGGAAGTTCAGCAAGTGCGCGTTCACTGGTTGAAGGAAGTAGCCTTCTTAGGCCATATTCTTTCGGCAGGAGGCGTAGCTGTGGATCCTAGCAAGATCAGCGACGTGCTTTCCTGGAGGCAGCCCACTTTGGTCACCGAAGTTCGGAGTTTTCTTGGTTTAGCGGGATATTATCGTCGCTTTATCGAGAACTTCTCCAAGATAGCGAAGCCGATGACGGAGTTGCTCAAGAAGGACAAGAAGTTCTCGTGGTCCGCTGATTGCGAGGAAAGTTTCCTAGCGCTTGAGAAGCGATTGAACACTGCTCCCGTTCTTGTTCTCCCCGATGTCCGTCGAAGCTTCGATATCTTTTGTGACGCTTCTCGTCGAGGCCTCGGTTGTGTCCTTATGCAAGAAGGCAAGGTAGTGACCTATGCGTCAAGGCAACTGAGACCTCATGAACTCAACTATCCTACCCATGACTTGGAGTTGGCCGCTGTGATTCATGCACTTAAGATTTGGCGACATTACCTAATCGGAATCGTTGTGAAGTGTATTCGGATCACAAAAGCCTAAAGTATTTGTTCACCCAACTGCACTGAACCTCCGGCAAAGGAGATGGTTGGAGTTGATCAAGGACTATGACATGGGTATTCACTACCATCCGGCAAGGCCAATGTCGTTGGGGATGCGCTTAGTCGCAAAGCGCATTGCAATGCATTGTTGCTTCAGAGCATCAGCCCCTCTTCTAGAGGAGTTTTTGTCTCAACTTGGGTTTGGTTGAGCATGGTTCCTCACGCCTTGGTTGTATGACCAACCTTGGTGGATCGGATCAAGTCCGCTCGTGAGTCGATGTTGGAGTGAACCGCATCAAGGAAAATGTCAAGAATGGAACGACCAAGTGCTTCTCCGTAAATGAGCTTGGTGTCGTGAGGTTCGCAACGCCTCGTGGTTCCAAAGGACATGGAGTTGCGGGATTTGATCCTCCGCTGAAGCCCATGATTCTCCCTTGTCCATTCACCCAGGGCCACAAAGATGTATCGGGATCTCCGGCGAGATTTTGGTGGACCCGAATGAGGAGGAGATCGCAAGGTTCGTTCTTCGAGCGCGGCGTGTGTCGCCGTGTCAAGGCCGAGCATCGGCCCGGCAGATCGCTTCACCCTTACCAATTCCGAGTGGAAGTGGGATTCGGTCGGGATGGACTTTATCACCGGTCTACCGGTCTCCAAAGAAGAATGATGCCATCCGGTGCGTCATCGATCGATTGACTAAGGTGACTCATTTTCTTCTGTCAAGACCGACCTTCGAGTGGGTCTTCGGCGGATCTCTACATAGCCCGCATCGTGAGTTTGCATGGTGTGCGAAGGCGATTGTGTCGATCGTGGTTCGCTGTTCACTGCGATTTTGGCATAGCTCGCAAGAGGCTATGGGAACTCGCCTTTCTTTCATTTCGACTTTCACCCCAAAGCGATGGTCGACCGAAAGGGTCAACCAAGTGTTGGAGGACATGCTTGAGCTTGTGTCCTTTCCTATGGGAAGCATTGGGAGAAGTGCTTGCCATTCGCGAGTTTTCTTACAACAACGGTTCCAAGCCAATCTCGGCATGGCACCATTCGAGGCCTTATACGGAGAAAGTGTAGAACCCGTTGAACTGGTGCGAGACCGGTGAGAGACCTTTCTTTGGCGGACTCGATCAATGAAGCCGAGAGTCAAGTCCAGCTTGTTCGTGATCGTTTGCGCACGGCCACCGAGCAAAAGAGCTATGCGGATCGCCGTCGTCGTGAGTTGAGCTTTGAGCCCAATGACTTCGTTTATCTCAAGGTTTCTCCTCCGAAAGGTCACGGCGTTTTGGTGTCAAGGGCAAGTTAGCTCCTCGATATGTCGGTCCATACCGCGTCATCGAGAAGAAGGAGCCGTTGCCTACAAGTTGGAGTTGCTCGCGCGCATGCGGGGTACATGATGTGTTCCATGTGTCCCAACTAAAGAAGTGCCTCCATGTTCCAAGCGAGAAGCTCCGTTGGAAACTCTTGATGTCCGTGAAGATTTGACCTACCGCGGCGTCTGTTCGCATACTCAAGAAAGTCGAGCGAAGAACGAGGAATAAGACCATCAAGTTCCTTAAGGTTCGGTGGTCGAATCATTCGAGGATGAAGCTACTTGGGAGCGAGAAGATCGTCTCCGTCTGTGCACTACCCCTCTTTCTTTTCCGAGTAAGACAAATCTCGGACGAGATTTTTGTAGGGGAGGTTTGTAACATCCCAAATTTCAGTACTTGTGTTTCAAACGTCACGAAAATGAGTAGAAATTAAAACTTTTTCTTACGCCATGTATTTCTGTGTGTACTAAACAATTATTGCACAGTATGGAAATACAAAGTCACAAGTCCATTGATCATCTCTGGAAATATTTTTCCTAAGTTCTTGGGTTGATATGTGACCCTCTGAAAAATTTCACAATTTTCATAAATTGTTTGAATAGTTTTATGGGCAGATCAAACTTGCTTGGCTTGTAGTCAAGCCTAAGCCCTGGTCCGAGTCGGACTTGGACTCGGACCTCCGTGTCTTGGTCACACCGAGCCGCTTAGCCGTGTCGGGCTCGGTCAGTTGGGCGCAGTGGTGCGGGCTGTTGGATTTTAACCGACGCTCAAAGACCTCCTCGGTCTTTGTAAAGGACCTCCCACCCCACGACCTCCTCTGTTCTTTTACGAAGACAACCTCGAGGACCTCCCCGGGACCTCCTTTGCACCTTTGCAAAGATCACCAGGCGACCTCCTCGGACCTCCACGACCACCTCTAGCACTTGGGTGATCATGAGCCGCCCATCTTGGATCGTGGCTCGGACCTCCCCGAGTGTTAGGACCTCTAATACTTAGCCCAAAATCTGAGCCCTTGGATTTCAATCCAACGACTCACGACCTCTCTAGTGGAGCTCGGTGGATTTTAGCCGTTGAGCTCTTTGACTGGTCCTCTCACCGCATCGGGTGGGCCAGGCATTATCAATTTTGTGCATGGCGAGAGAGAAGCGGTGCCTTGTCAACTCTAGGGTGACAAGCGGCTATGTCTTTGCCAACATTAAATGTCTGCGGCCCTTTTGCTCAAAAGTCTCTCTGACAACCTACTCCCATCACTTCATGTGTACTATAGCTCAGTGCACCCATAAGCTTGGCCCTGGTTCATTTTGGCGCTCGGCTATATATGGATCCCGGGCTTCTCCCTTAAGCTTCTTTGGATCCATTCTTGCACCCCTAGTTTCTTTCTCTGCTCTTGTGCTCAAGTCACCCGAAAGCCTCTGCCCTCATTGCTAGACCATGGAGCTCTCCGCACCCTTGAGCTCCAGTGGTTCAATATTGCAATTTTGGCTATCCTTTTGTTCTTTTGGTCACCTCAAGCCTCCCTAACTTGTTTTTGTTTAAACCTTCACAGAGGTTGACAAATTGGGAGCTTGCTGTTTGTGGCCAGGGTGGTCGTCTCCTTCGTCTCCGGCGAGCACCCCCATCACCGGAGCTCTTTCGGCCATCCCTGGACCTCCTTCACTTCCAGGTTGGTACCCTAGTGCTGAAAACCTTGTTCTATTAGACCGCGTTAGTTCTTCGTTTTGTCACGTTTGCCTCCGGCGATCACCTCGGCTAGCCGCGGTGAGGTGCGCTTTAGCCCTAGCTGTTGGCACCTTTAGGTTCTCCTCCTATTTGGAGCTCATCTGTGCCTTTGGTTTCCGCCGACGAGGTCCACATCGCCGGCGGCAAGCTGATGAACTCGCTCGGGTTTTGCCAGTTCGCAATTCCCGTTTTCGTCATGTTCTTCGGACCACATTAATGCTCAAATCATTGCTTATCATTGGTGCATTAATTGTGTCCTAATTTGTGCCGTGGAGTAACTGACGTGTAGGCCAGAGCCTTAGTCATTAAGTGTTCCTTTTAGGTTCATTTATTGTCAATCATTAGATGCATTAAATTGTCTTAGCCGCCGCTGTCTGGAGGTCCTGCACCATTAAGTCCACTCTTGGACCTCCTCGGGCTAATCTTAGCCGATTCACGACCTCTTCAAGTGTAGATCTGGGCCTTAGGATCTTTTCCGAAAAATCCTAAGTCTCTGGACCTCCCCCTAATCGTATCCTGGCCGTTAAAGACCTCCGTAGGCTAGATCTCAGCCGATAGGATCACCCTCCACCTTGGGGTCCTCTTCGCAAAAGACCTCCTTGAGGTCCTCTGTGCGAAAAGACCACCCCTGGTCGTGTTATCAAGACCACCCTCTCGGCCCACCCCCACCAAGGTTCTCTTTGCAAAAGACCACCCTTGGTATTTTGTAAAGAGAACCTTCAAAACTACCTTTGGGGTCCTCTTTGCCAAAAAGACTACCTCGGGTCCTTATCAAGAAACCGTAGGACCTCCCTCGCTTCATCTTAGCTGTTCAGGACCTCCTCCTGGAGATCTTGACCGTCTAGGACCTCCTCCTTTAGATCCGTGGCTTTAGGACCTCCCCGCCTAGATCTGGACCGCTCAGGACCTCTCCCATGGAGATCTGAGCCATCCAGATCTCTCTCTGTTAAAGCGCTGTGTTGGAGGACCTCCCCGAGGGAAATCTCGACCGTTAGGACCTCCTCAGTGAGATCCTAGCCGTCAAGACTTCTCGCTGTCAAGCTCACCGTTTAGGTCCTCTCTCCGCTCAGATCTAGACCGTTAAGACCTCCTCGGTGAGATCTTAACCGTCCAGACCTCCCCCTTAGTTAGATAGCCGTAGGACCTCCTCGTGGAGCTCAGGACCGTCAGATCTTGATCTAACGATCCCGACCACCTTTAGGCGCGAGGACCTCCTCCGTGTGCGCTGTGCGTGCACTGGTTGTAGCCGTTGGATTTAAGATCTACGGCTTAGACCTCCTCGCTAGATCTTGCCGTCTAGGACCTCCTCGTTAGATCCAGACCGTCAAGTCTAGATCTAACGGCTAAGACCTCCCTAGGCGCGATGAGGTCTTTGCGCCCGGGTGCTCGTGCGGGTTTTAGCATCTGAGATCGTGAGCCGTGCGATCTTTGATCAACGGCCCACGACCTCCCCAGTTTTCGTTGGTTTTTCCAGATTTAGTTCCGAGAGCTTTTATTTGCACATATTAATTGTTTTAAACTTCAAAATTGCATATCTTTTTCTCTGTAGCTCAAAATTTAACAAACTAAAGTTCTATAAATGCATCTGTTAAAATACTTTAGCTTAGTATAGGTTTTGCAGTAGTCTTTCATACTGAAATTAATCATGTCTTAGATTTATAACTTAGAAAAGTCATAACTAAATCATTTTAACGCCAAATGACCTGAAATTTTATATGGGTTACCACTATACCAGTAGGTAGCTACCATAAAAATTTCAGCTTCAAATTCTTTCTAGAAAATGTTTTTGCTACAGTGCTAATTATGGCGAAAATAGGTTTTAGAGAATATCTTTGCACCACAAATCCAAATTAGGTTTTTCCTGTTTCTATGTCTAGGTATATTCGTACTTTACCTTGTGTATAAATTTAAATCGCAATTGGATAAGTTTTGCTTGCTCTTTTGTTTAAGTGTTGCTCGTCTTATTGGTTGTTCTCGCTTCTTTTTGCTTTTCGCTTAGGATTCGACATTTGCGGTAACCACGAGAACGACCCTCCGCAACAAATTGAGCAACGACAAGCGAGCAAGCGATTTGATCATTTCCTATTGATCCCATTACTTTTAAAGTCTAATATTTTGTTTAACTTCTATGTATGTATTGCTAATTTGTTGTTAAATTGATTAGTTAATCCTCTAGTTGCATAATCTGTAGGTAAATGATTATCCTCTACTACCCGAGCCTAGGTTATTTCTTTGTGATTAGAGTTCGTTGGATGAGCTCTTGTCACTTAGTAGATTTCGAATAAATATTGCTTAGCCATGCCTAGTATCGGTAGTATTGGGCGATCATCGACTTAGTCGATGATCTCGATCACACAAATACTTATACTAATCCATTATGTCCAACCCTTGTGTTTTATTGATTTACAAATCAAAAACTGAAAACAAAACTATATCTTGACTTGGGCACAATGGTATGTTGGTGTGATCTGTTGGGCGTGATTGGAATGGTGCCTAAGTCCCCAAGGACCGAGTTACTTGTGTCACTAAGCCAAGCGCTTATTGCGTGCTAACCACACGAGGGGGATATGGAACCGCTCTTGACTAAGTACTTTGGGAGGTGTTAATTATGAGCTGGTCGGTGGGTGTGTTCTTGTGTGTGTGTTTTGGAGGGGAGCACTAGCAGACCGGTTAGGCTGTCTAATGCGTCTTTCTCCCGTGGGTTGCGGCTCTTAATTAGCATCGTCCATTGGAAAGCGTCTTGTTAGACTTAGCCATGCCCGCATACCAAAGGAAGTGTGCTAACCGTGGTCGGTGGAAAGGCGGTCTATCGTGTGGGTACATTGGTACTCCCCGCAGGTTAAAACTATTCGAATAGCCTCGCCCTAAGTTATGGACATGCTTGGTAAGGTCGTGCAAGAACTAGACTACAACCTTTTAAAAACTTAAACTTGACACGGGTGGTATGAAGGGGTACTTGATGCTATTGTTGTGGTGACTATGGGTTAGTCACTTCTAGGTTGGTGTTGTTCTCATCTATTGTTATAATTGTCTCTCTTTTATTTGAACAATAAAAGTTAATTGCAAACTTGCTTTGACTCTATTACCTTATTGCAAATGAAAACTTGCTTTATGTGAAAATAAGTCGAGCCTCATCCACTTAAATAAAGCTTGCATGTAGTTAATTATAGTTCGTTATCTCACACGTCGGTCTTATGAGTACAAAAACAAGTTTTATACTCATCCGCTTTGCTTAATATTAATTGTTGCAGAGGAAGAAGGTGAGCCCCAAGGGCCTCACTTTTGTGAGTGTGTTCTTGTGTTGTTTGGGACGATTAGCTTGGCGGTCCGGTTGGTTGCCTTGTGGGTAAAGGCACACCGATTGGCTTTTGTTTATCGCCATCTTATGGCCATTTTGCTTCCATTGTTTAAATTGGTTACTTATGTGTTATTTGGCGGTCGGCCTCTCTTTTGTAATAACTCTCTTTATATTATCTATGTCTTTGATTGTTGCTTTTGCTTCACTCTATGTGTATGAATGGAATTGATGCATGATTTTGTAACAGGTGTGTATACTGCAGTGCAGGAAGTATACATATCTCGAGGCTTGGTTTATTTGATTTGTACTGTTAGGACCAAGCGGATGGTTAAACAGTACAAGTCGAATAAACCGGGGTCCTCACATCCGCCCAGAATGCCGAGCCGTCAGTTGGGGAGAGGGGGAGCCGACTCCGCCCACAGCCCGCCCGACGGCAGCCGTGCTCCACCACGACGCCACCACCCGCCCGACGCTCGCCCAGAGGCCGCCCACCGCTCGCCGCCCTCCGCTCGCCGCCGTCTTCAGTTGGGTCGGGGAAATGGGGAAAATGAAAGTGGTCAACAGAAAGGGGTAGGGTCCACCTGCAGGGGGTATATTGACGTTGGGGACGGTCATTTTTTGAAATAACATAAAGTGACGCCGCGAAACCGTCACATAAAGACAGCTCGTAGCGTCATAACAACAAAACCGTCAACCGGCTCATGGCGACGGACAATTTGTGACGAAACTTGGTACCTTTATGTGACACAATAAACGATGTCGTCATAAATTCTTCTGGGGCTTATCACTTTATGACGACACATTATTTGTCGTCATATTATGTTACATTATATGACAAAAACAGGCCCCGTCATGAGGGATTTTGTCATAAAAAGAAGGATTTCTTGTAGTGACATGGTTGGTACGAATGGGTATTCGTGCTATTGTTGTGATGGCTATTGGGTTAGTCATCTCCAGGATGTCTTTATGTTATTACTTATTGTCTCGCTGTTATTTATACAAATAAAATTCATATTGTCAAAATTGCCTTCAACATATTACCTATTGCAAATAAAATATGCTTTATGCTGAAAATGAACCTTTAACCTTCTCCTTTAATTAAAGCCTGCATGTAGTAGTAACTAGGTTTCTTACTCGTAAGTCTTGCGAGTACATTCGTGTACTCGCTATTTGCTTGCATTTACTAATCTAGATAGCAGGTGTTGTGATCGAATCGAGTAAGGAAAGATTGCGCAGGAATGTCGATTTGCTATGGTTTTAACCCAGTCGGTTGCCCTGTGGGTTATGGCAAGCCATTGGGACTTCCTTTATGGTTAACTCATGATTTTGATTCAATTGGTTTACTGTTTTTCGCTGCGTATTTGATATTTATCTAGTTATTTGGCCGGTTAGCCCTTTTGTATGAAACCGAACCTTGTAAGTTTAATATGTTGTAATTATGAAGTTTCGATATTGTAAGCACTTGTGTATGGATTGATATTGACATTTGTGATGGTGTA